>JAQPPZ010002449.1:7008750-7745000 GCA_028583015.1 Wollemia nobilis
AAATAGGCACAGAATACAAAAAATACAGCAATGCTAATAGAGGGCAATGATGTGAAATAATAATAAGAATGTTAATAAGATAATCCTGAATAGGAATGCAAGCAAATTACGATGTTTTAATAGTTAATCATGATTTCATTATGCAATTAAACTACATGGGTGAACTCCAAGATGCAGAATAGCAGAAAATAATAAATAAACTGACTAGATGCAGAATAAAATAGCAGATGAGAAGAGAAAAATGCAAACTCTAGGCACTGATTGCCCCCAATGTGGATTGCAGTCGAGATCATCTCGGATTGGTACGAAATCATCTCGAATTGAACAGGATCGTCCATGATGAACTGAGCTTGCTCCGGCTGAAGAATGACAAGGTTCCTGCAACAAAATTTGGATAGGACAAGTGCAGATGGTAATTCAGGATGTTTTAGTGCGTGTAAAGTCAAGTTACAGGAAATTTCAGCGGGGGGGATGCCAAGGGGGAGTCCTAAGTTTAAATAGGCTTAGGAGGGAGGTTAGGAGGTTGGAGATCATCCCAATTTGGGAGATCTCCAATGGGGAGGGTCTCTAATGGCGTAGACACGCTTCTGCCCGGATTAGAGACGTCGTTGGAACAGAGGCTAATTGAGAAAAATTAGTTTTGGGACAAGATCGTCTGGACGTCCTAGTCCAGATGAAATCGTCCGATCTGAGGCGATATCGTCTGATCGGCGACGATATCGTCAAACGGTCAAAACAAACTCTAAAAATGGCGCGGGAAAGGAGGAAACGGGTTAAACGGCGGTTTGGGAGCGGTTTTGGGGGTTAAAATTTGAATTTGAATATTTACTAGAGTAATTGTAATTATTTAAGGTTTTATTGTGCCAATTTTAGGGTGCTACAAAACAAAGCGAGTCCTAAGGATGATTTCCACTTGCCTAGCATCGACGCATTGGTAGACGCCACAACAAGTCATGAAATGCTTTCCCTCATGGATGGTTTCTCGGGATACAATCAGATTCGTATCAATCCTGAGGACCAACTAAAAATGGTGTTCATAATGCCTTGGGGGATATTTTGCTATAATGTCATGCCCTTTGGCCTTAAAAATGCTAGCGCTACCTACTAACGTGCCATGACATACATCTTCCATGATCACATGCATAAAAATTTAGAAGATTACATGGATGATTTGTTGGCCAAATCTCTTTTGCGCCCAGATCATCTCGATGACTTAAGCAAGATCCTCGATCGCATCATCGAACACAAAGTCAGACTAAACCCTAAGAAGTGCATCTTTAGCATCACATCTGGAAAAATCTTAGGTTTCATAGTATCAAAGCGAGGCATCGAGGTGGACCCAAACAAAGTCAAGGCAATCCTTGAAATGCTTCCCCCAACTACCATCAAGCAGCTCAGAAGCCTGCAGGGAAAGGTTGCGTCAATCAAGTGCTTCATAGGGCAGCTATCTAACAAGTTCCGACCCATGAATAAATTATTACACAAGGGGGTAGCATTTCATTGAGATGATGAGTGCCAGTCAGCCTTCAATGACATTAAACAATACTTGGCTTTGTCGCCAGTATTGGCACCACCTAGACCAGGAGTGTCATTCTACTTATACATCTCAGCTATGCGAGGTGGCACTGGGCACCATGCTAGCCCAAAAAAATGAACTACACAAAGAACAGGCTACTTACTATCTTAGTTGCACCCTGGTCAGTTATGAACTTAACTATGCATACGTTGAGAAGCTCTACTTGGCAGTGGTGTTTGCTACCAAAAAGCTATGCCATTACATGCTAAGCAACACGACGTATGTTGTGTCTAAGAAGAATCCATTATGATACATGATGAGTCGTACTTATCATAGTAATCACACGGCAAAATGGATCATGTTGTTGACGGAGTTTAAAATTGAATTCATTAGAAAGAAGTCCATCAAAGGTCAAGTCATCACCGATCAACTAGCAAAGGCTCCTCTCAAATAGGATCAGCCTCTGGCAATAGAGCTACCCAATGATGGGGTCTTCCATGTCTCAGAATCGCCAGATTCTGATGAGCCTGAGTCACAGGCCGACATAACCCTATTTTTTGATGGTTCTAAATGTGAGCAAGGGGGTGATGTGGGAATCGTATTCTTCACACTGTAATGGGCTCCAATGCCTCTATCATTTAAACTTGATTTCTCATGCACCAATAACAATTTTGAATATGAAGCCTTGCTCATAGGTCTTCAGACAACCATCACCATGAACATCAAAAGCTTGAATATCTTTGGTGATTCATTGCTAATCATTAACCAAGTGAAAGGGGTATTCCAATGTAAATGCCCAATTTTGTAGGCCTATAAAGCCCTTGTGGATAAATTCTTGGCAAAGCTTGAATGGTACAACATCAAGGCACTCCCTCAATCATCGAATTGTTTTGTGGACACTATGGCCTCCTTGGGGTCACTAATCCCATAAGACATTTCTAGTGATATGACAACCATTCAAGTCAAAACACTATCGCAATCCGTAATGGAGCATGCAAGATCTGACTTAACGTCAGGAATCCACCTGATCTAGATTGAACCATCCCCGAACAAGTTCTCTCGAATCCATGATTGTATGAATCATGCAAACTGGTGGTCCTTGTTCTCCCCTACTCCCCTTAATAACAACACAATGCTATTCTTACAAGTTCTTTCTCACTAGATGGTATCCTGGATTACTTTGCAGGTTTTGTCTTTCATTTACACTTGGGAAATTTTTACACAATTTGTGACAATTTGTGACCTCAGAATTAGTTTTTTTAATGCCAAGAATGTCAAGTGCAAAAACACTCTTATTTGGCAATTTTATTGCTCTTTTTTGGTGCATTTTTTTGCTTTTTTTGTTGCTTTTTTTTTATTTTCTTGCTCTGTAATCGTCCCTGGGTGGGATGAGCGCAAACTAGAGTGCTCGTCCTAGGGTGGAATGATTACAAGCCTAAGAGCCTATTTAAGGGCCAAAACTAGGGTTTGGGCTCATTTGCAACTTGTTTTTCTGGCGATTTGGAGATGTGAGGAAGAGGAGGTCGAGTCTGCGAAGCGGAGCGCTGCCAAATTTTTTCGAACACCATGAGTTCACGAACCGGATCAAGTGGCGGAGCTGAAGCGAGACCGATGAGTGCTCTTTCTCGTGTATTGGGCTGTTTTATTTGATAGTTTTAAAACCGTAATGATTTTTTTCTTTCTTTTGTATTTCATTTGTAATTTAAACTAAAACAAACCCTAGTTCAAATTTATTTTGTGAAAAAAATGTAATGAATTTATTTTGAAATTTGTTTTCCGTTTTAAACTAAGGTAAAACCCTAGGCTAAAAAAAAAATTGCTTTTAGTTGATTATTTTTTTTTTGTATTTTCGTTAAGGTTATATAAAACCCTAGATTTAAATGTGTTCTTTGTTCTTTGTTTTTGTTTTTAAACTAAAACCCTAGTTTAAACTTAGGTTGAAAACCTAGCTTAAAAAATTGGTCTTAGTTTGTTTTTTTGTTTTATTTTCGTTTAGGGTTAAAAACCCTAGATTGAAATGACCCTAGTTGTGTAGCTGTTTTTATTTGAGACTAGAAAATAAAACCCTAGTTATGTTAAAAAAACCTAGTTTAAAAATTTATTTATTCTGTTGTCTAAGTTTTGTTATTGCTTTTGCTTTGTCAGTTCAAACTAAGGTTAGAAACCCTAGATAACTGACAAGTTTGATTTTTATGAATTTATTTGTTTTTTTTTTTAATTTGTTTGTTTTTTTTGTATTTATCAGCTTGAACCAAAAGTTAAAAACCCTAGGTACTGCCAAATTATTTTGTTTTTTTAAATTTGTTTGTTTTTTTGTATTTATCAGCTTGAACCAAAAGTTAAAAACCCTAGGTACTGACAAATTGATTTTGATTTTATTTGTTTTTTTTTTGTTTATCTGTTAGTTTAAACTTTAAAGTTAAAAACCTTAGGTAACTGACAAACTGTTTGTTTTGAATTTTTTTGTTTTTTTGTATTTATCAGTTTAAACCAGAAGTTAAAAACCCTAGGTACTGAAAATATGATTTTGAATTTGTCTGGTTGTTTTTGGACTATTTTTAGCTGTACATTTGTTAGATGTGGTTGTACAGTTTATTTAACTATGTTTGTTGTACAATTTTTATGCATTGCTATATATTTATGTTATTATTGTACAACTTTTTTATTTTTCATGTTTTTAATGTTTGTGTGTTGCTTTTGTTTTTCAAGTGGTAAAGAGTTGGTACCGTCAGTTGACTGTATTCTCTGACGCCTAGGAGGCATTGACTGTGGTGGACTGGGAGTGGCTTGACACCCTTGGGCTCAAGCATGTGACTCTACTAGAGCCTATGGTGGGGGATCAGACATATCTGACTGCCCTGATCAACTTATGGGATACCTGCACCAATGCCTTCCATCTCCCAACAGGGGATATGACAGTGACTCTCGAGGACATCTATCGGGTCCTACAGATTTTGATAGACGGGCTTCCTATCAGGACTATGCCATGTGATCAGCGAATGGCAGTGCTAACATGATGCTTCGGGCATGGGACGGAGGTGGCTGTGGATAGCCCAGTGGAGAGGGCAGAGGGCGATTGCTAGATTGGTGGCATTTTGGTATGGTGGTGGTTAGGGAGGGACATTTTGGGGGTGAGGCATGTATTACTGATGAGCCTCATCTCCAATATGCTGTTGCCAGACTCTTCAGGTGCGAGGTTCCTATGGAACCTGCTAGAGGTGGTCTTCAAATTGGTGGAGTATCTAATTTCAGAGCCCTTGATTATGATATGGGGTCAGACACTACTGGCACAGCTCTATGATGAGTTGTACGAGGTTCGATGTCAAAGGCAAAAGGGTATTGGTTACAGTTACCTATTACAGTGCTGGGCTTGGCAGCACATAGCTATGGAGAGGCCATTGGGTTTGCCGTGGATGACTCAGACAGAGATGGTTGATAGAGAGATAGGGTATGCAGCACTGTGGTATAGGTCAGAGGATCGAGGGCACAGTAAATGGTGGGAAAGTGACATGGGTCACTACACGGATGCCTTCTCATGGCTTGCTCCTGAGGAGGTAGTCTGGTGGCCATACTTAGACTGTCCAGCTTGGCCTGATGTGGGGGAGTGGCTCCGGTGGGTTCGTAGGGGGAGGTGGCTATGTGGGGGAGGATTTTGGGGTTTCAGAGCAACCAAAGAAGCAGGACGTCCCAAAGTAGTGGGAGCTAGAGTAGCCTGCCATTCTAGAGATGTCGATGCCTCAGGTGGTCTTGGAGGGTATGGAGATGGGGTTTCATGTTGAGATAGCACGATTGGAGGGTTTGCTTCAGAGACAGGATGAGGAGCTTGAGGATGCACTGTAGGAGAGGGATCTCCTATAGACACAGCTGGTAGAGCAAGAGAATGCATTGGCTGTGTATTGTTGGTGGGATGGGGATACAGATACCACATGGGAGAGGGATCTCCTGTGGCCTCAGCTGGCACAACGTGACGATGCATTGGTGATGTACCATTAGCGGGATATGGACTTGGTTCAGAATCAGTTGGAGCTGGAGGTGGATATTATCCACCTCGATGTGCAGATACCTGAGCTAACTAGAGGCAGATCATCGTGTCGCATGAGAGGGAGCGATACTAAGGAGTCAGCATCCTCTTCGTGTAGGCAATCGGATGAGGGGGGTGCTAGTGGGCATGATGCGAGGGCTAGCAATAGCTACCCTGAGAGGTCCCATAGGACCCACACCATGGGGGGTAGTTCCCATTGCATCGATCCTACGTGATCATGGTGGCCGATGCCCTAGGCTTGGGGGTTTTTTAACTTTTACTTTTTTGTGAGGTCATAAGACCGGTTTATTGTAGCCTACGAGCATTTTGATGATATATATACATGAATTTCTTTTATTTATACACTTGTCATGAGTTATTTTTATTCTTATGTGATTGATGGATGTTGATGTATGCAAGTTAATTTATTTTGATGGATGCACAGGTTATGATGAATGCAAATGTGTCTAATATATATGATATGCATATGAATGTATGAAATTATTTGTTGATAACTTTGCGGTTGCACCATAGACTATGTAAGACTTATCGGCTTTTTGCACTTATGCGATTGTTTTATATGATGAAATTGCATGATATATATTTTTTGTTTTTGTTTTGGATTTTTTGATGGCGATGTAAGAATGGGATGTACTGCAGTTGTGTTAAAATGTAGTTAAGGTTTTATGAGACTCAGATGTTTTAACTAACTAGCCAAGACTACTTTTATCCTACAAGACTTTTGAACAAGGTATAAATCTGACTTGACTTTGACCAAGTTATTTCATATCCCTGTGTGTGCAATTGAGTTCGTTTATGTGGTATTTGTCAGGATACCGTCAGTGCCAGATAGGTTGTCAACCAAACTGCATCGAGGATCACCTAATTAGCTCCACTAACTCATTTGTTGTATTTAGTTAGATTAATCTACGGTGCTATCTAGGATACCGTGAGCTAGCTCATCCACATGCAAACATTGATCTGCACATAAGTTAATGTGACAGATATATCATCATGCGGGAGGTTTGCCACCAGTGACCGATAGGCTATCCACCAAACTGGTACTAAGGTTCACCTCCTAACCTTCTGAATGTTGAGAGTTCCAAGGATTCAAGTTTGACTCCCTTCTTTTCTTCAATTGTATTGGGATACTTGCTCTTCTATAGCGACAAAAATCACTGTTTATTTGTGTTTTGTTTATTTTGAGCAAGGGATTTGAACATTGAGTGATGATAATCACTATTGCTTGTGCCTTTCGATGTATGCACTTTGGTTTTGATGTCAAATTTTGGAGTTTTGACTTTTGCAAATTGTTTTTTGATGTTTGAAACTTTTTGAGAACTTGGGATTCATATGAACTTCAAGATGGTTGTTCATATTGTACAGCCACCTCCCCCTGCAAACCCACCGGAGCCACTCCCCCACCTCAGGCCAAGCTGGACAGTCCAGGTATGGCCGCCAGACTACCTCCTCAGGAGCAAGCCATGAGAAGGCATCTGTGTAGTGACCCATGTCACCTGCCCACCGTTGACTGTGCCCCCGATCCTATGACCTATACCATAGTGCTGCATACCCTATCTCTCTGTCAACCATATCTGTCTGAGTCATCCACGGCAAACCCAACGGCCTCTCCATAGCTATGTGCTGCCAAGCCCAGCACTGCAATAGGTAACTGTAACCAATACCATTTCACCTCTGACAGAAAACCTCGTACAACTCATCATAGAGCTGTGCCAATAGTGTCTGACCCCATATCATAATCAGGGGCTCTGAAGTCAGATACTCCACCAATTTGAAGACCACCTCTAGCAGGTTCCACATGAACCTCGCACCTGAAGAGTCCGAAAACAACATATTGGAGATGAGGCTCATCAGTAATACATGCCTCACCCCCAACATGTCCCTCCATAACCACCACCATACAAAAATGCCACCAATCTGGTAATTGCCCTCTGCCCTCTCCACCTTGCTATCCACACCCACCTCCGTCCCATGCCTGAAGCATTGTGTCAGCACTGCCATTCGTTGATCATGTGGCATAGTCCTGATAGGAAGCCCGTCTATCAAAATTCGTAGGACCCGATAGATGTCCTCGAGAGTCACTATCATATCCCCTATTGGGAGATGGAAGGTATTGGTGCAAGGATCCCATAAGTTGATCAGGGCAGTCATATATGTCTAATCCCCCACCATAGGCTCTATTAGAGTCACATGCTTGAGCCCAAGGGTGTCAAGCCACTCCCAGTCCACCACAGTCAATGCCTCCTAGGCGTCAGAGAATACAGTCGACTAATAGTACCAGCTCTTTACCACCTAAAAAACAAAAGCAACACACAAACATTAAAAACTTGAAAAACAAAAAAGTTGTACAACAATAACATAAATATACAGCAATGCATAAAAATTGTACAACAAACACAGTTAAATAAACTGTACAACCACATCTAACAAATGTACAGCTAAAAACAGTCCAAAAACAACCAAACAAATTCAAAATCATATTTTCAGTACCTAGGGTTTTTAACTTCTGGTTTAAACTGATAAATACAAAAAAATAAACAAATTCAAAACAAACAGTTTGTCAGTTACCTAAGGTTTTTAACTTTAAAGTTTAAACTAACAGATAAACAAAAAAAAAACAAAAAAAATCAAAATCAATTTTTCAGTACCTAGGGTTTTTAACTTTTGGTTCAAGCTGATAAATACAAAAAAACAAACAAATTTAAAAAAAAAAAACAATTTGTCAGTACCTAGGGTTTTTAACTTTTGGTTCAAGCTGATAAATACAAAAAAAACAAACAAATTAAAAAAAAAATAGATAAATTCATAAAAATCAAACTTGTCAGTTATCTAGGGTTTCTAACCTTAGTTTGAACTGACAAAGCAAAAGCAATAACAAAACTTAGACAACAGAAGAAATAAAATTTTAAACTAGGCTTTTTTAACATAACTAGGGTTTTATTTTCTAGGCTCAAATAAAAACAGCCACACAACTAGGGTCATTTCAATCTAGGGTTTTTAACCTTAAACGAAAATAAAACAAAAAAACAAACTAAGACCAATTTTTTAAGCTAGGTTTTCAACCTAAGTTTAAACTAGGGTTTTAGTTTAAAAACAAAAACAAATAACAAAGAACGCATTTAAATCTAGGGTTTTATATAACCTTAACGAAAATACAAAAAAAAATAATCAACTAAAAGCAATTTTTTTTTTAGCCTAGGGTTTTACCTTAGTTTAAAATGGAAAACAAATTTCAAAATAAATTCATTACATTTTTTTCACAAAATAAATTTGAACTAGGGTTTGTTTTAGTTTAAATTACAAATGAAATACAAAAGAAAGAAAAAAATCATTACGATTTTAAAACTATCAAATAAAATAGCCCAATACATAAGAAAGAGCACTCACCGGTCTTGCTTCAGCTCTGCAACTTGATCCGGTTCGTGAACTCATGGTGTCCGAAAAAATTTGGCAGTGCTCCGCTTCGCAGACTCGACCTCCTCCTCCTCACAGCTCCAAATCGCCAGAAAAACAAGTTGCAAATGAGCCCAAACCCTAGTTTTGGCCCTTAAATAGGCTCTTAGGCTTGTAATCATTCCACCCTAGGACGAGCACTCTAGTTTGCGCTCATCCCACCCAGGGATGATTACAGAGCAAGAAAATAAAAAAAAAAGCAACAAAAAAGCAAAAAAATGCACCAAAAAAGAGCAATAAAATTGCCAAATAAGAGTGTTTTTGCACTTGACATTCTTGGCATTAAAAAAACTAATTCTGAGGTCACAAATTGTCACTCTCCTACTCCCTAAGAAGGCTATCATATCCATACCGCTCCACGGGAGGATGGATTTTTGACATTTTCAACCCCAAATGGCGTCCCAAAAAGGGTTATACCCACCAAAAACAGGTCTAAATGTTGGGAAACTGCATAAGCATTCAAAGAAAAACAACTGAAGGCACCCTTACACAAGTCATATTGGGTCAAGCGACTCGTCACTTTTCTCATGTAGGTCATTCCCTCATCGATTTGTCGCTTGAGGGGGTAGTCACACTTAGTCATCAATCAACAAATACACACCTAATCAAGGAAATGACATGCATTCAAAGAATCATTGATAAAGACAATCACGCCCCTGCTTGGGGTAGCAAACAAGCAATAATCACAAGTTGATCAAACACTTGGCATTTTTGAATCATGAACTCAAGGTTCCCACAGACAAAAGGTTGCACCCTTTGCCTATTCATGACTGATCAATGTCCAAGATCAAGTAACACCTCACCAAAAAAGGTTAACACTTGAATTAAGTTCCTTAGCACGTCAGAAGCAAATATTCAAGAATGCATGCCCTTTCCATACTTGGGGTATCAAAAGTTGGTTAGGTTACTTAGAAACCCTAATCATTTGTGCTTTGGTTATCTATTTTTTCTCAGCACTGCGCCACGCACAGCGCATCCCAAAAAGGGGCATATGTAGACACCAAAACAACACCAATCCAATTATGTGGCTATAAACACTGATCGCACTGGCATACACAACCCCCAAGGTAGCCCCCAAAGGTTAAAAAGTGGTCCTAACCACTCTCACAGTAGTTTTGGAAGGTCAAAGGTCAATTTGGCACCTTTCAGGCACTCTGCTCCTTATTCATTCCACCCAGGGACGATTACAAACTAGTATTCATTCCACCCAGGGACGATTAGCAACATTTGCCCCTGGGTGGGGCGAATAGTAGGTTTGACGGGAAAAAGGTCAAACCTTGACAAATGGCAGCTCAGATCCACCACTTAACTCCTCCTTCATTGCATGGGAGTGTGAGTGAGCATTTTTGAGCTCAAAGGGGCAGTCATAAAGGCAGTCATGGAGTCCTTAATCAGGGAGGAATCTTCTCTCCCCTAAGAAGGCATGAACGCCAAGTGGTGCCTCTGCATGCTCATTCATAGAGACCCTCAAGTATATAAAATGGTGAGTCTTCTCACCCCAAAAATAAAATAGGTCAGGAGCATTTAGAGCAACGAAGTGCTACCAATTTATGTCCTCACCCTTTTGCTTGTGCCTTTCACATCCTTGATCTTTCTTTTGGAAGGGAGGTTATTGGGTGATTATTGGAATCATAATCTGGACCTAAAACCTGACATTTGTCCACAGCATCCCACCCAAATTTGTCGGCAATACCCCACAAGAGGTTTTGGACCCATCCCAAGTGGATTGGTGCCAAAATTAGGCCCCAAACGACGGGTGTCCTGCCCTCGGGTGCCCCCCGCACTGCTACAGTCCTAATCGCCCCACCCCGAAGTGATTAGAAATCTGTAGTAGATTTCATTTTTATTTTTCTTGCATTTGTTTCTAGGTTGTTCAGATAGGCTTTCATTCAAATTTCATGTTATTTTGAGTAGTTTTGATCATGCTTTTGTTATTTCTAGCTTTCACTAACATGCAGGGAGCATCATCAGATTCTGGGCGATAGAGGCTGAATTGGCAAAATCTGACCTTCTAGGTCTTTCCAAAATATCCTGTTTTACCTAACCCCCAACTTCACAAGTGATTTGGAGCCTCTCGAATGGGAAATTTAGGAGGGTGCTTTCTAACATTTTATTGCAAGTCTAATCGTCCCACCCCAGAGTGATTAGAAATCCATGGCAAATTTCTTGACTATTCCTTTTGCAGTGCCTTTCTGGTAATGTTATCATGCCTCTATCAAGTTTTCAGCTCATTCTGATATGTTTTAGTTATCGTTTTATTTATTTTACGCATGTACTAATCGTAGGCTTTGGGGATCACATGTTTTACTTCATCCGCAGGTGCTACTAATCATTTTCTGTTTCTCTGAACATAGGATATCAACACCGGAGAAACAACAAGGAATCAAAGACGTGTTCACGCAAGCGGTGGTGACATTTGGCCCGCCCACTTTACATGTGGGCACATGGAAGAAAGCATACCAATCCGTGGTGTAATAGAGCCCTACTTAACGCTCCTAGCCCCCGAAAAGGGAGGAGACGTATTGTAACCCAATTTTAAAGCAAATTAATAAAAAGGGCTGTACTTGACATTTTCTTTCTATCTTGTTTCAATTCGTTTATGTTTCTCTCCTTTCATGCATTTCAGTTCGTAGGACTTAGCGTTACGTTTTGCTTTTGCATACATTGCACTTGGCATTTCCATTTTGTTTTTGTATCCTCGTGCTTTCACCCACAGTTCCCATTGATGAGAAATATGAGTACTACATCAGAATATTTTCTATCAATCAACCCATATTTCAATTTCTCCTTTCATGAGAACAAGTTGAGCCAAGTTAAAAGCATTAAACATACATGGCTTAAATATATATATATATATATATATATATATATATATATATATATATATATATATATATATTATACACATTACATTTCATACATCCATCCATGCATTCCACCTACATTACATACATGCATTTTAGGCATTTTTTCATACCATTCATCATATTAGGGATCATTTGGTCAATTTCAATGATCACTAGTCTACTATGTCTTATTTCCTTAATCAGGGGCACCTCACATCAAGCACAATGCTTCAACCCATCAATCATAATAATTTGTAACTTTCCTTATAATATTTTTTATCATTAAGGGGTTTGCATAAAATAGGATAGATACCGTATAATTGCTAGCAATAATTATTATGCGGCCATTGACTATTTTGTGTGTACCTTTTAATTTTAAAAATATTGCAATGAAAATATCGCAAAAAAATTACACACCACATCAATCCATCAGTAAAATCCAAATGCTTTCAATCACTCAGCGATTCCTAGTGTTTTGAGCAACCTCAATTCAAAAACAAATAATATTTAGAAGCAACAATTTGGTCCAGGTCAATAAAATTTCCTCTTGGACCACGCCAAAACACATTAAAACATTATGAATCTTAGGAATAACAAAGTCATAAGTTGCTATTGCCATAAGTAAAATGTGTCCCCTATTCATCCAATTATGCACATGGTCTACAATGCTACAGAGTTGGCAAAAGGACAAGATCCATCTTCACTCCAAAGAAAAAAAGAAGAAAATCCCTTGCTCTTCCTCAAAATGAGCAAGTATCCCAAAAGCATTCCAAAAAGCAATAAAATTCCCCTTGATCTCTCTCAAAATGAGCATGTTTCAAAAGAGCAATAAAAATGCTTGTTGCTCCATCATAAAAATGAGCAATATCCAAATCACAATGCAATAAAAGAAGGTAAGGAGCTTGAATACCTGGAACTCTTAGTGTCTCGAAACCCATGGGGTGATCCTAATTAAAACAATGGGCTGAATAAATCCTGCCTGGAAATGGGGTATCCTTACGCATGGCACCACATATATCACATTAGAAAACTTCTTTTGAACAAACCTATTGCCGCGTGGATGAGCTAGCTTATTGGCATAAGTTACAATTTATTAGTTTGACCTAGCTCATAATGAGAAATGAACAACCATTGCACACACAGTTGGTACTTGAATTAATTTGAAACCACTAGGAAAACCTTTGCATCATGAAGATTTGTGAGATCATAAAAATATTTTGTTCAAGATCACTAAGATTTTTGAGTCTTTGCAAAATAACCAAAGATCATCTATTCAATCCATATACTATCATTTATATTATTACACCTCCTTATATATTTCATTCTAAAATACCACATCTTAATGCCCTTGATTAAGTGATAAGAAACAATCGATAAAGAAAAATTATAAAGCATACCAAATGGTCATTAGAGCATAGCATTCATCATCCATTCTATCTATCATCACATTATATCATATGCATCCATTAATGCAATAACGTAAAAGCACAAACAAGTCCAAATCAATACACAAATCATTTAAAAAAAAAACACCACAAATATTTTCATGCATTCTTCTCATCCAAAAATATAAAAACACAAAAATATTCAATGCATTCTTTTCAAAAAAAAATAGAACACCAAAATCATTTTCATGCAATATTCTCATGCAAAAACATAAAAACACAAAAACATTCAATGCATTCTTTTCACAAAAATAAACCCTCTAAACACCAAATACATCATCATCATCAAATCCATCATCAACTCATCATCAAACATGCACATCATCATCATCATTGAGTGCACCTCGTACTTAGTGACTTACCCTATACACCTAGTGGGTGCAGCGACTAGCAATCCATGCAATTCGGTCGGATGGGTAACTCACCATAAGAACACTTATTAAAAAAACCAAATGAGTCATCACATCATCATCAAAACGATCAATTCCATCATCAATTCACCATTAACACATGCATAACTATCACCATCATCGCATCATTTAGTGAACCTCGTATCTAGTAAATTATCCTATACACTTAGCGGTTGTAGAGATTAGCAATACATACAATCTGGTTGGATGGGTAGCTCACCATAAGGACACTCATCCAAATAATAAAATCACTATGGCATTAAATTGGTTAGGTCCCTTAGTCTTTGAGCTTGGTTGTGTTAGAATAAATTTGCACAAGGTTATCCTTAAGCCCTTTTCATTGGGTACAAAAGCGAAAACCAATCAAACAAAATTTGGTAATAATAAAAAATCACTCAAGCATCAAATTCCTAAATGATTGGTTCCTAAAAACCCATAATTTGGTAGGAATTACTAAATTCAAAAAGGACCTAGAACTCTAAAAGTGGTCAAATATTTTACCACAACATTTTTGCTCCTCATTGAAACCAAAAGTAAATTCAAACAAACACAAACAATCCCAAACTTGGGGCATCAAGTTGATCAAATGTCATGTACTTCCATTCACAACCCACATTATTCAATCATCCACCTCCTTTCATCATACACACTTGGTCAATTGGCTCATGGGTTTCATCCTTTACCCATTCACCAATTGAGGGGGTAAGCAAAAAAATTAAAATAGCATCAAATTTTTTGAAATTGGTCATTCTTGTGCATCGAGAAGATTTGTGTCCACTCATCCAATAAAGATAGGTGTCATTGGTTTTTGCATCGCATCGTGTTTCACACAACATGGTATAAAAAGGGGAATTTGTAGATACCAAAACATAGGTATCCACAACATCACATCTGCCATCCCACATCAAATCCTACATAATAATTTATATGCCTAAGTTCAGACTTAGATATATAAAATCCTACACATTATCCTATTTTCCAAATTTATTAAATCTGGAAAATCAGCCTAGGATACTCTACTTGCCCATTGGACATGTGTCCTAGCCACCTCACCAACATCCCTTGCCATATCTCATACACCCTTATCCCCTTTGTCCCTTCACATGGGGTAACCCTTCATATATCACTCCACTTGCAGCCACATCACCCTAGTTAAGTGAGACACCCTAGGTGACTCACTCTAACTACCCTCTCCATTTGGAAGCCCTAGATTGCCACCTCTCATTTCCATTCAAAATCCAAAGGGGCCTATAAAGGCACCTTCACACCATCCCCCAAAGGAGTCTTAGCATTCATACCATTAGGCTACCAAAATAGGACCAGAGCATTGCATGAATCTTGAGCAGAAGAGAGATCTGAAGCCCAAAGGTCACTTCCTGCAAAAATATACCACTCAATCAAAATCACCCATATGTGGTTTTGTAGTCAAAACTTCTCATGCATGGTTTCCTCACTGTACATGTGCAGTTTATCAATATCGATCACGTGTCTATGATTTATCAGAAATAGGAAAACATGACATCAGATCAGTAAGTTTCATTTTTACAGCAAGGCATATTTAGTTTATTTCTTTCTCTATTTTATGCATTACATGTTTTCTCCAGTTAGAGTTTCATAGTAGCATTCTATATCTTGATTTACAGGTGCTACTAACCCTTATTTTGTTTTCTTGTGTGTAGGAGATAAGTATCTTGGAGAGCTACTGAAGTTGGAGTGGTCCCCGCATTGGATACCAAAGCCCACTCACCCCTTGGAGCTGTAGTTGAAGAACGAAGAACACACGTCCCTGTGGAAGAATTGGAAGACCCCCATTCCATCACCAAAGAATTGTATCATACAGAGAGAAAGAGCATTGTAACATTACCCCCAACACACTTGGGGTAATTCAAAATCATTTGTAACACTGTATCAAAATATCAATACAAAGAGCGATTTTGGCAATTTTTCTTTCTATGTGTTTATATTTATTTGTGTTTAGTTTATTTGCTACAAGAATAAGTATCCTTTACCATGGATAGATGATATCTTTGATAATATAATGTATGCTACCATATTTTCAAAAATAGATTTAATATCGAGGTATCATCAATTAAGGATTTGGGAAGAGAATACTCCTAAGACAATCTTCAAGACCCATTATGGGCACTATGGATTCACTATTGCCATTTGAGTTGATGAATGCTCCGAAAACATTTATGAATTTGATGAACAATGTGTTCCTAAAGTATCTAGACTTATTTGTATTGTTATTCTTAGATGATATCTTGATATATGCTTGTACTAAAGAGGATCACAACCACCATCTCTGGTTAGTGTTGGAAGTTCTAAGGAAGAACCGTATATATGGAAAGTTATCCAAGAGTGAGTTTTATACCTCACAAGTGCCATATTTAAGGCACATCATATTGGTAGAGGGAATTAGTATGGACTCAAAGAAAATTGAGGCTATATTAATTTGATCTCCACCAAAAAATGTGATAGAAATCAGGATTTTCATGGACTCAATGGCTAATATAGATATTTTTTGAGAGATTACTCTAAGGTTACCTATTCAAAACCAATCTTATGAAAAATGAAAAAGAGTTCAAATAGATGAATAAGTGTGAGGCCACATTTAAGTCTTTAAAAAATAAGTTAACAATGGCATCGATTCTCAAGATAATAGATCCTCTTGGAAATTTTAACATGTGTAATGATGCTTCCTTGGAATGTTTGGGTGGGGTATTGTCACAGGAAGAGGCTATGGTGGCCTACGAATCCAAAAAAACTCAAGAAGCATGAGGTAAACTATGCTACACATGATCTAGATTTGCAGTATTGGTGCATGTTCTAAAGGGTCAGAGACATAATTTTTTGGGTAGACCATTTGATCTAAGGATAGACCATCAAAGTCTAAGGTATATCTTTACCCAACCTATATTGAATGCAAGACAAAGAATATGGGTAGAGTTATTAGTTGAATACGACTTTGGTATTAAGCATATCAAAGGGAAGGAGAATAAGGTTGTAAATTCCTTGAGTAGGAGAAGGAACATAGTTGCATTGACCCAAAGCCATATAGATTTTATGGATATGGTCAAGGAAATGCAACTACCAGACCCATATTGCATAGAAATATAGGATAAAACCAAGGGAAATCTTGAAGAGAATAAGAGTTTCAACATAAAATATGGACTTTTATGCTTTAAAGATGGTATTTATACCCAAAAATAGTGATCTAAGAAGACTGATTATGCAAGAGGCACATAATTCTCCCTATTTTTCTCATTCGAGAGGGTCAAAAATGACGAAAAACATGAAAAAGACATACTGGGCTAGGATGAAGCAAGATATCACTAGTTTCATTGCAAAAATTTTAGAGTGCCAAAAGGTGAAGGTAGAACATTGACACCCCGTAGGGAAATTATACCCAGATGATGTACCTATGTAGAAATTCCAAGTAATCTCTATGGATTTTATTAAGGGTTTACCTAAGACTAGGTACCAACATGATGCAATATTGGTAGTGATTAACAAGTTTACCAAGGTTGCACACTTCATACCGAAGAACATCAAGGAATATGCACTGGTGGTGGTAAACAAGTTTACCAAAGAAATATTTAGGTTGCATGAGTTTCCTAAGGTGATCAAGAAAAATATTCTAGATTTACATCAAAATTTTGGTAGGCTCTATACCGTGCAATGGGTACTAAGCTAAATATTAGTTCTGCATATCATCCTAAAATAGATAGGCTAACTGAGAGGGTAAACCAAGTTTTAGAAAATATGCTACACATGTAATGCATGGACCAAAAGTATAAATAGGAGGACTTTTTGCATATTGTTGAATTTGCATATAATAATGGGTACCATGCATCATTGGGGATGGCACCATTTGAAGCCTTATACGACAAAATATGTATAACACCTCTATCATGGGATAATATAAAGTATTGGGTTATGATAAAACTAGACACTATTCGAGAGATGAACAACTCAAAGCAATATGACATAGGCTTAAGGAAGTGACCAATCGCCAAAAGAACTGTGCTGATATGAAAAGATTGCTAAGAGGATTCTCTATGGGAGGCATAGTTTTCTTAAGAGCAAAGTCAGCCAAGTTGGATCCTTACTATGTTGGACCCTTTGATATCATTGATAAGATTAGCCCAGTAGCCTACATGCTCGCTTAACCACCTAACCTGTCAAAGATCCATAATAATTTCCACATATCCCTACTTAGAAAACATGTTATTGACCCTACTCATGTGTGGAATATTTATAAATTGTAGATGAAAGATCCCTCAACCATTGAGGTAATACCAATTAAAATTCTAGGATTTTGTTCCAAGATTTTAAGGAAATAGATCCTAGATCAATGTAAGGTCCAGTGGGACCAATATTTGAAGAATTGTGCTACATGGGACAAAACTGAGGAAATGAGATAGCAATTTCCATACCTATTTTAATGAAACAATTTTTTTTCCACTTGTAGGAAACACAAAGGACTGTTTTTAGTCTAGGGAGGGAGTACGTAACAACCCTCATTGGTAGAGTTATTTATGAATAATGAACTATTGGTGTGAATGTTTAATGACATAGTTTCTTTTATGATGTTTATATGATGGAATGATTGCATTATTTTGAGCATGGAATATGGTATTGTTGATGTATTTGTGGGTGTAGGACCATGTACTCTCTATTTTGTGGGAACTATAGGTGAACCACCTACAATGAGAGATATTTTAGAAAATTATTATGATGACTTGCTCATCGACAACTTAGGGTAACAAGGAAAACTACCCTTCATGTAGATGCATTGTTTGTGTGCTTAATCCATGTTCACACCATTGGGCTAGGAAGTTGCCTAAGTAATGAGTCTCCTTAATATATTGATGATAGTCTAGGACTATCTTAAAAGAGCCACCTACTTAAGGATAAAATAATATTGTGTAACATTATGGATATGAATGACAATTATGTTGTTGATGGTATGATTAGCTTTATGGAAAGCATTATTTAAGTATTAATGTTGGTGACATTAATACTTGAGGATATTAGGACCAATGCTAATAATTAATATTAGTAATTGGAAACTAATGAAATGAATTATTGAAATTAATTCAAAAAGAACTTTAATTGTTGTATGATTTTATTCTAAGGTTAAAGGAATATGTAATAATTACTTTGTAAAAAGAATAGAGCATTAGTTAAGCAAACCATACTCTATTTAATACCTTGAGTGTTTCAATGATTGGAATGTTCCAAAGAGAACATTACGAGCCAACTCAAAGGTGGCTCAATAGAAGAACATGGGATTCTTCTTGGAAAACTACCTCAAAAGCACTTTTAAAGAGTGTATAGGCAAATCTTGACTTGTTAGAAATATTGGATGCAAAGGGGAATTGGAAGGGAAACAAAGGAGGGAGGAGTGCATTAGAGAAAATAAGTCTTCAGGTGGTTTAGGAGGTAAGCCTTGGGTGTTGAAGTACTCCAGTGAATGCATTTTTTTCTTGTGAGTTGATTTGTTGTGTAAGCTCTTAAGATTGATTTGTGTTGTTCCACTTGGTTGATGTTTGGATTTCCTACATTTTTTTAAGCTTGTAATGTAATGGATATTTCTTTCCTTTTTGATTAGTTTAGGTGCCTTTCAGGTAGGGTTATAGACTCGATTGTGTTCTGCATTTTTTTTTTGTCTTGGGAAGACCTTTAGGCTATGTTTAAGCCTATTGCTATCTATATCATGTAACCCAAGCCCGACCATGTAAAGGTGTTTAGTTCTTAGATATCCTATGCATCATATTCCTTATATGGAATAGAATCTCTGATAGTAGGGTGATGGATAAGTTACCTACGTTTGTTTTTTAGAAAATTAAGTTGATGTTTGGTTTGCTTTAAATCCTATTAGATTTTTTAGTTCAACTATTTTGTTTTAGCACTCTCTACATCTAGTTTTACATTAGCATCAGGACTTCTTGTGCAGTAATAATTGTGTGATTTTTGTGTGACTAGAGTGGTTTTATTTAAAATTTAAGCTTTCTTTATTTTAAGGTTTAAGCTTTAGAATATGTATTGAAATATTAGCTTTCATTTTTAGAAATGTTTAGGTTTTCTTTATATTAGAGGATGTATTGAAAGGTTTAAGCTTTCTTTATTAGATGATGCAATTTTATATATTAGATGATGTATGGAAAGGGTTAAGCTTTCTTTATTAGAAGATGTAAATTTATATCATGAAAGGTCTAAGCCTTATTTATATTAGAATATGTATAAAAAAAATTTCGTTGTTTTCGTTATATTAAATGAAGTATTTCTATATCATAGAAAAGCTAAATATCTATTTATTGGATGATGTATTTTTATATAGATATTTACTTATGTTAGTAGTTATATCATTTTAAATAAGAAACTTT
Source organism: Wollemia nobilis (assembly GCA_028583015.1). Classification (NCBI taxonomy): domain Eukaryota; kingdom Viridiplantae; phylum Streptophyta; class Pinopsida; order Araucariales; family Araucariaceae; genus Wollemia; species Wollemia nobilis. The sequence goes on from JAQPPZ010002449.1 coordinate 7,028,855, forward strand.
CATTATATTAGTATAAGAGGATGAGGTCTTTTCATTATGAAAATTGGAATGTATGTTCTTGCTTTAAAAAGGGTAGTTTAATAAAATGGAACATCGTATGTGGGTTTTGAAAGAGAAACTATTATAGTGATTCCTAAGACTCTTGTGGGTTAAGGAATCATTATAAATAGAAGTATGGGATTCTCTTTTATAAGATGTATTATTGTCTATGGGTTTTGAAAGAGAAACTATTATAGTGATTCTTGAGACTCTTGTGGGTTAAGGAATCATTATAAAGATAAGTATGAGATTCTCTTTTATAAAATGTATTATTTCTTGTGGTTTTTGAAAGAGAAACTATTATAGTGATCCCTGAGACTCTTAGGGGTTAAGGAATCATTTTAAAGAGAAGTATGGAATTCTTTTCTTGTTTGGTCTATATATTTTTTTAATGCATGGATGTTTGTAATGTGAAAATGGCACGTTTAAGTTGCATTGCATATAGAGCTATCCTAATACCTAAATATCTCTCATAAACCAAGTATGGATACCCTATCAGGAAAGGAGCTAAATTTTATGGATGAATTGAAGATATTGAATTCATGGATTCTAAGATGTATAGTCTAATTGGGAAAAGAAATAAAAGTTATGTAAAAGAATTTGTTGTTCAAGGATTTTGTAAATGTTAGGGATTGGTCCATATTTTGTAAGCAATGTATTTTTGAAGCTTTAGATAAGGATCTATAGGTCTTATAATGGAGTTAGTTACCCATCACAACATTGTTGATGACTTATTTCACTTAAACACTTCACGGGGTACACCCATCCCTACATCTTACATATGCCCATCTATGTAAGTGTACTAGGTATAGTACCAAATTCAAGCTATCGTTCTCATTTTACCAATGAGCTAGCTAATCCTTTTCATTATATTGAAATAGGTATGCTATTATTCACACCCTACATATGTCCATATGCATAGGTGCAATAAGCCTATAGGGTATAAACTATCCATATAATCTCTATGATGAGCTAGCCTTACCATCGTTTGGTTTCTATATCAAACTTAATCCATAAAAGAAAAGTGTTTAGATCCATACTCCTTCAATACACTATTAAGGACCTTCAAGAAAGTCTTTATTCTAACAATAATAGACAATCCTCTATGAATGGAAGGAATTTTTTGGATATATTACCATTTCCTTACTCAAGGTTCAAACAACCTTGTAGACCTCTTGAAGATCCCTCATCAAGAAGTTTTTATTGAATTACCCCTAATTTTTACCATTTCCAAAGCTAATTAAGAAATATATATACCAAAAGCTTAATCAATAAATAAAAAACTAGGTTTAATCATATCATTTGCCCTTTTAAAGATTACATCTAAAGATTTCCACCTTTCTAGTATACATTCAACATCTTTTTATATAACATCAAGGCACATGTTAGATAAATCCATCAAGTTCCTTTATGATGTATACAAATAATTATCTTAACATCATACTTAGCAAAGAAAGGATTCATAATATTTCATCGTAACTACAAATATCCATTTACCTTATCAAAGTTCAATTTATATCATTGAAATGAGTGAAAAATGTTTACATAACTTTGCTAAATTAAATATTTTTTCTTCCTAACATTGGAATCATCAATTACATAGTCTCTCAGAATTTCTCTCCACTCAAGAGAATTCTAGCATCAACCTTCAATACATGAATACATTCAAGTATCTAATAAATAAGTAAATATACAACATTTTTTAAAACTCTTTACAACATGTTTTAAAGAGTGGCAACTGAAATATATTTCACTATCATATACTTATGTTCATACTCAAACCTACATTCACCGTGTCTCTCTTTTAACCATCGATAAGGAGATATAACAAGGGATTAGAACAACTTGCTAGCATGAGAGTGCAGTCTTAAAACCAACAATTTCTTTTCATTGCATGCAGTAATCCAAGTAAGACAAGACAAGTTCTACTATGTTCATCTTATCAATTGTAAATATAACATGCTTTCAATAATATTAAAAAATTTAAATTCACCAAAAAAACTCCATACATTTCCTTTGACAACTATGGGCTTTGCACCTAAAAACTAAAGAATTTTCAAGCAACTATTTATTTCAACAACGTCCCATTATATTTACATATGAAATTGGAATATCACTGCATTTTTAATCTATCTCCACTTAGGTACATATATACTAGTGGAAAAACCAAGTCATAGACCAATTGTCTTCACAAAATCATTTTTATAAAACAATTCAGGATGTTCTATCACAATATCCCACAAAAATGATCCACTATTTCCATGTTTAAAAGGATAATCCGATCCCTTTGAGCATAGAAAAAAGCATGACTATATAAAGACAATAGACTTCAATGCTAGCAGACAATAACATTAATCTTATCTTAACTTACTGAGGTGTCTTCCTTAAAAAAAATTCTATGTTCATTATCTTTTTTATTACTTAAAAATAATATACGAAAATAAACCCAACACATTTTTAAATCCTCCCAAACTGTGTCTTTAAATTAAGAAAATGAATTTCCCTTTCTATCCCTTAAAAAGGAACTCCAAATATGAATTATCTTAGGTAAATCTAGGGTCTCAACCTTTTCTAAAACAAACATTAAGTTGCTAATATTCCTATACACGTCCACCAAACCTTTTCTTAGGTTTCATGGAGTGTCTAAAAGGTCAACTATAAGCTAAGGTTATACTATGAATATAATACTTAAAAACTTCAAAACTATACTTTATAATCCGAGGCTATCTTCTTCCCATAATTTCCTTAACACGAAATTGAAGCTCTCCTACTATTTACATAATCCAAGGCACATGCTAAGAAAATAATTAGAATAGATAGTACCTTTGACACTCCATTCATTGCATAGAAAATCAAATCCATAAGAAATTAAACTCAGCTACTCTACCCAAATTAAACTTACTGTGAAGAATAGTCTTTAACTCTATGGGTATTGCACCGCATAACAATTTATAATAATTAATACAGTACACCCCTACCCAATTTCAATGTAGTATAAAGAAGAGTCTTAAACACTACGACATTGCACTTGGGTATTTTCTTCTCCTGAGACTTCACATTCTTTTTTTGAATGCAAACAAAAGCTAGGACTTCACTAATTTATTTTTACCAAGAGTTTTAGATAATATTAAACACTCAAGCGAGAAAATATAAGCATCCATTATAAAATTATAATGAAAAAATATTCTAATCAACACATATAGTGGTACTCAATAAAATGAAAGGTATTCAAACAATACATTCAAGCTCTAAAGGAGAGTTTCAGTCAAACAAATTTATCCATAGCAATTTGGAATTATAAATCCAATTATTTAAGCCTCAAACATAAAAGCAAATTATTCGAAGTCTACTTGATAATCATGAGATAAATTCAACAATATTTTTCAGGTGATAAATCTCATTTTTTCCAGGTTCGTTCACTTCCTTTTTCCTTCAATGTCTCCTCTCCCCAATGTCTCTTTCTCTCTATATTACCTCTCTCCCCATTCCATCCCTCAATAAAGGTAATAATTTTCTCTCCCCTTGCCCTATATAGTCAGGTTGTTTCTGAGTCTTAGTGTTATCCATTTACCCACTACACACGTCCTCCTTTTTCTTTGAAGCACGTCGAAGCAATAAGAAACTCTTCATTATTCAACCAGAAGGTCACTTCAAATGTTCAAAAATGTTTTGTTAATATAAAATTTTACCAAAATCATAACATTTAATATTTTCCCATTTTGATTGCCATCTCAACAACAAATTCCATCGTAAAACAAGGTAATATTCAATTAATCCAAACCAAGTCATTATGCCTCTATTAATAAATTTCTATTCCAAGCAATATTTTACTTTTATGGTGGTTGAAACAAGAAGCCTTGCTAGACACATTAATTAAAGATCTTGTTCATTATTAAAATCTAGCAAGCATAATTGCACTCTTTCCATATTATACCAAAACAATAATGCCAATTAAAATTACAAATTCCCTTATATCTCTTTTAATAAACATAATAAAAAGTGAAATCAAACATTTATTCTTTATTTGCAATGAGCCTTTTTTGCATCAAATAAAATTTTATCTAAACTAAGATTATCATGCAACAAACAAGTTTCATATTAACTTGATATATTTCCCTTGTGTAATTCATGATATGCAACTACATGAAAGGATAATCATCCATATTGCTCCGAGATATCCTATGAATAAATCATCACATCATTTCCTTGACATATCATTATAGATGGTTAATCCTTTCTTCCAAACATGATAAAACCTATTCTTGCAAAGTGCAAATCCATCAGCAACATCATATTCTTCCATAAAATGTATATTTTGTAGAAATGAAACATGAAATAATCAATCATTCCACTGACAAGATACATCATATTTTTTGTAAAACATATATCTTGCCTAAACCAATCATGAAATAGTCAATCATTCCATCCATAAAATATCATAGCCATCCATGAGTCCATCCTATAAAAAGTTTTCCAAGGGAGGGTCATGACAGTAAACCCGGATTATTGTACAAACTAAAATATTTGGTTATTTAAATTTGTACATTATGGTGTTTTGAGCAATATTTTACTTTGGATAGTTAGTATTGAATGTTATCAATTGCTGATGTGAAATACTTGGGTTATCATGTTATGCAACATTGTTATTAGAAAGCTTTTGATTTAAAGCTTTATGTCAAGCATTTGAAATATGCATAATTTGGCTTATGGTTAAAAATAATCCTTGTGTATGTAATATAGCATTTCAAATTAGATGGATTATGTCTTTCTTAATATTATGTAAAGTGCATTTGCTTACTTTAAGGTAAATATTGTAAAGTTTATTTATACTTGGGGTGGTTAGAATTTCCTTTTGTAAACCATAAATCCCAATCCTAGGAGGAGTTGTATGAATGCAATAACCAGGTAGATATGAGTCTTAGAAGGAGTTGCAAGAATACAATAACTAGGAACTCATGAACCTGGAAGGAGTTATGTGAATACAACAACCAGGGTTCTTGTGAATCATTACACCTTGAACAAGTAGGATCAGGTGTATCCCATGTAGGAGTTGTGGAAGCATTCACAAGTCAGTAGTGGTGATCCCTTGAACATGTATAATCGGGTGATCATGTTAGTTGTTAGCAAAGTGGCGATAACCTTAGTTAGCCCTTGGAGGTGTGGTAACTAAGAAACAAGGCTCTACGGTTGATTAACATGCCTATATGGACTTAGAGTTGGGTTAAGGAATAAGCATCCTCCTTTAAGTGTTATGCACCTTAAAGGATAATCCCTACGCCATGGTCACATGGTCCTATGCTGATGAGGGTATGAGAAAGGTGGGGGAACCACTTTTGTCATCCTTATAAACATGTAGGTTTAGTAAGGTGAATTCCAAAAAGCATGAGAGTTGGCCACTCTTATCCACTGAGTGTCATCTACAGGGACTTGGAACTCAAATATGGTGAAGCCTTGTATGCTATTGAGATACTTAAAAGGAGGTTTTCTCCCTTGCGAACCTTTACTTATAATCATTCATTTCAAAAAAAATTGGATTGGTAGTTTTATTTTTTTACATTTATGCCTCTAGTGTAGATACATAAATAAGAATAAGAAAAACTAGATGGTAGACTGTAACACCCCATCTTGGCAGAACTTTTAAAGAACAATAAGCTATGTATTAGTGTGGATGATTAATGGCATAATTTATTTTATGATGTATAAATAATAGAATGATTAAATTATTTTAAGCATACAATATGGTACTGCTGATGTAATTATGGGTGCAAGAGCAGGTACTATATCTTGAGTGGAAAACCATGTGGATAAGCCACCTACAATAAGAGATATTTTGGGAAATTATGATGATGATGACTTGTTCATTGGCATCTCTAGGTAACAAGGAAAATTACCCTTCCTATAGATGCATTGTGTTCTATTTTCATGTTCACACCATTTGGCTAGGAAGTTGCTTTCTCAATGAGTCTCCTTAAAAAAGGTTGGTAGTAGCGTTAGTCTATCTTAATGGAAGCCACCTATTTAAGGATAAAACAATGGTGTGAAACTTGTGTTTGCAAGAGTAGAAGTTGGTTCTTGAAGTACAAGTTTTATCTCTTTCTTGTTAGTATCAATAGCATCTTAGAATCATTAATTGACGCTATTATTGCTTGTTGATCTTAATACTTAAAAAAAAGCATATGTTAGCTTGTTGGATTTATGTTTTGAAAGCATTTCATTATAAAAATATAAATAAATAAATAAATAAATATATATATATATATATATATATATATATATATATATATATATATATATATATATATATCCGTAGACACCAAATCCTAGCCATTTGCCTTCCATATTTGCCTTCCCACCATTTCCACCACCTAATCCTAGCCAATTTACCCACCATTCCTATTTTCCTGTCATTTTTTATCATTATTCATATTTATTTTACATATATTTAAATATAATATTTTATATTATATTTTAATATATATTTAACAAATATGTATTTATTTAAGTGAATTAATCCTAGCCATCCAATTTTATTTAATCCTAATAATCCATTTACATCAATCTGTGCCACACCCTATATTTATTATCTACCCTTAGATGTGCTTTTATCTCAGCCACACGATTAGTGTCATTGAAAAACTAGCATGCCCTAGGTTAGATTATAAATAAGAGCCATTTTTATGGCTCAACCCCTGAGTTCCTAGATTTTTGAATAATCTAAGTTCCTAAGTTCTGAAGTCCTTGATTCAAAACCCTAATCCCCATCCATCTGCTCCATTTTGCATACCCTTGCTCACCTCCATAGCCTCTGTAACCTATGCCCTCACTCGATCTGCTTCCAAAAAATTCTCCATTAGCCACTAGGAATCCATTGGTGCCTCCCCATCATCTCTAGGTACCCACGAGAATTTCCTATAGTCGCTAGATACCCACGGGTATTTTACATCCCCGTACCTAAAGTTCTTCTAGCCTCCGGGTGACGTTAGGGCATCACCACACCAGTCACCTGAATCAGATATCACGCATCAGAATAGAGTGAAAAGATCAAGAATATTACATCAGCATCTGGAGTGGCCCAATATTGGATATCTGAAAAGCCCACTCAACCTTTTTGGGATCAAGATGTGATTAAAGACCATAACCTAGCTTCTTAGGGTTTCAGAGAACCCTAAATTGTTGTATCATTGTATCAAAAATATTCAAGGATCCAAGATTGTAACAATAGAGTTTCTAAGATCCTCTTGTCAATAAAGAATTCATTCTGTTGTGCAAACTTGTGTCTCTTTGCATTTAATTTTTATTAAAGCATTGTCTTTGTGTGTTGTATTTTACATCTTTCAATATATATATACACATATATATATACATCTATATATGTGTGTGTGGAAAGCTTTACCTTAATGTTTTAATTAATATTATAGCTAAAATAAGCCACCCCCCATGTATCACTTGAGGTGGCACACTTCATTAGCAAGTTATTACATGAAGGGTAACACTTCTTGTTTAGAAAATATTACCTTTGCCATGACAAGAGTGCTTAAGATCTTGTTTTAAGAGTATGGATTAGAGGAGATTTTTGGAATGTTTTTTGATGGCTAGTGCTGGTAAGGAAGTCCAAAATGTTTGGAAGGGAGCAACACATTGGCAGATCATTGGTCAAACTTGGATTTTTGCAGGTAGGCTTTAGATGCTTGTTGTTTCTAGATTGCTTGGTTACCTAGAGTCTGACCTCTATCTTTGGTTGTTTTGTTATCTTCCTATATTCGTAACCTCTACCTATATTCATTCTCCACACCTTGTTTGATTGCATTAAGTTGGTTGTAGTTGCCTTCTTTCATCTTATTTCTAATTATATTTGAGTTGTGTTACTCTCTACTCATTTTGGATTGTGTTGGTTAGTCCTTTGAGTTCGTCTTTGTTGAGATATGAGATCTATTCCTTTGTTGGTGGGTGATTGTTTGTACTCTGTTCTATCAGTAGTAACCCACCTTGATCAGAGCTCAAGAATCCCTCCTATGTCACCATTATAGGGCATAATTGGCCGACTCTTTGCCTACATAGAAAGGCTTATTGGATGTAGATCATTGTGGTTCTTTTCTAAGGTAACACAAGTCTCCTTACTCATTCTATTTACATGTGTTTGGGTTGTAGTTTGAAATATGAGGGTGGTTTTTGTGTGTTGTTGTCCTTAGTTTTTGTTTTTCTATTGATGCCATTATGGCTAGCGCTTTTGTTTTGAGTGCTTTTCCTTTATAAGGTTTGATTTAATGTTAGATTGAGTCTTTTTATTATTTTTTTAAGTGCTCTAATGTTGTGCATTGTATATTAAAGTTTATTAATAGCAATTGTACTTAATCATGTTTTGAATGGTTATTAGTTGTTAAGTACTTAATGATTTGAAATAATGATTGCTTAATAATATTACCTTGTGCAATGTTGATTTATGAAGAGCATTGTTGGATTTTGTTCTTTTAAAAGGAATCTTAGAGTAGATGTATATATACCTTTTTGGAAGAACTTTTGAGTAATAATATTTAAGGAACTTATGGTTGTTTTTAGTTAAAGGATTATTATTAAGAGAAGTACGAGATTATCTTTTTTGGATGTATTGCTTGTATATTGGTTTTGAAAGAGAAACTAATATAATAATTCTTGAGATTTTTGTAATTTAAAAGATAATATTGATATTATATTTTTTGGATGCATTGCTTGTATATTGATTTTGAAAGAGAAACTAATATAATAATTCTTGAGATTTTTGTAATTTAAAAGATAATTATTAAGGAAAACCATACAAAATAATTTTGTTTTCTTTGGGAGAGCTCTGGAAGAGAAAACTAGGGCATCAGTTGGGTAGCCGAAGAGATTTTTGGTTACTATGGATTTGAAGACAAGATTGCTGCCCCAAGAGGGCCCAATGGGGACACCTCTGGATCCTCTTTTAGAGAGACATAGTTCTTTTGCAGATTTTTTAAAGGATAAATCTCCATCAGAGATTGAAGAAGCACAAAAAACTGCATTAAAAATGCTCTTTACGACTATTAGAAATAGATCAACATCTCAATGAGTTAATGGATGCTTGCCATAGTCAGAATCAAGGCCAAATATTGTCATTGAGCAAAGGATGGTCGAAGAAATAGTTTTATATAGAGCCAATCATGATTTGATCTGTAAATTCATGGGTATTCACCCTACCCTAAATTTTTTGCATTCCTGGGTCCGGCAAAACTGGGAGCCTCTTGGTGAGTATTCTTTGTGGTTTATTAGCAATGGATATTTTATTGTTAGTTTTTCTTCACTTGTCGATAGAAATAGGGCTTTCAAATCAGAAAAGAGGAATCATGGTCCGGCAAGATTATTTGTTCAACCCTGGAGAGTGGGATTTGATCCTCGAATTGAACCCACTATTATCCTAGTTTGGATCCATTTGTATGCACTTCCAATGGAGTTTTGGAGTGAGCAGGTATTGGAAATTATCGATAATTCCCTTGGAAGACATTTGGGTGTTTCCAAAGACACAATGGAAGGAAACACAACTATTTATGCAAGATTATGTGTGGAAATGGATCTTAGCCAGCCTTTGCTAGTAGAGGTGGAACTCAAACTTGTAGGACTATCTTGGATTCAACAACTAGATTATGAGGCATTGCCCTTCAGATGTAGAGTTTACCACAAATATGGGCATTTGGCCCGATCTTGCCCAAATAATATGAACATAAAAATGGAGGCTCCTCTGGGAATGTCAAATCTTCCTAAGGAGGGTAAGTCAACAATCAATAAAGAAACAACCAATATTTCTTAGGGTAAAGAAGCACAGGGAGATGGTTTTGAACAACCCAAAAGAAGGAGAAGGCAAAAGAAAAAATATGGTAAAGAGCAAACCCAACTCAAGCCCTCCAATAGGTATGAGATCTTTAAGACACTAATGGACCAAGAAGAAGAACAATTCATGGAAGGAGTGGATGGGAATAATGAAAATAATAATAACCATGTTCAAGCCCCTCTTTCATCTCCTCCCATCATAGAGCAGGTAATTGAGTGCAGTGAGTTACCACAATCAGAGAGTGTAGGGGCATTGATAGTGCATAACCAAGAGCAACCGATAATTAAGGATGTCATCATGGGCATAGCAGAAAAGAATAGAGAAAGGCCAACTCTAGGGATAACTCAGGTGGAAAAGAGATAAAAAAATAGTAGCTCTCAAGGAGTGGGTAGAAAATCAAATAAGGAATTGATAGCAGTTCAAGGAGACAAACTGATCACTAGAGGATCAGTGAGGCCAATAGATTTTTACTGCTCTCAAGGTAACCAATGATTATACAATCATGGAATGTTAGGGGTTTAAATAGTAGAACCCATCAATATATTATTTGAAGACTCTTAGAAAAATGTAAAACAGATTTTTTGCTTATCCAAGAGACAAAAATATCATTGGATCTTATGTGTAAAATAGTAAATAGACTTTGGAGGGGTGTTGGTCATATGGAAGTGGCTGCCCAAGGGGTCTCAGGGGGGATAGTTACTTTTTGGAACTCTCTTGAATGGACTACAATAGAACATATAGCTTGGAGGGGTGTCCTCACATCACATTTTAGGAACAATGTCACAACTGAACATGTTTTAATCACAAATTTTTATGGGGCTCAAAACCTAGATGGTCAGATGCATCAATGGAAAGTTGTGCATAACATGAGAGTCTCAAGGGAAGAGTTAGACTAGATTATTGTTGGGGATTTTAATGCTAAATTATCCTCTAGATATCAGGAAGGGGGAACCCCAATTTTGGACCCAGGGGATCGACTTATGATTGCCCAAGTCCAGGCATTACACTTGGTGGATATTAAATGCCTTGGAACCAACTATACTTGGACTAATAAGAGGAGGGAGCCACATAGCAGGAAGGTGAAGTTAGATCATTTTTTGGTTTTAGAGGAGGCATTTGTAAAATGGAATATAAAATTTCAGATTTTGGAGGGTCCAGTTTCAGATCACTTTCCCATTTTGTTGGAAGGGGGGATCAAGACAATGCAACATCACAAACCATTTAAATTTGAAAAATTTTGGTTACAAAAAGAGGAACTTCGAAAGAAAATTCCATAGTGGTGGGAAGAAGGCCGCCCAACATATGGGACAACAATGTTTAGATTCCACAAACAACTTCATTATGTCAAAGATCAACTAAAACAATGGAGGTGAGCTAACAAGATAGACTTCCAGGTCCAAAGAGCTCCATTGGTGGCCAGATGGGATGAGGTTCAAAAACACTTTAGGGAAGGAACAATTATAGAGCAGCTCAAAGAAGAGGATGATGCATTGCGTAAAGTGGTTGAGGACATTGACAACCAAGAGGAGACCTACTAGAAACAGAGAGCAAGAACCACTTGGTTATTAGAAGGTGATAAAAATACCAAAATTTTCCATCGGGTTGCTTATGCTAGGAGACAGATGAACAACATGGAAGCTCTTCAAGATGAGAATGGACACTCCTTTGATACAATTCTAGGTATGCATTTCCATTCAATGGATTATTTTTCTAAACTATTTAAGGAAAGTATGGTGCAAGATGAAGAGGCTCAAAAATAAGTTCTTGTTGTCATACCCTCTATTATCTCTGAAGAAGAAAATTAGGCCCTACTTAAACCCATTGATAGAGAGGAACTGAAGAATGTAGTCTTTGGAATGAGCATCGAAAAAACACCAGGTCCAGATGGCTTTCCAATTGAGTTTTTTCAGGCCTTTTGGGACAACTTGGAGGAGGATGTAATGGTTGTTATAGAGGAGTCCAAAGGTAGTAAAAGAATGCTTAAAGCATTAAATCATACTTTCATTGCCTTAATTCCAAAAGGGGAGGAGGGGGTGCATATTTTAGATTATAGACCTATTGCCTTATGCAATGTCATATATAAAATAATCACAAAGGTAATGGTTGAGTGGCTAAAACCTCTTCTACATAGCATTATCTCCTCGGAGCAAGGGGGTTTTGTAGAGGGTAGGTAGATCTTGGATGGTGTGGTTCTAGCTCAAGAGGCAATCCATTCAATGCAAACATCTGGTAATAGAGGAATGTTCATAAAATTGGATATGTCAAAGGCTTATGATAGGGTGGAGTGGAGCTTCTTGTCAAAGATGATGGCAACCTTTGGTTTCTCTTAGGATTGGATAGAATGGGTCATGAGTTGTGTTTCTACTCCGACATACTCAGTGTTAATCAAGGGTCTTCCCTCACAACCGTTTGGAGCTACTTGAGGCCTTCATCAAGGAGATCCTTGTTCCCCCTATATTTTTCTCATATTGGCTGAAGGCTTGGGTAGACTCATCTTGAGGAGAAGACAACAAGGTTTGCTAATAGGTATCAAGGTGGGTGAGGAAGTTTTGACTCACCTACAGTTTGTGGATGACATAGGATTGGTGGGAGTGGCCAACTTCAGGGAAGCAAGAATGATTAGAGATACACTTAATGTCTACCTTAGGGCTACAAACCAAGTCATCAATGATAAAAAATCCAAAGTGGTCTTTTTCAATCTTGATCAAAGGCTTCAGGATAGAATTTTAGAGATCTTGGGATTCACAAGGACTTCTCTCCCAATGGTATACTTGGGGGTCCCTTTGCATTTTAAAAAACTAAAAATAGATATCTGGAGGAATATTTTGGATTGTATCAAGGAAAGAATTAATCATTGGTCTCACAAATGGTTAAGCTATGGGGGTAGATTAAATTTTTTATAGTCAATCATTCAGGCCATGCCAATTTATAAATTTTCTATCCTTGTTGCCCCACATACCATATGGAAAGAGTTGGACAAGATGGCTAGAAAATTTTTATGGGAAGGAGTAAAAGGAGAGAGGAAATGGGCCTTAGTAGGTTGGGAGAAAGTAAGCCAACCCAAGGTAAAAGGAGGTTTGGGACTGAGAAGATCAAAGTTAAATAATAAAGCTTTGGCTGGAAAGCTTTACTAGAGGTGGATTTCCCAACCAACTTCTTTATTCAATAGAATTTTAACTAGTAAATATTTGGGATAGGTAAACCCAAATGAGGTGGGTCATTTCCCTTTGGATGGTAATGGATCCTTAGTGTGGCAGGCTCTTAAGTTAGGATCTCAGGTAGTGAAATATGGATTATTTTGGAAAGTGGGGAGAGGGGAGAAGGCACGATTTTGGATAGATTCATGGGATCAATACCCACCTATCATTGTTGAATTTCCTGAACTGCAACCAATAAAAATAACCATGGAAACCAGGGGTTGGGTCCAAATTGAAATTTATTTCAACACTAGTCAGTTGGGGATTATAAGTTTAAGCAGTTTAAGAAGTTGGATGAGTGGCCAATTTCAATCCCTCCGGATTTGACACCCATCATGACTAAAATCTTGGCAGAAATATTTCTCATAGGTAGAGATGAGGAGGATGAATTAGCTTGGGGCTATGGGAGCCTTGGTGTCTACACAGTGAAGGATGGATATGATAAGATCCTTCTAGAGCCTCCTCCTCATGCATATCAGGTTGAGGATTGGAGAAATATTTGGTAGTCCAAGGGTTGGCCAAAAGTAAACTTTTTTGCCTAGTAGTTCATGCATAATGGAATTCTTACTTTTGATAATATCATATGTAGGGGAATCATTGGTCCATATCAATGTGTTTTATGCTACAAGAGTGAGGAAACAGCTGATCACTTGATGTTTGAGTGCCCATTCATGTGCCAGATCTGGGAGAGATGGTTTTTATATTATAAAATTTGAGTTAATGGTGATTTGAATCGGATTAATATTTGGAAAATATGGAAGAGGGGTAGATTTAAATCTAAATCTCTTTGTATTGGTTGGGAGCTTGGATTAAAATTCATTTGGTGGCAAGTGTGGTTGGAGAGAAATGGCAAAATTTTTAGAGAAACCTTTTCATATTTAGATGGAGTTTGGCAGGTCATTTGGAGCAAAGTCACAAAAATTATGGTAGTGTATGCTAAAGAGGAAACTCAGGTTGTTATAGGGACAATGGAGAAGGAAGTTGAAGTGCAAGAGGGGTAGGATAGAGCTAGTTGGAAACCACCCCTAGAAGGTTGGATTAAAATTAATACTGATGGAGCTGCAAAAGGCAATCTAGGTAGAGCTGGAATTGGAGTGGTTTGTCAGAATCATGTTGGAACAATGCTCTATTGGGAACTGCAAGGCTTGGGAAGGGCCACAAACAATGAAGTGGAAGCCTTAGCTATCAAATATGCTTCTATTTGGGTAGTAAAACAAGGTTACAGGAGGATAATCCTAGAATCAGATTCTCAAATAATGGTTGGAGCTCTAGATTGCATGAGGAACTTTGCTTTGAAGACATGGAGGTTGAGGATTCTTGTCACTCAAATTAAGGAATTGTGGAGGGAATTAGATGATGTGATTCCAGTTTATGTGAGTAGAGATCTAAATAAAGTGGTAGACTTCCTGGCTAAGATGGGCACTGAGAAGGAGGTAGGGGTTCAGTGGCATAGTGACATGGCTATTGAGGATGAGATGATTAGGCAAGTTGGTGAGCAAATCCAGTGTTTAGCTAATTTGGACAACCATTCCAGAAATATGGTTTAGGAGATTTGTGCTCCAATGTAGATCTTATTTTATAGTTGTAAACAGGTGAACAACCATTGTAGAAATATGGTTTAAGAGATTTGGCTCCAATGCAAATCTTCTTTTACTATTGTAAACATGTGTTCTCTTTGGCTAAGGCTGGGAGAAGTCTCATCCCAACTTGTAAATGATATTTGTTTTAATACAAGTTTTTTCAAATTATTTTTCAAAAAAAGAATTATTATTAAGAGAAATATAGGATTCTCTTTTGTTGGAAGTATTGTTTGTTTATTGGTTTTGAAAGATAAACTAACATAATAATTATTGAGAATTTTGTAAGTTAAAGAATTATTATTAAGAGAAGTATGTGATCCTCTTTTGTTAGATGTATTGATTGTATGTTGGTTTGAAAAAGAAACTAGTATAATATTTCTTGAGACTTTTTTGAGTTAAAGGATTATTATAAAGAGAAGCATGAGACTCTCTCTTTTGTTGGAAGTATTGTTTGTTTATTGGTTTTGAAAGAGAAACTAACATAATAATTCTTGAGACTTTTGTAAGTTAAAGAATTATTATTAAGAGAAGTATGTGATTCTCTTTTGTTAGATGTATTGATTGTATGTTGGTTTGAAAAAGAAACTAGTATAATATTTCTTGAGACTTTTTTGAGTTAAAGGATTATTATAAAGAGAAGCATGAGACTCTCTTTAAGTAGTTTTCTTATGTTTTATGCATTGATTGTTCACATGAATGGCATGATCTAAGTTTCATTGCATATAGAGCTGTTTTGATCCCTAAGCAAACTTCATAAGTTGTGGGTGGATTTTCCCATCGAAGAAGATTGTGGAGGTTGGTATAGAGCCGCACACAACACACAACAAGAATGCAGAATTAACAATGCACCGACGAAATTTCAGCAAGTTTCATTAAAACAGAGGTCTCTCCTCCAATACACAGCTATGCAAAAACCAAAAAATAAATCAATGGCCAAAAGGTCCTTTTTTTTTTTTGATACAATGCATGCGCGCCTTTTATCCTCGGCCGCCACCTCCTTCTTTATCATTACGCAAAGTGCGGGTCCTTTTCATCCCCAGGCCCGACTCTCTTTGGACCATCATTACTTGAATGCAAGACTCCCCATACCGCCCGCACGAATGCTCGTCCTGCCTGCATGATGCTGCCAGGTGCATCAAAACATCATAGCCTGTAGTGGCGGTATGCCCTGCAGCCGCCTGTCGATCCACTGCCAAGTCAATCATTCATAAGAATGTGCCATGGTCGTTCGGCCGCCACCTCCTTCTTTATCATTACGCAAAGTGCGGGTCCTTTTCATCCCCAGGCCCGACTCTCTTTGGACCATCATTACTTGAATGCGAGACTCCCCATACCGCCCGCACGAATGCTCTGTCCCGCCTGCATGATGCTGCCAGGTGCATCAAAACATCATAGCCTGTAGTGGCGGTATGCCCTGCAGCCGCCTGTCGATCCACTCGTGAAGTCAATCATTCATAAGAATGTGCCATGGTCATTTGCAGTTGATGCCACGTGTCCTGTTGTCATGCTTCCTGTAACCGCTTCATACTCTCGGGCCACCTGTAACTTCACGCCACGTGTCCCTCTGCACTGGTCCCTACAGTCGTCGGCTGGTCAATGTCGTGAGCGTCCTGTCACGATATCGCGACGTATTTGCCCCAGCACTTTATCTCTCCTCTTTGGTCACGATATCGTGACGTTTTGACGTTAGGCTTCTCTCTCCTCCTTGGGACCGCGATTTCGCTACACGTCGCGATATCGCGACGTCTAGGCCTTTCTTACTCGCCTTCCTCCCTTGGTCCGTGAAACTGCGACATGTCGCGATTTCGTGACATCTTTGCATTGTGGAACCTTGCCCTCGGATATGTCATGATTTCACGACATCTTTTCATTCCGTACGTCCTTGGATTAGAAGTGTCACGATTTCGTGACATCTTTGCATTGTGGAACCTTACCTCCGGATATGTCATGATTTCGCGACATCTTTGAGCTTTGCATTTGAAGGTGTTGCGATGTCTTTATGCTTCCAAGTCTTGCCTCCCAGAAGTGTCACGATTTCGTGACGTCTTTTAAACTTTATCTTTGAAGGTGTCGCGATTTCGCGACGTCCTTTAAGCTTGCCTTTGAAGGTGTCACGATTTCGTGACCATTCTTGTGCCTTAGAACCTTTTTGTCAAAGATGTCCTTGTGCCTTCAAATCCTGCTTTCGAAAGTGTCACGATTTCGTGACCATTGTGCATCCAGACCACGTTGCAACAGAAATGTCGTGATTTCGCGACCGTTTGGCGTCCCGACCTTGCGTCTTCAGAAATGTCACGATTTTGCGACAGTTTGGTGTCCCAACTGTGCTGCTTTAGAAATGTCACAATTTTGTGACAGTTTGGCGTCCCGACCGTGCGTCTTCAGAAATGTCACGATTTCGTGATAGTTTGGCGTCCCGACTGTGCTTTTCAAAAATACGTCGCGATATCATGACGGTTTGGGCCGCTGGTGCCCTTCTTCAAAAAGCGTCGCGATATCGTGACAGTTTTAGTACTTAAGAAAAAAATACATTTTGGGTGACGCAAGATTGCCAGCTTTGCCTCCGGATGCTCCTCGCATCAGAGGTATAGTTGGCTGGAGATCCTTGGTGGATGTTTCTTAAGCTCTTCAAGAGTAAAATTGATGTAAAGAAGAAAAGGCTTGTTGTTTTTGGGAATTGTTTTAAAACTTGACTCTTGTTTCAAAGAAGGATTATGTAGCTTTAATATTCCTTTTGTTATGAGCATTGAAATATTTTTTTAAAGTAATATTTTGTTCTTAGTTAGAATTAAAGGTGGAAATGAACATATTGTTGATCTCATTATTATTTTGCTTTGTGATAAATGAAATATTTACTTGAAGACATTGGGTAAGATTTGGAATTAAGTAATGTGGACTAATGCTTCATGGTTTAGGTAGCTTTGATTAATATTTATATCAAGCTTTATGTAATGCATAAATGTGGTTTTTGGTTAAGAGGAGCTCTTGGTTTTCTTTCTAGCATTTCATATTTGATGTTTTATATCATGCTTATTGAAATTAGATTTTTGTTAGAAATGATTATCTATCCTTGGGGTGGGTAGAAATGTTCCTCTAGTAGCCATAAATCCCAATCCTAGGAGGAGTTGCATGAATGCAATAACCAGGTGGATATGAGACCTAGAAGGAGTTGCATGTATGCAATAGCTAGAAACTCATGAACCTGGAAGTTTTGTGAATACAATAGCCAGGGTACTTGTGAATCATCACACCTTGAATGTGTAGGATTGGGTGTGTCCCATTTAATGTTGGAAAAACTATTCACAAGACAATAATGGTGATCCCTCTATCATGTATAATGATATGATCATGTCCGTTATCATCTAAGTGGCAATGACCTTAGTTAGCACATGGAGGTGTGGTAACTATACACCAAGGCTCTACACTAATCAACCTTCCTAGATGGATTTAGATTCAGGTTAGAAAATGAGCATCCCCTTTAGGTGGGCAAGTCTTAAAGTATAATCCCTACGTTGTGGTCACATGGTCCTATGTCATGAAGGGTATGGAAAATTTTAGGGTACCACTTTGTGCATCCTTCTAAACATATAGGTTTAGCAAGGTGAACCCTAGAAAAACATGGGAGTTGGCCACTCCTATCTATTGAGTGTCATCTGTAGTGACTTGGAAGTCAAATGGGTGAAGCCTTGTATGATAAGATAAATAAATTGAGGGTATTTCCATTATGAGCCCTTGTTGTAGGTGCATTTTCCTTTTTTTTTTGGGTTGGTATTTTTGGAGTGTTACATAGACTATGATGGGGTAATCATAAACTATCCATAAGATCACAAAAATATACACTCATTGATCATACTTCACTAGATAAATAAGCCTATGAATACAACAAACTGGTTTTATAAGGAGAATAACTAGTGGTAATACTTATTAATGACTCCAATAAATATAATTTACCACATGGTACATTCCAAGGTTATATTAATAAAAATGAGTTATCAAGCAACACCACCACAAAAGAGGAGTTGTTTCATAAATGGAACAAAAATGCCAAACTATAGAATGCTCACAATATTTCCTTGAACCCTCCTCTTATTGTGGTTGTTATGATGGATGCACAATGTTTATCTAGTGGTGCTATGCTACCATAAAATTCTCATTTACAATAATACATTAGAATGCCATGAAAAATAGGAATTGATGGAAGCACAATAGATGATACAATGAAAATAAAATAAATTATATTATTGTTAGAGTTAGAGTATATTAAATTATTTAGGTGCATGTCTATGTACCACCTTAGGTATATTATTAGATTAGGATTTACTTTGGGAAGAAGGAATAAATGCACAAGTGTTAGAATGTGCAAGATGTAAAAGGACAAGTGTCTATCATTTAAAAACACATGTCCTCAAGGTAGTTAGGTAGAGTAAGGGCCAAGTAACTTATCTTATTATATATAGGGCTCATTGTAAGGAAGCATGTATTCCATATAGCATGCTCTAGTTTCCATATTATGTATCAAGCTTCCATTTTTGTATGCTTTCATTAATGGTTGTTGCATGTGTTATTTCAGAAGTCTCTTGTGTTAGTTTCATGCTTGTTAAGCTTCCATTATCATAGTTAGATCTTAGCTTGCTTATTCCATTACTTGTGGTTGCATTTCCATTTAGTTTATAGCTTCAAAAGCTAACATGGTATCAGAGCACATGGTAGATCCATAGAAAACAGGAAAGCCACAAAGAAAGTGTAAAAATTGAGAATTCCTAGGAGGTCACCTATCCGAACACTACTTCAGCTGAAAATTCTTAACTATGAAGTTTTTTGATGGTTTGAAAATACAAAATCACTAGGAAAATTTAAGTTTTTGGTTGAGATTGTAAGAAGGGCTAAAGAAAATAAACAACAAAGCCCCTACCCTTGCATTGTATGACCTCATTCTTATTTTTTTAGGTCAGTTTTTTTTTTTTTAGGTTCCCATGCTGGAGGGGGCTATCCATAACAAATAATTACAACATCCCACTTGTAATCCAGTGAAAAAACCTCACACAAGGAAGTAATGATATTAAATGGATGGAAGGAGGTTTTGTTGTGGATGTGAGAGCATATTTCTACATTTTTATGACCGTGCTATATGGAGAAGTTTGAGTTCCATAAAAAAAGAGATGGTCATTGCTCTTGGAGTTAGCAAAAATTGTTGACCATCTTGTTCGGGTTCGCACCAGGATCCTATTCATTAATAAACAAAAGATATAGAGATATTGCCAGCAAGATTTAGTGCCATTAAGGAGATAAGCCAAGAGGTTGTTTTTTGGAAATTGCACAGTGAGAAGAAGTTTCACGCAAGCAAGAGAGATCACGTCTATGATTTGAAATTCATTTCATAGATTCAGCCTCAAGGTAGAGAAAATATTTTCATGCCCATGCTAAATGAGGACCAATTCATATTCTGTCACTATGTTACCAGTTGATGCTTCCTACTCTAGAAGCCACACATTCCACTCTTTGCATTCGCCTACACAAAGAATTGGACTAACAACACAAAGAGCCATAGCTGTATATCAATATACATTTTAGAAACCTATTGAGACACTAGAGAACAGTTATTTTACAAATCACCGATAAGAAATAGGATTATAAGAAGCATTTTAGGCTACCACAAATGTTGACCTACAAGGTAGATGATTTCAATATGCATAGAACCATATGATCATCAAGCACATTTCAACAGGACACCGCTCATTCAAAGTAGACTTCACTAGTAAGCTAGTTGTGAAGAATACTCCAAAGGCATTATCAAGAATAAATATTATTGGGTATTCACCAGCAAGGACACACTGCTTATAGGGAATATTTCATGAAAGGGATATTTGATAGATGTTACAAGGTGCTTTAGAGACATTATTAAAGTAGTTATTACACCAGCTCATATATGTTACTTGCCAGGGATAGCCAGTAATAGTTGTTATGTGCCACCAATATAAATCAGTTGAATACATCTGATAGCCATTGTGTGATTTAGAGCATCTTCCAGCCACACGTCATAGTATGTTACAATGTTACTAATCATTACAACAGGACCAAGTAGCCATTACAATATTACGAATAGTGAGGTGAATCATCGGCTATATGTACAGAATGAATGAAACATGCACAAATAAGGAAATAAGATAACAAGGACCGAGCATTGGTTGATTTTAAGATCAAATAAATTGAGCATGAAATTCAAGCACATGAAGGATTATTAAACCTATCATATTTGCATTCATTGATAGCCGAAGATCATCATACATAGCAGTTAGGGCATGCAGGTTTTGACCACACCAATGCTATATGTAATAGGTAGAGTACTGCTAAAGACAACGTGAAATATTGCACTCATAGAAGCCATCGAATCAAAGGCTAATGGTTAGAAAATGGAGGGCCAATCAGTATGATAAATTTAGATGTACGAGTATTAATAAAGGAAGAGGTTAACCATTACCACTGCCAACACATGAATTGGGCATCAAAACTTGGAGATCATGTAGTAAAGAGTGGTCAAAGCAAGGAGGAAAATTATATCATGAGGAGCACACTTATGTTGAACATTAATAGCTCATTTCCATATGTAGGAGACCAGCTAAATCAGTGCATAGGATCAAACATAGACTCCATCCAAAGGACCAATCAAAGTGCAACATAAATCATTCAAAGTAAGGTAAAAAAATTTATAATCTTATTATTTGCTTTCTTTGAGATTAAGGAGTAATAAGGTGGTTATTAATTAAGGTTGAGATTACTTATTATTTTCTTGGAGATAGGAAAATTCCAACCTTAGAAATTAGAAAGCAAACTTAAACCAAAAATTTATTTCCTTGAATGATATTTCAAAAGTGCACACATTATAATATTTGCAATTAATTAAATAAGAGTGATAAGGTCTTATACCTTGGAAAATTAAAGTTATATTATTTTTCAAATATTATTAATTTCTAATATTCTAAATTAGGGAGATATAAGGTATACTACTTCAAACTTAGATTATTGAAATTTAGAAATATTAACTATTGGATATTAAATATTATAGAAGGAAGTGCATTATTTAAGGGAGTTGGAATTAATTGCTTATACTTGTCTTTCATACAAACTAAAAAGACAAAAGAAATCCAACCATAGAGAACTTCAAATTGAAAGTTTCTAAACATTAGGGAGACATAAGGTAGCCTACATCAAAGGAACATGACAAAGAAAAAGCAAAGGAAAATAAGTAATCCAAAAGCAAAAACTCAAAAACTAGAACTTCACAAGTTGACATAATTAGTTGAAGAAGAAAATCTATGTCTTCAACAAGAACTAATTGTCTTTGGAGAAGACTCAGACTTTCAAGAAGAAGAAATTTACATTCAATATGACCCTTTAGAAAATACTAAGGAACAATTGCAACTACTAAAAGGATGCACACAAAATATGATATAGAAAATTGAAAGTCAAGAGAATACATCTATAAAGGAAAAGAAGGTTTTGCAATCAATCATGAGAGAAGCCAAACATGAAAGTTTTTTAACACTAGGAGATTACTTAAATTCAGAAATTGGTGAAGCACAAACAAACTCAAAAGATGTGTTCACATTACCTGATGATATAGGAAAAGTAATGTATATAGAATTGCTTTCTAATGATATTCTCAAATAAAAGAATAGAGTACAAGAGGACATGATAAAAGATTTAAATAACATGTATATGGATGAAGCAAATGATTTGAACAATAAGCTTACAAATATTGCTAGTGAAACTGGAAAAGGGGATTATTCTACACTTCAAAAATACATGCAAAGTGTTCTTAGTAATGCTAATTATTACTATGAAGATTTGGTTACTATACCTACCAATCTATGGAGAATAATCTACAAAGGAATTGTCACTCTTAATGTTTCTAAGATGAGAGAACATGAAAAGGTTGAAGAGTTAAAGAACAAGATAGAAATGAAAGATGCTTCTAATGATACAAATGACTTAAGACCTATGATGGTAGATTCATACTGCAATACCATAGATTAAAAATCATTGTTGATTGATGCATTCTATGATACTAGTGATTTTATTCAAATGGATAAAGATGTAAATCATGGTGAAAGGAAATATTGCAATGCAAGCATTGACACTAGTGATTTAGAATTTTTGACAAAGATAGAAGAACCTGTTACAAATATTGATGCTATATGTGATACAAGTAATCTAGATATAGTTCATGATTGGTCAAAAAAGGTTCATGGTGCTAGAATTGATGAAGGTATAAATTCATATGATGATAGATACAATGATGCACAAGATTATATTGATACTGACAAAGATCATTCTAATTATTGTATTGATCATACTAATGGTGTTTGCTCAAATTTGATAAGACATGAAGATACAGGATCAGGAAAACATGAACAGGGAATGAGATAACTAATCAAAGTATTAAGGTCTTGAATATATAGGTCGAATCAACAAAAATAAACAAGAGAATGAGTTTACAATAGAACATAATGACATAAAATCAGTAATAGAGATTGATAGGAATAGTTGCTATGATGTACAAATGGTCAAAGACATTTGGCTATAGAAAATAGGTGCAGTAATTTTAATAGATATGGACACAAGATAGAGAGATGTTGGAATCTCCATAGTTGTAAGATTTGTGGAGGAACCAATCATTCACAAAGATATTGTTGGTATAGAGAAAATCATTCCTTTTATTGGATATATACAATGACAAGAAATTTTATTAGTGAGTTCTCTCAAGTATACTTCTCAAGGTGTAGAGATGGATGCAGAAAAGGTATGAACTACTTATACAATAGAATTGGAAGGAAAACAATAATAGTGCCAAAGTTAGAATAAAGTCTAGAAAAAAAGTGAATCTCAAGTAGAAGATCAATTTGAAGACCACTTGAAGAATGAAGACAAATACAAAGATCCATATTGAAGACTAAAGTCTTGAATACCTAAATAATGTAATACATGGGGTGTTAGAGTTAGAGTATATTACATTATTTAGGTACATGTCTATGTACCACCTTAGGTAGATTATTAGATTAGGAGTTACTTGGGGAAGAAGTAATAAATGCACAAGTGTTAGAATGTGCAAGATGTAAAAGTACAAGTGTCTATAATGCAAAATAACACGTGTCCTCAAGGTAGTGGCGACCTACACCGGATACAAAAAAACCCCCGACTAGTAGGGGAATGATTTTTCTTAATATAAAGGTTTTAAGCCATTGCAAATAGAATGAGATATGTTCTACCCCGCATCATAGATTCGTGCCAGGGAAGTTCTGTCCAGGGCAGGTCAATCTTGGATGGAGTTATCACAGTTCATGAAGCTCTGCATTTTTCTCATAAGACTAATAGGTCTGTTTTTGCCCTCAATATTGATATGAACAAAGCATTTGACAGGCTAAATTGGGACTTTTTGATTGTTGTCCTCCTTAAGTTTTGTTTTCACCACCAATGGGTTAATTTGATCAAAGAATGCATTTCTAAAGCATGGTTATCGATTCTGGTTAATGGAACAACTATTGGTTACTTTCAAAGTCATAGAGGAATTCGGCAGGGGGACCTTATCAGCCCCATGTTATTCATCATTGTGGCAGAAGCTTTAGATAGAACCATAAAAAATACTTGTAGTTCAAGGATAATATCAGGAATCGAGGCAACATCTCTCACTAGGTTTGTTTCTCACCAACAATTTTTTGATGATACCCTTCTATTGACTAAGGTATCGATGGTTGAGGCCAAAAGAATTAAATACATCCTGCAACTCTATGAGGACGCTGCTGGTTAGAAAGTTAATTTTAGTAAAAGCAAGTTATATTTCTTGAACACCCCCATTTAGAGGCAAGGAAGGATTGCAAAAATTTTAGGGTGTGATATAGCAAACCTCCCCACTTTGTATCTTGGTCTCCCTATTTTCATTGGTTCTCCGAGAGAGTCAATGTGGGATAGGGTTATTGAAAGAATTCAAAAAAAACTTGCTGGATGGAAAGGTCATCTTCTATCTCAAGCGAGAAAGCTGACCCTCACTAAGGCCTCTCTAAAGAGCATTCCAGTCTATTTCCTCTCCGTTTTCAAAGCCCCTGTGAAGGTTTTCCAAAAAATTGAGAAACTCCAAAAAGATTTTTTATGGACTGGATCAGAGGAGAAAAAAATGATACAACTTGTAGGATGGACCAAAGTGTGCAAACCTAGGGAAAATGGGAGCTTATGTCTAAAGATAATTGCTCATATGAATTTAGCTTTACTAGATAAGCAGGTGTGGCACCTCATTTTTGGTGAAGAAAATGAATGGACAACTATCATCAAACAAAAGTATCTTCAAAATATGGAATTTCTAAGTGACTCAATTCCAATCAGAGGTTATGCTTTTTGGAAAGCAATTCTTAATTGTAAGGAAATCATCAAAAAAGGTTTAAGATGGGTTTTAGGCAATGGTGAGAGGATAAATTGCTGGAATGACAAGTGGACTAAGGATGAACCACTAATGAAATATCCTAACTCAGCCTGAATTATAGATATCACAAAAGAACTCATTGGTAGAAAAGTCTTTGATTATATGGTTGAGGACAGAGGCAGAATGAAGTGGAAACAAATAAGGATTCAGGGATTTCAAGCGGAATCAAATGATCTTTGTAACATTCTTGGGAAATAGTTTATCCCCATGAGACCCAAGGAATATCAAGTGACCTGGCCTCCTACGAAAAATGGGTAGTTCACTGTTAAATTAGCTTACAAGTTTCTACTTGATGACGAGGATTTTGTCCTCCAAAAGGACTTAGTTTGGATAAAAAATTTAATTCCAAAAATTGTAGTCTTTTCATGGCTGGTTATCCAAGGAAGAATTCTAACCATTGATAATATGATGCGTAAAGGCATTTGTATCACTAATCACTGTTATCTGTGCAAGGCTAATTGGGAGATCATTTATCACATTTTCCTTGAGTGCTCTTTTTCCTTGCATGTCCTAAGTTGGGTTTTTCAAGCATTCAATATTTCTTGGGTTAAACCAACCATTGTACTTGATTTGTTCATCCAGTGGCCTTGCCTCTTTTCAAGCCAAAGACTTAGATACATGTCAAAAATTTGTCTCAATCACTATATTTGGTAGGTGTGGTTAGAAAGGAACCATAGAGTCTTTAATGAGTTTATCCATGATCATCAAAATATCATTTCCAGGATCCTATCCTTTGCCAACGAGAATGTGAACCTTATCCCTTTTGATAGTCGTAAACCTCATCTGCAGGAGACCATGATTGCTCAATATTTAAGCTTAACCTTGTTAGATGAGTCTATGCCTAGGGTAGTCAACCCTAGAGCCAATGTTAAGTGGTCCCCACCTCCTACGGGTTGGTTTAAGCTTAATTTTGATGGAGCGGCTAAGGAAAATCCTAGAAGAGCAGGCACTGGCGACATTGTGTGAGATCATAATGGGAATATGATACTTGCATTTTCTGAATATTTGGGAATAAGGACGAATAACAAAGCTAAAGTTAGAGCTATGTGGAGAGGCATTCAAATGACTCAAGACTTAGAAGGCAATTTGATCATAGAAGGATACTCTATGCATGTTATAAATGTCCTCAATAATTTGAAAATACCTCCTTTGAGGATTAAAACAATTGTTGAAGAGGCTAGGATTCTTTTCCAGGGAATACAGGATAGAAAATCCCAACATGTCTTTCGGGAAGCTAACAAAGTTGTTGATAAGCTGGCCAATTTGGGTGTCGATGGTGACAGAATTTTCAAATGGGAACATGGTGTCCTAAGCAAAGTAGAGGAGCTTATTCAACAAGAATTCCAAGAATGATAGTCAAATTTACCAATAGGAAAGACATTGTAAGTTCAAAGGCTATGAGTATTCTCGTCTCTTTTTTGAAAAATTATCTGAGATGTTAGTCTTGGTGGATGTTGCTTGGAAATACCAAAAAGACTAATGGGGATAGTCATATGTTAGATAACATAGCTCCTAGTCATCTTAGTAATTTGAGGTTGATTGATAACCACAAGGTAGGAAAGAAATGACAATATAAGACTTCGAACCAGAGCCACATGGACCACCAGATAGCCACCACCATAAATCTATCCAGCAAGTTCACTTCTCCAAGGTTGATTGGCCAAGACGGGATGTGGTCCCAAAGCATGTCATATATGGAAGAAAGCAATTACCAAAGAATTATTAAGAGTAATTGTCAATACAGAGCTTGTAGGAGTTTTTTCAATACTCTGCTATGTGTGTCTACAGCTTTTTGTTTCTCCACTGTTTCAAGTAAGGGATCTGTGTTTGTTTCTTTTTTTGTAATTATAATGCAGGTGTGTTTTCTCGGGGTATACCAAAAATGTTGTATAGGAAGTTTCTTTTTTATAACAGGCTATGTGCCTTATCGGATGTAATGGATTTGGTGGCATGTAGATTTTACATATATAGGATCCTTAGTAAGGACATGTTCATCAACAAGCCTGAGCTGATTTTTGTAAAAGGTTTTGGGTAAAACTGTAAAACCCGATATTAATGCTATAATATATTATCTACCAAAAAAAAAAGGCATTTAGGTAGAGTAAGGGCCAAGTAACTTATCTTCTTATATATAGGGCTCATTGTAAGGAAGCATGCATTCCATATAACATGCTCTAGTTTCCATATTATGTATTAAGTTTCCATTTTTGTATGCTTTCATTAATGGTTGTTGCATGTGTTATTTTAGAAATCTCTCATGTTTATTTTATGCTTGTTAAAATTCCATTATCATAGTTAGATCTTAGCTTTCTTATTCCATTACTTGTGGTTGCATTTCCATTTAGTTTGTACCTTAGAAAACTAACAATTATAAATATAAATTATAACATTACATGGATTCTAGACTACCTTGTGAGGAAATGTGGTCCTCCAGTTGAGATTCCACCTCCTATGCAATTGCCCAGTTATCATGTTTCACACCCTTACTCTTATGATCTTGGCCATAACTTGGACATCGAGACACTATGTTCTATCTAGATTGGCTTGCTTGATCTCACTCACACATTAGACTCTCTATTGCTTCCCTAAGCTCACACTTGCTCAACTTGTCCCCATAAGGACTTTCTCTCCTATTTATAGGCTCATGGAGGATAGATTTTACATGTGTGGAGAACTCTATATGGATAAATAACAACACTTTATTGAGAAACCCTTTTTGAACTCTTTCCATAATATCAAGATATTTGAGATAAATTTCTTAGACTTTTCCTAGGATATTTTTAATTACATGAGATAGTTAAAATATCATATTTTTCTAGAGATTTTTCTTTTGAATTTTTCTTATAATTACATAATAATTTTAAAACCGCCTTTGACTATCTTGTATTTCTAGATATTTTATTATTTACAACATATCTCCTTGTGACAAAGACAATTTACCATGACAATGACACTTTTACTATTAAATTTTAGTATT
The DNA here is from genome assembly GCA_028583015.1 of Wollemia nobilis. Lineage (NCBI taxonomy): Eukaryota > Viridiplantae > Streptophyta > Pinopsida > Araucariales > Araucariaceae > Wollemia > Wollemia nobilis. Next base: position 7,056,939 of record JAQPPZ010002449.1, read on the forward strand.
TACTGTTACTTTTTATTGTTATTTGTCCCTATTACAATATATTTTTTATACTCGTTCTATACAAACATTTCATTATATAATGGTATTTTCAAACTTCTTTATGAAGCTACTCCATCTCAAGTGTCTCAAACAAGCTACCAAGTCATAATATTCTCTAGAAAGCCATCCCACTATATATTCTATATGTTTCTCATACTACTACACATGCAAATAATATGAACTTTTTTTGTGTCGATATCTCTTCCCCTCCTTGTTTTTACTCCATCCTTGGAGTAAGCCTAATCTATTATGGAGGATAAAAAATCTTAAGTTTATCATGGTCCACATTTCTTGGTAGGCCTTCTATACAACTCCTCAAGCTTGTAGGTCCCATTTTTCATGCACAACTACTATCCGATAGGGGAGCAGATATGTTGGTAGAAACTTTTATGTTTTTTATTTTTGTGTCAGACATCATACACCATCATAAAGTCATTAAATTTGAAAGGTGAGCACTTAAATTTTTTGTCCATGTACTCTTTTTCTTTTGTCTTCTTCTTTGCAATGTGTTCCTACACCACCTACCATAATTTACCTAGATGGTGTAGTTGTATCACCCAATCCTTCATGGATTCCCTTTCATTATTTCTATCTTATATTATCATCCATATAGTTGGAATATCTTATTCGATGGAAATGATAGGATCAATTCCATACATCAATTAGAAAGGTAAATACCCTATGATTGACTTGATTGTGGCCCTATAAGGCCATAATGTTGCATGCATTATTTTTTCCTATATGTTGACTTGTAAAGCTACAACATTTGTAAGGATTTGATATAACATGTGATTAGTTCATTCCACCTGCCTATTTGCACTTGATTTATTTGTTCTTGCATTCTTATGCTTGATGATGAATTGAGTCATCAAGTCATCCACCACTTTGTTTAGGAAATGAGTATCTTGATTAGATATAATCTCCATTGGGCATCCAAACTTACTAAAAATTTATTTATAGATGAATAATATAACTTATACCTCTATCTTATGCTTCACTAGTCGAGTTTCAATCTACATAGTTAGATAATCTATTGTAATAATGATATATCTATTCCTTTATGCTATTATAGGAAGGGGTCCAACAATATTAATTTCCCACTTCTCAAATATTCCAAGAGGATAGAAAAAACAAGGAGGTAGTTGTTGTCCTACTATTTTTAAAGGACTAGCACACATCACATGTTTTATAATACTTCATACAATCTTTGAAAAGTGTTAGCTAGTGATATCCTACATTTGAAATCTTGGTTACTATAACCTTCCTAGATAAGTGTCCTCCACACACATCATTATGGGAATCTATAAGAAACTATTTTACTTGCTCTTGTCCAACTACTTGCTGATACTTCCCATCTAGCCCTACTTGATATAGAACTCCTTACATTATTGAATAGGTTCAACTAACCTAAGAAATCATCCTATTCACTCTTGTGTTGCATAATTTGGAAACCTGAATTCAATTAAGTATTTCAAAATGTATACATATTCCTATAGAGTCTTTTACTACTAGCAACATTACACTAAGAAGCTCATCACCTTCACATTCAAATCCAGCTCCCTCATATACTTTTAAAAGAGTATCTACATTGATATGCTTCTTACATGATCAATCAACAATGTCAAAATCAAATTCTTGCAATAGGAGAATCCATCTAGCTATCCTTCCTAATGGATTGGGCTTATTGATAATATACTTGAGGGCAACATGGTCTATGACAATAGTGAACATTTTTTCCATAAGATAGTTCCTAAACTTCTTGAGAGCAAAGATGATGGCTAGTGCTTCCTTATTTATAACTGTATAATTCACCTTTGCATTGCTCATTTGCCTACTTCCAAAGTGGATAGGATGATCATATCCAGTATTATCCTATTGGTACAATATGCTTCCAAGTGCTATGTCATATACATATATATATATATATATATATATATATATATATATATATATATATATATAATAAATAGATTACTCTAGTCTATATTCTTCAACACTAGAGCAGTGATCAAGGCCTACTTCAATTTCTCAAATGCATCCTTAGCTTCTTTATGTGGTTCATAGGGCATATTTTTCTTGAGGAATTTTGTTTAATGGTAGTGCAATCCTTACAAAATATTTATTGAATGTCTTATAATATCTCATATGGTCCAATAATGATTGTAACTTAATATTATTTATTAAAAATGGTAGCTCCTTAATATTGGAAACCTTTGCAATATTGTTTGCAATTGTAACAATCCATCAATAAAACTTTTTTTTGAAAGCCTAGAGTCAAGCACCACTTAATGTCCAACTCTAAACCACTACCTAATATTTCCACATGCACAATAGAAAATTGAAATGTAATTGTGGGATTTGGTCACATTACCAATAGTTTAATCCAGTCACATTGGTCACATTACCAATATGACTAATAAGTCACTCATTTAATCCAAAATATATTCTGGATTTGGTCACATTACCAATAGTTTAATTACATTTAACCTCTAAATTTGCTTACAAAGTAAAGGTGAAGTACTTACAAAATCTTAAACCATATACATCCAGATGCACTACATCATACGTCTAAAGTATATTAATTGTCAACCCTTTTCCTTTAGAGTGTAATAATAACATTTTCATTAATTTCTTTAAGGTATATGGAATTTCTAACCTGGAAACTCCTTCAATATCCAAAACATTCACACAATACAAAATATAGAAGGAAATATCATAGAATCTCGATGACAACAAACTCAACTATTATCTGAAAAAGTTTAACCACACAAGGAAATGATGCAATAGTTTAAACACAAAATATTTCATAAATAGCTTGGTTTTGCCTTAACCACAAGCTCTCAATTACAACTTACAAACTAAGAGATTCCAAAACAACCTATGTATTTTCCATAAATATAATTTCAACTATAGCTTGGGTACTACTATGAATACAATTCTCTACAACAAGTTACATCAAGGATTTGCCAACATCAAAGAATATTATTTGGCTAAAGAGATACATAAAGACTTAAAGCTTCCTTTTACACAATGAAAGTCACCCTTTCATTTGTTTTTCTATGACTTGACTAAAAGTGTCGATCCATTATTATTTACCGCGTTCACTAGAAACCATACCTATTGTGGTACATATCTACTAGATAACTCCCAATCGATCACCAGAATGAGAATATCCACTCATCGAGATTAGATACGACACCCAAGACACTTCAAATATTTACAATCACTCAAAAGTAAAGCTATGCATACATCTATCATACGCATTAAAAATACCATATATTGCGTTCACTACTTTTTTCTATTGAAGCATTCAATAACAACATCACATGGAATTTATTTTACCACAGTTATTATTCAGTAGTCACATATGAATGATTGGCAAATATAAAACATAAAACAATTCCATTATTTATATAAACATATATTGTTTATATTTTAACAGAAAGCACAAAACCTTACATATGCAAATAGTTTCCATAAATCTATTGTCTTCCTTTAGCATACAACAAGGAGACTTAAGTACATGAGCTCCAAGACAAAAAAATCACAATAACATTACCATTTCCTTTCAGAGACATCAAAATCACTTTATATTTTAAGCACATTCTACAAGTTACCTTCCAACAACCCAAATCACACTACCAATTATATATAGCTAGGGAAAATCTCTAATCTATTTACCATTAGCACACAGGTCACAAATATTTATGAGCAAGGAGACTCTGATGTAAGACTTGTTCTCTAAGACCTTGTTGGCATTGGTTTACCCTAAAAATCTTCTACTTCTAGAAAACAAGTTCCAGACTAGAATTTTTAGAACACTCATGAGGTGTAGAAGATTACTTCTCTCTAAAAACTAGCATACAAAACCTTTCCTCAAGAAAAACATCCCTAATTCATTAAATACGATCTTTGGAATGAACACAATCCCACTATAAAGTCATGGCATGCAAGGTATATTTTCAATTACAGTCACTATGATTCATGGATAAAGGTCAGAGCACGAGCTATCTATTACAAGTAAAGATATAAGACAATTCATTAATCTAAATCCTATTCATCTTTGGTCGATGCTTTGGACTCTTTCCCAAGGAATACATAGATTGAACAACAGTAAAATTACTTTTGAATTACACCACAAACATTCTATTTTGTTTTTTCTTAAAAAGTTTTACCTGTTGCTTTCTATAGGTTTTTCCAATGCCCTTATCAATGCATATTTGCTTGCTATAAAATGTTGTGACGTATTTCTTCTAGCCCTCTTCTCCTTCTCTCTCATGCATAAAAATAATGAATTTATACAAAGAATTTTTTTCTTTGCATACCGATCCCTTCCACCTTCTACGGGTTTTTCCACTATCAAAATAATTACTCCACTAGAACAACATGATCTGGATCCTTCGTCGGTAGTCAGGGTTGTTAGTTGAGTTCTTATTAACATGAAGGTGGTGGAGATAAAATTAAATTCTAATTATTGCTTTCTCTATCAACCAAGCCAAAATATAGCTGAACAAAACTTATGTTTTCAACAAAATACTTGATGTAAAAACAACAAGAATTAATTACAATAGCATTTATGCAAAGTTCAAACCTTTAAAAACCTATAAATAAGAAATTCATTTTAAACATTAATACCTCCATTTCTTCTAAAAAATCATTCCTTTCTAGATCCTACTCTAGAAATGTTGTTCATAAACTTATGCTTCCTTCTTCCTAGAGGATCATCAATCAAACAAGCATATCCACAACTTCCAAAATTACAACCACAAAGCAAGTTACTTTAAAAAATAAGCAATATTTAGCCAAATATCAATATGATTGTTTTTTTTTATGCAAATCATGTTATGTATATTCATGAGAGAAGCACTCATTCGTGCAAGAGGATGAATAGTATAATATTCATGGGGAATGGATTTGATGACATCCTCTTATATTTATAAGGACTCTAGAAGTTGCTTCTTCTTAGACCTAGTATTCATTCCAAATCCCTTAGAATAAGTGGATGTAGTCATAAGGGCAAGCAAAAAAACTACTAAAGGGCAACTAAGGTTTTACCAAAATTTCTATCCGTAAGAAAACAAACTATAAAAAACCATCATAGCAAATAATATTATATTTGTAAGACATCCCTAAGAGAAATATGAAAAGTATAATAGGATTATTCAGATTTTAGCTAATAACATACACTAAAATAAAAGCTATGCTAGCAAACATACTAAACCCTAGATGCTAAAAAAATGGAAATAAAAGTCTTTAAAGGAAGATTTCATGTTGGGTTCACTAAAATATTTGTGGAAAAAAGGATATATCTCATACAATTACATGAAATAATTCAAAATAAACCATAATGCTTAAACTAAGATAATCTAATAGTAAATTAACAATCCAAGTTGAAAACCATCCTAATCCAAATATTAATGAAAGTAGGGCATTTAAGAATAAAGTACACCAAGTTATCCATAAAAAAGCAAACACTAGTGCTAGTGCTGATGAAATAAAAAAAATACTTTACATTTAGGGCATCAAGGACCAAACCATCTCATAATAAGCATAATATAATACTCATTCCTTTTATAACTTGATTGCAATTTCACCACACAAACTAAGGAGAGACCACACCTAGATTATTTACATAGGGTTTGACCTACCTTGGAAACTAGTCCTTGATTGACACTCAATGATATTTATCTATAATTCCTCATGTTCTCCTTTGTGGAAGACAATGAACTAGTGGTTGATGACTTTGGTTGTACCTACAAGGATGAGATAGAAAGAGCAAAAAATATTATATTCATAGTAGCAATAGAGGTAGAGAGCTAAAAATAGTGTTATAATAGCATAAGAATAACAAAAATATTTTATATATGTTTGGTGAGAAAATGAGGTGAAATGGGTGTTTATAGTGGATGAAATGAAACAACTTTCCTTTTGAAGCTGATGTCTGTTGTCTTTTTTGGGGTTATAAAATCTAAAACATCAATCTAAAAAATATGTCATTCAAACTATAGGGGTAAAATTATTCTTGAATCATAATTGTACATTAGAAATTCTAAATTTCATCTAACAACCAAGCTCCCCATCTGACACTACCAATTTTTAGTACTTGTGATTTTGGAATGCATGTCAAAACATCCCATAATCATGACTCTATCCTTATTTTAAGGTTTTAGAAAAGTTAGAAAGTAAAAATATCAAGGGAGGTGGTAGAATAGTGATAAATATCCTTTAATCATGACACTGTCCTTATTTTAGGGTTTTGAAAAAGATGACACGTAAAAACATCAAAGGAGGTAGTAGAAAAGTAACATATGAGAAAATAAAGGGAATGATAGCCACTAACAAACATGGCTTGGTATCATCTTACCCAAGTACTAACAAAGTTAGTCCACCCTTGTGCTATATATAGGAGGACATGACTCTCCACCACATACAAAATTAGCTATTAATGCTCTTTTTACAAATACATTCATAATGCTCATCATGAAGAAATGAACTCTTCATATCCATATAATATACATTCCAACCATATGAAGCAATTATAAAGAGAATAATTGGAATATAATCCACATGAGAAACTAGAGAAAATGACTCTAAGTAGTTAATTCCATCTTTTTGACATAAACCCTTAGCAATAAGGAATGCCTTACCATTTAGAGTCTGCTTGGTCCCATAGACTTATTTGCACCCAAACACATTCTTCCTCTCAATAAGAGGAAAAATATCCCATGTCTAATTTTTCATCAAAGACTCATATTTTGCAAGCATGAAATCTTCCCAATTCAATCTGTCCTTAGCCTAAGAATATGAGAGTGTTAGAAGGTAGGAAATAAGGTCAATAAGGGTCTCCCAAGGGATCCACTATGACTCTCCCTCTTCTTACCTTGATATTAGGGGCATTTTTTGAGCTTAGAGATTTGTGTTTGATGGATTAGTTTGAAGAACTCTTATGGTTCTCGTAATATACTTATTTGAATAATCTCAACCATAATCTAGCCCTAATGCAATATATAAGTGTGACAATGATATCTAAATCTAAAATGCTTTTGGTTTTTAATGAGGAAATAAATGACAAATTCTCTTTAAGAATCAAGGGTGTAAGGAAGATACAACAAACAAGTCCTACATGAAGCTATATGTGATTTTAATTTGATGCTAAAGATTAAATATTTAGTTTGTCCCCTATGTGATTAAGACTAAACTAGTTATTTCTTTCCTTTTGTTTATTTTGCTAAATAAATAAAAAACATAGAGGTTCACAACTAATGAGATTCAAACCAATTTTATTGCCTAAGCAAATGAGTGAACAAACCAATGTACTATGAAACTATATAGTATCGCCTTTTATCAAAAAGTCCTATCTTGAGTAAGAAGATTTAAAAATAGAACCAAGACTCAATATCCTAACTTATCGACCATTATTGAGCATCCCATAATTGTGACAAACAACTAGATATAGTTGGAAAATTAATATCATGGACTTTGGCAATCAGTTAGGTAATTAAAGTGCATATAATTGTCCCTATGTGGCCCATGGGCATGCACTTTCATGCTAAGTATCTTCAAAAAGGTGCTCCAAGGTATTTGAACAAGTGACCTCTCCACTATAAGCATGGTTACCAATTGATGCATTGCATGCATGATTGGAATTTAGGAAGGATAAATAAGATAAAAAATACCATTGTACCTTCTAAAAATGCTACTAAAAAGGTCATCTTTGGGTTTTAAACCAAAGACCATTGGCATTCAAAATAGGGTACTATTCACTATGCCATAATTTATTTGGGTTCTAATAAGTACAACCATTGTGTTAAATTTCAAGGAGGGCACTTACACAACTCCTACACAAACTATAGAAGATTCCTCCTCAAAAAATATTCCTTTATAAACAATTATGATCCTAGAGAATCAAAATCACAATGAGTTATCTTTCAACAAAGGTTCTTAACACCATGCTACTGTATCAGGTGTGGAGAACATTAAGTTTTACTAGAGGTTGAAGAAATGCATTTGATGAAATATGATACAAAAAAGGAGCAGAAGGAATTAGATCCTATGATGTTAAGGTCAACAAGGGAAGTGCCTATTGTTGTGTTCTATCTTTGAATGCAATGGAGATCTACATGGAAAATATTGAATGTTCTTGCAAAAAAGTAAATGTTGTAAGACATCATGCATGTATATGGGTGTGTAGATACGAAAAAATTGATCCAACAAAATGAGTAATTTTTCCTTGGGTTCCATTGAGAGGTTCTCAAATTGCCCCTATTTTCTTGTGTTTTGCTTTACTTTTGCTAACCTTGATTGAATTCGAACCCGATAAATTATGAGGTACGAATTCAACAAATTTAAGGTTTTTCTTCAAAAACCTAATTTTTAGGTCATCCCTTTTGGGGTGTTGGCTTAATCAAGGATAAATTTCATTTTCTCTCCTTTTAGCCCTCAAAACCACTTATAAATAAAGGGATTGGATCCCTTTTTTATCCTAGTAACTTAAGGGTTCTTTCTGCAATCAAGCTATCAAAATTTCATGTGAAATTAGAGTTCTCTTATCTTCTGGTGCTCTTAGTACTTTGGTGTTCTATTATTGGTGTGTTCCTTGTGATTCTACAAGTGGAGAAAGCCTTGAAGATAATTTATCTTCTTGATGAAGGAGGGGTCTTCCACCTTTTCTCTTACTTCTTCCACAAGATCACCAAGTTGTTTCCTTGCATTCATTAGTTTGTATTTTCATTCTAGTTTATGTTCTATTATATTTTTACATCTATTTTAGGGTATTAAATCCTCCTATGTGAATTCATACCCTATATGCTACAGGGCATGGATTCGACGAAAGCCTTGCTTTCACTCGTTGGGCACTTTACATATTATTTGGTATTGTTACCAAATCCATGTTCAGTATCCTATAGGGCACAAATTTGATCTACCTAAGTTTTGGGGCAACTATTCATCCCAAAACCCTAGGGTCTCACTTTGCATACCATTTGCATCTTGTTTTGAATATGTTTGCATTCTATCTTGACTGTTATTATTCTATTTCATCTATATTTCACATCAGATTAGATTGGGGGCAATTATTTATCCCCAAACCCTACATTTAAAAATTGTATTATTGTTCATGCATTGCATCCATCCTATTTGTATTTTATTCACTATCTTAAGCTATCATATTTTGTTGTGTTTGTTCCAAAGGTAAAAGACCATTTTTATTATGAACAATCAGCTAAAAGGACGTAGGGGGCTTAACTGCTATGCCTCTAAGCTTAGTATTATAACGTCCTAAGTAGGCCCCCAAACGTTGACCATATTTTTTGGACTTTTTGTGAAGCTATTTTGTAGATCTGAAGCTATAATATACAAGACAAAGCTTGAATCAAATATTGGATCAGATAAGTGCTCTTGATTAAATAAAAGGATTTCATTACTTGCAACCTAAGGTTTAGATATCATTGAATAAAAGAATCATACTAGGTTTAGACATTGTCTTCTTGCATTTTGTTTGTTTTGCATTGTCCTTTCATTTTCATAGTCTAGCATAGAAAGGCAAAACATAGGTGATTGCTTAATTAGCACATTTAATATTTTTAACTCAAAATTGGAGCGAGTCCTATAATCATTCCTATTGGACCCTTTCATTTTATCCATTGAGTGTAGAGAATATAACACACCCCCATGATCACCTTGGCTCCTAGTGGATCCAATCGAGAATTGTACACAGTAGGATAGTTTTCTCCCTCTACATATTTTGTGAACCTGATGTGAACACATGTTTTAGTGGCCAAGATAGGAATCCTCTTATTTTTTTTCTTAAAAATTTTAAACAAGACCACTCATTTGCTTAGATTAAAAAAATTAAAAATATTTAATAATCTTCTTGTGCATATCTTTCCTTGGTTTTATCCTCTATCATTTTGTTTCTTCTAATGGGTTCGTTCCTTTGGAGTCAGCGAAGGCATTTAGAATCTAATAAAATTCCTAAATAAGATGATCAAGTTGATAGAGAGAATACTAATCTTGATGTAGAAGAGCAATAATATGTTTAAACTAATACTAATTATGATCCCTATGAGGGGCCTGATGGAGGCTTCACATTCATAACAATTTATCATTTATGGGGTTTTATAAAGTTCCACAAGGAGACTTTTATTAGAGTTATGGATGAGGAAGCCTGACTCGAAAGAGGTGAGGTACCTCCTCCTCCTACCATATCTCCTAGGAATGTTCATAACAACCCCTTGTTCGAATCTTCACATCATGCCAATCCTTTACATAAACCAACATATGCTACTACTATGACCACCAACATTGGAAGAATTACACAAGTTCCTCCAACTAGTAGTGCATATCAAGATCATGTTCAATTTCCTTCTCATTCTACCCATCTCAACATTCATGCTTCTATCCCACTAAATGTTAGTTATCCTACACAATGATATACCACATATCACAACCCTTACCATAACAGTATAAATGCTTCCAACATTCACCAATTATCCTTTCAACAACCTACCTATACCCCTCCCCTAGAGAACCTAAGGGTATTGCACATCAATAATATCGAGATGCAAAGTTTAAAAAATATGGTGAAACAATTGGTTTTGAGAGTGGATATGATTCAATCACCTAGTTTCACTTACAAATACAAAAAAATGTGCAATCAATCCTTAGACCCTATCGTTACCTCTAGGCCCTACCCTAAGCATTTTCCAATATCGGTTTTGCCTATATATAAGGGAATGGAATTTCCAATTGAACATTTAAGAATGTTTAGAACAACATACCATGATGTCATATATGATGGCATGTTGTTGCTGAAGATGTTACCTAAAAGCCTTGGTGGTATGGCATTAGAGTGGTATTATCCACTACCCAATCATTCTTTGAGGAAATTTGAAGAGACAAATAAAATGTTTGTGCAAAAATTTGGTGTCTATGTTAAAAAGAATGTGACTATGAAAGATTTGTATATGTTAAAACAATCTAAAGATGAAATTTTTTCAAAACTTTTGTCTCGTTGGAGGAGTCTAGTTGGATGCTTGAGATATACCTTACTTTATTGAGACATGCTTGAGATATTTATTGGGAATTTACAAGAACAAATATCTTACAAATTAGAAACTACAACTATCATATCTTTTGATAAAGTAATAGACCTAGCAAGAAGGGTAGACCAAGACCTTATTAGAAGAGGTCAAATTAAAGTAAAAGAGGACAAGACCACTAAAACACAATATAATAACTAGCACATAGTTGGTGATGGGGTAAAAGATAGTAGAACTATTAATAGTGTGGTTAACACCCTACAAAAGATGGTTCTTTGCCAGCATCAAAACCCCTACAAAGAAATTTGACAAGACTCAACACACCTATGAATGTGGTCCTACAACAACTATTGGAAGCTAATATGATTGAGTTACCTCCCATAAGGCAACCTGATACCACATTTTATTGGTATAAGCCTATTCAACATTGTGAGTATCATAGAGTGGAGGGGCACTTGACAAACTATTGTAAGAGGTTGAAATGTGTGGTTCAAGACCTAATTGATGTAACTCATATTGTTATAGAAGGTTCTCAACCCACTCCTCCAACAAACAAAAAGCCTCCTACATAACAAGCACCCATAACTAATCAAGACATGGGAATCTTCCAAGATCCCCTACCTAAGCATGGTCATCCAACAACTAATAAAGTATTGTATCAAAATGTGCCACCTCCCTATGATAATATGATTGGAATGATATCAATAAATACAAGTAAAAAATCACAGAATTAATCGATTCAAAATTCTTAGCAAGAGATGAGTTTTTCATCCAGCCCATATTCAAAACCATCTTTAGTTTTGAAGAATACCCAAAAATAGAGCACAAGAATAGAAAACCCACCTTTATTTTTGAAGCCACAACCTAAAGTATCCTTTGAAATTCAACAATAATTAGCTAGTACCCCAGCTAAGATATCTCTCTTAGAAATTTTGCAAACTTCCCCTATTCATAAGGAAGCTTTGTTCAAGCTCCTAAGACAACAATTTTTTCCTCAAGACATTTCCCCTAGTGTTATGGATAATGTTTTAAGTTATCTTGTGATACATTATATCACATTTTTGGATGATGATGTTAGCTTTTAAGGTTATCTGTAGTGGGAGAGATCTATCACAGGTCCTAATAAGATGTAGAAAATATGTAAGAAAGTAATTTTACAATATGATTAAAATATACTATAAATAGAAAGTGGTGAAAATGCAATGCAGTATGGAGGTAATGGTCACTCCATTAATACAAGCTAAAGAAATACATGGTACTCCATACCAAGGTTATGCATAAGGGGTTGGACTCAAAATGTACTTGTAAAAAAATGGTGAATCCTAATCAAAATCAAGGTGAATCATGGAGAATCCTAAGAAAATTAAATCGAGCATATTCATGCAAAAATTTGGGGTATTTGAAGCCCTAAAATATAAAGTAATTTTGGGACCACTTTTGACCTATTAAATCATCTTATAACTTCATAAAAACACCACCATTATATCAGGCTTGAAAAGAGCTTTCCAACGAGTACAAATATGCCTATGTTTGGATATATATTGTGGCAAATTGACCCTAAAAAACAATTGATCTTGAAAATTTTAGGTGAATGGGCCTATGTTGAGGGTCCTAATATTTGCCAATTTCCAATTTTGGAAATCCTAGTATTCGCCCAATTTGTGAATATTCGCCACTATGCATAACCCTGCTCCATACATGAGTTCTAACACTATCTACTATAATACAAATGATATGCTTGATATATCTCTTGCTCTTCTAATCTATCATTATGAGGGCCTTTATATAGGAAGAGAGATTCCTTGGCCAAAACTCTACCTAGCTGTACAAGGGGACACCTTGCACATTGACACTTGTGAATTTATTACATTGCTTCAAGTAAGTAGCTAAATTTCTTCTAAAGTAATCTCCTACTCTATGTACCAAAGGTGGTACATTTACATGACCCAAATGATGTAATATGCTCTAAATATAACACCCCCATGTATTACATTATTTGGGTATTGAAGATTTCAATATTCAATATAGATCTACTTCTTGGTATTGGAGTTTGTATTCTTCTTCTTTATTCTTTGTAACATGTTCAAGCAAGTAGTTAGTATCTTAATAACCTGTTTTTCTTGATGAAAGAGCCTTCACTTCATAATCATTTGTAGGTTCTTCTAGTTCTTCAATTTCTTTGATCCTTTGAGCTAGGTGTCCCTTATGATTCTATTTTGATACTCTAATTTGGGATAATTGGTAGGACACTTAACTTGCTATTGAAAAGGATTATTTTGATATTTTCATGGTTGAAATATGCTTCCATTGTTCAACTGATTTTTCAGATTGAATCTGCAATAGTTAGTACTATGGCCTTTTCTTTTGCATATCTAAAAATACTTGTTGTACCATGGTATCCATCCTCTTGATGATGAAGCAATATTTCCTTGTGGATTATCTTTTGATTCCAATGCAGTATTAGTCATTTCATCTTTAACTGTATTCTCCACCTCATACTCTTGAAGAATATGGATTAGGTCATTAAAAGAAGTATCTTTATTTAGGACTTGTAAAGATGTAACAAAATATTTGTAGCTATATGGAAGTGTTCTCATGGTTACTTGAGTAAGAAATTCATCTTTAATATCTTCTCCTAAGGTTAATAATTTCCCTTTAAAATTTACTACCTTCCTTAGAATAGTTCTATGCTCTCGCCACTATTCATTTTTAGGGAATGTAGTTGAGTTTGAATATGAAGGATAGTGGCTTTATTTTTCCCTTTGAATATCTTATCTCGGATTTTCCATGCTTCTGTAGATGTTCTTTGTTGAACTAATATAAGGTTGTATCTCATCAGTGATTGCAAAGGTTATTATCATTAGGGCTTTTGCATCATTTTTTTCAAATTTCCAAATCTCAATATCACTTGTGCTTGTTTTTTTGTTGTTACTTGAGCTAACTCCAAAAGTTTTTCATATACTAGGATTGCTTTTACCTTGTTTTTATAGGATAAATAATTTGGACCTTTAAGTAATTGGGATTATACAAGAAAGAACTTGTTTTATGCCATGATGATCCTTGTGGTCCTCTTTTTAAATTTCCTAGTATTGACTTGATGATACCGTATATGAATTTTATATTTTTGTAGAATGCCTTATGACTCCCTAGTGTTTCTGGATATGCTATATGAGTGATGAAGTGCTTTTTGAGAATAGTAGTTCAATTGTGGGTTGATTTTGTAAAGTTTTGTAAATACCAAAATCAACCTTTGTTATACCTTATTACTCTTATTGAACTTAAGCACTTTCTAATTTTATGAGGTTCTAATGGTTGGATTTATTTTGTCCATTTAATGTGATTCTGAGACAAGTATACTACATAATTTTCAACTCTTGATATTCCTTAATGAACCTCCTTTTATAGCCTTTGATATTTGATTTTTAATGTTTCTAAATTCCAATAATTTATTTGGTGTAGTATTCCTTATAACTTCCTAATTTGGAATATTAGAAAACAATAATATTTGCAATAATGGATATTTTAATTTCTAGGTTGAAATCCATATTCCTCCTACTTTATTATTATTTACAAATAAAAATTTTCTTGAAATTTGCTTGCTTAATATACTACTAATGCTAAGTGAATGATTTACAATAGTAAATATAATGTACCCTTATAAATCCAATATATCTTTAGTTTATAGCAAGCAATAAATAATATGAGATTTTACCTTAATAGCCCTTCCGAATTATCTTGCCTTGATGCTGTGAGGTGGCAGATTTGAAACCTTCTGGAATGGGCAGTCAATGCCTTCTTTGACCGACATCGGTTACTCCCTTGAGTAGCATCTCTCTTCTTCGTATATGATGCTAATATTTTCTCGGTATTATGATGAATATATTCCATGAATGGGAAGTTGATGTTGCTGGTTTGTGAATGGGACACTAGTGTTGTTGGTTTATGATGAATATCCTCCACGAATGGGATGCTGGTGTTGTTGGTTTATGAAATATTATTAAAAGTAGTCTTACACCTTAGAATGGTGCACATGCTTGAATTAGCCTTCTCCTATGAATGTGCTTCACACCATTCAATGATTGACTTCCATTGACTTTGTGCTTGCTTCTTATTCCAAAATGGGTTTCTTAAATAGACTATTTCCTTGCTAATTGCGGATAAATGTCACTTGAGCATTACCAAATAGACATTGATATTTCAACATTCCTCTATGCAATGATAAGTTTGGTGGTAACCTCCCAAAGAATTGTAACTCCTTTTTAGGTGAGCATTGGATTATTCACAAACATTGGGGTGCTTAGAACTCTTTTACCAAGTGGCACTCATAGCTTGTGCATGTATATTTTATTATAACGCTCCAAAGATGAATGTTGTAGCCTTATATATTTGTATTATACATTGGCTTGCTATATTTCTTGAAACACAAGCATCTTCTCTTTTTTTCACACAATATCTTTATGAGGATAATGGCTAGATCTAGTTATAATACTCCATGGTTCTTTGGTAGCTTCTTGTGCTTCCTTTTGGTAGTCGTTCTCTCTAAGTAGTGCCCTTGGGTATATCAATTTTCCCTTTGTACCTTGATGCTTGTAGTATGTTGTTTGTGTATGCTTTGTAACAACTTATTTATGGTGTTGTTTAGTAAAGTAGATTTTGTAATAGCCTCTTGTGTTTAGCTTGATAGTGGTATTTGACGTAGATAATATCCTTTTGTATGCCATACTTTCTCTATGTAAATTTGAATGATAATAAACTCTTGTAATGGCTCCAATACTGTAAGTGGTACACTTGCTTCTAGGGCTGGATTGGATATGGAGAAATGGTGTTTTTAAAAACCTTGATTTTTGCAAAGTATGTGCTCTTTGGTGGCTTTTCCTTCTTGCTTGAACTCTACCCTACTACCTGTTGAATATGATGGCTGATATAATACCTATAAAGAGAAATAATTTTGTCTTTTTTAAGGAATAAAATATGTGCTTTGTAATAATTAGATTTGCACCAATATAAAGGACCTTTTTGAAATCCTTTTTGATTTTGATGAGGCAACTCCTTTCTTCCTTGGATAATTTAATGAGAGTTAATCCAAGCTAATGCAGATTTTAAGTAAGAATTTTTGAAACCCTTATATTTTCCATGAATCTTGAGATTCACCAAGTCTTGATTTGAGGCTTCCTTCAAGGAATTTAATGGTGGTTTCCTTATCCACCTTTTGATCTGTATTGGTGGCTTTTTTTGGTCATGAAATGCTGCAGATTTTGTGCTAGTTTTGTGCCTTTAACACCACAAACTAATTGAGAATAGCTAGTTTAAAGATCAACTATTATAGTGCTTAATGGATTAATAATGCACTTTTAATGGTAACAATAATATCTCCTTATTGATCCTATAAATAAACTCTTAAAATTAATTCTAATGCACTCAATAATCTCTACAAATTTAAAGAGAAATTTGTAAAGAACCCTTAATGAATATTCTACAATTTTCACTACAATCAGTATTGTAGGATATAGTCTTCTTTCTTTCTAGATAGATCAATAGGTGTAGAGCTAGGATGTATTATTACTAAAGGGGAGGTGATTTGGAGGCTCTGTAAATGATTACCAAAGTCTCAAATCCAACTTGCACAAATTGTACAACTTGTATGGTCTCCTTTGTACATTATGTCAGTTTACCAAATGGCTTGTACAATCACCAAATCATATAGTTGTATGATAAAAATAATAAAAAACTGCACCTTATATGATTTGGTACTTAGCCAATTCAATGGAACATATTTTGCAAGTTAAATCGATCACTTTTGTAATAAATTTCTCCAAAAAATCATTTAGTCCTTATTTGGTAGGTTTTAGGTTGCAGCTTTATTGCCAAATCGGCTAAACGAACAATGTACAATTTGGTACAACACTTGTACAGTTTGTACGAACCCTTGTTGCAACTAATATTTAGATCTATCAGCCTGCACAACCATTCCTTCCAAGACAAGTTTTGGAATGTTTCTCTATGACAATTCCTCACTTTCTTCCTAACATGCATCCTAATTCACTAGCAATGAATTACAATCATCACGGGTAATTCTAGAAATCATACAACTGCATGGAAACATCTTTGTACAACCATAATTCATCATGTAATCAATTCCTATATTCACACCAAGTCTGTAGGATGACCAGAATAGTTCATAATGCAATTCCATCCAATTAGCATGACAACTTATGCATCCAAACAGTAATTAGACAACCTACAACAATAAGAACGTACAATGGAATTCACAAGGATAAGTAAATAAGGAGAATTGCTATCATATTTAGATTATGAGTATTCATGTACATATATCTTCCATCATTAATCACAATATCAATAGTGAATAATATACAATTCTACCAAGAACAATCAATACTTTCATGAATGAATCAACTTATCAATGAACAACTTCAACTATGAACGAGCATGAATGAAAAACCAAAAAAATTAATGGGGGGCTATATAATGTTTGCCTAGACCATTGCAAAGTAGTTTCTGAGACATTGCATTACTTACAATTTGCATCTTGAATTAACTCCAAAATAATTCTTTACAAGGTTTTACTAATGTCTAATTTGATTTTTATCAAATTCAACCCAAATGTACATTTCACCTAATTTCATTGACATTTCACATCATACATTTGCAACCTTGTACATTTTACTCATGCTTGTATGTTTTGGAACTTGTATATTTCTATCAAAATTGAGAAAAACTGAACAAAACTATGCAAATCTAGAGATCATTTATTCTTATTCTTCTTCTGGGAGGTGGATTTTCTACCTATAATGGGTAGGTGATAATTTTATTTCTTTTAAAAAATATCCAACTTCTATTTAATGTGCAAGTATATCCTTTAAATGATCTCTTCTTTTTTCACTTTCTCAAAGACTATAATACAAGCCCTTCTTCTTGCAACTTTAATCCAAATATGGTGCTTAATGAAATTTGATAATGAACCCTAATTTGAAGTTCAACTAATTGCACCCTAGTTTATTACCTTTAATGGCTTCTGTAGTAGATGTAGATCTTGGTATTTTGATTCACCAAGTTACTATATTGTAATGGATGAATTCATAGCTTCTTGTTGGTTATCCATAATAGCTTCTTGCTTCACCACACTATGTTCTTGAACTTTCTATCTTGAGCCTCGGGTTTGGTGGCTTAATCCTTCTAGTGATATTCTATTTTCTTTTGTAGATTTAGAGAACTCTTATCTCTAAATTGTGCCTTCTTACTATGAGATGCTATCTCCAAATATTATGAATTTGGTAGGCTTATTCTGTTTGAATCTTCCTTCAATATTCTTGTCAAATTTTGACTTCAAATGGGATCTTCTTCTTCTCAATATTCTAAATGTCTTGGGGTCTTCACTCGATTCTTCTTCTATATTTTGCACTCCTTGATAAATTCTTCTTCTCTTGGGCTTGTTATCGGATGGCAACAATTATCCCAAGTCCTTCACTATCAGGAACCTCTCCTTGGTAGAGAATTTCTCCAATGAGTTATCCTACGAACTCTTTTGATAATGCTTCTATGAGCTTTGCAATAAGGCTCTCCAAGCCTTATTTTTTTCTTCCTTGAGACCTATCCAAGTTCTTCTATCTTGCATCTTATCTAGTTTACAATCTGAGACCTTTTATTCAACCTTAAGCTTCTATAAGTGTTGGTGATGAGATATTCTTCTTGGATATCTTCTAGAATTGGACCTTTGTTGGTCTTTCTTTTCTTTTGCAATTTGCAGGCTTTAATGGAGATCACCAATATCCTATTTCATGGACTCTTATCTAGAGTCTTCTTCAGGAAATCTTCTCTAAAGTCTTCTTTTGAATCATGAACGTTTCTTATGAATCAGGAATTCTTGTAAAAAATTTCTTCAAAATTAAGGCTTCTATGGCTTTCTTTTTTGGATCAAGACTTCTCTGGACTTTTCTTCTTTTGGATCAAGGCTTCTCTAGCATTTTATTTTGGATCAAGGCTTCTATGGCCTTTTCAAATTTTACACTTCGTAGATATTGATGGAGATCACAAATATCCTATCTTCTCCTTGATTTGTCTTCTAGATTCTCTTCTTACTAGATTATGCTATAAAGCAGTTGTGGCCTTTTCTTCACTTTTGTAGTCTACAAGATTGTAGCTCTTGTAATGGGACCTTTTTTTAGGTTTTTGAAATATTTAGTCTTCTTGTTACTGCAAGTGCTATAATGATTCTAAGAAGATATTATTCATAACTCTCTTTTAGTCTATTTTTTTTAATCTTCTTTTTCCTACAACAAGTTGTTAGAAACTAGAATGAAATAATATCTACTAGTTGATCCGTTAAACTAGTGGAATGAATGTTGAGTCCTAGTCTTCATGAGTTTTTTTTACAACTCTATGGAAAGAATCTAGCCAAATGTAATCTCCATATTTCTATAACTAAGACTTAATCCTCACTTGTGATTATCTCTAATCTTATTGACTACTATGGATTTTTCTATCAATTATTCCTAATGGTATCTTTTGCATGTAGTGACACAAAATGACAGATCTAATTTACAAAAATGCAGGTTAATAGTAGTAATGGTGACTCTCCCTATTCCTATTGACCTACTGGAATTATTTTATGATGGATGTAGGCCCTCTTATTATTGATTCACCATGTCTTTGATACCATTATTAGCTTTTGAGGATATATGCAATATGACTAAAATATACTATAAATATAAAGTGGTAAAAATACAATGCAATATGGAGGTAATGGTCACTCCATTAATACAAGCTAAAAAATACATTGTACTCCATACAAGAGTTCTACCACTATATACTACAATACAATTGATATGCTTGATATGTCTCTTGCTCTTCTAATCTATCACTACGAGGCCCTTTATATAGGAAGAGATATTCCTTGGCCAACACTCTACTTAGTTGTAAAAGGGGAAAACTTGCACATTATAACTTTCACATTGACACTTGACACTTTCACATTCACATTACTTGAAGTAAGTAGCTAACTTAACCCTAAAGTAATCTCCTAATATAACTATGTACCGAAGGTGGTACATTTACATGACCCAAATGATGTAATATGCTCTAAATCTAACAGACGATATGCCTTCCTTAGACTTACAAGGGGATTCCTTCCTCTACATCACTGCATTTATTGGGGAAACATTTATCAAATATATTCTAATTTATAACAATTATTCTCTCAATTTATGCACTTATCAATTATTCCAAAAGTTTGGATTAAAAGAGAAATATTTAACTAGATTTGATATCATCATCAAAAATTTCAACAAGAAGTCCCAAGAGGCTTGTGGTGTTGTATCTCTCCCCCTTAGGGTTGGACCTAAGATCTTCTTATTGGATGCCCTTGGATTCATGCAATGAGAGCTATCCCTTCTACTTTTCACCAATATTCTAAGTTTAAATCTAAGAATCAATTGGTCACCATTCTAGAAAATCCTCATCCATTTGAATATTGTTCAATGGTGGAGCAATCTCAATATGATATCAATTTATGTCCTTCAGTTTTATTATCTCACATAACTAAATAATTTAAAAATATAAAAGTGAGTGAGGAACTGCTCATTCATGTTTCATCATGGGATCAAGTTAATCATTTTTTTCAGAGCCTCTTTCGGATATTATCAAGCTACCACCTTCACCAAGGACTATGGTTTTACCCTATAAGAAGGGTTAAGTAGTACATATTAGAACGTTTACTTTATATTTGTAGGAGTCTCCCTCGAAGAAAAGATATGTGGTAGCAATAATTTTCTTGTAGAGAGTTCTTTTACCCATTGTTACCTATCCAATGATTACCCACTTCCCAAGAAAATCCTATCTAATATGGGATATATAGGTAAAGGTTTGGGTCCATGATATAAAGGTATTAAAGAGCCTCTAGAAGTTGATATTTGACCTAGGAGATGTGGTGTAGGCTACATCCCTAATTAAACCAAAATTTACATTTTGATAATGATGATCATATTATTACTTATGCTGAACATTTAGATAATAAAATATTGAAGTGGAGTGATGAATATGAGGGCCCCCCTTATCCCTCATATATTATATTTTATAATATGATAACTTTGGTGCATCTAGAGTGAGGTGTGACCCCAAAGGAGTATACTAAAAGGAATACCCCTTGTGATGTAGCTCATGAGGAGATTCCCTAGAATAGCTCCTGCTTTGATAGGCCTATACCTTGTGTTGCACATACTGAGTCTCCTAATTATTGAGGGAACCCTATTCCTCTATCTCATAGAGATATTGTGAAGACGGGAATCTCTCATCCTTTCATCAAAAGGGATGACACAATCTAAATTTGCCAAGATTTTTATGTAGTAACTTCAAAATAATATGTTGTGGATGATCCTCTTTGTGATGAGAATAAAAAATACATCCTCCATAATAGCCCTTTATTTTATGGGTTAGTTCCTTGCACTACCATATTTTTTATCAAAATAGACGGCACCATCAAAATTTGTGCTGACTTTAAGAACTTGAAGAAACAATGAATCTAATCATATAAAAACCATAAATATCAACCAAATACTACGCATAGAATTACATTTTCATTTCATCTAGTTTGCATCCATTTTTATTGATTCATATTGCATGTCTACCTCTCATATTTTTCATTTTTTGCCTAACATTTTATTCTACCTTGCATTTTACTTGTCATACAATTGCATTGTTGCTTGTTCATACTTGCATGAATGCTTGATCATATAGATTCTTTGGGATTTCATGACAATGGCAAGTGATAACACCTAGTTAGGTCATAGATCACATGCATTGCACTCACACTAGGGATTTGATACCTAGAAAACCCCAACCTAGGGCCCATTTTGTGCATTTTCATCATTGCATTTGCCCATCCCATCTTCATCTCTTCTTATTTCTTTGTTTCTTGTATTCCTTGACCTTGAAATTTTTTATTGCTTATATCTCTCCAAGTCAAGGGATATAGTTATTCTTTGGTATATCCTTGTCCTTTGCATAATTTTATTTCTTCCTTTTGGCAAGACAAGGATATAAATTCTTCTTCTATTTGTTCATCCATGCTTTCACACGTTTTCCTTCTTGATATTTTGCAGGTTAAGCACTCCTCATGGGATAGGATAGATACCATATGAATATCCTTTATGGTGTTCATAAAACCACTAAATATCTTACACACACCTCTTAACCATTGAAACTTCAATATGGATACACACACTCACCTCTTGTTTTGCTCCATTGGCTTTGTCCATACACCTTATTGCACACACCACACCCTATCGGGTAGTACTTGCTTTGGCACATCATTCACACACAACACACCCCATATGGGATTAGCTTCATGGTCATGAGTGAGAGGTAACCTCCATTCGACCATTTGCAAGCATACATCCTAATGATTATATCTCTTTCTCTCTGGTTGTCTTAGTGAGCACTACACCTCTAGAGGATAATCACTCCACACTTGTCCATATTTTTGCAAGCGTAGAAGCCTCATAGGATAGCTTCATGGCCACACATGAGGGGAAACCTACATCTCAATCATTTATGAGCTTACATCCTTATAGGGTTCTGCTCTTTTTTCTTTTTTTTTGCTTAGCCTTTTGGAGCTTTGTTTTCATTTCATTATTCACCATGTATTTTTCTTCATTATTTCTTCTCTCCATCCATCCATGCATGCATTTTATGTTGTATATCATTTTAGGTTTGCATTTAGATGCTAGAATTTTAGTTAGATTTATTTTATTTCATTTATTTAGTTGCATTCATTATGTTTGTCATCACCATGCATAAAATAAAAATTAACACTAATGTGTAGGTCCTCCTCCATGAACCTCACCACATTAAGGTTCCCTTTGATCCCTAATGAATATCTCCTCATCCTCATATACTAATAGTCACCTAAGTCTAGTATCTCCTATAAAATCCTAAACAGTCACTGTACCCAATAAAAATGGTATAGCTCCAGCTTACCCTTCTTTGTGGTGGCCTATCAGACCCTCCTAACCCGATTCAGCTCCTATGCATCCTCGTACCACATAGGGTGTAGATGCCATGATTGCCATATAATCTTGTGGTCTCATAGCTCATCTATAACCTATCTCCATAGTGGTAGAATACCTATGTACAAACTTTGCATCCGCTCTAGGTCTTGAGAGTATTTGTATCCTACTAACCACTCTAGGTTAGGCAGTGGTCTTGGCAGTGCCTCTGGCCTATTGATGGCTATGTACTTCTAGCACTACACCTAGAGCAAAGTTGAGCATACCAATCCTGTATGTTGTTTATACACAACATTGTAAAATATCCTATATAAACAAAATAGCATATATAGACCCCATGCAAACCACACTTGTTGGTCCTACATGTCTACCACTACCTCTACCAGTACCTATGGCAAGTGTTATCGACTTGTGTGGCACACTATCAATCCTACCACCACTTCATAGAGCATGGTATTTAATACCCCAACCTGATGTTGTCACAACATATCATTGACATGGAATTCTCTCTTGTGTATCTCATGTGATGGATCACCCGTCAATATCTGCATTACCATATGTGGCACCTATACCCTGTAAACCATCCTTCCCTTGATGGGGATCCTCAAGATGCACCACACATCCTATAGTGTGATGGTCATATCTCTCATCAGTAGTTGTAATGTGAACAATTTTAGGTACCATTGCTCTACCACTGCTATCAATAGCACTTTGTCAACCTCCACCCATGGCATCTATGCTAAGTGTAGAAGCCCCACTATACCTAGTGTCCATATATTTACTAGCGTAATCTCCTAGAGTGTCTCCTCAAGGGTACTCATCTACCATTTCCTACTCTCAAGGACATGCAATAATAAGAATATTTTTTAATTAATAAGTACATTAAGAGCAATTTTTTTGTTTTTTCCAAATTCATGCCCTGTAACCTACAAGGTGTAGATTCATGAATCCACACCTTGTATGGCATGGGGTATGGATTCAGTAACTGCTAGGGCCAATCAAACCTACAAGATATCACTAGATCTACACTTGGGTCCCATGCGATGACTTTCACATGAAAATGACAAAAAATAAAGAAAATTCTTAAAAAAATGCTAAAATGAACCTAAAATCTAAATGCTAGCTAGGATTTTGGCTCTTACCCATGCCTAGTTTGCTTTTGTGTCAGCCTCACCCATCGAAACTGGTGCTTGATGTGTAATAAGAGATATTCTCTCATTTTCTCTAGATCTCTAGTGAAAATGAATTAGGGTTTTCACCCCCTTTTTGACTTTTGTTCCTCCTTTTTTCCCTTTCTCTCTCCTCTTTCTCTCCTTTTTGCACATTTTTCATTGTTTGTCATTCTCTTTTTTTCTGAGTTTATCATTTTGATTTTCTTTAGGAATTTAACATTCCTCCCAAAACTCGAGGGGGTACCCTAGCCTAAGAGTAATTAATATCCCTAATGTGTCATTTTACATGCCAACTATTTAAAGCATTCAGAATGACACCATTTGTGCACCATCCCTTTCTTCTAAATTGGCCACCTTTTTTTTTCATCTTTCTCACCCATGGGTGTCTACATCTTTTTTTGATGCATTTATTAGGCCATAAATGCATCAAAGAGAAGGGAAAAATGTAAACACAAAAAATTGACCCACCCAAATGAGTCATTTTTCCTTGGGTTCCTTTGAGAGGTTCTCAAAATTTCTAGGAGCAAATTTGGCCTCCCTTTTCTTGTGTTTTATCTTCATTTTTCTAACCTTGACTAAATTCATTCCTAGTAAATTACAGGGCATGATTTCAGCAAATTTAAGATTTTTCTTCAAAAACCTAATCTTTAGGTTGACCCTTTTGGGGCATTGGCTTAATCGATATTAAATTTAATTCTACCATCTTTTAGACCTCCAAACCCTTATAAATAAAGGGAATGGATCTCACTTTTCCTCGAATAACTTAAGGGTTATTTCTACAATCAAGTTATCAAAAGTTCATACAAAATTAAAGTTCTCTTATCTTCTCGTGCTCTTGGTGCTTTGGTGTTCTACTACCGGTGTGTTCCTTGTAATTCTACAAGTGGAGAAAGCCTTCACGAAAATTTTTTGTCTTGAGGGAGGAGGTGTCTTCCTCCTTCACTCTTGCTTCTTCCATACTATCGCTAGGTTGTTTCCTTGCATTCATTAGTTCACGTTTTCATTCTAGTTTATGTTATGTTGTGTTTTTACCTTTGTTTTAGGGTTTTAAACCATCCTATACAAATTTGCACCTTGTCTACTATAGGGCATGGATTCAAAAAAAGCCCTACTTTCGCTCGTTGAGTATTCTTCATCAATTTTGGAACTATTATTGAATCCATTATCGGTATCCTATAGGGCATGAATTTGGTCTAGCTAAGTTATGGGGCAACTATTCATCCCAAAATCCTAGGGTCTCACTTTGCATGCCTTCTACATCTTGTTTTGTCTCTGTTTGCTTTTTGTCCTGATTGTTATCATTCTATTTTGTCTATATTTCACATTAGATTATCTTGGAGGTAGTTATTTGTCACCAAACCCTAGATTTTGAAATTGTATTCTTGTTCATTCATTGCATCCATCATGTTTATATTTCATTTGTTGTTCTAAGCTATCATATTCTATTGTGTTTGTTCCAAATATCAAAGCTCATTTTTATTACAAAAAATAAACTAAAAGGACCAAGAAGGCTTGACTAATATACCTCCAAGGCTTGACTAATATACCTCCAATATTAATATTATAGTGTCCTAAGTAGGCCCCAAAACAATGACCATATTTTCTAGATTACTTGTGAAGCTATTTTGTATATCTGAAGCTATGGAATATTTTGGATGCAAGATAAAGCTTGAATAAAATATTTGATCAGATAAGTACCCTTGATTAAACAAAAGGATTTCATTTCTTGCAACCTAGGGTTTAAATATCATTGAATAAAATAATCATACTAGAGTTAGACATTATCTTCTTGTATTTTGTGTGTTTTGCATTGTCCTTTCGTTTCCATAGTCTAGCATAGAAATACCAAACATAGGTTATTGCGTAATTGACATATTTAACATTTCCACCATCGACTTGGAGTGAGTCCTAAAACCATTCCTTGCGAAACCTTTTCTTTTTTCCATTGAGTGTAGAGAATATAACACACCCCCTTGGTCACCTTGGCTCCCAACGGATCCAACTAAGAATCGTACATGGCAGGGCATGTTTCCCCCTCTATAGGGTGCATACATAAAGGATGATCTACTAGCATGAAAAAGGGATTAGCACTTGAAATTTAAATTTTAAAAACCAAAAAAAATAAATTTTTAGAAGACATGATGCATGTTCCCACCATTATATTGAGTGCTTCTTCAATTGATTTGAATAAAAATAATATATTTTCCTTAACGATATAACTATGATCTTTTTTTTGATACTGTAGACAAGGATTTTTTACCCAAGCTATAATTTTTCCCTACTTTAGAATACGTAACCCATGTACCTATTAGCCCACATTTTTTCTCGCATTGTTAGAACCACTCACCAAACTCCACTTTGTTTTTTTGTCTCATATTTAGCAAATTCATAGCCTCTAATTATAGGCTGCAAATTCACTAAAATTAAAAATTTCCTAACCTCCCGAATGACCACTTGGATTCTTTCTAATTTGGCCTAACTTCCCATTTTTAAAAAATTTGCGACCTCTAAATATAGGCCATGAATTCACTTAGATTTAAAGTTTTCTCAAACTGTCTAACTTCTTAAGCAACCATCATGAATCTTTCAGATTTTTGGTCTAACCACGTTGATATAAGTTATAAAACGAACACCTTGCCTTCCAAAGGGGACTAATGAACTAATGAAGGATTGTAGGATTGATATGAAGAACAAGAAAATGAAAGGAGCTAAGGAATAAAGGATTTATGCAGACAATGAAGCTAAATGAAGGTCAAACCAGGTTACTTTATATTTCTTTCTATATTCTTATTTCAGCAGGTGTAGCCGTGAATTTGTGTTACTAGTCGTGAATTTTCTTACAGGCCATGAATTCACTTAAAGGATGTGAATTCACTAAATTAGGGACTTGGGGGTAAATATTCATATCTAAAAATCATTAGCTTATTTTGCATGTTGAATTTAGGTTGTTGGGCCTCCGTTAGCATTCTTTTTATGGATGGCATACGTTATTTTATTCTTGTTTTCACCTTTGCTTCCAAAATATCAACAATTTTACATTACTTATGAATGGTCTGCTAAAATAACTAAGCGGACTTGATTGATGCACCTCCAAGCTCAACCATATAGTGGCCTAAGCAAACCCCCAAATGCAAATTAAATTTTGCAAGGTTCTATAAATTTGTTTTGTAAGATTCAACTAATTTGCAAGCTAGGCTATGATGTTACTTTTATAGGCCACAAAATTGACTTACAGATTGTGAAATCACTCTGGGAAAACATCCAAAGTAGGTAGGTATCATGTCAAATTTATCTTAGTTCCACATTTCTATTTTCAGTGCTATATTTGTTCTATTCTTAGATTTCTATGACACATATTCAAAATACCAAAAAAAAATGAGAATAGAATTAAAAATGCATATAGCTTAGAAACTATTTTGTTGCACATTTTTTTCAAAAAAAATCCAAAATTACATATAGTCTATATTTTAGTTGTGTTTGATTCAACTTAGGTGCTTGCAAAATAAAACAAACACATTTAAAAAAACACCCTTGACTAGACTTAGAAGTAGTCTAAAAACACTTCTTGGTGAACCTTAATCCATTCAACCTCACCAAATGAGGTATGCCAATAGATATCCCTCACATAAAGGTGTAGGTGTACAAATGTTTCATCCTTTTTTAAGGCATGGATCCACTTTACCTAGAAGGAAAGGGGTGTGAATTTTTCCCTCTATATTATTTGGTGAATCTGACGTGAATTTTCGCACATTCAATTGTATGCTACCATATAGGTCTATAGGACTAGTGTGCAAACCCCTACAGGTGCTTTCCCTTTTTTCTTGATCTATGGAATAGAAGCAATATTCCCCTTTGAGCTCAAAGTACCTTCTCTAGGAATTTTGCTACAAGATGCTGAAGTAGGAGATGAGTATCGCTTGGGGCGCTTAAGTCAGTTGGAGTTATTAGATGAAAATAATATAATGCCTTAGAGCATATTCATGCTTATCAAGATAGACTTAAGAGATTATTTTCAATTTTTTTTTGCAATCGTTCTTTCAAGATTGGTGACCTTGTTCTCAAAGAAAATCAAAGCAACACTAATGCTCGATCAGATCTAAAAGGAAAATTTAAACCTAATTGGTTAGGACCTTTTGTCATAACTACTAAGTTTGGATTAGGTGCATATCATTTGGCCACATTGGAAGGAAAATACCTTAAGGAGCCAATGAATATAATGCACCTCAAAAAATACTATGCATAAATCACCTTGCATATTGTACATAAAACATCTTGCACAACTCATCTTGTATATAGCTCATCTTGCATTACTATCACTTCCATATTGTATTGCACAACCATAATCATACATTCTGCATAAATATAGCTTGCATTAGCTCAATTATGGATGTCATATGGTCATACCTATCCATCATGCCATCTCAATCTTAGACAAATATCATCATGTTCATAGGTAATATTGATCTCCTCAACTGACTAAGAGTTCATCTTGAACCAACCACATGATTATTATTTTAATAAAATCTTGATGCTTGAAATTGATCAAAAACCTCTCTTGAACCAAAATGCAATTCTCATTAAGAAATTTTTGAGTTTTGAGAATTGACTCTTCCATTCTTGAACCAAACACATGTCACATTTATTGATAAGCTCTTGCGTCAGGGAGGGATGATGCTATGATTGGATTGAACTTTCAAAAAAATAGCTTTCTTTCTTGTCCCATTACGTACATAGTCCCATAATGTATTCTTTACAAAATTATACAAAAAAACAAACAAAAGAGTGAGTAGTAAGGATAGAGTAAAATTTCCATCAAGACTCAATTTGAGTGGTTGGGAATATAATTCCCCAAAGTTCTAACTCTTTTTAAAAATACATAATAATAATGGGGCTCAAGTAGTAAGGATAATGTTTAATTCTCATTAGTACTCAATTTGAGTGGTTGAGAATCTAATTCCTTAAAGCTTGAGAGATCCTATTATTCGACTATGGAGCTAATCTACATTAGGGCTATAGACAATTTATTGGTAGTGGAGTATGCTCATACACAATGACAATTCTCTCTTGAAGAAAGCAGTGAGTGCACATAAGGAAAAGCTATATTTTTGGTTCTCCGCATGATTGGTTCAATCTTACCCTATCCAAGATTAGTAAATTAACCCACCATTTACACACACAATGGTTCCTGATTGGCTTGTGTCATTACCATACTCAAGAGTGGTAAATGAACTTTATAGGCACACACATTGGTTCGAGATTGATTTACGTCATAACTAGGCTCAAGATAGGAAATGAACTCACTATCCACACACCAATTCTTGATGAACTTGATCTCATTTTGAGGATGAATAGGATTTTAAATGGATATTGATTGACTAATATACCGTAAGCCTACTGTCATTGGATATGTATGACTATTATCATAGGTAATTGATGCCAAATCAATAATTATTTTTGCATCTTACATCCATCCATATTTGCATAATGTATTTTCATGATTCCTTAGTCATACTACATGATTTCCTGTCATATTTTATATAATATTACATATAGCTTGCTTGTTCATATATGATTTCTTGATCATATAGTTGCATGGGGACTTTATGATAATGGCATGGGATGATACCTAGTTAGGTTTTGCCCATATGCACTCCATTTAGGCTAGGATTATGATGCCTAGTAAATATATAGGAAAAGTGCACCCTTCATGATTAGTCATTTGTGTCACTTTCATATCCTTTGGTTTTGAAAGTATAAGTATGATCCTCCTCCAAATCAAGGGATATGGTTTCCATTTCCATCTTTAATATTTTGAACCATTTCTCATTCATTCATTCAAATTATCTCTTTTGACCATCAAATTTGATCATTTTTTATCCCTATTGGGTTTCACTCCTCTAATGGACCATAGGGTAACCCATAGTGGATGTCACGTAAACATATCAATCACCTTCTGATCATTCCATTTTGGCCATATTATATGCCTATTGGGTTGTGTACCTTCGACCCTAGCATGACAATATACCCCATACAAGATCTACTTCATGACCACATGCGAGGAGTAACCTCCATTTGGATCAAACACAAGCACACATCCTCACAGGTTATTACCTAAATACTATTTTTGTATGAACACACCCATAGTAGATGTCACCCAACATATTTTGATCATCTCTTTTGTATATTGTCTTCCACATTACCTTACACTTCTTCTTATCCATCATCGCTTGTCTTCATACTTCATCTTTTCACAAACCACATTTTGGCTAGCATGACCAGTGTGCTTAAAACCAACATGATTATATACATTATCATTCAGATCATTCACAACATGCATCAACATAAAGCATTAAATATCATTCATACATAACAATAAAACATCCATATACATTCATTGAATTAATAGAATCAAAATATAAAATGCAATATGAATAATATATATCTCGATAGTAAGCATACTTAGTCATCGAGGAAGCATGCCACAAAGATTAAAACTTGGCATATCATCCCTATCTACGAGACCCCTAGTCCTCCTCCACATCTAATGGTGATGTTGGGGGTATATTCATGGACTGAGTCACTATTCATGACCTTGAACGTGTATGACTCTAAATCCTCATCAATTTCCACATAGATATCCTCTGCTCTACCACAACTACCTAATAATAGAGCCTAAAAAATGACTCTCATTATGAGGCTATTATTGCCTCATCCTATGATGCTCAAAGCTACTCCTATAGGAAGCGATAACCTCCATTACTCAAAAAGGTGTTGCCCTCTCTTGATATTGTGTTTAAGCCCATAGATATGATAACTTAGTTTCCAACACCCGAATATGCTCCTCCTGAGCCACTAACTTCACACTTTGAGTGACCAACTTCATATCTAGCTCCTCCTCTTTGCCAATACTAGCTTAACCTACCTCATCAACCATATCTACTTGTATGCATGGTTGCAAGGGTGTCTCCCTCTAATGGGGTCTATGTGCCTCCCTCTACCTCGATCTATGTACCTCACCCTACCTAGATCTATCCTCCACTCTCTAACAACCAACCTCCTATAACATCTATTGCATCCTATGATCTAACACTGGTTGTATAGGTCGAGGCAACTCAATAGTGATCCTAAGGGGTCTAATATCAAGATACCATATTTGGATACCATCTCTCCACCAATTCTATCAAAATGGCATAATCTACATCCACATTGGGCATACTTGATACATCGATAAGCACCACCTACTCCATCAAACCCCTCTCTACCCCATTTATCTCCCTCACTCTCTCCTAAAAATGACTAAAATGCCACTCTTGACTCTCAAGAGTTCCATATTGAAACCAAAAACATCAACATGCAACATCATTAGTTCATCATCATAAAATCACCAAAATCATAGTGAGTCACAACATGTTAAGCTAAAATAAAGTAGAAATAAACAAATTCACTATGAATTTGCTAGGGTTCTATGATTTTACTAGGATTTTATTGATTTCACTAGGGTTCTATGATTTTGCTATGGTTTTGGTGATTTTTCTAGGGTTTTGCCAAATCACTAGGGTTTTTTCAAATTTGTAGGGTTTTACAAATTTGTATATCGTGAATTTTTCATGTGGCTATGAATTCATGACGACGACCACACGATGATAATCCATCCAAAAAATTACAAAAAAGGAAATAAAATTTGTAAGCAAAGGTAATTTATCACTTACTCGTATCCATCGAGCCACTCCATTGTTACCTCCACACACAATTTCCACTATGTGGGTAGGAAGTGTCATTCCAAAGCAAAAAAAATGAACAGTAAAAATGTATTGGTTTTTATCCTCACCCTCCATTTTAACCCACTCATTTTTTTTATTTTGTCAAAATTTTCTTTTTTGTTAGTCATTTTGAGTTCCATTAGGAATATTGTATTCCTCATGAAACTCGAGGGGGAACCCAGATCGAAAAAATCATTAATCATCTTAACACATTGATTTTCATGCTAAAAGCAAAAATGAACAAATTGATGATAACTTCACACAAACCATCCATCCTAAACCATCTACCCCTTTTTCACCCACATTAGCCATTACCACCCTTGTTTAAGTTTCTACATCTTTCTTTTTTGCATTTATTGATCATAAATATGCCAAAGGGGGGACAAAATATAGACAAGGATTTTTTATACAAGCCATAATTTTCTCCTCCTTTAGAATATGTAACCTATGTACCTATCAGCATACCTTTCTTATCAAATTATTAGAACCACTCGCCAATCTCTACATTGTTTTTTTCTCATTTTTAGCAAATTCGCGATCTCTAATTATAAGCTGTGAATTCGCAAAAATTGAAAACTGCCTAACCTCCCAAATGACCACTTGAATTCTTTCTAATTTGGCCTAACTTACCATGTTTAGAAAATTCATAGCCTCTAATTATAGGCCATGAATTCACTTAGATTTGGAGTTTTCTCAAACCGTCTAACTTCTTGAGCAACCATCATAAATATTTTAATTTTTTGGTCTAACCGCATTGACCTAAGTTATAAAAATGAGCACCCTACCTTTCAAGTGGGACTAATGAACTAATGAAGGATTGCAGGATTGAGATGATGAACAAGTAAATGAAAGGAGCTAAGGAAAAAAGAGTTATGCAGGTTAAGTAGTGAAGTCGAACGAAGGTCGAATTAGGTCACTTTGTATTTCTTTCTATATTCTTATTTTAGCAGGTCTAGCTAGGAATTCATGTTACTAGTCACGAATTCACTTACAGGCCACAAATTCATTGAATTAGATACTTGGGGGTAAATATTCATCTCTAGAAATAATTAGCTTATATTGCATGTTGCATTTAGGCTGTTGGACCTCTGTTAGCATTCTTTTTTTACGTGGCATATGCTATTTTATTCTTGTTTTCATATTTGCTTCCAAAAGGTCAACAATTTTACATTACTTATGAATGGTCTGCTAAAAGAACCAAGGGGGCTTGAATATTGTGCATCCAAGCTCAACCATATAGCATCCTAAGCAGACCCCCAAATGCTAATAAAATTTTGTAAGGTTTTGTGAAATTATTTTACAAGTTTTAGCTAATTCACAAGCTAGGACATGAAATCACTTTTACAGGTCATGAATTCGATTTATAGACTATGACATCACTTTGGATAAATATTTGAAGTAGGTATGTGTCCTATAAAATTTATCTTAGTTCTACATTTCTATTTTGAGTGCTATATTTATTCTATTCTTAGATTTCTATGAAAAAGGTTCAAAATACCAAAAAAATGAGAATAGAAAAAATGCATATATCTTAGAAATTGTTTTTTTGCGAATTTGTTTTCAAAGAAAATTCAAAATTGCATATAGTCTAGGTTTTAGTTGCATTTGACTCAACTTAGGTGTTTGCAAAATAAAACCAATGCATTTAAACAAATACCCTCAACTAGACTTAGAAGTAGTCTATAAACACTTCTTGGTGAACCGTAATCCATTCAACCTCACCAAAGGAGGTACATCACCAGGTACTCCTCACATTGAGGTGTAGGTGTGCAAACATCCCATAAACATTTTAGGCATGAATCCACTTTACCTAGAATGAAAGGGGTGCAAATTTTGTCCTCTATAGATACCATGTTGAAATTCACAACACTTCTTAGAAAAATTCTAAAACGTGCATTCACCATGATCATTATCCAAAAAAATGTAAGAAAACATAGAAAACAATATTAAAAAATGAAATAAAGAGAGAGATAGCTGACATGAATGGAATAAAGGGTGGTTATCCATGGGAACACCACAATATCTTCATATATATAATACTAATGCACTCAATTAATTATTGGGGGTATTTATAGTGATACCAAATCCCCAATAAGATATTAACCTCAAGTCGACATAACTTGACTTGAAGGTTAAATTAAAACCAGAGAGAAATAATAAGTTATTAACCTTAAGGTGATGAAAGAATAATTAGAACTAGAGAGAAAAATGACTTGGGTACATCCACCCAATTTAATTATTCGATGATCGTGAACCAACAATAATGACTAGAACATTGGACAAGATCACGGTAAATATTACCCGAATAAGCACCAATTAGATTGGTAAATGCACAAAGGATTCTAGTAACTAGATCTTAGTCAAGATCCCTCTAGCCGTGCTCTAAAAATTTAGGGGGCAGGTTTTGCCTTGGGGGATTCCACTCCTGAACCCATGCATGGAGGGCCATTGACCCCCATAACCTTCAATGTGGGCCACAACAATATAATCCACATATTATGTTGAGGTGTTCATTATTTTTGGGTGTATGCTTTTCTTTTGCAAGGAGGTATATGTACACCATTTAAAATGTCATCATGAAACCTCTAAAGGAGTGACCAAGGACCTGAGAAGCATTAATGGTAAGAAATATTTGTAGTATATCTCCAACATGAGCGATGCGATCTTATATCAAACAAATCCATATCCAACAACCGTAGGATTGCTCACCATCAATGAAGAAGATCCTTGGGTTAGAAGTTTTAAAGTAGGAATTTTAAATTTTGGAAAGGGAAAAATTCCTTTTTTTTGTCTATAAATACTGGTATCTTTATGATTATAAAGGAGGTTAAATTGTTGTGTCTAGCATTTGACCTATAAAAGTTCTCTCTCCCTTTTCTATTTTTCCTTAAAATCTAGACTCAAGCCTTGGGCCAGCTGCATGTATAGGCCATCAAATATTTTTTGATTATATATGAATGTTTATGAACTTTAATATGAATAAAAGGAGTTGACTATTATGAAATCCCTATACTTATTTGACTTTTCATATACTTTCTAAGGGGGACTATGACTATTTTAGTGTTTCTATCCGAGCTTCTATAGGAATTATTTTGAATTGCATTCATGTATGATTGAATTTATATTCAGTTTCACTATATTGCTTAGTTCATGTGTTCAATCATCCTATTGAGATGTGAAATAAAAATTGTAATCTCTTAGCGCATTATCACTCTAGCTAGGCTAAATAGGTTTCCTTTCCTACATATTTTATTTTTAGTCATTTATTGTTTTCCTATTTTCCTTTTCCCTAGAGATATACCCGATAGAGGAGGCTAGCATAGGAAAGAAGAAGCCCTAAAAAATAACATAAAGATAAGGAAATGACCATGGTAAATAACTGCAAAGGTCATCCAAAGGAGCCATATCCCATTCTCCTTGAAATTCCTTGGAATGACACCCAAAATATGATGTAGGGCATTGGATGCACCCACTTGGAAGATGAGAGCAACCATAACCATGGAGGGTTTTGACTCCCGGGGTACAGGAGTCAACTAAGACCCCCAAAAACTCTCTAACACTTTTTTCATTGACCTAATGATATCATATTACACATAGTTCAATATAGAGATGGTATACCTTAGAGATATCTAAATACCACACAAAGATGCATTTCGTGACTCTTTTGTGTCTTCTTTCAAAACTCTCTATGTATGTGAGTCTATGTTAAATACCTAGAGATGTAGAATTAGGACACATCAATAATGTTGTTTATTAATCTCTCAATGGGTGTTATATCCTATACTTCTCTAGTGGGAACCTTGTTTATGATGTATGCTACATAAGTAATGGCCTCATCCCATAATTTATTCTTCATCCCCTTAACATGGATCATACAATAAGCCAATCCATGATTACCTTATTCTTCCTCTCTACCACAGTGGGATCCTTGTTTATGATGTATGCTACATAAGTAATGGCCTCATCCCATAATTTATTCTTCATCCCCTTAACATGGATCATACAATAAGCCAATCCATGATTACCTTATTCTTCCTCTCTACCACAGTGGGATCCTTGTTTATGATGTATGCTACATAAGTAATGGCCTCATCCCATAATTTATTCTTCATCCCCTTAACATGGATCATACAATAAGCCAATCCATGATTACCTTTTTGCTCTAGGGTATAGTGAACAATTCTCTAAAATGCTATATTATGAGAGTCAACAAATTATGAAAGGCATTGATCATGTACTTGCCTCCCTTATCTAACCTAAGATACTTGAGATTCCTCTCTAGTTGATTCTCTACTAGTGCTTTGAATACCTTAAATTTTTGAAAGGCCTCATATTTTGTATGAATAGTATATAACCACACATGTCTAGAGAAATATTTAATAAAATGAGAAATTAGTTTTTATTAAAAATAAAAGGTGTAACCAGAGTCCCACATATATCTCCATGTACTATATCCAAGGATCATATAGCACACCTCATTGTTCCTATTAGAAAAGACTCCCTATGATGCTTTTTCAAAATACATCCCTCACATGCACCATTCGAAGGGAAAACATGAGGAATTTCAATGGAAATATAATGATGACTCATGTACCCTAGTGATATATAGCTAATATACCTAAATATATGATGCCATTGTCGAATCTCATCATTTGCTTATGCCATCATGGACATAACATATTTCTTCCTAGAGAAATAATTATAAAAATTTAGTTTTTCCTCTTGTTTGTATATCTGATCTAACTTATCACAATAAATAAATTTAATTATCTTGAATCCATCATGTATGTCCTTGATCACTCAAAAATTATATTATAACTCTACCTTTTCGTTCATATAGGTGATATAATAAATAGACAAAATACTGGGGCCAATACTAGGAACATGAAGAACTTCATCAAAAGAAGAAGATCCAATACCAATCTCTCCATAACCTACCACCTATAAAGAAAATCTATCTTCAATAAAAACGCACTCTCTTGAATGCAATGTGTTGTAACCCTATAAAATATATTTATACCTCATCATGTACCTTGTTATCCTTGAATCTACAATCCACTCAACAAAAGAGATGGATGTCTAATATGTTGAATGAACAACAATATGAGCTTATGATGTTTCAATATGAATATTGTACCCACCATGTTATTAGAAGAGAGTAGCATCAATACCTTCTCTTTTTGGTTACTTATTCAGGCTTCTTGATGTAAATATAATAAAATGTTGCTTTATGTCCTTCTTACAAAACTCACAAGTTGGATTTTTGCGAGACTTCATGGACTTCTCATTCTACTTTTGCTTCTTGTTAGTTTGAGCTTTGACCAATTCTTTTGTGTGATATTGATTGATGAAAGATTGGTATTTATACCTCTATATTCAAGCCTAATAGTCAAGAAGGTATTTAAACACTTCATCAATTAGAGGTGAAGGATAATTTGGAAAGTAGACATGAAACATCTCAAATATAAAAACAACTATCTTATATGTCTTTGAGACAATATTCAAATCAATATTTTTCTCCTTTTGCTCAACTAGTTGTTCCTTTGTCTTCTTGTTTAGAATTCATATAATAGTATGGATGTTATATTGCAACTTATTGAATTGACTAATATAATTGTAAATGAAAATAAATGATTCAATAGTCAAAGTAACAAGCTTTACCTCCAATTATTAATTTATGTGGAATCAATCCTATCACATAATCCCTAAACTTTTCCAAGAAAATCCTTAGGATCTATAATGATGCTAACATAAGTGTCATGGATCTTATCAATATAAAGAGCTATTACACCAAGATCCTGATTCTTTTTTATTCCCGTACAATTTCTTCCTCTCTTCAAAATCAGTCTTCCAATGTTCTTCTTTATATATGTGAGCAACCCCTTTCTTTGGAGTAAAGATTCAATATTGATTTTTCAAGTACCATAGTTTGAATCATTCAACAAGGGAATATGTTAATCCATAAATTTATTATGAAAACATAAAATCTAGTATACAATTATGACCATAAACAACCTTACCAATGTAACGAGATCTTGTAAAACTATGATTTAAAAAAATGGATCAAGATGCTTTTATGTGCAAACTTTATGGCCCTTAGAAGTTTAATAAAAAAATCATACAAAATACCTCCAAAACCTTTAAAAAATTTGGAAAAAAATTCTATACATTGAACAAAAGAAAGAGGAGCATGTATCATAGGTGAGTGGCTCAAGGGGTGCCAATTGTGTGCTAACTAGACAAGCACCATAGAATGAGGTGATGCCTAGAATAATGGTGTCCAAGTGTATGTTGACTATGTATACTATTAGGTAGTGTATAAATGAACCAAAGTATGCCACTTGTCATGCTCTAATTTGCTATATAACCTACAAATAATGTTGTGTCATTTATTGGTTTATAACTTGATCTAAAATCCATGCTTTTCCAAGCCTATTGTTGACGGTGTGATTGTACAGTCACTAGGTTCAATGAGATAATGGAACATGATTGGTCAAATCCTCATTTATACCCACCATGTGAGGATCTACTTGCCATATTGATTGTTGATATTGCATCCTATGCCACATCAAAAAATTCCATGTTAGTTGCCATAGTAGCATAAGCTGCTCTAGTAGAAACTACATCATCATTAACTACCATGTCATCAAATACGACATCATTATGTGCCATGTCAACATCTACTAGTGAAAATGGGGGGTGTCATTAGGTGCAACATCAACACATAGTGCCATGTTATCAAGCTTTGTCATGTTATTTCCATGTGTATCATCAAAGTTTATGCCAATATCATTGCCTTTCATAAAAAATATTAGCAAGTAGGGTTTGAACCCTATACTTCCAAGGCCCAATATTTTAAGATGAGATCTCCTAATGGTGTGGGCACCTTTCAAGAATAAAAATGTCCATACAAAATAAAATAACACTCCATATTTTAAACACTATCTTTGTTCTTTCCTTAAGTATACACGTAATGCAACCACACATTATGGTGACACATACATGCTCCACATTATATTTTGAGTTCCCCCTCATGGAATATTCTCCAAAATATTCCACATTTCAAAATTTAAGTTATCATAAAATAGAGGTAAACTATATAAAATTTCAAAGAAAAAAAACAAGTACTTGGAGGTAAGATGAGACATGTATTGAACTAGGACTGCCCCTAAAAGTTTATAAAGAATCCAAAAATATTGAAAGTTAATTCATGTATTATCACGATTTTCCATACACAACCTTTTTATCAAATATAACCAGTTAGAACATCCTCTCACACTAATACAATAGAAAAATTGATTAGACTATATTATTAACTTTGTCAAATGGCTCAAAGGTCTTTGCCATGCAAAGAAGTTTCCTTATGACTTCATTGATACCCAAGGTCTACCAAAAAATATTTAGCTATTTATTTTCTTCTTTTGTGGTATTCATGCATGTTGTTCTCTCATATGTGATGCTATTAGACACAAAATACTAAAAGAGAAAAGGGAATGAATTTTTTGAAAAAATCAATAAAAAACAAATGAGGTTTTCAAAAAACCTTAACAAACTAATTCTAAAAATAGGGAATCTATTTGGTAAAAAATAAAAAAATTAAATGAATGGATTGAATGCTAAGATAGGAACAAAGGAACCTGTTAATGGATTTTTCTTCTGGAGAAAATGTATTGAATATCAAGGATTTAAATCTCTAAATAAATATTATGTTCCTTCCAACTAGAACTTTGTAGTAACCTATCAAGATTAC
Source organism: Wollemia nobilis (assembly GCA_028583015.1). Lineage (NCBI taxonomy): Eukaryota > Viridiplantae > Streptophyta > Pinopsida > Araucariales > Araucariaceae > Wollemia > Wollemia nobilis. The sequence goes on from JAQPPZ010002449.1 coordinate 7,096,719, forward strand.
CAACAATATGGTGTTGGTTGATTCTATGACTACTCCATGAATATATTTTATTGGAGAAAGGAGGATTAGAATGTTGTACCTAGTCATAAAGTTTTTCATAGTTTTAATATCTTGATCTAGTGATTAATTCCACTTTTCTTTTCTTTTGAATATAAAATGGTATTAAAATATCCTTTAAAAATCAGCGTAGAATTATTATCCCTTAATTTACATTGTTTTTCTACATCATGCTAGAACATAGGCTTACATGGTAAGGAAGTGGGTGCATATAATTTTTTTATGATATGCCTCTTGTTCAAACCTTCCATAGATCCTTCTAAAGACATGCAATATTTTTTTTTGCCTAGAGTACCTTGCAAATGAAAAAATGGGATCCTACAATATAATAATCCCTCTAGAGCAACCTTCTACTACAACTAGAAAGTACATGTTGTTTTTCCAAATCCTATTTGAAATAATTAAAGTTTATTCTATAGATACCTTTGTTTCATACAATTATAGCTTTGGGTATTTTAATTACTATGTTGACAATATTTTGTTTGGATTTGTTTCCAAGCCTCTAACATTCAATGAAGGTTTAGAATTAGTTGGAAAGTATGTGTATATCCTTTTAATCAACCCAACTTCCATTAGTTGTTATTGAACTAGCTTGATTTTCTCTTGGTCTGAATTTCTTGCCTATTTTCCTATCGAATCATTTTTTATTAATGTTTTTTACTCCAAACTACTTTACATCAATAACCATTGAATTTTTACTTTTTTATTTTCTTCTTTGGATTTTTTCACTTTTGTTTGGGCTACCTATTCTCCTAAATACATTTTTACATCTCTAGGATAGGTTTCATTAATTTGTCTAGACACTTGGTTTCCCTATGCACATAAAAGACAATATTGAAAGAGATACCTATAACTATAAAACTTTCAATAACCAAAGGGAACTCCTTAATCAAATGTTTGAAGCTAAATATAATATCCTAGTTAGATCTCAATCAATTCTAGTATCAATTTAGATATGTCCATTTCTATATAGATTCTAGCATAAGTGGTAAATTTTTCTTCTCAAGTGATTTGTGAAGTCCTTAAATAAGTTCCTAGTGTATTTATCATCAATGATCTCTAAGATTACTTCCTTCCAGAGGACTAATGGAAATGCAAAGTATAATATTAACTAGAATTTTTATGGTAATTCCTTGACTGGGATAAGATCTAGATGCCACTACTTCATGAAAAGAACAACTTGCTAGTAGAAGTACAAACCGGTTTCAAATGTTTGTTTGTAGTTCATCATGTTTTAAAGTTATCCATAGATTGCCTATTTGTTGTGATGATAATTTCTATATCTCTCAAAATGCCAAGTTCTCCTTATCGAATCTTTTATATGTAAAGTATTATCTACTATTGCCAAAGGATTAATAACTATTCTCAATTTATATAATATATAGTAAAAAACCATTAATTTTACTAAAAAAACAATTACTATTTTTGTACCAAACTTTGGAGAATTTTATTATTTATAAGAAGAAATGAGAGGACTCTCTTAACCTCCATAAGATGTGCCATAGATGAATCTAACAAATTAAAGAAGCAAACATTAATTATTAATATAAAAATTAATTATATTAAGCATAAGGTGGTTAAGCTTTGGTTTTTTTTAGGACTCTCTCCATTTAATGCACATATGTGTGAGTGAGCTTATGTAAAAATAATAATATTATTTTATTATGAAAAAAAATTACAAATTGAGGAAGAAAGCTAAATAACAACTTCAAATAAGGGGGGGCTGAAAAAAATACTTCTCTCACGCATGTCTCCAAGTACATGATTCGAAGAAAACCAACGAAATTGTAGAATTTATTCCCAAATCAGGGAAACCAGGGAATTGGGGAGCCCGGACTCTGAAAAGGTTAAGTTGGCATTATAATCCAGAACTTTTGCAGAACCAGGTGCCAGAGCATGCACCAATTTAAATGTTCGCCCATGCACAGCTGCGTCATCTGCATGTCGTTGAAGATGAAAGTAACTCAAAGACCAGAGAAGCCGTATTGGATCCCTCAGCAGGAACCTCCTTCGAATCCTCTTCCCATCAGGGAAACGAACACCCACAGTGCAAACATTATCAGCTTTTGCCTCTGGCTCTTCCAGAAGAGGCGGGTAATCATATTCTCTCTCTTCTCTTAAGGGCGTTGGATTCCCATCAGTTTCTGGGTATTCATTTTCCCCCTCTTCTGGATTTTCTTCAGTTATAGGCATAGCCCTGTTCAGAGGACCTTCATTTGCAAAAGCAATCAAAACATCCAACAACCATTCTGGATCGATCATGCCACTCCACGCCTTCATTTTTTGTCCGGTGATGGGATCGATCACGAGCGTCGAGGGCAGATTTTCCAGACGATAATATGTACACACCTTCTTGCCTTCCTCTGTGCCGTCCGTCATCTGCAAGAAAATGAAATTTTCAGAAACGATAGCTTTGACGGCTTCATGAGACCACGTATCTCTATTGAGCTCATGAGAGGTGAACTCCTGCGGGGATTGCACATTTGCTATCAGCCATTTCCCTCTTGCGGCACCCTCCAATTTCGCCTGCTCGAAATTTCCTCTGAACATCAATTCGACAGGAGGTGTAAAGAGCGCGGCGAGGTTATCTACACCTCCCTTTCCATCCCCCTCGGATGAAGAGGAACAACTGTTTTCCCAAACATTCTTAAATTGGGCTTCATGCAGAGAATGAGCTCCGTCTCCATAGTGAAAGTCATTACTACCATAAAAAATTTGTCTTATTACAGGTATAGGTGGCCGAACGGGATTCGCCTCTCTCTCAGTTGTGTAGAAGAGGTGAAGGGCTTCTTCCACGTGCCAGTTTGTTGCCTGCAGAAACTGTCGTGCCCGCTGCTCCGTAGATTGTCCAGCTATTTCAAGAAATGCAACAATCTTGCCTTGCTTCTCATTATCAATATCCATATCCATGTCTTTCCGATTTCTGCTGATTGAATTGATAGACCTGAACAGAAAAGAACAGAGAGACAGTAAATTCGTTACAACACTTGGAGAAGATCTAAAAACAACCTGTCGGGGCTGTTGTACGAGCTCGCAATGGGATTCCTTTATATAAAAAAAATTATTCACTATAAATATCGCAGGGAATGGACTCAGTTATATAAAAAAAAAAAATATTCACTATAAATATCTCATAGTCAATCATACAACCATAAGCTTGCTTTTCCTTAAATAATTTGCTTTTACATGTACATGCTTCGCTAATTTTTCTATTTTAGAACCAGCTTTAAATATATATGTTTAGCTTTTTATATATTTTTTTATAACTTAACACGAAGTTTTTTTTTTTTAAACTTGTAATTAAATCCTAATTAATTAAATAAGGCTTTAATATTTTTTTATTAAATTTTAAAGTGTAATTAAAGAACCCGTTCACCTATATAAGTATCATAATAAGTCTTTTATTAGCTAAACTTTTTAGAATTGGAATAGAAAAAAAAAAAAAACTAAATACTGTTATTAATAATTTATTAGTTATATCACGAGTATATTTTTAAATTTTTATATGAAATAATTTTTTTTTAAGGAGAACTTTTGTAATTATATTATTAACCACCTTTAAGAGGTTTGAACACAAGATTACTTAAGAAACAACCATCAGCTTAGTCACTAGGACAACTGCCTGTCAACATATAAAATAAATTTAAATTTAAAATATATTTACTATAAATATTTTTTTGTGTTTTTATTTTTTAAAATAAAAAATAAAAATATAAGCAACACTTCATAATTAGTTAATTTTTTAACTTAAAACTATTCCTTTAAAATTTGGTGTAATAAAAAAATAATTTCCTGCATTAAAAAAAATCTATTTTTAAAATTAAATTAATATATATTAACTTTACTTGAAAATTTCGTTATTAAACTTAAACTTCATGAGTCTTATCCGATAAAATCCATGATAATTAGCCAAAAAAGATGTTTTTACCTTCCTTCCTATTTGCATGTCTAAATTTAATTCAAAATACTATGTATCGTCATTATATTTCTTAGATAGATTATAATAATACTGTTATCTAGGTTATATAGGGTTATAATAGTAGTACTTGATCATGTGACTAGTTGTTTATAGTTGTCCATTTCTCTATGTAAAAAAAATAAAATACTTTTATATAAGATTATTTTTTTCCAAATAATTAAATTTTTTATTTTTAGTTTTATATTTTTTAGTTAATATTTATTATGATTATTGTTGTAAATATAATTTGATTCATATCCAAGGTTAATATTGCATGATGTAATATAGGTATGTCTAAGACAATCATTTTATTTTTTAATTAATGGTGAAAAATCAGGGTTTTGAAAGGTCTCATAAATTTTTATATTAGAGGAGGTAGAGAAAGATAAGGTTAATTAAGCACAGGCCAGCCTCCAAGACCAAAATTAGAAATTGAACTAAAACAACCATCCAAAAGCAAAGACCAGCTCACCACTCAGTAGGGCATAAAGGATAATTTTATTCAACTTTCTTTTAGAGACATCAATGGTCATGCTCTATTTTTGCATAAGACTAGAAGGGTAGTAAATACATCAAGATGCAGATAACAAAACTCCAAACTCAGAGAGCAAGGATGAAGGCAAAACACCAAGCATATTCCTTGAGAATGGTAACCACTAGGGAGCAAAAGGGCTAGCCCCCCAAAAAAGACCCCCCAAAGAGAGGATCACTAGAACACAACTGAGATCTCATCCAAGCAAAAAGACAATAAAAGGCCTATTGGATAGGTAGGCCCAATGGTTCCAAAGCAATAATTGTCATTAACTGCGAAGGGAAACTATCTTCTCAAATTTTAAACTGGCCACTATCCACCCCCAAATTGGCCATAACATCAACATCCTGGTAACCTTCGTTTTGAATATGCTCAATTTCAACTTCTAACATACCTTCCAGAATATTTGATGTGTCCTTAATAATATTCAGGATGAAACAATTGTCAGTCTTTCCAACCTGCAGATCCTGAATGATGTTCAAGGAGTCACCTTGAATGAGAAGTCTTTTGAAGCCCCTCTCAAAAACCTGGTGAACACCCGAGAAAAGAGCCTTAGCTTTAGCTAGGTGGTTGGTTTGAATACCATAATCTTTAGTGTAAGCCCAAATGACCTCACCAACCCTCCTAGGATTACCTTTGGTAGCCCCATTAAAGTTTAGAATGACCCACCCTTTAGCTAGTTTATGCCATCTAGTAGCCAATATTTTTGAATAGTAGATATAGAAACAAAATTCTCTAGATTCAAATCCCAACTAATAATAGCCTCTTTCTCCACAACTTCCTCCCTACCATTTCCAACATCAAAGACAGTCAGGTTATTCTCAATAGCAGCTTTAATCCTTCTAAAGACAAAAGTTTCATCCCTAGTAATATCCTTGAATTTTTTTGTTCCTTTCCCACTAGACCCCATAAAAAATAAGGAAGAATCAGATCGCACACCCTAGTGAGGTTGTGATTAATGAAGGAGGATTTCCACTGAGTGAAAAGTTCCTTGAAAGTTAGAGGGAAGAGAGTTTGCTCATTTGGGAAGGATTAGTGAAAGTTCAAATATTGTAGGGGTTCAAACCTCGCGGCCATGCCCACTCTAGGGCAAAGGTAGTAGTTTGACTAAAATTCGTTGAGCGTGCGTCAACTTGATGATGGTGGTACCAACCCCGAGCCACCGGGGATCTCCCTCACTCCGAACCGTGTTTACCGAGACAAAGTAGGGATTATAGTGGTAACTCCATGATTTAACACTACGACCGAAGGCAATGTAATTTGACCCTAGTCCAATTGTTCAAAAAAGGAAAAAAAAAAATTCATTGTACCTTTCTTTAAGACCACCAATACCATCAAAATTAAAAGAATAGAATCACATTAACATTTTCTTTTTAAGAGCGTATTTCCGATGACTTTCCTTTCCCATGCCATCATCGTGGAAGGGCATCTTCTAAAGCTAAAATGAGCTAACATATCCAATAATTAAAGAAATCAAATGCTTTTCCTTTGAAATAAAAGTAAGGGCTTGCGTATCTTGATTAAAAGTTTAGCTAATAAGGTTGCTTTTCCTTATATAATTTGCATTTAAATACGTATGCGTCTGCTAATTTTTCTATTTTAGAACCAGCTTTAAATATATATGTATAGCTTTATATATATTATTTTAACTTAATATTTTTTTTAAACAAAAAATCTTTTGTGGGGCCGCTTTGGTCTAAGAGACCAAAGAACAGGGGTTCTACACCGTCAAAGTCATTCGGGAGTCGCACTCAACCCTGCCCGCACCAACATTATCAATTGGATTTTAGATACTCAATTCAACTTTTTGGTAGGGTGGAGATTTGAACCTGGTACCTCTCTTGCAGGATTTTCCTTTACTCTTTAACTCACCTACAACACCTGGGTAAACTAATTTATAGTGGAAAACACCCCTTTCGAGGTGCCACTTTCAACAGGTTGGGCATAAGAGGAATGAAGCCTTGTCGACCTCTACCAGCACATAGGACATTCCTACCTATACTATATATCTGCAAGATGGAGACAAGGAGAATGAAACCTGGGTCGGCCTCTACCACACCCAAGGCATTTACCACTGCACCACAACAAACAGATTTAAACTTAACATTTTTAATTTTTTTTTTAACTTGGCTTTAAATTTTTTTATTACAATTTTTAAGTGTGATTAAAGAACACTTTCACCTATATAAGTATCATAATATGCCTTTTATTAGCTAAAATTTTTAGTATTGGAATAGAAAAAAACTAAATACCACTATTAATAATTTATTAATTATATAAGAATAAAAATTGGTATATTTTTAAATTTTTAAATTTTTATATGAAAAAAATTTAAATTTAAAATATATTAAATATAAACAATTTTTTTGTTTTTATTTTTTTAAATAAAAATATAAGCAAGACTTTATAATTAGCTACATTCCTTAACTTAAAATTGTTTCCTACAATAAAAAATATCGATTTTTTAAATTAATATATATTAACTTTACTTGAAAATTTCATTATTAAACTCAAATTTCATGTCTTATCCAATAAAATCCATGATAATTAGTCAAACAAAGATGCTTTTACCTTCCTTCCTATTTAATATTTACATGTCTAGATTTAATTCAAAATACTTGAAGAAGAACGATGCATTGTCATTATATTCTTAGGATAGATTATAATAATACGTTTATAATAATATAGCAATGCAATTGTAACTAATTGTTTAAAAAGGAAAGGTAGTTGTTCATTTCTCTATGTATCACCAAAAAAAAAAAACTTTATATCAGATTATTTTTTTAATAGATATATTTAATTACAAATAAATAATTAAAATTATTATTTTTATTTTTATATTTTTTTAATTAATTTTTATTATGATTATTGTTGTAAGTGTAAATTCATTCATATTCAAGGTTAACATTGCATGATGTAATATTAGATATGTCTAAGACAATCATTTTATAATATATTAAAAATTATAATATTTTATTATACAAGTTTTATAGGCCCCAACTAACCTTATTATGGTTAAATTCATCTTATATAAATAACAAAACCCCAATTACAAAAAAAAATTTGACCTAAGCTAACATAAAACGAGGGATTTAGACCATAAAAATACTTTTATATATTGATAATATTGTTTTGATTTTTAAAGATCTATTTAATTATAAAGAAATAATTAGAATTTTTATTAATTTCTTGTGATGTTTTTTTTTAGTCAATGCTCATTATGATTATAATTTTATTCATATCCAAGATCAACATTGTATGATGTAATCTTAGATATGCCCAAGACAATCATTTTATAATGTATTAAAAATATAATATTTTATTATGTAAGTCTTATAGGCTAAAACTAACCTTGTCATTGTTAAAATAATCTTACAACTTATAACTAACCTAAAGCCCTCTTGTTATGTTAGCTTAGGTTAAACTTGTTTATGTAAATGGGGTTTTGGTATTGGTATAAATACCCCTTGACCCCTCCACTCCATCTATTTTATGGGAGTGTTGTGATTCTTATATATGAATGATATTGTGATTACTTTTGGTTCATACGAGTGCCCACTATATCTTTCCCTCTTTCATTCTTATTTATGCTTTCTGTATAAAATTTGAGTGGATGGAGTGCTTTTGTTCATTTCTAGAAATAGATGTGAATTCCAATATGGTATCAGAGTGGGTATGAAGCAACATTGTTTGGTCAAGTAGAAAGTTTATTTGGAGCCTCCAAATATTCCTCTAAGTTCCAGGGTTAATTACTTCTCAAAGCTTCAAAATTATTTCTGACCCAAAAGGAAAAGAGAAGATCTTATAATATTCTATGTCATTCATCCTTTAGACATCTTTGGATGTTTTTAACCATATTTGATTTTTATTTGTTATCATTGATATCAATTCATAAATTTATAATTTGCATTTCATTCTCCTTTCGTTCTATAGAAGAATCAATGTGTTTTAAAAAGGAAGAGTTAACTTTTTTGAATTTGAATCTTGGTGTATGCAGTTTGGAGGGGAAATGTACACATGTCTCGTTAGTAAAAATTAATATTTTTGACAACATGTCATCTCTATTTATGAAGTATTAGACCAATTGGAATCAACATGGTAACAAATAAAGGTTGTATTTTAAAATATCACTTGAAGCAGGTCATAGGTTCAATTCACAAGCTTTGATTTTTGGCTCCTTATGGGACAAACATATAAATTTAAGGCCATAACCCTCAATGCATTACATGGATTTTTGAAAGCATGGTTAGAGGAAATAGATTTTACTCATTTGGGAGGGATTGGTGAAAGTTCAAATATTGTGCCCTTAGTTTTTTATAAATAAACTTTTTGGAAGGTGAGATTGATAATGTCTTCTATGGAAGGCATCCTTATCTCAACTCATTGGTGATAGCAACATTATTGATCAACCAAAGAGATTTAGGAAGAATAGGTTCTATGTTCAACCATAATGGTGGAAATATTTTGTATGTTTTCCTATAGGGTAAAAGACATACATGTCTAAATATACCCTTCCATTCCCAATGGTAGCATTGGACTCTTGGATAGAAAGATATACCTAGATCATATCAAACCATAGTTTTAGTCCATGTGAAACTTTTACTATGACATCTAGATGGATTATTTGACTTATTTTCTTATATCAACTATATTTGACACCATATAAATACCTTTTTCTATATAGACATGTTTCAACCAATCAAAATGCAACATATGTCCAATTTATAGTGTGTTGGTGGTGGCCAACTGGTCTAGAATGAGTGGTTCTCACCAGTGAATTAGAGGATGACATATGGTAGGCTAGGACTAGATACTTTTTTCTGAGGTTTGTAAGCTTTATTTTTTATTTTTAAGGATTAGTATAGAAAATATTCTATAAATCATGAATTTTACATACAAAAGCATGTTAAGACTGATTTGTTTCAATTAACATGATTTGTTTTTAGATCTATGCATTAGTGACATCAATTTACAGGCATATTTCATTGTTAGAGATCAAATTATGTGGAATAATCCTCAATTCCTATTGACCTATTTGGGTTTCAAAATTGTCACATCCCAAAAACAATATCACCTACAATCTTCTTTGGGAATCACCCCCTTAAATGTGTCCACTCCTATCAAGTATTAAAACATTGAATTTAATCACAATATAATTATACTATATGGATAAAAGGATAAGTAGATTATAGATTCTTATACCTAGAAAATAAGTGTTAAGATTTTTAGAATTAGGAAAACAAAATTTCCTAATCTACATTTTTTTTACAATTTCCATCTTATATGGTTATGGAAGTTAGGGTGATAGTTAGTCTTGAGATTCTTGGAATACAATTGAGTAGCTATAGAAATAATTTGTTTTAAATTACTTTAAGCATAACAACCAAACATACCACATTATATTTTATAGACATGAGATTAAAACTCATTGAAAGTGGAACCTTAAAGAGTTATTTACTATTTAAGTATAAGCTATTTAATATTGGCCAAGATAGACTCCTTTCCATAACCCAAAAACCTTTTTAAAACTAATTTAAGATTTAAAAGAGTGAAAATAATTTCAACAATTAGGTGGCTTATTGAAATATAATAAAATTTTAAAAAGATAAACTAGAATCATATTTAAATAGATTAAATTATTAAGTTTTATAAATGATAACATCACTAAAGCATACAAAAATGTTTATTGTTATAAACATAATATCATCTCTCAACTAGTGGACTATGATAGTGTGATGTTTTGGAAATATTACTCTACTAAGATGCAATGCATAGATGGTAGAGGTAGAGTTTTGGTATTATGAAGGATGCTATAGGAAAATGTCAAGAAGGATGCTGGATTTTGAATATTTATACTCACACAAAAAATTAAAGAAGATCCAGAAAATGAAATTCAAGAATTTAGATATTTTATGAAAATGATGTAGGTATCTAGTTATACATCTTAATTGATATTATAATTGATCTATTTGTAAACTCTCAAGCTCTAAAGAAGAAAATTGTAAATTGTAAAAGATGGGGGACTCAAGTACAACCTCCTATTCTCTAGCAAAAATAATATCATCTCTCAACTTAGTTATCCTATCTATCTTAGTAATTTAACTAGGGCTAAATGAAAATTATAGTTGCTAAAATAAAATATAACTCATGGAGTGAGTGCGAGTTGAGAGTGAGCCTCACTAGGTAGCATGTAAAGAAAGCCATACTTGAAATCCCTAGTTGAAAAACAAGAATCCCAAGCTAGAAGTATGGATTCCCAAGTTGGAGATAAGAGGAAGAATGCATATATGAGAAGTTCAATCTAGGCAACAAATGTTAAACCAAATATGATTATAAATAATGAGATGATTGAGCATGATATAATGGTTCTTAAAAGTAGAGGCTTCAAAATTAATCCAAAATTGAATCAAATTCTAAGTGTGGATTGAATTCAAATTAATCCATGACTTTTCTTCCAAAGGTTTTTTTTCTCATCATATTTTATGGTTTGGAAAATAGGGATAGAATAATCAGTGGTGGCCCATGGTTTAGGGGGAGATATTCCCTTTCTTTAAGGCCACTAAGTAAAATAATATAAATTGAGACAAGAACTTAATTTTTTTTTGTTGTAGGTTAGGATTTTTGGACTTCCATATTAGCTTATCAACAAGGATGTTTTGAAGAATGCTTGAAGAATATTAGAAACACCTAAGGGATTTCATCAAGGAGGGACCAAATACTAAAGAGCAAAAGCATACTATATATACTTGGATATGTGTTGTTATGGATATTTTAATACCTTTACCACAATTCATTAAATTATATCTAAATATAGATAATGGGATTAATAAGTGAATTATGAGAAAATTACATTCTAATACCACAATTATTATGAGAACAAACACATAGTAAGATATTAACGAGAGAAAACAATGAAGAAAGAGATAAAACTTTGGTGATGAAATAAATTCAAGATGAAGCAAGCAAACTATACTATAGTAGAAGTTGGATTGGATCAAGGATATTCCTCTCCAAAAAAAGATGTAAAAATTGCAATGTCATATAACAAAGGCCACCATAGTTCACTTAGATTAAATCTTAGAAGAAACAAAGAAGGATACAAGGGATGAGAAAGGACAATGCACAATTTTTAATTAAAAAGGAATTGAAGATGCAAAGGAAGATGTATAAGCAATTTTAAAAATAAAGGAGGTAGAAGAGGTCAAGTTTATTCCAGGTGATTCATATTCATTTTTCTTAAGTAGTATAAAATTCTCTCCTAGAAATAGAAATGAAATCAGTGTAGATTTTATACATTACAATTTGATTTTTTAAGAGCAACATAATAACAAAATGAGAATGAAGGATATCCATAGCAATAGGATTTTTAGGAAAAGATAAGAAGTTAATTTATATAGAGAATCATCTTTTTACTTTAGGTTTTTCATGGAAACAAAAGTAAGTGCTTTTGAGATTATTACTTGCACTTAAAATCCTTGAGAGAAAGATAAATCTATAGATAATAAGTCTCACCACAAAAAATATGAAAAAAATTGAAGATATTAATGAAGATGAAAGTATTGATAGGAATGAAAAAAGAGAGGAAGATTCAAGAAGCCAAAACAAAGAGAAGGAAACTTAGAGGGATATTTATATGTAAAACAAAAGCAAATATCATAAGTGTTAACAAGAAGTGGGGCTAAGCCCACAAATAAAAACAAAAAGTGATGATGAAAAATGATATCTTGGAATATTAGAGAAACAAATAATACCCCTAAAAAAGATGTATCTAGGAATTAATAGGTTGTTATAGCCTATGTAATTATAAAATGAAAAACTAGGTAGTAGATATTTTATCCATTTCCAGTGTTGATTTTCATCTTGGTAAAATTCGAACTTTAGAAGGTAGCTATATGAGCAAGATTTTATCTCTTAATAGACATGATATTAAAGATGAGTTAATTGAGAAAAAACAATAATTTGAGGAAAATGGTGAATTTATTTGATAGAAATACAAATGGAAAATATATTTGATAAAAAGCAATTTGAATATGGATTAATCAATCTCATGGTGATGTAATGAGAGCAATGTAATATATAATTTTTTAATAGGTGTGGCTCCCACTAGGAGCCATACATAGCTTATCAAAATAAAAATAAAGAAAATTAAATTCAACTCACATAATCTATGAAGCAAAACCAATAGACGACCACCTCATGAGATTCCATGGAAAGAAAAATAATTAAAATATGTAATCCAAATGGAATATAAGATAAAAAATAATGATATTTATATACTAACCCTATCTTAACATGCCATTACATTTATTTAGTAGATCCTAGTGTAATATGGATTGTGAAAAATTAATAACAATATTTTTGATGGCACATAATTACAATGAGGATGTCTAATGATGCATATACATTATAGTTTAATGAAAATATTTTATTACATAGATATAGAATGTTCATTTTTTCCTTTGTGATTGTAAAGCACTTATGGATTTATGAGACTTGCATTGATTATAACCTATAACAACTTGGTAAAAATTATTCTAATTTTAATTTATTTTTTAAAATGATATTAATCCACCTAGAACCTTAAGATATAAAGGTGGATTATTCATGCATTTCATTTCATGTCATCTTAGGATATTATTTGTATATAGATATTTTTGTATAAAAATGTTATTATAACTTACATATAAATGAATACTAAGTTGTTTCCTTGATGGAGATCATGAAGGTAATAAACCTATGCTTGACCACCTTCTTTGTCTTTATTTTTATTTAAGTAATTTTTTGTGCTAATTAAACCCATAATTAGAAGTTAATTTGAAGATCAAATTTAATGGTGCTTTTATACCCTTGAAAAACCTTAGTATGAAGAGAAGACTTGAAGTGAATTTCAATAGATGAAACTCTAGTTTCTTCATGTAATGCCATGAATTATAAAAGATATATCAATTTCAATAATTATTGAAGGCAAAAAAATATAAATATGAGCAAAAAATATTCTTGGTTTTCCATAAAGAAGATATAGAAAAGGAAGAAAAGAGGAAGATATTGTAAGTGTTGTGTATTTAGCCTTAATAAGTACAATTCGTTTATAAAATAAGCATTGTTAGATCTCCTTTGTGCTTTACAATTACTATAAATAATTGTTTATACATGGCAATGATGAAAATAGACTAGAATTACTTTCAAAGAATATTGCTTATGTTTTTTTTATCTTCCTTGATTATTAGAATGTAAATGTTGTATCTCGAAACACTAATCTAGATTCCTTTTTTCCAACACTTGCTAAGATCATGAAGGTACACTATGGATAGAATGGATGTTTTTTAAATTTATATTTTACCTTGATTTTTTTTAATATAAATTTGAAAATAAAAATAAAAATATTTATTATTCCTTCTTCCAATTAAGTAGGAAATGTGGATAACCCTTGTAATGTTGAATGTTTTTCTATTTGACTATTCCTAATTTAATATTAAAAATTTCAATTAGTGATGTTAGAGAATGAGTTGTTAAAAATGCTATAATGTGTACTTTACCCCTTGTTTTCCCTTGACATGTGTACATGACATGTGTCATTTGTTTTTCATATGGTGACATGTGTCACCAACCTTTATCCTTATCCTTTGCTATAAAGGTATTGAAATACATTACTTTTCTTTGAGGATTTCAGTTTATCAAATCAAGCTATTACCTGTTGCCTCCAGTATGTGTTGTGTATTGTCATATTAGGATAGATTAGAATCCTAAAATTTGGTATTAGAGCTTAGAGAGTATGCTCTCCACTTTCTAAGTGGATCAAAAACCAGAAAGCTTTGGTTTGTCCTAGATCTAAGTGAGAGCATGAGTTTTTTAAAATACTTTCTTTCTAGAAAATTGGGTTTTAGTCCTTGCAGTTGAGGAGGTAAGGTTTTAGAGTGTTTGAAATTTGTCTTGTTGCGATAGTCTGCTTAGTGGAAAACATCACCAGCCTATGTACCCTATATTTTTCTTATCTCTTTGTGCTTACCACCATGAGTACTCAAGTGGAGAAAAAATTGTTGGATTTTGTGCATTTATAACCTTCATGTGGCAAAGAATGAAATGCTATCTCCAAATTAGATTGCAAATTCTTTTGTGGAACATCTGGGTGTGGATTTTTGTGTGTCTTGCATAATAAAACATGGGTCATTGAGGTCACATAATCAATTTTCCATCAGTCCGTGAATCGAACCCCTCATATACCACATGATTGCATAGACCCTCTATCTCATAACCCATGTGACCACCACTAGGATATTCAATACCATCATTGCATTCTGCTTCCACTGGATACTTCATGATTTTTTCAACCTTGGAACTCTCACATTGAATATTGATGTTCCAAGAACAACCCACATAAAGCACCCCCTTGCTCCATGTGAGAAAATAAAAAAATATATTAAAATTATTTTTATGCATCCTTGAGTGCAACTAATCTCATCTAAGGTAATATGGCACCAGAAGGACACTTGGACATCGAGGTTAGCTTCGGTTTTTATGCCCATAATGGAGCATTTTAGAGTCTTTGGATGTGGTTCTTATGCCAACATACCTTATTAAAAAAGAAATAAATTTGATGACAAGAGCTAAAAATGCATCTTTGTTGGCTATAATGAAATTTCCAAAGCCTATAAGTTATATGAGACTATTTCTAAGAGGATTGTTCTCTCTAGGGATGTTACCTTCAATGATTATTATCAACCAAATACTTCTCTTATGGCCTCTTCATTTCAACCAAATAAGGAAATAGTTGCTCCCTTCTTAATTTCATGCATATGCTACCATGTTGAATCTAACTAGTAAAACATTAAATGCTCCATATGAGGAAATTGAAATTATTCTTAAGCAACATGAGCAAGCACTCATAAAATATGAAGAATTTGATCCTACAACAATAACCTTTACCACCAAGGTAACCTTATAGTAAAGACCCAACAAGGGTCCAAATAAAAAGAATCAGAGAGGCAGTCAGAGATTGCAACCATGTCAACAATATCAACAACCACAACAATAGCCACATCAATAACCAAGATGACAATCAAGACCTATCCAAGAGGATTTTCAAAATAGAAAACCTCAAAATTATAGGCCTCAAATATAAAATCAACCCAACAACCAACAACGGCGTGGCTATTATGGAAAATAGGGTCATTCTACAAATGATTTATATCAAAGAATTAGACTTACAATCAAAGGGATCAACAAGATAATAATATTAATACATTGTATGCAAAAAATAAATTCAAAGTTCAATATAAATATTGTTGGTATATAGACTCAGGGACAGCTAAATACATGACAAGGTAGGATTGGCTGACCAAGATTCAACTTTCCCATAACTAGTTCATTACTCTTAGAGATGAATGTGCTCTTCATATTGAAGGTGTAGGAGATGCACCACTTGCTTTACACAATAGTAAAATATACCTTCCAAATATGTGTTGTATGTACCTAGCCTCAAAATAAGTCTTCTTTCTATTGTACAACTTACATATAAGGGTTATACTATATTTTTTGACAAAGACACGTGCTACATTCAATAACTAAATGTCTCTGTCAAAGCCATAGGAGTAAAAAAAAGGTTTCTATTACCTCCTTACCCAATCTGTAACTCAACAATATTTGCATACAACTACTATTTTCTCTTTGGATTATATATAACATGAAAGGATGGGTTACTTAAACTTTCATAATCTTCAAATGATGGAAATAATGGGTTTGATCAAAGGACTTCCTAACTTAAATAAGTCTAAATGATTTTGTGAACCATGTACTATTTCCAAACACCATAGACAACCTTTTGAGTTAGGAAAGGCTTGGAGAGCCAATATGCCACTATAACTAGTGTAATTAGATATTTGTGTACCAATGTTTGTTCCCTCTCATATTGGGGCTAGATATTACACCACTTTCATTGATGATTATAGTAGGAAAATTTGGATCTATCTCATTCAATATAAATGAAAATACCTTGTTACATTCAATAAATTCATGGATTTTATTGAAAGAGAAAGTGGTTATCAAATCTCCACCTTGAGGATAAATAATGATGGAGAAAACATCTCTAAAAATATTTTAGTCTTTGTAAGAATCATGGGATAAGGAGGTATTTCACAACTCCTTATACACCTCAACAAAATGGAGTAGCTAGGAAGATGAATTAGACCATCATATATAAGGTGGTAAAATTATGCTAGTTGTTGTTGCATTATCAAATAAATTTTAGGGAGAAGTTGTCCTTACTACTACATATTTGACCAATAGGTCCTATACTAAGTCTTTGCAAGATATAACACCATAGAAATTATGGATTGGAAAGATGCCCTATGTGGGCCATTTCAGAGTCTTTGAATATGATGCTTATGTCCACACACCTTATCAAAAAAAAAAAATTATGACAAGAGTCATAAATGCATCTTTATTGGCTATAGTGAAAGTGACAAATCCTATAAGTTATATGCTCTTGTTTCCAAGAGGATTTTTATCTCTAGGTATGTTACCTTCAATGATTATTCACCATAAAATCCTTTTTCTATTTCCCCTTAATTTCAACAAAATAATGAAATAATTGCTCCCTTAGCATCCACTCCCTCATCTAATCCTTCCTCTTCCATCACAAGTCAAATCCTTCTTCAACATGAGGACATCTCCACTCATGATCCGTGTCCTTATTACCCTCCTAATTTACTTCCATCTAATGATAATTCCACATCATTAAATCCTTTACCTAAGCATGCTCAATCTACCATAGATGCAACCCAAATCTACTAGCCCACTTATACAGGTAAAAGGCCTTCTACCCTAAGACACCAAGTGAACTGTACTCTTATGACCAAAATTTTGAGCCAACCAGAACCTTTTAATGTCAAAGAAACACTTGGTGATCCTAAATGGACTCTTTCTATGGAACAAGAATTGGATTAATTGAATGAAATCACACATGAGAGTTAGTTTATTTACCCCTAGGAAAATCCAACATTATCACAAAATGGGTGTACAAGACACAGTACAAATTATATGGATCATTAGATTACTAAAAGTATCACCAAGTAGCTAAAGGCTATAAGCAACAAGAAGGGATTGATTATGAAGAGACCTTTGCTTCTATGGGAAAATAACAAGAATTTGAGGGTGGGGATGGGAAGAAAGTACAACAATTGTGTTGTAATTTCTCCCCACCCCCACCCTTAAATTCTCAGTGGTGGGGTGGGGAGCTAGTACAACACAATGGCTATAAGCAACAAGAAGGGATTGATTATGAAGAGACCTTTGCTTCTATGGGAAAATAACTACAATCCACACTGTTATTGCTTTAGCCACTTAAAAATATTGGTCTATGTATCAAATATATGTAAAGAGTGTCTTCCTTAATGTTGCATTGAAAGAAGAAGTATATATTGATCAGCCATCAAGGTACACAATCAAAGGCCAAGAAAACAAAGTTCTAAGATTGAATATAGATCTATATAGGTTGAAGCAAGCACCAAGAGCTTGGTATGCCAAAATTAAATCTTATTTCATCAACCTTGGTTTCACTATATCTATAACAAAATCAACTCTCTATGTGAAATATTGGAGGAATTGCATCATTTTGGTGATATTGTAGGTAGATGATCTCCTCATTACGGGTGATGACACAAATGGAATAAGGTTTCTATAATAGAACTTATACAAATTTTTTGAAATGACTAATTTGAGTCTCCTTCACTACTACTTAGGCATAGAAGTGTGGCAATAGCCTAACAAGATATTCATCTCCAAGGCTAAATATATTTAGTCTCTATTGGAGAGGTTTTGCATGTAGCAGTGTAAACCATCCCCCACTACCATGGAAACTTGATTGAAATTAATTAATAGTGATGATGAAGAAAGGGTTGATGACACCCTTTATAGACAACTAGTTGGAAGTTTGATCTACTTAAATTCAACTAGACCAAATATCACTTGTTTAGTGGGCCTTGTTTCTAGGTTCATGCATGATCCCAAGAAGAGTCATTGGATAGCAACTAAGAGGATTTTGAGATTCCTCAAGGGGACCCCTCATCATGGTCTTATGTACACAACATGTGATGAATTTTCATTGATTGGGTACATAGATTCAAATTGGGCTAGTTGTCCTAAAACTAGAAGATCAACTGTTGGTTATGGATTTGAGTTGGGTCAGGGTACCATATCATGGATCACTACGCAACAACATATAGTTTCCTTGCATTCAATAGAAGTAGAGTATAAGGAAGCAACTTGGTTGAGGCAACTACTTAGGGATATTAGGATACACATATATAGTCCAACACACATATATTATGACAATTGAAGTACCATTAAGATGACAAAGAATCCAATCTTCCATGCTAAAAAAAAACACATTGAGATCCATCATAAATTCATCAAAGAAATGGTCCAAGAGAACATCATATAGTTGGAGTATGCATCTACTCAAAATAAAGTGACTGACATCTTCACCAAGTCACTTGGACTTGACAAATTCTCCAAGTTTAGAAAAAAGTTCTATGTATGTTGTAATGGAAGTCAACATTAAAGGGGGGATGTATCTGATGTTGATTTACTATTTTGCAAAGGAAAGTACACATTAAGGGGGATGTTAAAAATGTTATAATGTGTACTTTACCCCTTGTTTTCCCTTGAAATTTGTACATGATATGTGTCATTTTGGTTTTTCATATGGTGACATGTGTCACTAGCCTTTATCATTTTTTGCTATAAAGGCATTGTAATACATTACTTTTCTTTGAGGTATTTAGTTTATCAAATCAAGCTGTTACCTATTACCTTTAATATGTGTTGTGTGTTGTCATATTAGGATAGATTAGAATCCTAGCATGAGTCTCCATTTGGAAGTAAGCTAAGTAATTAAGCTCCATGTTTACCATAAAATTCCCATGCGGTAAACTAAATTTGTTTAAATTTTTAAGATCCACTAATATATGAGAATATGACATGCATATATTATCCCTAATTTTCTTATAGGTTTTGTGGCCATGTGTAAAATTTATTTTCCTTTGGAACGAATGAAGAGAGAAACCCTTATATGAGTTTGAAACCTTATACATTGTCAAGGAAATTTATTATCATTGATGTAATAGAACTATATTCAAATGATGTACCTATTTGTTAGTTGATATAGGAAGAGTGAATGATCAATTCTTGGTAAGCTTCATAGATTATATAAAATTGAGATAATACTACCAATAGATATTTTTCAATGAGTTTACAAAGCCCGTACCACTAAAATTAGCTTGTAACTTAATACTACCAATAGATAATTATGCACATGTATTATGATAATTACTAATAAAGTTTTTAAAACTTTTGAGTGTGTTGAATGATATAATATGTATCTTGACTATTGAATAGATTTTTATAGGAAGATAGAATGGATAAATGGAATATGTCACTTTGGTTCTCTACCAAATGGATTTCATTTACATGCTAATTCCTTTCACTAAGAATAAATATTATTAAATGTATGCTTCTTTATGCTTGCCTGAGGAATTTTTATGGAGAATGCCCATAAAATATTCTATATAAAAAGATAAATATATTTTCTATAGGTCAAAATAAATTGAGATATTTCATAATTGTAAAGGTACCCCATCAAATTGTTAGATCTTGATTTCCAAAAAATGTATTTATGTTAAAAATGGTTATATTTTATGTTTTTTTTTGTTGGATAATAAGGGGTTGTACTTGGGTTCCCCACCCTTGAAAAATAATAATCTTCTTCTTTAGATCTTGAGATTTTACAACTAGATACAATTATCATATCAATTGAGATGGTATAGCTAGAAACCTACATCATTTTACATAAAATATCTGAAATCTTGATTTTCATTATTTGGATCTTTTCAATTTGTGTATGAATACAAATATTCTAGAATTCAACATCCTTGATATTTTTTCTAAAAAAACCTTCATAATACCAAAATTTAACCTCTACTATCTATGCATTGCAACTTAGTAGAGTAATATTTTGAAAATAACACACTATCATAGTTTGCTTTACTTAATTTAGATTGATAGTTTCCTTCCTGAAACACAAGTGTAACCACCAAAATTATAATAAATAGTTTATATATGAAAACACATTATTGTTATAAAATAAAGTAGATATTACCAATGGAAAACATTAAAATAAATCTTAAACATTATTTGATTTAGGTAGTCAACATTTTCTTGTCAACTTCAATTAAACATACTACTTCCTCTAACCATGGAAAGAAGAATTTAAATTCACAATCCTCAATCAAAACCCCTCTATTGGCTAACCTATTTGCACATTTGTTTACTTCCCTTAATGTATGTGTAAATATTATTTATTCAAACTCTTTAGAAAGATCTTGAATTTCCACACATGGAGCCTTTACTTTCCTCAAAATTACATTTATTACTATGAGAGAATCACCTTCCATCCATACTCTATTCCATTTCATTTGTTTACATATTGTTAACCCTTTTAATGCTACCCAAGCTTCAACTTCATTATTTGTCTTAAATCCACTATTGAAAGCGTAATGGAGTAAAATATCTCCTATATTATTTCTAATTATTCCTCATCTTGTTGGTCTTATATTTCCTTTAGATGTTCTATCATAATTCAATTTAACCCACTCCACATATGGTGGTTTCCACTTTATATTCTTTGCCTTCTTTTTTCTTCTCTTGTACCCAACATCATAATTCCATTTAATGACTTGAAATCTATCAAGGCTCTTTGCTTCCAGATTAGGGATTGGGTGAGTTGATAGGGTTGGTTTAGAATCTTCTATGGCTAAAAATATCTTCCTTTTTATTACCTCTAAACTACTTTCCTTTCCTTTAAATATTATTTTATTCCTTTCTAGCCATAAAATCCAAAGTATTATATCTTTTGATATATCCCATATTTTCTGTAAAGCCTCACTTTTATAAGTGCTCTACCATTTGCTTTAACCAATATTTAATTTTGCTATTCATCACCATGCATTTACCGAACATATTAAGAATCAATTGCCATAGTTTATATACTATTGAGCAATGTCCCAAGATACAGTCTATACTCTCCTCATCCTTTTTATAAAGAAAAAATTGATAGGGGCCATGAAACCCCTTTTAATAAGGTTATACCAAGATAAAATTCTTCTATGACCTACTAACCAAACAAAAATTTTGACTTTAGTAATACTTGGGCTATCCCAAATATATCTCTATATTCTAGTGATATTACTATTTTGTTGGTGCTTTACATTATATCCACTTCTTGTTGTGTATTATCCTAAACTATTCAAATTCCAAATCAATTTATCCTTGGATCCCCTCAAAATAATCATAATTGTTGTCTTTCTACTCAATTGCCTCATAGCATCAATGTCTTGTATACTTGTAAACAAATATTCTCTCCATTTGTATCTTTATTCCCGATCCTTGTACAAAATGTTTGAAACCATAATACCATATTTTTATTGAAGCAAACTCATCCAAGGTCTCAAAATTAGATCTAAATTGAAAAATTTTCAACTAGAAAAATTTTCTCCAGTTCCCACCACCCATCTTAAACCTTTAATCATTAGATCAATAGATTTATTTAAACCATTCCAACGAGCATAACCATTTGGTAGAGATAATGTAGTAAATATTAAACTTGGGTCATTAGGCTCAACATACTTACTTGGAATAATTATTTCCCATTGTCTTTGATTCTCTTTGTACAATCTCTAGATTACTTTCTCCCTAAGAGATAAGTTTGTATTTGTAAGAACTCTTAAACCAATACCTCTCCTAGCTTTATCATCATAGACCTTGCTCCATTTCACCAAATGAAATTTCCTTTTATCATGTAAACCTGACCATAAAAAATATCACATAATAAAAATTAAACATTTTTCAATTGATTTTGGCATAGTATACAATGACATATAATATATTGGAATGACCTGTAAGACTAACTAAATTAAATCCACTCTTCCTACTAATAATAACCATATCATTTCCAATTTGGAAGTTTATTCTAAACTTTACTAATAATTTAATTCCATAATTCTATCCTCATTGTCCCCTCAAATAAAGACATCCCTAGATAAGTTGTTGGTAAGTTTACCTCTTTCATTTGAAGTAACCTGCAAATTCTTGCTTTGACGTTAGCTGGAGTGTTAAGGAAGTAAATTTTGAATTTTTTCCTATTAAATTTTTGCCTTGATGCTCTTTCATACTCCTTTAAAAATTTATTCAAATCTCTAGCCTCATTGATCCTTGCCCTTCCAAAAAGGGTTGTATCATCCACATACTATTGATGGGTGATGTTGTCGATGTTATTACTAACCTTAAGTCCACTTATAAGCCCATATTTGTAAGCCTTATTTATGTTCCTATTGAAAACCTCTACTACAATAATAACCAAATAAGGAGATAGAGGATGAAAAAAAAGGGGAAAAGTTTAGGGTTTTGAAGGGTTTCAGCGATGAGCGGGAAGGTAGCGACGGGAGGGCACGGGAGCAGGAGTGCCAGCACTGTGAACCTGGGCACCGGCAAGTTGGAGGGCCGCAGCAAGGCACAGGGAGGGTAGTCAAATATTGGAGGCTCGACAGAGTTACCAGAAGATGGAGGCAGATGCGGGAAGGATCCGCTTGACAAAGGGAGAGACTGCCAACAAAAATCGTATGCAGAGGCAGTGGCTTCTGAAACCCCAAATGGTATTTTCACTAAGGACCTCTTTCTGTCCGAGGATGAACTGGACATCCCGGAGGAAATCCTATCAAGTTTCATCGAATTTGAAAAATTTACCCTAATCGGGAAGTTTATTGGAGGGCGTCCCGATATGGAGACCATCCGTAGGTGGGCGGCAGGAAAATGGCGGACCTCGGGTCATATGGAGCTGGCTGCCCTATCTCGAGGTTTTTTTGCAATTAGGTTGGATAATGCTAAGGATTATTGTAAAATTTTTGCTGGGGGCCCTGGGTTTCTAGGATGCAGGAGTCTCTTCCTCAGGAAGTGGGGGATGGATTTTAACCCCGAAACCCAGAGTATTAATATTGCCCCAATATGGGTTAGGCTGCCGAACCTTCCCCTTTTCTGCTGGCATGAAAATGTTATCAGGGGTATCACCCATTCCATTGGTGAGTTGGTCACCATTGACCCTCCCACTCGGGCCCGAACCAGATTTGTCCAAGCTCGCTTTTGTGTCCTGGAAGATTTGGAGGTGAACCTTCCATCCTCCATCACTCTTCGGTCTAGAGGCTCCATTCTTCATAAGCAAGTCATTAACTACGAAAATAGACTAGCCTTTTGCCCTCGATGCAGTTCCCAGGGGCATCTTCAGTCAAATTGTCCTCTTCAAAAGTCGGGGATGAAGGGTGGGGCTTCTGGCAACCCCCCGGAGCAAGAAGGAAAACAACCGAAACACCCTGTAGCGATAGTGCCTGAGTCTCCAGATCCTTCTGGGGTTCTCCCTAAGTTGGACGTCATTCTATGCAATGCAAGTTCCCAACCAGAACCTCAAGTGGAAAAGGATCAGTCTCCTTCCCGTATGTCTGCTCAGGCTGATTCCCCTATCTGTCAAAACTAGAAACCTCCCGAGTCCCTGCTGGAAGAGTATCTGCTGGGCAAGAGGGACGAACAACATGGCAAAATTAGTCCATGAAACACTAGAAGCTGAAAGCAAGGGGTGGATTTTGGCTATGAAAGAAAATAGGGGCGACATCCTAACAAAGAAAGAAGGGATAAGGAAACGATAGCAGACATTGCAAAGGGATCCCAGCGGTTGCTTTTTCAAGAAGATTTCGACTCCCTGGTGGGTGATTCGTCTGTCTCAAAACCTCCCATCTAGCAGGGAAAGGGATGCAAGAAATTCTTTAAAATGTCCAGATGAAAATCCTCTCATGGAATGTGAGAGGTCTTAACGGAGCGGCCAAACGTAGGGTGGTGGTCGATCTCCGAAAGAAGTCTAACCCATCCATCCTCATTTTGCAAGAGACTAAGTCTGATGCCTCTACCTCTGTCAAGGTTGCTAGGGCCATTTGGGCCAAGGCCAAATTCCTTTCCAGCCATGCAATAGGTTCTGCAGGCGGTCTCATGGTGCTGTGGGACTCTGACAAGGTCGAGGGTAGTCTTCTATCGGCTTCCAGCAGGACTATCAATGTCCTGTTTCACTCCAAGGTTGATAATTTTTCATGGATTTTGACCAATGTTTACGCTTTGAACTCTGCTTCAGAGCGAGTTGAGTTATGGAAAACCATATCTCTAATGAGGGAAAGTTTTAGTGACTTCCCGTGGGTTGTGGGAGGGGATTTCAATTGTCCTCTTCATCCCTCTGAAAAGAAGGGATGCGCTGAGCTGGCTAGCTGTAGCATGGAGGATTTTAGAGATTTTGTTTCATCTAATAATCTGCTAGACATCAAACTTAAGGGGGCATCCTTCACCTGGAGCAACAGGAGGATTGGGAGCAATCTCATCCAGGTCAAACTCGACCGGTTCCTCATTTCCCATGAAGCTATTCCCTTCCTCGGTGCTGCAACTCTCTTAGCTTTGCCAAGAATCGGGTCGGACCATAATCCCATTTTGTTAGAGGCCACTAGCGGGCCTAGGTTTAAGATACCTTTCAGATTTGAGTCCATGTGGATTTCCCACAAGGATTTTAAATAGTTGGTTTCAAAATGGTGGCAGGTGACGGTGGTTGGTTCAGTGTCCAAAAGACTGGCCCTAAAACTTAAGATGATTAAAAAGAACTTAAAGGCATGGAATAAGGAGGTTTTTGGCAACATTTTTGAGTCTAAAAGGTCCATATCTGAGTGCTTGAAGAGTTTAGAGGAAAATATGGATGTCGAAGGGTATTCTGAAGGCCTCAGAGAGGAGGAACGGATCCTCCTAGTGGACTATCATTCCATTCTTGCCAGTGAGGAAATGTTTTGGCGTCAGAAGTCCAGGGATCTCTAGCTGAAGAGCAGTGATTCAAATTTGAAGTTTTTCCACATGTCTACCATGAGACATAGGGGAGCCAACAAGATCAGATAGGTGTTGTGTAAGGATGGGCGCACTACCGGGGAGATTAAGGAAATTCGAAGCGAAGCAGTCAATTTCTTCTAGGATTTTCTAGGTGCTCCTCCTGATAGCGTCCTCCAAGTTCAGAAATCCTTGCTTGCTAATTTCCCTACCAAAGTCCCCCATGAGGCAAGTATTAAACTCCTGGAACCTTTTTCCCATTTCGATATTAAGGATGCTATTTTTTCCATGCAACCAGATAATGCCCTCGGGCCTGATGGGTTCCCCCCCGATTCTTTCAAGTTATGTGGGATGTTGTGGGGCCTGATGTCTGTGAGGCTATCTTAGAAATCCAAGCATCAAGATCCATCCATCCAAACCTCAACTCTACCTTCCTAGGTCTCATTCCTAAGTCGCCCGCCTGCAAAAGTTTTTTTGACTATCGTCCCATAAGCCTCTGCAATGTTTTCTACAAGATTCTTACCAAGACCATTGCCAATCTTCTGAGATCCCTCCTCCCATATTTGGTAGGTTCAACTCAGGGGAGCACCGTTAAGGGTAGAAACATCCTTGACGATGTCATTACTATTCACGAAACCCTCCATACTGCCCAATGTTCCAAGAATGCTGCGCTTTTCCTTAAAATCGACATGAATACAACTTTTGACAGAGTGGACAGGAGGTTCCTCTGTGCTGTCCTTTGCAAGTTGGGATTCCATCATCACTGGATTGACCTTGTAAATAGTTGCATTTACACTTCATCCTTTTCTGTGCTGATCAACGGGTCCCCTGCTAGATTCTTCCAGAGTGCTCGTGACCTTAGACAAGGTGATCCACTATCTCCTATTTTATTCATTCTTTTGGCAGAGGTCCTTAGTTGGTCTTTGAATGAAGCCCTTCGCTAAAGCAAGATTTTTGGCATTCTACCTACTTCTAGAGTTGATCCTGTCACTCACCAACAGTTTGTGGATGACACGCTCATATCCACTGGAGCATTTGTCACTCAGGCCAAATCTATCAAGCACATTCTGTCTCGGTATGAGAAGGCTTCTGGCCAAAAAGTTAATTATTTGAAGAGCAAAATTTATTTTGTTAATACCTCTCTGCGTAGGCAATTTCGCATTGCCAAAATTCTTGAATGCACTATTAATTCCCTACCTACAACTTATTTGGGGTTGTCGCTAGTTTGCAATGGGCGAGGCGGTGGGAACATCTGGAATTCAATTTTGGAATGGCTTCATAAGAAACTCAGCACTTGGAAAGGCAAATTGCTATCTCAAGCTGGGAATGCAACCCTCACCAAAGCCTGTCTTCAAGGAATTCCCACCTATTTCATGTCTGTTTTCATGCTTCCTGTGTTTATCCATTCCAAAATCGAGCAGATTCAAAGGAATTTTCTCTGGTCCGACAGCGAAGAAAAATCCAAAATTCCTCTAGTGGCATGGGATAAGGTTTGCCTTCGAAAGGATCAAGGGGGCATGGGATTGAGAATATCCAGGCTCATGAACACTGCCTTAATTTCCAAACATGCTTGGAGAATTCTTATTAATGCATCGATGGAATGGGTCAATATAGTTAAAAGAAAGTATCTTGGGGAAAATTCTCTCCTGGAAGCTGAGTCTCCTCATGAAGCTTCGACTTTCTGGAAGACGGTGCTTCAGGTCCATTCGGTTATTAACAAGGGTGCTCGTTGGATCTTTGGGGATGGATCCATGATCCTTTTTTGGAGAGACAGGTGGGCTACAGATGAATCTCTCGTTGTAAATCAGAACTTGGCTGGCTTGAGGGCCTAGATTGATCCAAATAGTCATCTCAAGGTTTCGGATTGCATTGACCGGAGTTCCCTTCCCCCTTGGTGGAAAATTCTGATGGTGGATGGGTTTGATAATGAGGTGAATTTCTTTTACAGTGTCCTCCAATCGGTGTTAATTCCTTCAATCATAAGAGATGACAAAATTATTTGGAGCAACACGTAGGATGGGCGGTTTTCTGTTAAGTCCGCTTATGATCTTCTATCGTGTGAGGCTGCTGTGGACCCCCAGTGGAAAGCAATTTGGAGGAAATGGATTATTCCTAAGATAAATTACTTTGCTTGGATTTCCTTTTATAACAAAGCCCTTACCATAGACAATCTCCACAAGAGAGGCCTTGCAATTCCCAACAGGTGCTATCTTTGCTTAGTTGATTGTGAAACATCCGATCACTTATTTTTGCATTGCCCCTTTTCCCATTCGGTCCTAAGCTGTGTGTTGTCTTCCTTCCAAGTACTCTAGTGCTCCCCTCACTCCCTTAAAGATGCCTTCCTCCAATGGCCCAAGCACTTTAAGAATTTTAAGCTCTGATTCCTTTGTGAGGTTGCCTTTCACCATTCCATCTGGCAAATTTGGCTGGAGCATAATGCTAGAGTCTTCGGAAAGATCCCTAGAATGGCTCCCTATGTTGCCCAGCAGGCCTTATCCTTTGCTGTCAAGAATTTAAAAACTATTCCTAGCTCCCGCCCTCACAATCCTTAGGAGGCAATTATTTTCAAAATACTGGACCTTGGCTCCTCTTCCAGAGTTGACTCAGTGAATGGCTGCAGGGAGGTCACTTGGACCAAACCTCCTTTGGGGTGGATCAAACTTAATTTTTACGGGGCTACTAAATGCAACTCGAGGCCCGCTGGTTCCGGGGGGCTTGTCAGGGACCATAATGAGAAGCTGATCTTGGTTTATTGTGAAAATCTGGGCTGTCAGACCAATCATTTTGTCAAAGCCCGTGGTGTGTTGAAAGGGTTGCATGTCATATCGAATGATCCTAGGCCTTTAATTATTGAAGGTGATTCTCTAAAAATTATCAACTACCTTCGTGGCTCCAAAGACCCATCGTGGCGGGTCCTGAATATCATCCTCGAGGCTAGGATGCTCCTCTCTTGGCATGCCAGGTGGGAGGCGGGGAACATCTACAGAGAAGGTAACCGTGTGGTGGATCACTTGGCCAACAAAGGACTGATGACCACGTGCCTGGTTGTTTGGATTTCTCGTTTCCCAACCGAGGTGGATAGTTTGGCCAAGGCAGATATTCCCTCATGATGAAGAATTTTTATCATAGATCTTCTCCCAAAGTTTGTTGATATATTGTCTTTGGCTATTATTTTGTTTTAATGTATTTCAAGATCAATATTTCCAGGACTGTCCGCGTCTTCTGGGGCCCTCGGACATTTTGTATTTCCCTGTATTTTTTACGAACTGCTCTATTTACCCAGCCATCCGGCATGAAATATCTTTTAGCAAGGCTAAGTTTGTACATAAGGTTTTGTGATCCTTTATAAAAACCCACAATTAATCTATTATTATAATTACCAAAAAAAAAAAATAAGGAGATAGAGGATCTCCTTGTCTAAGTCCTCTCTTGGCTTTAAAATATTTTGTTACTAACTCATTCACCAACACTGAATAAGAAACTATTGAGACACAAGATTTAATACATCTAACCCATTTCTTCCTGAATCCAAAATTTTCTAAAACTGCAAAAATAAAATCCATTTAACCATATCATGGGATTTACTTATATCAAGTTTTAAGATCACTGCTTTCTCTTTTATTGAAGCTACTAAAGATCATTCATGTCTAGAATTTGTATCCTTTCAAAAATCCTCCTTGCTCTTTTGAAATAATTTTGTCTAACAATGTTTTTAATTGATTTTCCATAACTTTGGAGATAATATTATATACCCTATTACATAGGCTTATATGTCTAAAAGAATAAAAAAATTCAACATCCTAATTTTTTGGAATTAAGGTAAAGATATGTTGCATTTACTTTATAAGGTATGCATTGTTTTACCCTAGATTATTCCACTACCACCAATAAAGAATCCTTCACTATATCCCAGTTATGTTGGTAAAAAACTATAGAGATACAATATGGAACTAGGGATTTATCCTTATTAAAAGATAAAAGAGCTAAATGAACTTCTTCTAGAGTAATAGGCTCCATCAGTTTCCTATTATCTTCATTTGTTACAACTAAAGGTACATCTTGAATAAGTTTATCATTAAGAACTTCAGTCTCCTCTGGTCCTAGAAAATTCTAATAAAAAAATGTTACCTCTTTTCTAATTTAACTCTAATCTTCAATTCAAATCCTTTCTATTGATTTAATTCTACTAATTCTGGATGTTGATCTCTATACTATAGCCATCCTATGAAAAACTTTGCATTTTTATCTCCTTTTAACCAAATATGTCTTGATTTTATTCTCCAAAATTTCTCTTCATTACTCAAAATATTATGATATTCACTAAGAAACTCCCTTTCCTTTGATCTTGTATTATTAAGATCACCTTTTTGGAATTTTGAAAGTTTATCTTTTAGTTCTTTCTTCCAAAAAATATTTCCAAAAGTTTTCTTGTTCCATTATTTTAATCTAGATGTGATATATTTAATTTATTTTGGAAGAGCATACAACCCACCATTTCCTGAATAATTCTATGTTTGTGCAATAATATAAAAAAATTGAGAATGGCATTCCCACATCTACTCATATTTAAAATATGATATTTTTTAAAATTCACTTACCACCATTTTAACTTTTATTATCCAGTTATTTGAACTAATCCTTGTTAAGGTATTAATTTTAGCACAGGTTCCATCATCTAGCCAATGATATGAGAGTATTTATATGTCTATTTTTTTTTCTATTATGTACTAGCATCTCTTGTTGTTGGTCCATGTATAGTTGTCTTATTCAAACTCATCCTCCCATAGATTATATTTTTGAATAAAAGCTGAGAAATCTCTCATACTTTGGGTTATTTTCCTAATTTTCCTAAATTTTTCATCCAACTTGGTTATGGCATTAAAATATCCTATGATCATGAATTGGGTTTCTTGGTCTTTAATTCTCATAAAGGCTTCAATCCCACTCCAAACTTCTAATCAACTTGATTGAGTTGTAGGTTCATAAACATTGATAAGGATGAAATTATCTACAAATTAGCAAGTGACTAAAGAGAATATCCAATACCTAGTTTTATGAATGGTTACATAGGAGGTTCTAGAAGGATTCCAACAAGTTAGAATTCCCCATGCCACTCCTTCAGAATCTATAGCAGCCCATTAACATCTTGCCCATATTGCTTTCATAGTTTTTGAAACTTCTATTATCATTTTAGTTTCATGGATACAAAGAATATTAAGCTTATTACTTAAACATAGGTCCTTGATACACCTCTACTTTGAGGGAAATTAACACCCCTTATATTCCATGAGATGATAATCATGTCTCATTAGGGGCTATTGGCCTTGCTTACATATTACCAATATCATTTTGTTGTTTGGTAAAGATAAGTTCAACCAACATAGTTTGTGTTCCTTTCTCTATGCTTGCTTTGGATTCTTTAGATATTGCTTGATAATTTGATGGTTTTCTTCTGTTTGCCTTGCCTATATCAAGAGTAGGTATTATTAATATACTCCTCAATATTCTTTCACAATTTTATTTTTCATCATATTTATCCTCTCTTGGCTCTTCTACAAAAGCTTTTGACTTGTCTTGCTCATTTTTTGGCATTTCCATATTTGCTCTACTACATTTTCTTTACCAATTTTTTTTCTCCTAAATGGTGCATGGTACTTCAAGAGAGTCTTCAAATAATTATGAGACACATTACTTAGGTTCATCGATAATTTTCTTCCTTAAATCAATATTATACTGAATATATGGTTTCTTGTTAATATGTTGAACCTATTGTATTGTGTCCTATAAGTTTTGATCTACTTTTTCTTCATAGGCTAAAGCCTCAAAAGAGTTTGTATTTATTCCAATATCCTTCCTTATTGGTCTTGACTATTTATTTTCTTTTATTTTCTAGATTTATTTTTTGGAGGTTGAAAACTATCTTCATCCATAGCTATTTGTATGCTTCTCTTGCAATTTTCTACACATGATTCTATTGGGCTCTTCTTAGGTCATGATATCTTAATATGCCTTACCTTATAATATACTTTACATATAAAAGATATGTTTTCATAATCTATGGTTTGGATCCACATCTTATCCCCATACTCAAGAATGATTGATTTTGGTAAAGCTTTACTTGTATCAATCATGACCAATATCTGAGCATAAATAGCCAAGAATCCATCTTACGTAGTATTTGAAATCCCAAGGAATTCTCCTAAAGTGTTTCCTATTTTCTTGAAGGTATATACTTCCAAAAATTCAATGGATAACCCCAAACATCTTAACCCATAATAGTACTAGGATATATTTATATTTTTAGGTGAAAAGCCTTCACATCAGTAGGTAAGGAAGAGTCCTGCTCTTCTCATAAATCAAGGACCCCCTTTTAGGACTTTTTATCTTTCTTCCCTAGAACAAAAAATGGCTACGAATAAATCGTTGGGAAGAAAGGAAAAAATTACTCTAGGATACTTCCAACTACTATCAATCCATTTTATCAAGGTTGAAGCCCCTGGCCAATATCCATTTAATTTATCAAAAACCACATTATTTTGGAGCAACAAGGATCTCTTTGAGGCATGATCACTAACCTCTACCACTAGATATTATTCTAAGTATTTAACTATAAATCAATCCATGGAAAGGAAATTAAAACTCAAAATTTATTGAAATTTATCAGAATATCCTATAGCAAATATAATATTTAATAAAAACATTATAATAATTTGCATGCAAAATTTATAATATAAAGAAGCGAAAAAAATATTAGTTGAAAAATTCTATGTCCAGATAGAATGTTTTACCTCACTGAAATCCTAGCCCTTCATTGCTCTTCCTATCATCCAAACCCTAGCAGACAAATATTTTTAATTTCATTTTTCTCTACTTGAAAAATTGCCACTGCCCTTGTTCCTAATGGTTGACTTCAAAGGGTCATATCTCCCTCAATATTTCTTGGATTCCTTCATATAACTACTCATTTTAAATCTATTCAAATTCTACACAAGTTGGTCCAAGAATCAACTGAATCAAACAACCCTTCATGAAGATATGGCTCCTAAAAGATGAGATATTTAAAAACAAAAGTCCTCATCCTTTGCAGAGATGCATTAGGAAAAATGATTTAGTGGGGTATATTTTATATTGATGAAAAAATTTCAATGGAATATGCACTTCTCTTTCATTGATGTTGATGCTATACTTGGTGTTGTGAAGAATATCTAAACTTTTATTAATTGTATATGCAACGATGATGGCATAGTAAGTTATAATTTATTATTTGGATTATGATGTTTTTTTGTTCTTACATTATATAATATAATATTTTAGAGAAGCAATGAAAACTAACTAGGGAAAATCAACATTCAAATTCTATAAGGCAGGAAGACCCAAATGCAAACTTCTCGATCACAAGGTAGCCCTGATCACAAGCATCTTGGAGGGGGACATGAAGATGGTGAAATTCGTAACTTGGCTCTAGAAAAACCTTTTGGTTTATGGGGTGATGAACCACCTAAACAAGGTGATCTTGGTGGGCCCCCTCCTTCGGGGGGGTCCATATCTAAAAAAACTCCTTCTAGGGGTCCCTCTCAGGAGAAGGCCTCCTTTGCCCAGGTTCTATAAGGATGTCATGAGAGACTTACAAATTTTAAAACTTCTTTGGAACCCACTGGGTCAAAAGTGAGGGTTCTTGATGATTTGATTCAAAAATATCTATCTTTTGAGTCATTTAACCTAGTTGGTAAGCTGATTGGAGGACGTTCAAACATTGAAACCATCCAGAGCCGGGCTCTTTCTAAGTGGAAAATTGTAGGATTGATGGAAATATTTGGCCTCACTCATGGCTTCTTTGAAATTTGGCTTAGTCATCATGAATATTCCAATAGAATTTTGACAGGTGGTCCCTGGTTTTTGGATCGATGAAACCTCTTCCTTCGCAAGTGGGATGCTAATTTTGATCTTGAAACTCAAAGTATTAATTTCACCCCATTTGGGTTTCGATCCTCAATATTCCTTAGCATTTTTGGCACCCGAATATCTTGGTTGTTATTGCTAAAACCATTGGAACATTGGTGGCTATTGATCATGCTACCCTAGGTTGATCCTGAATGACCTCTCCCAGAATATGCGTTAATACGAATCTTGATTCAAAATTACCAATTTTTTTGAGCTTGAATATAGTGGTTTTTATTGAAAGAAAGTTGTTGAGTATGAGAACAAACCTACCTTCTGCATGGAGTGTCACACCCAAGGACATCTTCGAAGTCAATGTCCTATTCTAAAATACAAATCTATTTAAGAAGCTTCCAAACTGTAGGATACATCCAACCGTAATGACCAAGGCTAGAAGAGCATTGGACCTGGTGTTCCCAACCCCTCTCAGGGTTGGAAAAGCATAGGCCTAAAAAAAGGTTTTAAACCTGCTAAGAAAATACAACACCAAGCTCATAAAGGTATTGTTATTCATGAGCCTGAAGAGATGCTACCTCCTACTAAATATGTGCAAGATGTTGGTTGGGGCAAGCAACCTGTCACATCACCGTCTCCGTCTCCAGACTCCAATGATAAGGTATGTCTTTATATCAATAATCCCAACAAATTTTCTATTTTGGATGATTCAAATCTGCTTTACCATGAAGATTCAGAGCTTTAGCTTCCTCAGAACCTTGACTCTCCTGCTAAGTATGGGCCTTCCATCCATCCTCCTGATGCCTTTAGCCCATCTAAAATTTCCAAGCTGCTTTTGGTTTTTAGTCCTGTGGTTAAACAAATAATCCCACCTAAATTTAGTCCCAATATTACTTGTAGCTCCATGAAATCCCCCATTTATTGTGGGAATGGCAAAAAATAGGTCATTCTACTATAAGTAATTAGTGGAAAAACAAAGTCCAAAGTGATATAGATAATGGTATTCAAAATAATTTATTTCCCCTTGTCAGCTCCCAAGCCAAGGATGATGTAAAAAGCACCAAACCTCCCCATGTTGTTGGCAAGGGGGGTAAAAAATCTTCTAAGACTTCAAAATGAAGCTCCTCTCATGGAATGTGAGAGGTTTGAATGGGCTAGCTAGACAGGCTCGTTAGCTCATTAAGAAAAGAAATAAGACCTACCATTCTTATTTTACAAGAAACTAAACTTGATCAACTCAATATTGACCCAACTATTAAAACAATTTGGAGCATCAGCCTAGCAAGAGGGGCATCAGGAGGCATTTTGTGCCTTTGGTAATCCAAGAAGGTTGAAGAGAAAGTAATCCACTCTAGTGATAGAATTCTTAGTATCATGTTTCAAGACAATAATTCCAATTTCTCATGGATACTATCAAACATCTATGCTCCAAATTCTGTTTCTGAAAGAGCCATGTTTTGGAACTCTCTGAGTGATCTTAGACTCTCCTTTCATAATTCTACTTGGGTTATTGTGGGAGATTTCAACTCTCCTCTTTACCATTCAAATATATTTGGAGGGACTGGATTCCCGGAGAAAAGTATGGATGATTTTTTGGACTTTTTTAATATTAAAAACCTCATGGATTTTGAGCTTAAGAATGCTAAGTTCACATGGAGCAATAGAATATTAGGGAGCTAGCTTATTCAAGTAAAACTAAACAGGTTTTTATTATCCCAGGAAGTTGTTCAGTCCTTTGATGATGCTAATATTCTTTCTTTACCTAAGGTTGGTTCTGACCACTGCCCTCTCTTGTTGGATACCCCTATTGATAGCCCTTTTAGGAGACCTTTCAGATTTTAATCTATGTGGATTCAACATCCTGATTTATGACCCAAAATTTCTCAATGGTGGCAACAAGGGGTTAAGGGAGTACTTTGTTCTATTTTGCTCAAAAATTAAATTTAATTAAAGAAAATCTCAAAATATGAAACAGGGAAGTTTTTGGCAACCCGTTTGAAATGAAAAAGTCCTTAGAAGATAGACTTATTTCTATTGAAAGACATAATTCAAGAAGGTCATTGTGATGATAAAATTCATGCTGAAGAAAGATGCATCCTTGCTGAGTATAATAATACTCTAGCCCGTGAGGAGATATTTTGGAAACAAAAATCTAGATATCTTTGGTTGAATGAGGGAGATCTAAATAGAAATTTCTTTCATGCTTCCACTTTAAGAAATAGAACCCATAACCAAATTAAAAAGCTAGTCAAGAGCGATGGTTCATCTACCACAAAAATTCGAGATATTAGAAATGAAGAATTTTCTTATTTCATTGACCTCCTAGGTGAATCTAAGCTTCCTTCTAATCTTGCTTTGAATTCTATGTTGCACCACATTCCTCAGTTGGTTTCTGAGGAAGCAAACTCAAAACATTTGACTCCCTTTTCTGATGATGAGATATATCAAGCCCTTTTTTCTATGCATCCTGACAAGGCTCCTGGACTCGACGGTTTTCCCCCTCGTTTCTTTCATTTTTTTTGGGATATTTTTGGCTCTGATGTTTGTTTTGTGGTTCATGAATTTCAATCTGCCAAATCTTTCCCACATGGTATCAATTCAACCTTCATTTCTCTTATTCCAAAAATCTTGAATGCTAAATATATGATTGACTTTCACCCAATAAGCCTATGTAATATTATTTATAAAATCCTGACTAAAGCTATCACTACTATAATGAGGGATATCCTCCCTTCTATCATTGATCCTTGCCAAGGGAGTTATGTCCAAGAGATATCCATCCTTGATGGGGTCATCATCATTCATGAAGCCCTTCATTCTATCCTGCTTACTAAAAATATGCCTTCATCCTAAATTTGGATATGAATAAAGCCTTTGACAAACTTAATTGGGATTTACTTGTTTCCATTGTCCTCAAATTTGGCTTCATTTTGAGTGGGTTGATCTTATAAAATGATGTATTTCCACTCCCTGGTTCTCTGTTATTGTTAACAGATCGACAACTATATATTTTTCCATAAAGAGAGGCATTCATCAAGGAGATCCCATATCCCCTCTGCTCTTCATTATAGCTACTGAGGCCTTAGGTAGAACTATTAATGCAACTTGCAATTTAAATCTCATTTCAGGCATTAAAGATACTTCTCAAACTAGGCATGTTTCTCATCAGCAATTTGTGGATGATACAATTATTACTTATAATGTGGTTGTATTTGAAGCTAGGGTTATCAAGCACATTTTACTTTTGTTTGAAGAGGTTGCAGGACAAAAGATCAATCTTCACAAAAGTAAGATATAATTTATTAATACACCTACTGAAAGATAATGTAGGATTTCTAAAATCCTTAGATGTCCTATTTCTTATTTTCCTTCTACTTATCTGGGACTCCCTTTATTATTGGGATAACCTTCTGCTTCAATGTGGAACAATGTGGTTGAAAATATGTAAAAGAAACTGGCTGGGTGGAAAGGTAATCATTTGTCACAAGCTGGAAAGATCATCCTTACCCATGCCTCTCTTCAAAGCATTCCCATATAATTTATGTTTGTTTTCAAAGTTCCTATGAGGATCTACAACAAAATTGAAAAAATTCAAAATAATTTCTTATGGTCTAGAGCGGAGAACAATAAATATTTTCATCTTGTTGCTTGGGACATGGTTTGTATTTTGGGGGCTTGGGCTTAAACAACTTCATCTTCTGAACCTGGATCTTCTTGCAAAGCAGGCATGGAGATTAATTTCAAATTCTGATACAGAGTTGACCTCCATTGTTTATCACAAGTATTTACAAAACTCTAATTTTTTTAATGTTGCTCCACATCCAAGAGGATCTTATTTTTGGAAATCGATTATCCATGCCAAATCTTCTTTTTTACAAGGCATCAGATGGAGACTAGGAAATGGGTAGCAAATTTATTTCTATAATGATAAGTGGATTCTTAGCCAACCACTAATAAATAATCCTTGCTTTGTTATCCTTAAAGATTATACTGATACTATTTTTGGTTCAAAAGTGTCCAATTTCATCCATATGTAGGAAAATAGGAAAATTTGGAAAGCTATATGCTATCATGACTACCCTATGAAAATATTTGTAGACCATCCTTAATTCTTCAATTATTCTTTCTACAAATCCACAGGATCAAAATTTTTGGGAAGCCACTAAAAATGGTGATTTTTCTGTTAATTCAGCTTATAAACTTCTCATGCCTCATGTTGAGCCTATGCTTCCTTTTAGTATTTTTGGCCTAAAATTCTAATTCCTAAAGTTTCTACTTTTTCTTGGGTGGCTATTCAAGATAAAATTCTCACGATTGTTAATTTTTTGAAAAGAGGTATCCATTTTGTCAATAGATGTTTCCTGTGTATGTCCGACTAGGAATCCTCTCACCACTTGTTCCTTGTCTACCCTTACTCTTCTTTAGTCCATAATTGAGAATCGTAGGGATAAAAAAGGGTTCGAGTTGCCAATTCATCGTGGGCTTTTTATTGTGTTGTATAAATATTGGCTGGTGCATTGCCCTAAGGGCATCTCTGTTACTCCACCTCCTAAACCTAGGCCAACCCCTGTCAAACCTAGCTCATATCAAATGAATCCTTAGTATTTTGATAACCCTAGGTTATTTGCTAAGAAATAGAAAATAATTGATAATGTTAGTATCTTGTGAAAAAGAACTCGAAGTGCATCTCCTGAACCTAAACTTGAATCTGTGCAAAAACCTATGCGTTCCTCACTTCGTCTTAAGAAATTTGTACAACAAAATGAGTCTTTTGTTATTAATTATAAGGATGATGAGAAGGACTCCCCTAACAAGTACATGTAGTTTTTTATCATTAACTCCATCTCAAATTGTATCACTCATCTTGTTGATCTTCGTAATGCCCTCCACCTGCATTTTTTTAGGAAGTACTTCACTAATGGTAATTATAGTGTTCCTATTACAAACATCACTATTTTTTTTTATCTTTGTGTTCCCGAGGATGACCGTGGTACTACTATTTGAGTCGTGGTGGACACTTCCAATGCAAAAAATCAATATGTTGGTGCTATGCTCAAGGAGGAAGCTTATTTGCTTATGGATTGCCATTTTTGGATCCTGGTTTCATCTTTTCCAGCTGTTCTTGCTTGCTGCTCTATCTTGGTGTTGGCTAAGGATATCCTCCTTTATGTTTTGTATTAAGGATAACCTCTTGAGGCTTGCTTTGTTGATCGGTTTTATCCTAAGGATTTCCTCCTTTATATTTTGTATTAAGGATAGCCTCTTAAGGCTTGCTTCAAAACTTTTGGGTTCTTGGGCTAACAAGGCCATTTTGTATTCAAGTATTGGGATCCTATTAAAATCTATTTTTAATTCAAGTCTTT
This sequence comes from Wollemia nobilis, assembly GCA_028583015.1. Classification (NCBI taxonomy): domain Eukaryota; kingdom Viridiplantae; phylum Streptophyta; class Pinopsida; order Araucariales; family Araucariaceae; genus Wollemia; species Wollemia nobilis. Next base: position 7,135,471 of record JAQPPZ010002449.1, read on the forward strand.
TAACCAATTAAAAAAAAAACTAACTAGGCATAATCCTTTGTTGTAATTGCTAGATCATAATTTAACTATGAAGTCATTGCTTGTCTTGATGAATGACCCCTATTAACATCTTATTTATAAATGATGACATAATTATAAAATGCATTTATTGATAATTGTTTATATCTTGTTCTATCATGGTATACCTACTCATCTCTTCCATAGTGAGTTATAGATTAATCAATTATCTCTATGAGATTATATGATAATGAAACAAATCTTTGTTCTTATACATTGCTTGTTTGAAATGTATTATATATCTAGAGTACCATGTAATTGAATAATATAGGGTTTGTTGTTTAAAGTATAGTTTTTATGAAAATATAGAATGTGAAGCAAGTTTGAATTCAATATTGGTGTTTGTGTATGCATTGTAGGGTGTATTAAACCTAACACAAGATTTGAATTTAATTAAGAAAAGTGTTTATATATGATTCTTGTTTGATGTAGCTAATTTTTCAATAGGATTTTCTAGTTGTGTTTGATTATAATGTGGAAAGTTCTTTAAGTTTTTTTAATAATATGGAAAGAAATTTTTGTGAGTTTGTATTGGATGTTTTTGTTTTTTACTAATTATATATTATGTTGCATATTGTAGACTCCTCAATGTTAATGTAATGTTGATGATGTTAAGTATCATGAGTCTCTCAGTTAATGATGATAATCTAGAGTGAAGATATAATATTTTAGGAGTATAGTTAAATTATTTACCCCTCATTATATGGTATTTAGTATATTGCACATACGATTAATCCTACTAATTATTGTGTGTATGCACTCTTAAATATCTAATATTTATAAAAACATAAGCATTTTAATATAGAAGGAATAATGAATGGACGTTTGAAGCATTATCATAGATAATGGATAGTGAGATTCATTTTAAATATCTATAATTGATAAGGGATAGATGAGTATTTTTATAGAGTACTATCATAGAATATATTATAGATCTTATCATGGATAAGTTTAGTGGAAATTTCCATAGACAAGGGAAAATAACAATGTTCATAGCTACTAACATGAAAACAAAAAGTATATAATATTAAATTATTATCTTATGGACCATACTTATGTGGATAAGTTATATGTACAAGATCAAAATATAAATTACTAATTACATTTTATTTTGGATGATTAATATTTAGTGCATTACCTTTATAAGTACTAGTGTGAATTCATTGCATTCATATTACCAAAGATGATTTAGTACTTATACGAGATAAAGCATAAAGAAATACTAGAAGAATTTTTCATGGACAAGCTATGAGTTGTATATGGATAGTATTATTATTTATTTTATAGGTACATTTACTGCTAATATAAAGCAACAATGGGGCCCCTCCTAAGGATGATAACTTTATACTTGGATGGATATGCTTACTAATTCATTATGAGATAATGAAAATATTGTATTTATGTCTATATAGGATGATATGATGATATATGTATATTTTTATGATTGGAAACTATATTATGGGCTAACAAACTTTACATGGAATTTATATTGTTTATGGTAAAATAGGTGTTTGATGATACATTATATAGTATTTGATTATGTAGACGAAATTACCATCTTAATCTACCATGTCCTAATCATTAATAAGGAATTGACCTTGAAACTAATGAGTGAAGACATCCTAGTTGTGAACATGCTACAAAATACTTATCATACAAATAATATTTTATCAAAAGCAATTGGAGACACTAAGTAAGAGCATCCTACAAGAGAATCCTATTATCAAAATAAAGGATCAACCACCACCACCTAAAATAATTCTCAAGACTCTACCTATGACCAATTACTACAACCAACCTTTGATATAGACAAATGGCCAACTAGGTTCATGTCTATAGATATTATTGAGGGAAAACCCTATTTATTAATAGCCATGTTTGTATTGATTATTAAAAGGGACTAGCTGAATTACTATAAAAGCATAGAAAAGCATTTTATTAGGATTATTAGGATATATAGGGAATTTATAGTGATTTTTTTACACATCATATCTACATAAAGTATTAATGTAGTCCTATATGATAACATCAAAGTAATATGAACCTTGCACTCAAAGATATTGTAAAATAAGTGTTGTAGAAAATCCTTAATACATAATTCATTGATCATATCTTAGATAGTTAACGAGTGTCTCCATTTATGCAAAAGATGGTAGATATACATTGATTATCCAGATCTAGACAAGCTCACTAAAAAAGACCATTTTCCCTACCCTTTATTGACCAAGTTCTAGGCACATTGAAAAGGAAACAATATTCTTAATTTTATTGATATGTTCAATGGATACAATCAGATTTGTACAGCCCTAGAAGACTAATATATGACTACATTATAGACACTATTACTTATTTTGTCCTACCTTTTATATTCTACAATGATCCTACAACCATTCAAAGAGTGCAACTCAACATATTTGTTGATTTGATGCATTACTATATTGAAATATATATGTATGACTTTATAGTCCATGTAGATACCTACAAGGATTCCATGATAAACCTTGATAAGGTCTTATAATAATGTTGATATAGTAATCTATCTTTGAACCATTAAAGTTTCATTTTAATATGATAGAGGGAGTTGTGTTAGGCCACAATATATTATCGATTGAAATCGATGTTGATCCATATAAAGCTAAATTTTTTTATAATTTATCTCCTCATTAAAAAAATTTACATAATTTCCTAGGACGTGATAGGTATTACAAAAGGTTCATTCCATACTTTAGTAAAATAGTAGCACCCCTATTTACCCTACTATCTAGAGAAGATGATTTTTTATAGACACTTGGCTATCAAAAGGTATTTGATGGACTCAAGGACAAATTGATAAGCATAGTTTTGAAAATTTCCAACTAGAATTTGACCTTTCATATTTTCATATATTTATCTAACACTTCATTAAGAGTCGTCTTAGGACAAAATAGTGTAATCTTTCATATGTTATCTATTTCATTAGTAAATTTTTCTTTGGTATAGAGTTGAATTATACAATAATTGAGATAGGATTGTGCATAAGGGGTTAGGACCAAGTTGTATTTATCAAAATGGGGTGAATGAGTTTTGAAATAGAGGCAAATAATGTCTAAAATAATGTAGAAGACATGGCGAATTGTGTTTTTTCCACCAAAATTTAAAAAAATGAGGTGAATCAATTGCAAAATATTGCTACAACTCATTTTTTACATATTTTATGATAAGACAACAATATTTACTAGATCCATAATTTTATATTGCCAAGATATGACATCCTTTAAGGATTTTTGTACATTACCCTTACTAGATCTCTACTTGTTTTTTCTCATGTATTACAATTTAACAACTTCAAAGCTCATTTTGGAGGTCTTCTAAGGGTTTTTTGAGGATTTTACAAAGTGCTAAACAAATTATAGATTGTTTAAAGTGTAGATATCATTGAGCTAGGTTGTTTTAGAAATTTTTTAAAATAGAGCTCTAGATCAAAAATTATACCTTCTAGAAGGTTCCTTGGCAATCGGTTGCTCATCTGTAATTGATTGAATCTTCTGTCAATTGATTGCTCCTTTATATCCAATCAACACTTCTATTGATTGGTTTTTGAGGAGTAGTTGATCAATACTTCTATAAATAAAATGTAGAGGAGAATTTAATCGACACTTCTATCAATTAGTTGTAGAGGAGTAGTCAACCAGTAGAAAAGTTCATCAGTTGTAGAGATGCAACTAATTGACTCTTTTATCAATTGATTGCTCCTCTATAGATGATTGATTGCAAATGCAACTGATCAAATATCCTACCAATTGGTTTCTACTTTACAATTGATCTATAGAAGAGTTGATTGGTTGTAAAGGTGCAACTGATCGATTATTTTGTTAATCAAATCTTCTATCGATTGATTGCTCCTCTACAACTGATCAAATCTTCTATTGATCAACTGTTCCTCTATAACGGATCATTATTTTACTCAATCGATAGTCTTTTCTCTCTATCAATAGATTGATCCTCTATAGTCGATGAACTCTTCTATCAATAGACTCTCCTCTCTTTATTATAATATATTGATCCTCTATAATCGATCATCTATTCTTCTCTCTATAATTGATCATATCTGATTTTTGTGTATCATTTTTTATTGCTACAAGTCATTTTTTGATGAGAATGAATGTTTTAGATGTATATCGATATCACATTAGGTATATATACTAGTGGTATAAGAGGTGAATTTGGAAGGATAAATAAAATTATTTATAACTTCAAGGTGAAGAGGTCCATGATTTAGGGAGGAGTGTTGGTTATTTAAAATAAAATGGAAAAATTATTATCAATTTAGGGTGAGCCAGCCCAAAACAAATTTTGCACCAAAAATTTTTGGTCAACCCCGATCAAGAGCCCCCAAATTTTCCAATTTCAAATTTCAAAAATCCTAATATTCGTGAATAAATGATGATTCACCGCTATGCATAACCCTAAATTGAGAAAGAATTTTTAGTAGTTGTGTATGTCACTAAAAATTTCTATCATTACATTACTGGATATTCTATGTTTGTTCACATTGATAACTCTAGTTATAAGCAAATCATAAATGAAAGGTTATCTAATAGTTATTATTGTTGGAGCAATTTTACATAATCATACTTGATAAACCTACTCATGATAAACCTATGTGATTGAATATATTGCACTTCAAAAGACCATGGAGTTGTAGAATAATATTTGTAGTCCTTGGTCCAGGTATTTCCATATCATCTAACAAGTCTCTTAAGAATTATCATTGACAAGGAAATATCCTAAGTAATTCTAAGTATGGGACCTTGTATGGGTTGTATGAAACTCTTCAACAATGCCCAACACTTTAGTTTTACTCATTACTACTTTGAGAAATGATTCCTTAGGTTTGATGATATCCTATCATTATTTTTCCATGGTTACCAAGATCATCGCTTTAAGTTGTGACCATAATATTTTAGCATTTTTAGTATTAACATATTCTATAGAATGGGTTGAGTCATTTTTTGAAACTTTTCTATGTTTATCAGTGCTTTTGTGTTTATAGTAGGTTCTATGATGACCAAAGGAGGGTTTGGAATCTTATCAATAATGGTAGAATTAACCATTGCCTAGATAGGTTTTTTCCTTTGTCCTTTTCTTGTTCCTATTTAGAAGGTTGCTTCTTTTTGTATTAAGGTGCACTTCTAGAAATTTTTTGTTCCAAGAATGCAATTGTTTCTATTTTCATATATAACATGTTAATATAATGAGCTATATTTGGTTGACTATAACTATATTCTCCATTTAGACCAGGTTGGGAAAAGACTTGGTTAATTTGGGAGGTATTTTAAGAAGTACTAGGATATTTATTTTGGGGATAGTTATCACTATGATTTTTATGGTTTTTACCACCTTCGTAGTTGTCTTGGTTATATTTGCATCTTTATTATGATAATTTTGATGTCCATACTAATTTAACCCTTGAACCTAATTTTTATTCACTCCCTATTGTTGATTGAGAGCATGTTGCTCATGGTTGGGTAATGAGATGTTATAGATACTTAAAAATTGATTGTGAGGGTGATTAAACCTTTTATAAAGACTTTTTTTTAAGAAACAAATTGATCCTATCATTGTTGACTTGGTCAATGTAAAAATGACATCAAAAGATTTCTTGAGGAATAGTTTATGCATGTTTATGCAAGCAGAATTATCATGATTATAAGTTCTATTCCAAAAATAAAATTTGTTAGAATCATTCCACATAGGTGCTTCAAACCTATAATTATGTGATAGTTTTTAAGCTTAGAATATAGACATATTTTGAGAATATGTTCATGGTTCCATTGAGGAATTATATTCTTAGCTTTTGATACAACCCCATATTTGGTCAACATATGTATAGGATCTCTAACTATCACTAACTCATGATATTTGCCATAGATATCTACAATAAAAAACCCATCCTCTACAACATATTTGTTAGGGTTTTTAGGTTTCAATAATTTTGGATTTTTTCTTTTCCTAATGTTCAAGGGTTTTAACAAAATGTATAACTTTGTTAAGTGAAGAAAAATGACAAGGGTTGTGTTACCATATTGTAATGGCCTCTTTAGTAAGTATTATAGCATGAAATTTAAGTCTTTCCAAACTTTAATAAAAACCAATAATAGACTAACTAGGTCCTTGTTTAGTGTTTACAAAAATATCTATTGCCTCCATTACAATCATGTTATCATATTTTTTTTTAATTTTAACAAATGTATCTAGGGATTAAATAGACTATTTAAGTGAGGATGCAAACCAATTAAGATAATTTTCAACAAAATCCCTAATCACCAATTTTAGCAAATATTTCCCATTGAATAGCCAATCCCTATAATATATCATAAACTTATCAATAAATATTTGAACTTTATTTATCCCATGATTAAAGAATTTAGGCATATGACAAGATAATTATATAGCTTCCACATTAGGTGATAGATATTGGATTTTATAATTCCTCAAAGTAGGATCACTTGATGTAGGTAAAGCCTCCCTAGGTATAGTTGGGAGAGGAGGAGGAGAATTGGGGTTTAAAATTGGAGGGATAACAACTTGCATTTAAAGGTTTTTAATAGCATTCAAAAGTTGGGTAATAGTGCTATTGTATACTATACTAATTTGGGTATATTATTATAGAAGCCTTTATTTCTCTTCTAGAAGACTCCATTTGCTTTTTAGTATTATACCTATGACTATCTATCTTGTAAGCAACAGATTTCCTAGGGGTCATCATGTACAAAGCTAATTTTTTGTGAGGCTCAAAATAGGTATTGGATTTCATAGGATTCCATTATACATGTGTTTTTGCATGTATTTATTTCATCATAAACACCACATTAAGCGGTGATATTGGTTTTGCTATGAACACATCATCAAGGGTTAATCTCATTTTAGCATGTTGCTTATCATCATTGCCTAACATAGACACTTCTAAATATTTTTGAGACTCTATAAAAAATATATAAGGTTTGTTAAAGTCAATATTGAGGTATTTTTATTCTTTAGAATTAGAAACTTTATCTACCAAATCCTTAATTTGGAGTTCATGATCATGGTTAAGTGCAAGAGGATGAATAGTATAATTTTCATGGGAAATGGATTAGGTGACATCCTCTTCTATTTCTAAGAATTCTATAATTTGCTTCTTCCAGATCTAGTAGTAATTATAAATCCCTTATATTAAGTGGGATGAGCCATTAGGACAAACAAAAATCCACTAAAGTACAACTAGGATTTTACCAAAATTTCTATCCTTAAGCAAACAAATTACAAAAAACCCCATAGAAAATAAGATTAGATTTTCAAGGAATTCCTAAGAGAAAGAGGAAAAGTATAGTACTATTATTTATCTTTTAGCTAATATCTTCCACTAAATCAAAACCTATGGTAGCAAACCTTTTAAACCCTATCTTTTGAAAAAACGGAAATAAAATCCTTGGAAGATTTCATGTTGGATTCACCAAAATATTTGCAGAAAAAAAGATATCACATATAATTACATAAATTAATTCAAATTAAACCAAAATGATTAAACTAAGATAATATTAAATTAACAATCAAAGTTGACAACCATCCTAATTCAATTATAAATAAAAGTAGAGCATTCAAGAATAAACTACGCCAAGTCTTCCATAGAAAAGCAAATGCTAGGGCTAATCCTATTGAAATGAAAATAAATTACTTAAAATTTAGGGTATAAAGGAAAAAACAATGTCATAATAAGCATAATAAAATACACATTCAATTAGAGTACTTATTTTATATTACATAGTCTTTGATCTTGAAAACAATGTATGAAACTTTATGACAAAGCAATAATGTGGCTAAAATAAACCATTTTGATACATTTTGATTCAATTATTATTTTTTTTAATTTGTAAAATTGAAGTGTACTTGATTCTTACCGTAGAATTAAATATGATCATTACTTACATAACCCTTGAACTTTTGTAAAAACCAAATATTGGGATGAAAAACACAAAAAAATGAAGTGCATATGTTCATATAGAACAAGTTGAAACCATTAGTATTGATATGTTGTTTATATGGAATGTGGATATCATAGAAATAAATAATTACATAGCATATAAAGAAAGAATAATAAAATAATGAAATCTATAACACAAAATCCTACCAAAAGCACTTCATTGATCATCAAATTTGTATATACTATTTCAATAAAATGCACTATACTTATCTATATATATGTATGTATTTATGTGTGTGTATACATGTTTAAATTATTCTTAATCAATATTTTATATCTAATTTATGAATAAAGATAACATTGAAATTATCTATATTCTATATAAATTGATGTATCTTAAATAGACTATATGCTTACTTCATACGTGCATACTTATTTCATATTTCTATTTCACACACACACTTTATAATATGTATTTATATATACATATTATAAAGAGTGTGTGTGAAATAGAAATATGAAATAAGTATGCATGTATGCACGTGTGAAATTTATACATATATGTATATATTTAAATTTATTATATATAAAGAGAAGCTTATGCTACAAAATTCTTATCCAATTCCATGGGTAAAATGAGTAGATATTATCGAGCCACTATTTATCTAAGACATGCTCTCTATTGATCTAGAATATCCTACACTCAATGAAATAAGTAACATATATAATATGTATTACTTCTAAAAAACTAAATCTCCTAACACCCAATACTAATTACATAAAAAACCTATAATACTAGTGATGTGTAGCATCTATGATGTGTAGCACCAATAATGTGTAACATCAATGATATGTGGTACTAATGATGTGTAGCATTAGTGACTTGTAGCCCTATTGGAATGTAGCACCAATGATATGTATCCCAATTGGAATGTTGAACTAGAAAAAGAGCTTGAATCGTATGTAGCACCAATATTTGTCACACTTTTATCTATCATTCTTGTACTATTTTGTAGCTCATGCGAACCATGTTGCTCTTTTACTAGTAAATTATTTTTCAAAAATGTGCACAATTACTTTGATTTTATGATCACAATATTAGGGGTGGCCTTCATAAAAAGAATTACATTTAGCCTGAAGGACCAAAGGAGGTTGATAAGGATGATTGAATAATTGGTATTTATGCTACTTTCTTGTAATAGCATGTCTAGAGAAACTAATCATTCCCACCATATATTGATTTAGGGGTGGGACAATTTAATATTACATGTGATTGGACTCCTTTTGATTATTGGGGAGTAATGGATCTTGGAAGATACCTATTTCTTGGTTGGTAGAGGATTGTTGTTTGGAGACACCTACAACAATGTGGACATCATCAATTAGGTTTTGAATAATATTATTAAGGTTCCTACACTTTTATTATGATAATCATATATATGGTGGAACATGCATTATTCTTTATCTTTAAACCAAGGGAATTTTTTTCTTTTAAGGTCTATAAGTTTTATGGGTGGTAATTGTATCATTTTATCTACTAACAACTTTGCTGAGCTTTCCCTAGGACTAGATTTTGTAGGGTAGAAATAGTGTTTACATGATTGGTTTTCATATTATTTGCTAGTTAGTCATACCATTCCACATGATATTATTATTTTTGTATTGCCTCTTAGGATTAAAAAATTGAAAATTTTATTCTTTCTTAACCTTTAGTTGTCCTCTACATGAGATGGTGGCTACTAATTGTTTAGCCAACTCCACCACATATTTGAAAGAAGTAATGTAGGCAATTTCTAAGGGGTAAGCCAACTGCTTATGTAAATTACATATAAAATATGTAATAGGTACTCTTGAGGAGTATACTAGAATTTCCCTACTAAGGCCTACCATCGAGTTAAGAAGTCTATGAAAGCTTCATCCTTAGATTATTGAAGTTGATAAAATTTTCTAATTGTACATTTTTTCTTTTCCATTCCTTGTAGACTTTTGAGGCAACATAAATATTCCTACCTAGAGATAGTCGTATAAAAGCAAGATTATGTGTAATATGAGCTAAATTTATGATTAAGATAATGGAGGCCTTCAATTTGCAAGTATAGAGATTTTCTAATAATAGAAAAATAGATATTTGATTGCTTGAAATAAATATCAAGATGAAAAAGTAATATGTTAACTAAATTCAAGACTATTCATCAAAATCTTGAGTCTCTCAGGTAACTTAAATAAAATTTATGAAATCCTATCCCATCGAGCATGCCAAAAATTACTCTTGGTAGCATGGGTTTCATCATCCTTCAATATCATATTATCTATGAGTGTGGTATACCAGGAAGGACGCAACTTGTATTATCGGTGATGTGACCCAGGTTCAATTCCCATGGTGGATGTGTATAAGCAGTATTACTAAAAAAAAAGATATGTAAGAAGAAGAGGAAGGAAATTTGAATGAATATTTGCAGGTTGATTGACTGATTATTTGAAATTGATAATTTGGGATTTATAATAAATCAATTGCTTGTTTGATTTCCATAGATTGGATGGTCATCTCACCAATCAATGTAGAAGACTTAAAAATATGATCCAATATTTATTAGATGAAGGTCACATTGTCTTAGGTGACTCCAAATTTTATTTCCTACATATTATTATATTACATAAAATATTACTCACACTCTAAACTAAGACTTAGCCCTAGTCTAATATTTACAAGATGTACCATGAAGGTACCAGGGGGGTACATTAGCATGTATCATTCTTGTACTATTTTGTAGCTCATGCGAACCATGTTGCTCTTTTACTAGTAAATTATTTTTCAAAAATGTGCACAATTACTTTGATTTTATGATCACAATATTAGGGGTGGCCTTCATAAAAAGAATTACATTTAGCCTGAAGGACCAAAGGAGGTTGATAAGGATGATTGAATAATTGGTATTTATGCTACTTTCTTGTAATAGCATGTCTAGAGAAACTAATCATTCCCACCATATATTGATTTAGGGGTGGGACAATTTAATATTACATGTGATTGGACTCCTTTTGATTATTGGGGAGTAATGGATCTTGGAAGATACCTATTTCTTGGTTGGTAGAGGATTGTTGTTTGGAGACACCTACAACAATGTGGACATCATCAATTAGGTTTTGAATAATATTATTAAGGTTCCTACACTTTTATTATGATAATCATATATATGGTGGAACATGCATTATTCTTTAGCTTTAAACCAAGGGAATTTTTTTCTTTTAAGGTCTATAAGTTTTGTGGGTGGTAATTGTATCATTTTATCTACTAACAATTTCTCAAGGATAGTTGTTGTTGATTGATTTAGCCTAGTGAACTTTGTCTTAGGTCTTTGCTGAGCTTTCCCTAGGACTAGATTTTGTAGGGTAGAAATAGTGTTTACATGATTGGTTTTCATATTATTTTCTAGTTAGTCATACCATTCCACATGATATTATTATTTTTGTATTGCCTCTTAGGATTAAAAAATTGAAAATTTTATTCTTTCTTAACCTTTAGTTGTCCTCTACATGAGATGGTGGCTACTAATTGTTTAGCCAACTCCACCACATATTTGAAATAAGTAATGTAGGCCATTTCTAAGGGGTAAGCCAACTGCTTATGTAAATTACATATAAAATATGTAATAGGTACTCTTGAGGAGTATACTAGAATTTCCCTACTAAGGCCTACCATCGAGTTAAGAAGTCTATGAAAGCTTCATCCTTAGATTATTGAAGTTGATAAAATTTTCTAATTGTACATTTTTTCTTTTCCATTCCTTGTAGACTTTTGAGGCAACATAAATATTCCTACCTAGAGATAGTCGTATAAAAGCAAGATTATGTGTAATATGAGCTAAATTTATGATTAAGATAATGGAGGCCTTCAATTTGCAAGTATAGAGATTTTCTAATAATAGAAAAATAGATATTTGATTGCTTGAAATAAATATCAAGATGAAAAAGTAATATGTTAACTAAATTCAAGACTATTCATCAAAATCTTGAGTCTCTCAGGTAACTTAAATAAAATTTATGAAATCCTATCCCATCGAGCATGCCAAAAATTACTCTTGGTAGCATGGGTTTCATCATCCTTCAATATCATATTATCTATGAGTGTGGTATACCAGGAAGGACGCAACTTGTATTATCGGTGATGTGACCCAGGTTCAATTCCCATGGTGGATGTGTATAAGCAGTATTACTAAAAAAAAAGATATGTAAGAAGAAGAGGAAGGAAATTTGAATGAATATTTGCAGGTTGATTGACTGATTATTTGAAATTGATAATTTGGGATTTATAATAAATCAATTGCTTGTTTGATTTCCATAGAGTGGATGGTCATCTCACCAATCAATGTAGAAGACTTAAAAATATGATCCAATATTTATTAGATGAAGGTCACCTTGTCTTAGGTGACTCCAAATTTTATTTCCTACATATTATTATATTACATAAAATATTACTCACACTCTAAACTAAGACTTAACCCTAGTCTAATATTTACAAGATGTACCATGAAGGTACCAGGGGGGTACATTAGCATGTACCACATTATGTAATATACTCCAACATATTTAAAAATTAAGTGAAGGCATATCTTTAATATATGTATTTTTGTTTTTATATATATGATGTATTTTTATGGGTTTAATTGTTATGGTTAACCATATCATATATACCAATTTTAATTTGTAAGTGTATTACACATTTTTATAATTTATGTTTAATTATATTATTTATAATGATACACTTTTATACGTTTATATTGATTCAGTGGCTTCAATAATGAAGGTATTGTTGTTTCCTATAAGATGTTGAATTTAGAGGAGTATAAGGTATATATTTTTCTTAAGGTGATATAAAATTTCACATTTACTTCAATCATTGTCAAAATATAAACAAATATTATAGCTCTACTTTATTTATTGAAATATTTTGTTATTAATGATAAGTTATCATATGAAATATATGCTAGATCATCGATATCATTTTGTATATTTATTAGTAAGAATTCTAGGGTTTCATTCCAATATGTTGAGGAAATAAACCCTAGATCAATGTAATATCCATTGGACCAATATTCTAAAAACTATGCAACTTGAAAAGATGTCGGGGAAATGAAGAAGTAATTTCCATATTTATTTGAATGAAATGTATATGCTTTATTTTTAAGAAACATAGACGATTGTGTTTGTTCCAAGGGGGGGAGTACGTAACGACCCTCCTTGGAAGGACTTTATGACCATCAAAACGACCTTACACCTATGATTCCTATTGTGTAAAATAAAATAAGAGAAATAAAGTAGATGCATGCAAAATTGACAACAAATGGGAAGAAGAAAAACACTTTTATTCCATTATATAAAGAAGCCAATTCCATTTACAATTGCATCCCTCTTAGGGATACCATTTTGATACTCTTATTACAATAGGAAAAGCAATGTTCCCTCTCAAGGTTGAATGTGATTTTTAGGCCCTTCAGGGTGACACAAACTGCTCTAGAGTGGATTTGAACCTCTTCTTCACATTAAGGAAGGAATTGGATGGTTGAATCTCCTTTGAATCTGCTTTCTTGTGGTTAATAAACATCATAAAATCATTAAAAGCATAGGCAACCTCTCATGATGAGGCCCTTTAGGGAATATGAACATAAAGATACCATAACACTAATAAAATAAAGAAAGCGAATAAATCATATTAAACCTATTCAATACTTGAAAATATTAATTGAAACATGAAACTGAGAAGTACAACTATCTATCTAGTGGATTGATTACATGAAATAAATCATGATAACATAAAAATGAGCTACTTATATCCTGTTTGCCATAATGAAATAAGCTTGATGAAAACCCTAATTCTATAAGTCAGAGTCTCTAAAATGCTAAATAAACCACTAAGATGCTTAATATAACCTAGTGAAATACAATGCAAAAAGAACAGTAAGGAGATATTTCACCGATTGCAAACCATGGCTCAAATGAGCGATCTGCACTGTACACCGTGACTGCCAGCCGCGATGAGCAACAAAGTAGTTTTTCCCTCCAAATCTAAGGCTATGGGCTTGATCCTCCTTTTAAAATTAATGGTCAAGGGTCACTTGATGTCCTCTAACTGGTTTGGTGGTTGAAATTCAACATTTGGGTCTTTGTTTACCCAATTTTGCATTTCTTGGCATTCTAGCTCCTTAGGGCATCCATGGAAAAAATTGGCATGATGCTAGACAAATTGGAAAATGAATGGAAACAAAACTCTCTCTCATTACACTCAGGTGAGTCTACAATCCGACAGGGCTTCGATGCTTTAATCTCCAATGCACACTTGATTGTTTACCCTAATTTTGAGGGGTACTTATAGGATTACCCAAGGGCTAGGGGTGGCTTCATGGAGAAGCCAAGATCAAGAAGATGTGGTTGGGACAGTTGGATTGGAAGCCTCTAGAATCTTATGTCCTTAAACTACCCTCTTCTAGAACAAATGGTCATTCAAACCGATTTGGCTCAGATTAAGGCCAACTGAACTTTAGTTCTAAATTGCGGATGACAAATATGGTCTAGACTGTAAATTGTGGGTGTCAAAAGCAGTTTAGACTGTAGACCATAGGTCTCAACAGTGGTTTGAGCTGATTCGAACAAGAATCCCAAATTTATTGGTTAAAACTACTGCTCTATCTTGGAGTTTATCCAAGATCTTCCATATGGTCTTGTAGCATGTCCCATATGAGTAGTCACCATCGACATGACACATTTTAGGTGTCTACAGATGCCCCTTTTGTGATGCATTGTGAGATAAAACAACACATGAGAAAAAATACACCACCTAAAAAAATGTTGAAGGTTGCATGATGATCATTGATCTGATTAACATTAGATGCCCCAAGTCCTACAAAAGGACACACATCCTAGAATCATTGCTTCCAACTAGGTGAAAGGCTTAAATTTGAAGAAGTTTGCACTCATCATCAGACATTTGGGTAGCTTTGGTGCTACAATAGGAGTTAGGCCTATATAACCGAAACGAGGAGAGATAAAAACAAACTATCATATATGATATTTACCCCAAGCAAAGGGGTAATATTATGATAGTTGTTGACAATGATTCACAAGAATGAACACAATTTTGACAATATCAAGGGATCTACAATCAAGGGATCTTCTGCTAATTTTGATTATGATTATGGATATGAAATTATGACTACCCCCTTAAGCGAAAATTCAATGAGGGTAATGACAATTGAATTGAAGTGATGAGGTCGCTTGACCACTAATAATGATCTAAACAAACTTAGAATTTAGCATTTAATTACTTGAATAGGCTTAGTTCAGCTTATGATTACAAATGTTAATAGTAATTTCACATTTCTATCCCATGGAACGGTTGGGCTGCAATAGCCTTATTAGGGAATTAATATAATACAATTTGAATTAGATTTATGTTGAATCAATTTGTTGATGATCTCCTAAAAATATGTCATAGGATAAATGACATGAAACGTCTCGTTCCCGTGGAGTGGTCTAGCCTCGAAGGCCTTCTTTAGGATTGAAAATAAGCATATCAAATCAATGATGACAATTTTACCCCAAATGTCCTTATGGTTATTTACTCTTCTCATCGAATTACATGGAGCATCAGTTGCTACAATCACCAAGTGTCTAGGGTAAATAACTGAATACGAGGTGCATTTGGATTTTGACTTGTTTAAAATTATTTTTTTTGGCTTTTTTGAGTTTTTAATTGATCTTGGTACTTGAAAATCACCAAATTTTCTAAATTGATTTCTCTTATTGAGATTATGATCCATTAGGAATCATTAATTTTTCATTTAAAACCTTCCCACAGTGGGATTTTTGTGCATTTAATTCCAGTTGCGAACCGCACACACGGGTAATAGTTGGAAATATCAAATTTGGAAACTACGGCTCAGAGCTATGGTCAAAAAATCCTAATTTTGGGACCACGATTGTTAGCCGTGGTCCGTCAAAATTAAGAAAAGTATATAAATTTTCTCATTTGAAAATTTAATTATTATTCCTTGAAAGCAATTGCAACTGGAGAACTATGAGAGGTGAGGACGCAATATTTGATGTAAAGCGCTACTAAAATAGCTACCTAAAACCTATTCCACATCCCGATGGTAGACCCTGCGCAGCCTTCATCCAACAAAGGCATTTGTGTTAGAAAGGTAACTTGAAACCGAGTCCTTGCACTTCTTACCAGCTTAAAAAAAATGAACCACATTAAGTAATGGGTCAAATTAATTTCACTAAACTGTTGGTAAATAACCTCACATTAGTTTAGGTTAGATTAGGACTCTTAATTTTTTGGTGCCAGGCTAGGAAGTGACCCTAAAAGGGTTGCATTCATAGAATGTAGCTGGCAGACACGACTCCCAATTAATAGATTGGGAACTACATATTTCAACCACGGTGGATTTCAAATCCCAACAATCATATTTTGACCATCATGCAGACCATAGATTTGACCCATAGTTTCGAGACTTTTGAAAAAAAATTCAATGTTTTATTTGATTTTTTTAGGTTGATTTTTAGCTATTTTTATTATTTTTTTGATGTTTTTAGTTATTTAGTCATATTTTTCCCTTATGCATTGCTTCTTTTCAAAAATTGACCTCTAGATCTAGGGAGTCGGATCTCCTTCGCACCCTCTGCAGATAGCTCACTACCCAGGTGTGGGAGATGTTCAATGCGGTTGGCTTCGAATATGTGCTTGATCTACCCATGATCAGGGTAGACCAGGTATACATGACTATGTTGTCCTGATGCTAGAATGCATGAACTAACATATTTCACCTGCCCATAAGTGAAATAACTATGACACTAGAGGATGTTTACCAGATCTTCAAGATACCGATCGATGGGGAGCCCATCACCTCCACTCCGTTCAGTAGCAAGGGAGTTGTTTTTGATGCCATATTCGATGGTTGTAGCGAGGATTCTCAGACTAGGATTGATCATGGAGGTGTCCATGTGAGATATTGGCAAGAGAAGGGCATCTTCTTAGTTCGAGAGGCCATTTTCATGCACTTAGTCATTCAAATTGTGCTTCGAGACTCCTTAGGTGCGAGGATCCCTTGGAACCTCTTGGTCATCATCGGGAGAGTTACTCAGAGTTCTACATGGTGAAATTTGCCCTTATCCTGGGGGAGCATGCTACTAGCTCAGCTATATCATGAGTTGTATCAGGTAACCTACAAGATTTGGGTCGACATTAGTTGTAGCCTACTACTTTAGATCTAGGGTTGGTAGCACATTCGAATCGAGGGGACCACAAACCTGCCACTTAGGATTACTCATGTTCTTGCTACACACTAGTGCTATGTGGTATGCTGACCCCATGAGGAGGAGGGGTTTTGGAGCAGGTCTCACACTGGGGACCTGGACCAATACATTTCTAGGTTTACATAGCTCTAAGCATATGATATAGAGTGGTGCCCATACATGGATTGCCCTGCATGGCAAGAGGCTGGCGAGCAGCTACGCCAAGCGAGGAGGGATAGGTGGTTACTTGGTCACAAGGCCGAGATTTGTGAGTACCAGTACTACTCATGCATCCTAAACTAGTTTGGTCTTGTTTAGGATATTCCAACACTTCCTATTATCTATAGGCACCTAGTACTAGAGAGATATCTACCATGGATCCAACTGACACTGCTAGTGGATGAGGATGATGACTTCTAGGAGTTGGGCATGGATAGGGCTGGAACCACCATAGCATATGACACTTGGTTGAGGTAGATGAGGACATATCTAAGGAGGGTAAGGTGCCCCCTGATAGCGATATTGAGAAGCTTAGAGCCCAGATTGCTGATCTCCAGAGCCAAGTTGGAAGACTACAAACTCAGATTTTATAGCGGGATACATCTATTGCCACTCTAGAGGTGAAGCTAGCATGGGGTGAGAGGCAGTGGTAGGGATACGAGAAGGAGAGGACAAATTTATAGGCCCAAGCTACCACTATAGATACTAATATTACATAGCTCACTGGAAAATGGGATGTGGAACATGCACAGTTGAGTGCCATGACTACTGAGAGGGACCTACTGAGGGCAATGATGGGGGACCCCTCTACTACACAGGCTATGATTCCGCCTTTGGTAGCACCATATTATTTACTACCAGAAGGTCATGACCCCATGGTAGATATCAGGAGGCTTCATTCCCTCATGGAGGAGGGTAACAAATGAGATATAGTACACACGACTCACATCTCCTAGTTGGAGGGCCATATCATACTGATAGGTTAGGAGGTACCAAAGGACACCCACACTACAGGGTCCCAGCATACCAAGTCTAGGACCAGGGATACAGGGCAGTATTCTGCCAGCTCTAGCTAGAGGATGCACAAGACTAAGAGGACTCACAAGTCCTCGAGTATTCATGGTGCTAGCTCACAGAGGACTCATAGGGATGGTGGAGGCGATGAAGGTGCCTCATAGACTGGGGATGCAGGCCTTGTTTAGTACATATTTTTAGAGATACTTTATTGTACTATTTTTGAGTGTAAGGTCGAGGACCTACATAGTTGTAGCATGTAGGCATTTTGATATACCCTCGATGTACTATTTTTGGACATATATATATATATATAAGATTGATCATTTTGGATCATTATTTGCACTTGTTTATCTTTGATTTTATGTTTATGTTATGCACATGGATGCAAATTTTTATATTGATGCTATGCTTATATGATGTGATGTATGATTGACATGCACTAGATAGCTATTTAATTTATGATGATGATGGTATGTAGTGATCTAGATGCTTAGATGTGCTATTTATGATGGATGCATATGGATGCGATGTTTACTTTTAAATGCATATTTAATTTTTCTTTATTGTATGCATTTAATTTTTGATGATGTCATGATATGCTAGTGCAATATATGTAATGCATTATTTACACGATGATAATATAACGTAAATGAACCTATATGCTTTAATAACTTAAGACATAAGGAATGCATGTGATATGTGTTTGTATCACTCCAAATTTTTCGCACCCTTACCTTCAGGCTATAGGATCCGTGCCCGAAAGGGGGATGTGAAAAGGATGGGATAATACCTCGGACTAAGAGGCCCTTTGAAGGTCCCGCCTCTCGGGGGAGGTGTATAAGGGTGAATTTTTAACGGATGGTGGGTTCACCAGGAAACTTTTGAATGGCAGTTTCCATGCCTAGGTTGACAGTGAGTTTGATGTGTTCATTTTGTGCTTTAATCATTCAACTCCTAGGTTTGGCCAAATATGAATCTAAACTATTCTATATGCCAATGCTGATTTAAATGACTACAAAAAATAGAAATGAATGCAAATAATAGAGAATATGCTAACTAGAAGGTGTCATACCTGATTTCGGATGTCTGATAAAGATTCTGAGTCTTGTAACAATTTAGTTTGTCTCAATTTGTATGTAATCAACTGATATTTCTTGGGATCGTCCCAAATCACAAAAGGTCGTCTAAAATCAGACATAATCGTCTGAAATTTGATGAATTCGTCAGACGAATTCGTCAGAAACCTGCAATCACAAAAATAGACACAAAATACCAAATATGCAAGTGTAGAAGCAAAGGATTATGGTAGAAATAACAGCAAACATGCCTAAATAATAGATTCCAATAACAAATAAGGAAATACAATAGATTTAATAATTGATCTTAACTTTATCATGCGATTATGCTAAATGAGGTGAACTCCAAGATGCAAAAAACATAATAACTTAAGACAGTGTAGAAATACAATATGAAAAATGTAGAGAAAGCTAAGAAAATACAAACTCTAAACTCATACTGCCCCCAATCTGAACTACAGTCAGGATCGCCTCCAATCGTACGAGATCATCCGCAATCGTCCGATATCATCCGTGACGATCCGAGCTAGCTTCAAATGAAAAACAGTAGATTTCCTACAATAAAAATGCAAAAATACCGAATGCAAGCAATAGTGCGAGGGAATAAGGAGCTAACTTTGCAATGAAATTCGTAAACTAAGGGGTTAGGGGTTCAGGGAGAATCAGGGGGATAAACTAGAAAAATCCTAGTTTATATAGGATTAGGAAGAGGTTTGGGAGGTTGGGGATCATCCCAATCTGGGAGATCTCCAACAAGGAAATCTCCAACTACATAGACATGCTTCTGCTCGAGTTGGAAAGGCTGTTGAAATAGAAGCTAATTATGAAAATTCGGTTTTGGGACGAAATCATCTAGACGTTCTGTTCCAGATGAATTCGTCAGATCGGGGACAATTTCGTCTAATCTGCGACGATATCGTCCAACGGTCAAAACAAATCCTAAAAATGCCACAAAAAACGGGGAAAGCGGGTAATAGGCAGTTTAACGGGTAATTTGGGGTTGAAATTCAAATTTTAATATTTTATCTTTTTACTAAGGTTTTCATCGTGCCAATTTTAGGGTGCTACATTTTGTCCCCTCTTTAGCAAATTTTCTAAAGAAAATGTGTTAAAGACGAGTTTTTCTCGTTTTACGAGAAAGCAAAAATATACTCAATTTTTTAGACGACGATTCTTGGTCGAATCGTACGAATGCTGACTATGGTGCCCCCTCCGTGTTTTTACCCAAATCGAACGTTTGAGGAAAAAATGCGAAAAAGCAAAAATTTAAAATGCTGATTTTTAAATAAAACTAAGAAAATAGGGAAAACCCTAATTCATTTTTACTATTCACTTTTACTGTTCCAGAGCTCTCCAAAGAAGAAAAATGGTGGAGACAGCGCACAGAGTGACAGAGGTCCGACGCGGGCTACGGGTAAGGATCTAATCCTAGTAGATTAGGTTTAATGTAACTTTGTGCAAGTTTTTTGATTTAAATTTGATTGTTTGGGGCATCACGACCATTTTTAGGCCATCGACATCGTCGGGACAAAATCGTCACGATTTCTTCGAAATCGTCCCTAGATCATCGATTTCGTCTGAGGGCGAAATCGATGAATTAGGGGTGATTTCGTCCAACAAGGGGTGATCCCCAAGTTACGAAATCGTAGACGATTTCATCCTCACAAAGGATGATTTTGCCCAATTGGGGATGATATCATCCAATGGTGGATGATATCATTTTAAACTTGATTTTAAGTTGTTTAATTTGATGTTAATGATTGGTTTATTAATGATTTTGTTGTTTTATTGTTTATTTTGCAGAAGGGATTACTAAAGATCCGAGAATGGAAATACGGTGGGCTAAGAGATGACATAGCCACGCTCGACCGGGCAGAGTGTGACCAACTAGGATAGGTCGGTCTATAGCATGTGGCAGAGATGCCATAAGTATCGACTGACATGGGGCTACTGACAGCCCTAGCAGAGAGGTGGTATTCGGGGTCATCTTGTTTTTGGTTACCGACAAGGGAGATGGCTCCCACTCTAGAGGACATATGGAGGATCATGAGGATCCCCATACAAGGATGGCTGATGACGCCTGCGGCCAATCAGGGTTAGGCGATGATGAAGCTCACTGGAGACCCGAGCTTCACCCTAGAGAAGGGTGAAGTGAACATCGAGTCTTTAAGGCAAATGCCTGGGGCATCTAGGCTGACTCAAGTTTTGGTAGGAGTTGTCGGTGGCTTACTGTTGTGCCACCAGAGTGGATGTAGACTATCGTGGGTGCTCTCAGAAATAGTCTACGACATGAAAGACCACGGGTACAAATTTGCATGGGGTAGCTTTGTTCTTTGCCGCTTGTATAGGATCCTACATGGGGTCGTATACAAGGTTTGGTGCTGGGAGCACATTGTGGTGCGGAGGCTGGTAGGGCTCCCATTGACAGGGGTTGATCGAGAGAAGCCCCAGGTTTTCTATTGGTGGCTACAATAGCGGTCACAGTGGCAGATAGATCTGCTGATGTCATAGAATTTACTAGACGACCTCATCCCAGACCAGATCACTTGGAGGCCGTGGTGAGAGCACCCTGGGTGGGCAGAGGATGGGCAGGAGCTGGCTCACATTAGGTGAGTCTACTGGCTGAGGATGGAGTGGGGAGAGGTAGAGCTTCATCACTACGATCAAGTACTGTGATAGTTCAGTCTACAATAGGGGATCCCTTCTCTCAGGGATTACGAGTACTCTCAAACTATTTGGGATAGTACTACACTGAGTGGGGCTCTAGATATGTAGTGATTCTAGAGTTAGGACGTGGATGATGCCCCCATCCAGCCAGTGGATGGTGACAACATCGAGGTTACGAACAGCTACGATGCCTGGTACGCAGGCATCCACCCTCCTCGGATGATTAGGGCACAATGTCTAGTGCACACTGTGGTGCACCAAATGGGGAGGCAACGGTAGGCTACTTTTGAGGTAGCACGGGGTTGCGAGGGAAGAGAGCAGCGACGGTACCCACAGGAGAGACGCCAGAGGATGGCATGGGCTCCATAGAGGCCATGGGAGACATGGCAGAGGGAGGAGAGACTCCCTTTGTAGAAGGGGGAGAGACCACCATCATTTAATAAATGCAAGGGTGTTGACATAGGGGAGAGCAACGAGATAGCAGCTCTCTGGGCTGAGGCTGCCCACCTTTGAGCTTAGGTGCAGTCACTGCAGGACGAGGCCACTCAGTTGAGGACGTAAGTACGAACACTGTAGGATGAGATGACACGGCTCAGGGCACGGAGCAGAGGGGTGAGCAGGGATGATCTAGTGTGGTCAATGATGCAGACTACATTCTACCAGGGTGTATACTTCTAGCTTGTTCCAGAGGGCCAGAGGGTGCAGCTATCTGCAAAAATTGCAGAACCAGTCAGGCTAGGATTGGCAAGGACATCCTCCCGATCGATGATGAGGACACGAGATACATCTCAGACCTCTATGGGACCACCTCCTCCACGACAGGACGAGGGAGGAGATGAGGCTGAGAGCTTGAGGGCTTCTCGAGGCTAGGTGCTAGAGACTATAGATTTTGTAGAGATTTTTGAGAGGATTGAGTATGCCAGGGTATAGATTGTGGCATACCAATCTAGTTTTGATATGATGTATATAATTTTTTGATATATATATATGTGATATTTTTGATGATATGACTTGTTCATATGTTTTTATGATGCTTTAATGTTTGAATTGTTTGCTTATTTGATTAAGGATTCATGTAATTATGTCATTTTAAAATATTATAATTTGATGTCATGTCGTAAGATTTTAAATGAAATAATCTGATGTAAACAATTGGTTTGTTGTGATGTGATTTGATGAAAAAAATAAAAAAGATACTTCTAACAATAATTTCAAAGGACATTGTCGCTGTTATAGACCATTTCATGGAGTCGCCGCTCACTCGGTTGTCAAGCTAATCCTAGTATAGAAATATTGTTAAAAGTAAATGAGTGCTTAAGAGATTGTCTTAAGACTTTGTGTTGTAATGATGGATATAATGATGGTTTGATGATTTGTTTTTTAAATTTTCATAAAAATAGTATGCATGAGATACTAAAAGAAATATGATTGTGCTAGGCATAAATTTCTAAGTGTGATAAAATTTTGAACAATTCCTTAGAATTTATACCATGGTTGCAAAATTGAATTTTAACATAATGACATGAAATAGAATAAGTGTTCGTTTGTTTGTAAAGTGTAATTGTGTAACATAATGATGCAAGTCATATGTTTTGATGAATTTGTTTTAAAATAAATGGAAAAGAAAATTAGAACAATGGTTTGCACTAGGCATAGAATTATAGATATAGACTTATACCATCATCACGAAATCCAAAGAAGAAAATAGATTGTTGGTTTTATTGCAAGATGAATTTTTTGATTTTTGATAAACATAATAATATGAACATGTTATTTGAAATCATGTTTGTGATTTTGTGAGAAAATTTATATAATTGCTTTTATAGAAAACAAGAATTCTGAAATAAAAGGGTAAAATTATTCCGAAAAGAATTACAAAAATATTTTAAATTATCTCAAAGAGAAATGTAGATTTATAAGGAATCCTCATGTGCAAATGTGAGTTCATTACCGATATTGATTTATCATAATGATACAAAATCTCTCAAATATAAATGTGTGTGTGATTGTAATGTTCATTCACCAATCTTGAGCAAGATAATGTGATACAAGTAATTTGCCTTAACCAAATGAATGTTCGTTGACCATGATTTATATGCATGTAACCGTGCCAGACTACTATGTAAGTTAGGTTATCAAGAGCTAGCTAATCCATAAGCTAACATAGGTCTGTACAAAAGAAGGTCGCTAATGTGACAGACATATTACCACACTAGGAATTACCCAAGGCCAAGCGGGTTGGGCACAAACCACCTGTTATGGGGCTTACCTCACAGTTTTCGAATAATTGAGAATTCCAGGGATTCAAGCTCATTCACCCTTCTTTTCTTTTCAAGGGGTATAGAAAGGATTTTATTGCATTTTGCTTTTGCATTTTTCTTTTACTTCTTTTTTTTTGTAATTTTGTACTTTTGCTTGATATTTGACAAAATACTGAAATATTGCTGTGATACAAAATAACCTTTTTATTTTTCTCTTTTTCTTGAAATTTTCTTTTTCTTCCTATGCTAGGGATACTTGCTCGGATTAGTTGTAGAGCAAGGGATTTTTATTCTGGTTAGGGGTGAGCTTGTCCTTTTGTCAATTCTCAAATATTCTAGACCATGTGCATGATAGGATAGCAGGGGAAACTTTTTGCTTAGGAAACCATTTCTACTATGTAGCATCATATCGAATTTGCAATGAAATCATTTTAATGTGAAAAGATATACTTGGTTCAAGTAAATAACAAGATTAGTTCTCTATGCTCAAAACTTTATTTAATTCAACTATGGACTTTGATATAAGAGAGATGAATAATCATACCAAATAAAATCAAGATATTTATTCATGTGAATGTGAAAGTGCGGGATTCCAAATAAATGCTAATTTATCCAAAATAACTGAAAATATAACTACAATACTTCACGATTTGATAGGTATGAAAAATAAAATATATTTTTTAAATATTTTGGTGATTTGGATGTTTTTAATTTTAAGTTATGAATTGAAAGAAATACAAGATAATTGTTTTTTGAAATGTTTTAAATAAGTGACTAAAAGGAAATAATATGCAAAACAAATATATACAATGATGAAATGACCAATTTTTATGCATAGTAACGTTTAAGATGCATAATGTTCATAGGTTCTTTAAGTTATTTACCATCGAAGGTAGATAATTTGTATGCTCCTGATCCAAATTTAGCAGTGATGACATATGGTCCAAGCCAGTTGGGCTCAAATTTACCTTTAAGGTTTTTAGTTGCATTAGTATTTTTTTTATTTTCTTTTAAGACAAGGTCACCGATCTCAAAAGATCGAGGATGAACTTTCTTAAGATATGCTCTCTTAAGCTTGTTTTGGTAGGTGCGAAGATGCTCCAAAGCATTGATGCGCTTTTCATCTAGAAGTTCTAGCTGACTAAATCTGCCAGCACGATATTCATCCCCTACTTCAGTATCTTGAAGTAGTAGAGCTAAAGAAGGAACTTCTAATTCAAAGGGAAAAACGACTTCAGCACCATAAACCAAGACAAAAGGTGAAGTTCCAGTGGGGGTTTGAACACTAGTTCGATAGGCCCACAAAGCAGGATATAATTGAATGTGCCAATCTCGACCGGATTTATTGACCAATTTTTTGAGAATTTTGATTAAGGTTTTGTTAGATGCTTCTGCTTGGCCATTACCCTGAGGATAATAGGGAGTGGACCAGCGATGTTGAATTTTATATTTTTGACATAATTTTTTAACATCTTTATTTTTGAAACAAGTTCCATTATCGAAAATGAGGTTGGCAGGAATTCCAAACCTACAAATACTTGGATTAAAAATAAACTTGGAAACTTGTGTTATGATGCAAGAAGCTAATGGCATAGCTTCAACCCACTTCATGAAATACTTAGTGGTGGTTATGATAAATTTGTGTCCATCGGATGACACAGGGTTGATTTTTCCAATGATGTCTAGGCCCCATTTTGAAAAGGGCCAAGGAGATGAAATAGCCTACAGTTCTTGTGTAGGCGCATGGACAAGGTTAGCGTGTTTCTAGCACTTGTCGCAATGTCACACATAATTATGTGCATAATTTTCCATGGTAGGCCAAAAATATCCTATCCGAAGGAGTTTCTTAGCAATGGCGCTACCACTAAAATGTCCCCCACAAGATCCATTGTGGGCTTCATTCAAAGTTGATCGAGATTCTTCTAGAGTCAAAAATCACAGTAAGATTCCTTCAAAAGATCTTCTGTACAAGGTATTACCAATAATCACAAAGCGACTTGCTTGTCTACGTAATAACCTACGCTGGTTGTTAGTACAACCATCAGGGAAGATTCCTTTCTGCAAAAAATTAAATATATCAGTATACCATGGTTCAGGAGTTGTTTCGTTGATGAGAAACACATCCAAAGGTTATAAGCATGATTTTCTTGAAGCGGGTTCCTGGAGTCGATGAATAATGATGGTAGCATATTCATCGTCTAACTCCAAGGGTAAAAGAGATGTAGCTATAGCCATAGCGTCAGCCGCACGATTGCTAGTTCGAGGAATAGCTTCCAAAGTAACTTGATCAAACAAGGATAATAACTCCAAAACATATGCTTTATATGGGCGTAATTTATTATCTCTGGTCTTATAAACATCATTGATTTAATTTATGACAAGTTGGGAGTCACCGAAAACCAATAAACTTTTAATTTTCAATGCCAAGGCAGCTCGTAATCTAAGGATAAGAGCTTCATATTTAGCAGTGTTATTGGTGCAAACAAATGTTAATTTGAAGGACAGAGGTATAAGATATTTTTGCGAAGATATTAAAATAATACCTGCTCTAGCCCCACTCATGCATCGGGCTCCATCAAAGTATAGAGACCATTGCTCTGAATGGTCTGCCTCTAGTTTAAGGCATTCATCAGGAAACTCAATGATGAGGGGATGAGTAGATTCTAAGGGTGCAACAGCTAATTGATCTACTATGATTTGACCCTTAACAAAATTTTGTCCTATGAACATGAGTTCAAATTTTCTTAGCGCAAGAACCCACTTGGCTGTGCGACCGGATAAATATGGTCGACTCATGAGATATCGCAAAGGGTCAAATTTAGCAATAACATACATTTTTTGACTGAGCATATAATGTCGTAGTTTATGTGTAGAAAATACGACTGCTAGGCATAATTTCTCTAATATGGTAGAGCGAGTTTCATAACTGATTAAGGTTCTCACTGATGTAATAATTAGCACATTCTTTCTTCTCATCATCAAGCTGAGCTAACATACCTCCTAAGGCAGAATCAGAAGCAAAAATGTACAAGATAAAAGGACGATCAGATCTAGGTGGGGAAAGCACTGGTGGTTTAAGGAGATATTGCTTAAGGAGTTCAAATGCTTCTTGGAATTATTTGTTCCAATGAAAAGAGACATCTTTCTTAAGAAGCTTAAGAAAGGGTCCAGTTTTGTTTGCCAACTTGTCGATGAAGTGGCGAATAGCTTGAAGCTTACCTTGTAAACTTCATAATTCTGATATATTGGTGGGTACGGGTATATCTGTGATAGCCGCGATCTTAAGAGGGTCAATTTCAATGCCACATAAAGAAACTATAACCCCTAATAATTTACCGGACTTAACTCCGAATATGCATTTAGATGGATTTAGTCGGATAAGATATTCCCTTAACCGATCAAATACTTTCCTTAAGTCATTTAAATGATCATCTTCTTTGATGGAACGAGCTATAATATCATCTACATAATGATTCAGGAGCATCCAGCAGCACCGGCTGTAGAGGCATCCAGTTGCGGGAGAGCCAGTTCTAAAAAATTGGCTAAGGAAGAAGAAGTAGAAGTCAAAGAGGAAGTGCAGAGCAGAAACTGTCACGATTTCGCTACGTCATGAAATTGTGACAGTCGGTAGGAGAGAGGAAGTGTAGCAAAAAGGGCCATGATTTTCCGATGTGTCGCGAAATCACGACCGTCACAAAATCACGACGAGGAGGCAGAAAGGAGTAGCGAAATCACGATGTCACGAAATCACGACATCGAGGCGAGGCAGAGGCAGAAGAAGAAAGCATTAGCGAAATCGCGATGTCATGAAATCGCAACATCGAAGCCGCAGTAGGAGGGCGTAGTGGAAGTGTCACAATTTTGTGACATGTCGTGAAATCGTGACTGTCACAAAATCGTGACAAAGGCAGAGCAAGGTGGAAGGTGGCCGAGTGGTCGCGATATCGCAACATCGCAATGTCGCGACGGAAGGCGGAGTGAGGAGTTCAATGGAGGACTGGTTGCGATATCGCAACGTCACGATGTCATGACAAAAAATGAAGCAGGGGGCTCGGTGGCAGAATGGTCGCGATATCGTGATGTCGCGATATCGTGACGTCGCGATATCGTGATGTAATTGAAAGCAGAGGGGCCGATGGAGAAATGGTCACGATATCGTGACATGTCGCGATATCCCGACCAAAAAAGAGAAAGTAGAGCAGGGAAGAGGAAATGTCGTGATATCGTGACATGTCACGATATCACGACGAAGAGAGAAAAAGGGCAGGAGAAGAAGGAAATGGCCACGCGGATGGCCATGCACACGAAAAAAGAGGACGACATGTGGCACCAAGGTGCAGTTAAAGCGGGTGATTACCCAGGAACGCGGGAAACGAAGGGGATGGGTCATGCGGAGTGATCTGACGGAAGCGATGGTGACAGGGGCCGTGCAGAGTGGAGTATTAAATCGGGTTGGTGTCCCGATTTTCACATCTTTGTAATTAATCGGGTTGGTGAACCCATTTATGCATAAGTTGTCTCAGAGGATCGGGGCCTCTATAAAAACCCGGTTTGATGTATTAGTCGGGGGGGTGGTGGATCTGAGAGAACGCACGCAAAAGTGTGAAGTGTGAAGAACCAAGTCGAGCGCTGGTTAATGTAAGCCTACAGGCTATTTGATGTATGCATTTTTAGATTTAATAGAAGAGAAATTCTGGATTTGCGGGCGTGTGAGTGTGTGTGTATTACGTGTGTATTTTTCGGTCCCCCATCAGTGGTATCAGAGCTAATGTTCCTGAGTGCATAAACAGATCGTCGGCCATGATGCAGTTTACGCCAGGATCTACGAGAGGGTTCTGAGAGAAGAGAGAGAGTTTAGGATTCCTAAGCGTGTTAGCAGATCGTCGGACGTGAGGCAGCTACACCGGAATCAGTTGAGCTTTGTGAGTAAAGCTGAGAAAAAAAAATGCATCCCCGAAGAAGCCGGGACAGCAAGAACGATGTGGTGCCAGAGGAAGAGTTCTTGGCATTGCAGCGGCAATTTAAAACCTTGCAGGAGGAACTGCTCAAGAGAGATTTGCAGAGGCAAGTGAAGGCCCTGCAAAGGGAGCTGCGCAGACAGCGTGAGGAAAAACAGAGAAAGAGAGATGTGGGAGTGCATCGAAAGCTGAAGAAGGCTACAGATGAAGAAGCATGCAGTAGTGAAAGAATCTGTCTGGAGGTGTTGCAGGAGGCAGCAACCAGACCGTGCAGAAGTAAAGATCACTTCTCCACTAACCCCGAGTGTCTGATGCAAGAGCATCCAGCAACACCAGCTGTAGAGGCATCCAGTTGCGGGAGAGCCAGTTCTAAACAATTGGCTAAGGAAGAAGAAGCAAAAGTCAAAGAGGAAGTGCAGAGTAGAAACTGTCATGATTTTGCTACGTCACGATATCATGATAGTCGATAGGAGATAGAAAGTGTAGTAGAAAGGGCCATGATTTCATGACGTGTCATGAAATCATGACCGTCACAAAATCACGACATCGAGGCGAGGCAGAGGCAGAAGAAGAAAGCGATAGCGAAATCATGACATCACAATTTTGCGACGTCATGAAATCGTGACGTCGGAGCCGCAACAGGAGGGCGCAGTGGAAGTGTCGTGATTTCATGACATGTCGCAAAATTGTGACCGTCGTGAAATCATGACAAAGGCAGAGCAAGGCGGAAGGTGGCCGAGTGGTTGCGATATCGCGACGTCGCGATGGAAGGCGAAGCAAGGAGTTCAGTGGAGGAGTGGTCGCGATATCGTGACGTCACGATGTCGCAATGTCACGATATCATGACGTCGCTATGTCGTGACAAAAATGGAGCAGGGGGCTCGGTGGCAGAATGGTCGTGATATTGCGACGTCGCGATATCACGACGTAATTGAAAGCAGAGGGGCCGATGGAGAAATGGTCGCTATATCGTGACATGTTGCGATATCGTAACCAAAAAAGAGAAAGCAGAGTAGGGAAGAGGAAACGTCGCGATATCGCGACAGAGAGAGAAAAAGGCACGGGAGAAGAAGGAAATGGCCACGCGGACGGCCATGCACATGGAAAAAGAGGACGACACGTGGCACCAAGGTGTAGTTAAAGTGGGTGATTACCTAGGAACATGGGAAATGAAGGGGATGGGTCACGTGGAGTGATCTGATGAAAGCGACGGTGACAGGGACCGTGCGAAGTGGAGTATTAAATTGGGTTGGTGTCCCGATTTTCACGTCTTGTAATTAATCGGGTTGGTGAACCCATTTATGCGTAAGTTGTCTCAAAGGATCGGGGCCTCTATAAAAACCTAGTTTGATGTATTAGTCGGGGGGGTGGTGGATCTGAGAGAACGCACGCAGAAGTGTGAAGTGTGAAGAACCAAGCCGATCACTGGTTAATGTAAGCCTGCGGGCTGTTTGATGTATGCATTTTCAGATTTAATAGAAGAGAAATTCTGGATTTACGGGAGTGTGAGTGCGTGTGTATTTTTCGGTCCCCCATCACATAATCATGTAAGATATCATGCATCATATCGTGAAAGATATAAGTCATAGCTCGTTGATAGGTTGCACCTGCATTCTTTAAGCCAAATGGCATCACTTTCCAACAAAAGGTTCCCCAAGGGGTAATAAAGGTCGTTTTGGCCTGATCTTTGGGAGCTATCCTGATCTAATTATAACAGGAAAATCCATCCATTAAGGATATCATTCCACTTCCAACAGTAAAGTCAATGATCTGATCCATGTTGGGAAGAGGAAAATCGTCTTTAGGGCATGCAACATTAATGTATCTGAAATATATGCAAACCCTAACTTTAGTGGCTTCTTTCTTAGTTACTGGAACTACATTTGAGATCCATTCAAGGATAATCAATGGCTTGTATAAAAATGACTTTCAACAGTTTTTCTAGTTCTCCTTTGACTAGTAAGGCCACTTTAGGATGCATTTTTCTAAGTTTTTGTTTAACAGGTTTAGCATCTAGATGGACTACTAGATGATGCATAACTACATAGGGGTCCAAACCTGGCATGTCTTCATATGTCCAAGCAAAGACATCTTCATAATTTTTAAGAAATGAAATGTATTTATCTTGTTTTTCTTGACTTAATTCTGATCCAATATTGATTATGTGAGGGTTATGTTTGGTTCCAATGTTAATTTTTATAACGTTTTCAACTTCCATATGTAAATATCTCTCAAAATTAGGTGGGGCGGGTGAAACACCCAATTCTTGTAATTCTTCCAAGGTTAACTTGGATAATTTGTCTTGAGAAGTCATAGCTTCAAGATGGGCTATATTCGGGATAGAGCCATCAAAATAAAATTCATTATAGAACAATTCCTCAATGGAAACATCATGAAAAATATCTCCCTCCAACTCATCGTCGGATTCGAAAATAATTTTGGGGTAGGCTATGGATAGCATATTGCAGGTAAAGGAATTATTCTTTAGACACAAAGAATCTTGTTTATCTAGATAATCTTGATAACATACGAGATGGTCATCATCCTCAAATGGAAAGGGCTGACATTTACTAGAAAATAGGCCCACACCACAGGGGGAAGGCCATATTTCTACCTCAAAAGGTTCTTTCATACCATTTTGGAAAGGTCCCAAACCTTTCCCTTTATATCCCAATTTAAGCATTATGGGCTTAGCTTTAAGATAATCATTAGCAAAATAGCATCTAGAATATCCATCACAATGTGTCTTAATGTTTTTGGGTATTCTTCCCCAATCATATCCTTTATAAATAAAAGCGCAACTCCCGACTTGGTAGATACTTCCCATAGGCTGTGGGAGGCCCAAGGTACGAGGAGAGGGTGGGAGTTTATTTAAAAGGAGGGAAGTTTGCATGGTAGTGTTGGCTTCCTCAGATATAATAATTGTAGATAAATTGGGTAAGAGCTCATCAGTAAGAGCATAAGAGGTAGAAGGAACATTTCCTACATCGTCGGATGTAGAAAGGATGCATGTAGTGGATGTAGATGTCATAGGGATATTGACGGGTGAGTCTATAGGTATGGAAGATATAGGAGTAAAACAAGAAGCATTGGTTGTAGTTTTAGGATCTTTTTGAGGTCCTAATGTGGTTTGTTCAGAAGATGGTTGAGCTATATGTATAGGTGTAGTTGAAAGAGTAGATGATGTTATGGGTGTGTGTTTCACACGTTTGGATGGATGATAAGAATTAGGATGTGTGGATGACAGGGCAGGGTAAAATTGAACTCCAAAAAGTTCTGCTAAAGCGCACATATCAAAGGGTCTAGGATCACCATGAATGGTAACCAACTGGTTTTTAAATTTGAATTTAACACACTAATGTAAAGTGGAGGGAACCACTCGCATCGCATTGATCCAAGGGTGACCCAAAAGTATATTGTACGATGCAGGGCAATGTACAATAAACACGATCGTATCTAGGGTTCTAGGACCAACTTGCAAGGGTATAGTAATGACTCCACATGTTTCTTGTGTCTCGTCATTGAAGGATTTTATAATCATATCAGTTATTTTCATTTCATCACTTCTAAACCCAAATCATTGGTAGAAGTCAAAAGTGTAGATGTTTAAAGATGAACCATTATCAATCAAGACTCGTTTAATGACTACATCTCCAATTAGGGCAATAATATATAAGGGGTTATCCTTATGTAAACTATGTTGCGGGATATATTTATCTCGAAAGTCAATACAATCGACTTCTCGAGTGATGATAGTATTGGACATGGCTTCAGGTTGAATATTTTGTGGTACCATAATTTGGCTTAATGTGAGCATTAATTCATCCCTATGGGTAGGAGAAGATCTTAACAGGTCCAAAAGGGAAATTCTAGCTGTAGTATTGGATAATTGTTCATTAATATTGTAAGGAGGTTTAGGTTGAACATTAGATGCATAATTCCCTTTATTAGGATTTTTCAAAACAAATGCAGCTGATCCATAATTCTGAGTTTGATCTTGTTGAGAGTTTTGAGCCTGTTGTCTGGTAACGGCTTCCATGGTTCCTACAATATTATTTTGCGGGTGGTGAATAGGTCTTGGTCGAGCATTTATGGCTTGTTCATTAGAAACTATTTGGTGAGAAGATGGTCTAGTAGTGACTCTTCTAGGAAATGGTTCTTCTGGAACCATATAACTTGTGATAGGTTGAATAGGATTTGATTCATCTTTAGAACTATTCGATTGATTTGAGGTGATTTCCATGTCACTTTCAGTATCATATTCGGTGTCACTACGATCAAGTATCCAAATATTATGTAGAGGTCTGGTGGTAACTATGGATAAAGTTGTGTCAAATATTTGAGGATCATGAACAGGTAATTGTCCACTAATAGTCCCTACATATCGGGTAGGAGGAGGAACATTGTGATGCTCAATTTGATTGGCCACCTCTTTACCATGTTTTGATAAAGGATGTTGAAATATGTCCAATGATTGATTGGCATTCTGATTCTGATTTTGGGGAATGTTCTTTTGGGCGTTATTAGAAGGATTTTTTTTAGGTTGGAAGGCTTGCACCTCCATATCATTATTATCAATCAAATCTTGTATTTTATGTTTTAATATTTTACAAGAATTGGTAGCGTGTCCAAGTCCTCTATGAAAATCACAATGTAAATCAACTTTGTATCTAGGTATGGTTGGATCAGGTTCCCGGATAGCTGGTAATTGGATCAAGCCTCGTGCTAGTAATTGCGGGAGAATGGTTGATAAAGGTTGATTTAACCTAGTAAATTCTCGGGGTGGTTTATCAGGAGGTTTCAATATAAACTTCTATGTTTTTTTCATAGTATTAACATTAGAAATGTTTCTGCTATCAGTGACTCCGTCACCCATAACTTGTTTATTTTTATATTGATTTCTAGATGTTTTCTCATCATCTTTCTTTTTGAGCTGACCTCTTCTAATGAGAGCATCTTCCACCCTTAGAGCTAAATCTATAGCTTGATCGAAGGTGGTCAAGGTAGCAGTTGATAATTCATAGGATAGTTGTTCTTGTAAATTATTGATAAAAATATACAACATTTCCCGATAAGGTAACACAAAGTGTAGTTTTCCTATCAACTGTCTCCATCGAGCTAAGAAGTCAGCAAAACACTCATCTTTGTCTTGTTTTAGGTTGTACAAATCTTTAATGGTTACATGCCTTTCGATATAGGAACTAAATTGATGCACAAAAGACTCAACGGTCTCTTCAAAATTTCTCAAAGAATGAGTGGGTAGTTGATAATACCACTCCAATGCCATCCCCCCTAAGCTTTTCGGGAACATTTTTAGTAATAGCAAATCATTATGTGATATGTCATGACATGCTATCCTAAACATACGAAGATGCTCTATGGGATCTTCAGTTCCTTTATATATAGGTAGGACAGGCATAGGAAAGTGTTTGGGATATGGTTGTGCTACAACTATAGGATCAAGAGGTTGACTACACATCTCTCGATAATTGTACGAGGGATGGTAGGGATCTATCTGGTCCATGCGAGAGACTAACTATTTCACCATGGCTTCCAAATTACCAGTTTGTCCACCATATTGGTTTGGTGGTACCTGAGTATGGGATTTGTGATCGTAGGAAGGCAGGACATAAGGATTAGATGTTATATTTCTGTTATGCAAATGGTTGGTAGGAAGAGTATTATGAAGAATATTTGTTGTAGCATTATGTTGTATCCTAGATTGTTGGAAATTGGTATTTGGTTTTGTTTTAGGCTTTTTTTGATTTGAGGTATATTGATCAATAGCTTGGTGAAATAGAGTAGTGAATGAAGGTTTCTTTTATGTGGGAATAACCCTTGGCTTGGTAACCGACACTTTAGGTGGTTGGGTAGCCTGTTGTTGTTGCATGTTCTGGATTATAGTAGGCATGTCCAAATTGGATGGTCCAGCTTGATCACTCTCTTGATCAACAAAGGAAAAAGGATTAGTGCATGTGTGATATATATCTTCTAGGGTTTCCTGAGTGTCACTAATTTGATCTTTATCCATATGGACTGCTCTATTAAGAGTGCTAATATTAGTATTGAGGAATTTTCAAAAATGTTCCATGTTCTCAAAAGTAACAGCTCCTTCTGGAGTTATTTTAGGAGATGAGGATCCTTCCTCTCTATCATTTTCTTTTTGTTCATTTGCGTCCGCAAATTCTTCTTCTTTTTGGTTTAAGGTTACTTCTTCTTGAATTGGGTCTTCAAGAAGGGCATCTGGTTTATTTATGGTTTTTCCTAACCAATCTTCTTCTACTTCAAATTTTTTTCCATTCCTGAGTCTAGTCATGATGTCTAAATTTAGGTTTTAGCAAACATATATTAATATATTTGCAACAGATCTTGGGAGGTATATATTTTAATTATATACCTACTATATACTTAAAAGAAAATGTTTTGATTTTTTGTTATGATTTTATTTTGTTTTTGTTTTTGTTTTTATGCTTATAAAGACAATAAACAACACACTAAATACAAGAAATAACAATAATAAAATAATAGCTTAGTTTTCTATAAATAGTTTATAGATATCATTGATAGGATCAATTTCATCAGGAGTCATAAAATGCTCCTCTTAAAATTGGAAATTATTTTTTAGGAAGTCAACAAAGTGTGCTATGGTGATATTATCTGTTTCAGATTCTGTTTTGTAAAAATAGATCTCATGGCAATACTCTCGATATAACACAGCTCTAGGAACTCTATTCCATCTCTTTCTATCTGTAAGAACGACCTCTTGGTCCTCTATACAAGACATAAATTTATGTACTACAATTGCATTATCGAGGTATTCCTCAAAGGTATACAACTCAGAAGACACAAGGGCTCTTTTATCTGCTAACCACCTATGGCAAGCTCTCTGAAGTTCATGATACAAAATCACTTGATCGGGATCCAGGATTCTATCTAGGACAAACCTCTTGATTTGCCTAAGTTCGGTTGCTCTAGATGAAATGAGATCCAATCTCCTATCAAGTTCGTCCCACAAAGGTTGAACCCTATTTTTTTGAGGTACTCTAAGAACAGAAGTAATCTCTATAGCTGCTAATTGATTTTCAACATTAATGGTGACAACTCGTATTTTATTATAGTCTACCATCTAAATATGACATGCAATTTTTTTAAGTCTAAATGCATTTGTGTTTTGATTTTTATTATTTTTATTTTTAGAAAGTTTTTGTTTTCAAAAGGTTTCTGTTTCACGTCGAGTTCACAAAAATGTATCGCTCCAAATTTTTCGCACCCTTATCTTCAGGCTATAGGATCCGCGCTCAGAAGGGGGATGTGAAAAGGATGGGACAATACCTCGGACTGAGAGGTCCTTTGAAGGTCCCGCCTCTTGGGGGAGGTGTATAAGGATGAATTTTTGATGGATGGTGGGTTCACCAGGAAACTTTTGAATGGCAGTTTCCACGTCTAGGTTGACAGTGAGTTTGATGTGTTCATTTTATGCTTTAAACATTCAACTCCTAGGTTTGTCCAGATATGAATCTAAACTATTCTATATGCCAATGCTGATTTAAATGACTACAAAAAATAGAAATGAATGCAAATAATAGAGAATATGCTAACTAGAAGGTGTCATACCTGATTCCAGATGTCTGATGAAGATTCTGAGTCTTGTAGCAGTTCAGATAATCTCAATTTGTACATAATTGTCTGATATTTCTCAGGATCATCCCAAATCACAAAAGGTCATCTGAAATCAGACATAATCATCTGAAATCTGATGAATTCGTCAGAAACCTGCAATCACAAAAACAGACACAAAATACCAAATATGCAAGTGCAGAAGCAAAGGATTATGGTAGAAATAACAGCAAACATGCCTAAATAATAGATTCCAATAGCAAATAAGGAAATGCAATAGATTTAATGATTGATCTTAACTTTATCATGCAATTATGCTAAATGAGGTGAACTCCAAGATGCAAAAAACATAATAACTTAAGATGGTGCAGAAATACAATATGAAAAATGTAGAGAAAGCTAAGAAAATGTAAAATCTAAACTTGGACTGCCCCCAATCTGAACTACAGTTAGGATTGCCTCCAATCGTACGAGATCGTCCGCAATCATTCGAGATCATCTACGACGATTCGAGCTAGCTTCGACTAAAAATTAGTAGAGTTCCTGCAATAAAAATGCAAAAATATCGAATGCAAGCAATAGTGCGAGGGAATAAGGAGCTAACTCTGCAATGAAATCCGTCAACTAAGGGGTTAGGGGTTCAGGGAGAATCGGGGGGATAAACTAGAAAAATCCTAGTTTATATAGGATTAGGAAGAGGTTTGGGAGGTTGGGGATCATCCCAATCTGGGAGATCTCCAACAGGGAAATCTCCAACTGCGTAGACACGCTTCTGCCCGAGTTGGAGAGGTTGTTGAAACAGAAGCTAATTATGAAAATTTGATTTTGGGATGAAATCATCTGGACATTCTGTTCCAAATGAATTTGTCAGATCGGGGACGATTTCATCTAATCTATGACAATATCGTCCAACGGTCAAAACAAATCCTAAAAATGGTGCGAAAAACGGGGAAAGTGGGTAATAGGCGGTTTAACGGGCAGTTTGGGGTTGAAATTCAAATTTTAATATTTTATCTTTTTACTAAGGTTTTAACCGTGCCAATTTTAGGGTGCTATAGTGTTTAACAATATAATGGACGACACCACATAATGTGTAAAAATCATGAATGTAATTGAAAATCCTCATTACAAGAATTTCATCAATTAATCACCTATATATGAGATGCAATGATATGAAGCGATATGATGTGAATGATATAATATGTCACTCTATAGTCCTCTTGCAATTTGAAATATATGCATAATATAGTCAGTGGTCGTCTAAATATCATTTTTGATATCCATCCGGTATCTATCCTATATCTTGAAAACTTTGTGCTCAATGTAATGATGTATCACGGATTCGATACTTTGCAATTTGATGATTGAATGACTTTTATTTTTGATGGTTTGTGATCTTTGGTATTTTTTTCTATTAGAGAAATATTTGAGGTTTTCCATGAGACTCAAAAACCCTAATAGACTTATCAAAAGTTATATATTGACCAAAATAGACCTCTACAATGTAAGGATTTTGCTAGGATGGGCCCTAACTGTTCATTATCCCTGTGTGTGCAAATTAGTATATTAAGATAAATCATAAGCATACCCCAATGTTAGGCAAGATTCTTTCAGCCCATTTCTAAGATAGGGGATCCTCATATGTTTATCCAATCCTAGGTTTAGATTTCAGTTGGACTAGATCACTAGGTGATATAGGATACCTAAAGCTAGCTCTTACACATTAAAATATTGGTATGTACATAAGCAAAGTGCTAATGCATCAGACATATCGTCATGTGTAAGGTACAATAGTGTTGAAAATTCTAGGGATTCAAGTTCGCTCCCTTCTTTTCTTCAATTTTTTGGGATAGTTGCTCATATAAAATGATAAAAATCACTATTTATTTTTTACTTTCTCTTTTTTGTGAGCAAGGGATGTTATACTGATTTGACTTTCTTTGTACAATTTGTCTTCATTTGACTTGACTTTTTCGAATTGAAATTTGATAATTTTCTTCAGACACTTCCTTTGGGAAACTATTTTTGGGATATCGATCTTATAATATCAAATGGGATATCAATCTAGGATGTCGATCTATGATATCGATCTAGGGTATCAATTTGGAGGATTGATCTGGGATATCACTCTGGGATATTACTCATTTTAACGTAAGTAAGGGATTTTGGGTAGGGAATAAACTTGTCCTTTTGCCAATTGCCAACATTTCCCATACCGTTCCAAGGGGATAAACAAGAATAACTCTTTTCACCTTAGGATACCTGGTCCTACTTCGTGGCTTTCATATTCCCCTAGTCCTTATTAGGATTGTTTAATTTATTTATTAGTGATAGGATTCTGATATGCTAAGGGCTATACTAACTAGACCTCAACTACAAAAGCAAAGCAAGATTTCTATCAACTCTTGAGAAGACCTCTAGGTATGGTTGAATGACTAGAAAACCCTAGTATATTCTTCATAGCAACAAAATGGGTTGTGTTGAAAAACACAATTACTCACATGAATGATGGATTATGATAAATGCAGAGGTGTATGATTGAAACACAACGTGGCATCGTTTGTAAGACTGACAAACACAATCCATTCTACTACAGAATGCAATGGATGAAGCATGCCTACATGCAATGTGATGAAGTGAATGTATGTGTGAATGCAAATGAAAATGCATAATGCAAATGCAAATATTTTTGGATTTTATGCTTTACCAATTTTTTTTTGGATTTTATTTATTTTTTAATTTTTATGGATTTTGAGCCTTTATATTTGACCAAACGACAAGTACATGCCCTTGGAGCCTTTAGGAGTGACCAAACGACGTGGAAATACCTTTGGAGCCTTTTAAAATTGACTAGGAAATTTTTCAGAAAACCCTTGGGGCTTTTGGGTTGACCAAAGGGATTATGAGCACCTTTGGAGCCTTTTAGGGATGACCGAGTAGTTTTGAGCAAACCCTCGAGGCCTTTTGGAGTGACCAAAGGGCTTATAGATGCCTTTGCAGCCTTTTCTTGGATGACCAAAGGGCTTATAGATGCCTTTGGAGCCTTTTTTGGTTCTTAGGCATAGAATGCCTTAATATGGATGATTTTGAGAGGTTCGGGATCTTCAACACCCCCTAGCGATGTCAGGCGATAGGTACCCAAGACCAATATTTTCAGATATGATATAAGGTCCTAGCCAATTAGCTACAAATTTGTCTTGCATATCAGGTGGCAAATTAGAGTTCTGTTGGTTCTCTTTCAACACAAGATCCCCAACTTCAAAGTCTCTCTAATGGAATTTGTTATTATAAGCTCATTTTAAAAGTTCTTTATAAACACGTAGATGCTCTAGGGCATTCACATGATGTTCATCAAGCAGCATCAATTGATCTAGGTGAGCTTGTCATGCAGTGTCATCATCGATGAACTCTTTCAATGCGATGCGTAGCATTGGAATTTCCAACTCTAAGGGCATAATGGCCTTAGTGCCATATACTAGTGAAAACGGAGTTGCCCTAGTGGGTGTTCGAATACTAGTCCTATAAGCCCATAATGCAAGGGGTAGTTGGATATGCCAATATTTATGGTGATCTTGTACCGTATTTTTCAAGATGGAAAACACTGTCTTGTTTGAGGCCTCAACTTGCCCATTTACCTATGGATAATATGGAGTCACAAAATTATGTTTGATTCTATACTTAGATGTCAAAGCTCTCACATTTTTGTTCTTAAATGACGTTCCATTATCCAAAATTATCTTGGATGGAATCCCAAAATGACATATGATATGCTCGAGTATAAACTCTGCTATGCAAGCTCTAGTCATCATTGTTAAGGGTATTGCTTCCACCCATTTTGTAAAGTACTCAGTAGCCATGATAATAAAAGTATGTCGGCCCAATGACGGAGGAGATATCTTACCAATGAGATCTAATCCCCACTAAGAAAATGGCCAAGCCACTTGGATGGGCTGTAAGGCCTATGATGGCAAGTGCGTAATATTAGCATGATGCTGACATTTGATGCATTTCTTGACATACACATTGTAATCCTTCTCCATAGTGGGCCAATAGTAACCCATTTGAAGGATGCGCTTGACGATGGCCATGTCGTTGAAATGGCCATCGCACGTACCATCATGAGCTTGTGAAATCACCCAAGATGCCTCTTGGGGCTCTAGAAAATGAAGGAGAACTCCATCATAGCCTCATCGATACAAAATGTCTCCTAGAAAGATATATTTAGTCACTTTCTACTTGAATGTGCATTTTGCAACATGTGACAATCCCTCTGGGATCAAACCAAGTTTTAAAAAGTCTTGGATTTGCGACATCCAACTTTGGTAAGCCTTAGCTTCGACTACCAAGATGACTTGATCCCCCTACGTATCTACATGTGCAAATGTAGACTGGGAAATAACCTTGTGGTGAATGGTAGTACCACTCCCCATAGGACTTTGAGAGGTTAATGACCCCCAGGGTACCTTCTTTAGAAAGTCTTTAGCTCTGCAGAACCATTCAACTTTTGGTTCCATGCTAATCATGTTGATTGACTCTTTATTATCAAAGGCTTCGCACTCTATTGCAGGATGCGAGAGCATTTTAACATGAATGGTAGTAAAATCGATAG
Organism: Wollemia nobilis; assembly: GCA_028583015.1. Classification (NCBI taxonomy): domain Eukaryota; kingdom Viridiplantae; phylum Streptophyta; class Pinopsida; order Araucariales; family Araucariaceae; genus Wollemia; species Wollemia nobilis. The sequence continues at coordinate 7,176,966 of JAQPPZ010002449.1, forward strand.
ACGAATTCTGAGGGATTAAGGATCCCAAATATGCCATGGTGTCTACAAACCTATTTGATGAACGAGGGATTGCCTCGATGTCATACCATTCCAACTTAGCCAAATATGTAACAACAAGATATTTATAAGCTTTCAACATGGGACATCGACACTAAAAGAGTCCCTTAACTTGGTTGACTATGAGCAAGGAGTCACCAAAGATGTTTAATATTTTAATGTTCATGGCGATGGTTGTGTGGAGGCCCATCAATAGGGCTTTGTATTCAACATTGTTGTTGGTGCAAGGAAAGTCTAATTTGAATGACAAGGGCATTGGAGCTCCTTGTGGCATGACAAACACTATTCCTACACCACCCCCTTGCTTGCACTTCGAACCATCAAAGAACAAGGTCATATCAACATTATTTTTTGGTTCTTCAGGTTCGAGAGCCTCGGATACGATGAAGACCGCATCATCCAGAAGCTCAATGGTAAGAGGCCTACTTTTTGACAATGGTGCCTCAACAAAATTATCAGCTATGACTTGTCCTTTAATGGAATTTTGGCTTATGAATTCTAGATCAAATTCTATCAGTAGCATGATCCACTTCACAGTACGTGTATTATGATATGTCTTGCTCATCATATACTACAAAGGATTTTGTTTTGATATTACATATGTTGTATGACTTAGCATATAGTGCCATAATTTCTTTGTAGCGAACACTACTGCTAAACACAGCTTCTCCACATATGCATATCCTAGCTCATAACTCACCAAGGTGTAGCTAATATAATATATGGCTTGCTCTTTGCCTTGCATATTATTTTGGGCTAACATGGTCCCTAATGCAAAGTTGGTCATCGATATATATAGAAAAAATGGCACATCTGGCCTTGGTGGAGCTAGCACTGGTGGCGTCGCTAGGTATTGCTTGATTTTAGTAAAGGTTGCTCGATAGTCCTCATCCTAGTTGAATGGGAACCCCTTGTGTAGCAGTCGATTCATGGGTCAATATTTATCTGATAATTGAGTGATAAATCACTTTATGGATGCTACTTTGCCCTGTAGGCTTCTTAATTCCTTGATGTTTGAGGGAGGATGCATCTCTAGAATAGCCTTGACCTTTGCTGGATCAACTTTGATGCCTCATTTTGAAACGATGAATCCTAAGAGCTTTCCTAAAGTTACACCAAATACACACTTCTTAGGATTCAACCTGACATTATGCTCTATTAGGCGATCAAAGACCTTCCTTATGACCTCTACATGCTCAAAATATAGTAATGACTTTGCCAACAAGTCATCAATATAATATTCTAAGATCTTATGCATATAGTCATGAAAGATATATGTCATAGCCCGTTGATATGTGGCACCAGCATTTTTAAGGCCAAATGGCATAACTTTATAGAAAAATGTCCCCCATGGCATTATAAACGTGGTTTTATGTTGGTCTTCAGGCTTAATCCGAATTTGATTGTAACCAAAAAATCATCCATCAAGGAGAGCATCTCATGACCTACGGTTGCATCTACAAGAGCATCAATATTCGACAATGGAAATGAATCCTTTGGTGTTGCCTTATTCAGGTCTCTAAAATCTGTACAAATATAGATCCTTCCATCAGGTTTTCCTACAGGTACCATATTGGATACCCATTTTGGATAGTCGATGGAGATGACAAAATCTACGTCCAACAACTTTTGCAATTCATATTTCACCATTAAGGCTACTATTGGATGCATCTTTCTAAGCTTCTGCTTGACTGGCTTCTTTGAAAGATCTAGCGAAAGGTTATGGGTAACCAGTTTTGGATCTAGACCTAGCATATCTTTGTAATTCCAAGTGAAAATATTAGGTCTCTCTTTCAGTAGAGGGATGAGGGTGGCATGCTCATCTAGAGTGAGACTCTCTCCAAATTTAACCTTCCTTGGATTGGTGGGATCATTATTGATATCCACATCAAAGGTTTCCTCTATTGACATGTGTGATCCCTCCTCAAGCTGATGAGGCGTAGGGATCAAGTGGATGTCATCTACTGGGTTTATAGGTTTTGCATTGGAAGCATCCTCAACATGATAGACATCATAAGCATAGCTTGGCATAAAATGAAATGGTTGCAACATTTCTTCATTAGGGAAGAAATCTTCAGGCTCAATAGGTGAGTCAGTGTGATCCCAATCGATAGCATCTACATTTAGACACAATGGCTTGGATGGATCAGCTGGATTATGGAGTGGAGTGGTCAAATCAATGGAGACCATGTTGATGAAATGGATCATGTCTCTAGGACCACATGCAAGTGACTCATCATTATCAAAACTACCATCCCCGAGATGTGGTTCTGGGGGTATGGGGATCTCTAGATCCGATCTATGAATAAACTATCAGATGGGATCACTGGGCTCAAGGAGCTCCATGTATGTCGGTGGATTTGGAAACACCATATGATAAATCATATTAATATTAGGTGGTCTCCCTCTAAGGAGAGGATGGAGATTGATCTCTCTACGCATATCCTCAGTCGTATACGGTGCATTGTGATAACGTAAGTAGGGAGGTCCTAAGTAGGCTCTCTCTATCTCATCTTCTTCATCGCTATCATAATACAAGCCCTTATTTGCCCCCACTAGAATGGGACATTCTGGAAAATTTGGCCCCATATAGGCTATCTTCTGGTCACTATCGTCACTTTTTGGTAAAATTAGGTATAAGCACCATAAATACGATACTATCAAATAGACCAGCTCAGCCTCATCCTTCGACTAATCATCGAGTGAAGACTCACTATCCACCAAGATATCCTCATGATATGTCTCGAGTGGTGCTATGGTGATGTAAGACACCATCCGGTTATCTCTCCGAAAAGTGGAAGAAATAGGGTGATAAGGATTGAAATCTACTTCACCCCCCAAACTAAGGTACAGGCGGTCTAAATATGCTACAAGAAAATCATCCTGTCCTCGTATTTGCAACCCTAGCCCAAACCTATCAGTTTCCAACTGATAATGCGGCTCAAGCGGAGTCCTACGTCCTTGCTCAAAAAGACCAAGGCCATACCCATGCCAATGATATAATTCAAAAATGTGCATGGAATATTCAGGGTTGGATAGATAATGAACATTCACTACGAATGGTTCGTCATCATCTTCATCCATGGGCATTCGGGTAGGAAGCTAATCTATCCCAACGTAGATGAAGTTCATTTTATTAGGTGGCTCTCCCAATGGCACTACTGATCCAACCATAAAATTATGAGCATGCGGTCAGCCCATCTCTTGTGCAGTCTCTAGAATTGGTCCAAAGGTGACATTCTACACAATATATTCACCTAACCCTATGTTGGCCAGATGAACAGTCACCCATGGTGCGGATGACCCTACTGATGATGCAAGCAAGGTAGGTTGAGGTACCTCCTCGACTTTATCCTAGGCTTCTTCCACTTCCATGGGAGTGGGAGCCTCATTGGCGACTAGTTTGGGCACATGCTTCTTTTTATTTTCACCCATTTTCACCTTTAGCTTCCTTTCATCCTGAAGCATTGTTGATGCAGTCAATTTCAAAGAAGTTGATGTAGTGTGCTTGGATCTGTGTGATACAGATGTCGATGGTTGAGCACACACTTGTTGTTTACCTCTTGGATTCTTAATCGGTGATGTTGTTCGAACGTCCAAGTGCGTTGATGGGAGTATGAAATCCCTTGGAAAATCAACTAGGTTCATGAATTTGAAGGGTTCTTCGTCTGACGACACCACATGAACCTATCCCTCATGAATGTATTTTACACATTGATGTAGTATAGAGGGAATGCAATACATTTATTGAATCCAAGGCCTCCCAAGAAGGATGTTATATTGCATGGCACCTTTGATCACATGACACATCACGAGGATGGTCTTTAGGCCCACCTGAATAGGTAGGATGATTGTGCCAACCGTCGAGCATAGTGCATCGTTAAACGCTCTCAATGTAAATGTGGTGGGAACAATATGTGACTTGGGCATCTTTAAATGACTCAATTCCTTGGTCATTATAATATTGATCGATGAACTAGTGTTGATCAATACCCTCTTGAATGGCATGTAATTAACACACATGATGATATGTAATGGTGGGTCAGCCATATATGTAGGAACCATCCTAATTTCATGATCATAGAATTGGATCATAGGTTCCTAGAACTATTGTACGTGTCCCACAAAATTGGTGAATGCTTGAGCATCCTAGGACTACACCTCGATGGACCTCAGAATGTCCATGAGAGTCTCCTTGTTCCTAGGGGACTATTGTATCAACTCATAAATAGACAACTTCACAGGAGTTATTTGCAAGTTTTGAACCAACCTGCTTCTTATGGTCACCATCGGTCTAGTTGGTGGGCCTAGAATATTCTGAACTGGCCACTGATTTGATGTAGCTTGTATCCTAATGGGAGAGTGAGGTTTATTTGGCTACTCATACCTCCCATGTCTGGTAACAACATTAACCATACCTATGAACCCCTGGGTAGGTGGTTCGACATGCACTTGGTTGACGTGGCCAACGTTGTTGCATGGCGCCTCATGGTTTGGCAATGGATTTTTATAAATCCCCATGTTTTTGTTTTTGGGTGCCTATGAATTATTTTGCACTATAAGCTCACCTTTATCAATCATATTCTGCACTATATGTTTGAAGGACCAACACACTTCAATGTCATGGCCCTTTATGCGATGGAAGATGCAAAATAGATCATCCTGATACCCCTTTGACTTGGGTTGGTTAGGATCGATTAGCTTAATCTTGGGAAACCTGATTGCCTTAGCCTCACACAATTGATGGAATATCAATGTCAATGATTTCGTCAAAGGCATGAATTGGTAAGGTGAGCATTGTTCCTTATTTTTGCCCTTGTAATTATTCTTGCACTACTCGTATTATGCAGGAGGAGGTTGGGCTTGATAGTTTTGCTTTTGTTACCCCTTATCCTCTCTTTGGAGGTTTAACACCACCTTATTGACATGGGCTTGCTTGCCCTAATGTTTCATGGAGCTCTTCTTGTGCCCCTCCTTCCTATTTTTGAGCTTCAAGTTGCCCTCTTGCAACTTGATATCCTCAATTAATTTGGCTTGCACCAAAGCTTCCTCAAATGTCTAGTACTGTTGTAGTTGCAACAATAATGAGATGTGCTTGGCACAACTCTTCATGAACATCCGGGTAAGTTCTTTAGTAGGAATGGGGAATGGCAACTTTTCCATTAATATCCTCCACCTATTTTCGTATTCTAGGATTGGCTCATCATCGCGCTGAGCTAGCATAGCCAGATAAAAAAGGTTAGCTAGCTTCTTGATGCCAAAAGAAAAATATTCAAGAAAGGCATCAACCAGTTGCTCAAAACTGGTGATACTATGCTTCTTCAGCTGATTAAACCACTCTCGGGTTGGGCCTAAGAGGGTTGTGATGAATGTATGCAAAAGCAAGGCATCATTGCTTGCAATCTGGAAGCATATGTCCAAAAATCTTGTGACATGCTCTTGCATGTCTTCATCACCTTTGAATTTATCTAGCCTGGGCATGTCAAAATGCTCAAGATATGCTGGAGTAGGCATCGAGGGGTCCAAAGGCTCGTTATGAATCTTGCTCAATGTCAAATTTTGAAAAGTCATGCCTTGCCTCTCGATTGCTTTCACTTTCTCTGCTAAGGCCTTATAGGCCTGCGAGGATAGAAAGTCCTCCTCCCTAAGCTAACATGGGGGTGGTCTTGGAGGTACATTCTTCCTCTATCGAGGTGGAGGACGTTGATCTTCCTCCTCCTCAACCTGGAAGCTTTTAGGATATCCATGATTGGCTCCATCTCCCTCTTCTTCCTCATATTGTCTTTGCCTCTGATCTTTGAATAGTGGTGGTCATTCTCTTTGTTGGGCACTGACATGAGTGTGAGCGTCTCTGCACTCCTGATGCACGTCGGCTTGTGAAAAAGCCTTCCTATGAATGCACTCTATATGTTCAGTGTGAGTGAATAAACCAGCCCTAGATAGCCTATCCTCTTGTTCTATACACTCCTTTTGGGTAAAGATGTGTTCCTCATGCATACATTACTCATATAATATTTGTCTAATGAGCCTTTGCACCTAAATATTCTCATCTTCAATGCACTACCTCTCTATGTGAGCATCCTCCAATTGATCTTGGAGGAGTTGTCGTCTCTGCTCGGATACTAGTCTATGTGATCTATCAATGTGATTGGCCATAAGAGGCCTCTGGTATGTGTGCTCCATGCGAGTGACCTTATGGGTTCTATACCCATCTGATATATTCGCTATGCTTTTGCCTTTGTTCGTGAAGATGGCATTGGTGTCATGCTGAGTCTTGTGTTGTGTGCCACCATGCGTGGATGGTGGATGTGAACCATGAGGGTTCTTGGAAGCCTCCCCATGTTCTTTGGTGGTCCTAATAATGCTCTCGCTATGCTCACTTAGGGCATGAGTGGGCAGATATGAAGGCTTGTAGCCTAACTGCTTGAGGATGCTACCTAAACCATCCAACTATCTGGATTACCACCGCTCATGCGGTGGTGTACCATTGGCTCCCACCTTCGACATGTCGATAGTGATCTTGTGAGGTTCACTACACGTGGGAGTGTGAATAGGCCTATGCTTGAAAGTGAGCCTGTCTACATACACCTGAATGGGTGGATATCAATCTCTTCTATACTCTAAAGTTGGAGGTATGGAACCTCCTGTAGACCTAGTACATAGGGGTACCAACTTGGCCCCCTATATGACATACTCATCGATCGATCTCGTGGATGCACGTGCACTGCAATCTCGATAATGGCCTCTGAGTGGAGCACCCTCATGCTAAGAGGCTCCATGCTCTATCATATGTCTAGAAGAGTGAATAGAAGCTCCTCTATTAGGATTACGCTCAATGGTGTCCCCTCATGTCAAATTGTCTCCTCTGATGCTCATCGAATGACGTTCAAGAAGTGCATGTGGGTGAGGGTTTGACACATTTTGTTGTGAATCTAGTGGGGCTTGGTCATTGGCATCAGGCTTAAGCCTTTTTTGACCTCCCCGTGTCTCCACCATGGTGCACCTAGTTTCTAGATTTATCTTTTATTATGCAAACAAGGTATACAATGGTGATTATCTTGAATTAACTTTTAAATGTGAGCCCTAAACTATTTTATGTTGTTTCATGATTTTTTGTATCAGTATTAGAAACTCTTATCATGTTTGAAAGCTTGTTGGATGATAATATCAGTTTAATTGGCTTTCACCTATATACTCACAGCTTGATAGCCTGGATATGAACTCTAGGCCGTGTAATCCAACCTATAATATGTGGTAATGAAGCCCACACATGGTCAGGGAGCACAAGTCCTCCTAGATCCTCACCCATTTTCACCAGTCAGTGTCATACCCTCTAAAGAGGAGTATATGCAAATTTTCTAGGCTACGAAAGGTTCTCGGATCCGATATTGGTCTAGAACATAAGGTATGTGGGATTTGGGCCAATGGATGGAAATCACCTCCATCATCATTGAAACCCTACTAGTGGTTGGATGTCACTTCCAACTCACTAGCATTTAATTGAAACATGGTGTGTGTGGTTCATTTTAATTGTTGCATGAAAATAAAATGCATCATACAACATTTATGCTCATTTCCTACGTGGTATGTAGGGAAAGAACTTTTCAAATTCAGAAAATGCAAGCTACATACTACATGCTCTTTTCGACAATGTACTTTACGATGTAAATGGCCACTAATTGGGCCTTAGACATGCAAACCAACACACAATTTAATCTAGCACGCTAGATTCTAGGGTGGACTGCACTCAGAGGTCCATTGTTCCTAGCAGCGCCTAGCTAAAATGTAAAAAGAATTGAAACCCTAGGACCTAATCCATTTTCCTTTTCTTTTTGTGTCCTAATTAAATATCCTTTTCATGCAAACTAGAAAAATACAAGCAGTAAAAATAGAAACAAGGGTTAAAAATAGGACCTACCTCTGATCCTCATCTAATAAAGCTTTGAATCCCTATTGTTTTCTATGTTTGCTATAAACCATAGATCCATCACACGGTTGCTACTGTAGACCGCGTATTGAAGCTGTAGGCCAACAATGAGATCGCAAATGTCAACCATGGTTTGCACCTAATATCCAAAAACACAAAAGGTCAAAAATCATAGGCTAAAAATGTAGAGTTCCACCGTGATCACCTACTATGACCACCAAAATGGCCTCACACCTATGATTCCTACTGCATAAAATGAAATAAGAGAAACAAAGTAGATGCATGCAAAATTGACAACAAATGGGAAGAAGAAAAACACTTTTATTCCATTATATAAAGAAGCCAATTCCATTTACAATTACGTCCCTCTTAAGGATACCATTTTGATACTCTTATTATAATAGGAAAAATCAATGTTCCCTCTCAAGGGTAAATGTGAGTTTTAGGCCCTTCGGGGTGACACGAACTACTCTAGGGTGGAGTTGACCCTCTTCTCCACGTTGAGGAAGGAATTGGATGGTTGAATCTCCTTTGAATCTGCTTTCTTGCGGTCAATAAACAACATAAAAGCATTAAAAGCATAGGCATCCTCTCATGATGAGGCCCTTTAAGGAATATGAACATAAAGATGCCATAACACTAATAAAATCAAGAAAACGAATAAAGCATGTTAAGCCTATGCAATACTTGAAAATATTAATTGAAACATATAACTGGAAAGTACAACTATCTATCTAGTGGATTGATTGCATGAAATGAAGCATGATAACATGAAAATGAGCTAATTATGTCCTATTTGCCATAATGAAGTAAACTTTATGAAAACCCTAATTCTATCAGTCAGAGTCTCTAAAATTCTAAATAAACCACTAAGATGATTAATCTAACCTAGTGAAATACAATGCAAAAAGAATAGTAAGGAGATCTTTCACCGATTGCAAACCACGGCTCAAATGAGTGGTCTACACTGTACACCATGGCTGTCAGTCGTGGCGAGCAAAAAAGTAGTTTTTCCCTCCAAATATAAGGTTGTGGGCTTGATCCTCCTTTTCAAATTGATGGTCAAGGGTCACCTTGATGTCCTATGATTGGTTTGGCGGTTGAATTGCACAATTGGGCCTCCGTTTGCCCGAATTTGTGTTTCTTGGCATTCTAGCTCCTTAGGGCATCCATGGCACAAATTGACATGATGCTTGATGAATTGGCAAATGAATGGCAACAAAACTATCTCTCAGTACACTCAGGTGAGTCTACAATCCGATAGGGCTTCACTGCTCTAATATCCAATGCACACTTCATTGTTTGCCCTAATTTTGAGGGGTACTTATAGGATTACCCAAGGGCTAGGGGTGGCTTCATGGAGAAGCCAAGATAAAGAAGAGGTGGTTGGGAAATTTGGATTGGAAGCCTCTGGAATCTTCCATCCTTCAACTACCCTCTTCTAGAACAAATGGTCATTCAAACTTATTTGGCTTGGATGAAGGCCAACTAAACTTCAGTTCTAAATCATGGGTGACAGCTGTGGCCTAGACTATGAACCGTAGGTGTCAGCAATGGTTCAAAATGTAGACCATAGGTCTCAATAGTGGTTTGAGCTGATTAGGCCAAGGAGCCCAAATTGAGTGGTTAAAACCACTACTCTATCTTGGAGTCTATCCAAGATCTTCCATATGGTCTTGTAGCATGTCCCATATGAGTAGTCGCCATCGACATGATGTGTTTTAGGTGTCTACAAAATTATTATTGAAATTTTATTTATGTATTAATGTGCAGATATCTAATGCATAAACTTATTTTATGTTATTAGTATGTGTTGATAGTTGCACTTTATTCTTTGTTTATGATATTTTGAGAATATGGTATTGCTAATGATTTTTATGGTTGTATTACCAAGTACTCTCACAGGTGGATTGGATATTTTTAGATGTTGACCACTCTAAAATAGCCTTTACTTTAGTTGGTTCTACTAAAATCACTTTACTTGCTAATGTACACAAGTAATGTACCTTATTCTATAAGAAATCATATTTATATAATTTTCCATAGCACTAATGTTCTCTCATCACACAACAATACTAATATGACATGTTCATAATATTCATTTTTATTACAATAGTATATCATAATATCCTTAACAAAAAACACATCAGGGTTATAAAAATTTAATATGGAAATGACAAAGGGTCACTAACTTATGGATGGAAAGATATGCATTGAATTTTATGTCCCCATTTAGTATTGGGTCAACTTTATCTCACTTTGAGATGCTTTCTAAGTTTTGTGTTTAAGTTCAAAAACACCTACACTTTCTTAATATTCTACTTGACCTACTTTATTCTAAAAATAATCTAGAGATAGCCTTAAATTTTATAGCTACTCTAGGCACTAATATATAGAAGACAAAATATGTATGGAAAGACACCAAACCTACATGTTTTTAAATTTAACAACAAAATGAAATAATTTTTCTTTTATTTTAATTAAGTGGATACAATAATGCAATAAATAAAATTTAAGCTATATGTGATTCAGTATTCTATTTAAGAACATGTGCTTATACTGAGAGGGGGGTGAACAATATAAGATAAAACTTTTTACTTTTCAATCCATATGATAACATAAACATCAAAGCAATAAACATCACATAAAGCATCACACACATGAGAGACATGATTTAACGTGGTTCACCCAATGTGGGCTACTCCACGGAGAAAATATTCCACTAAAATTTTCTCAATAAATATCTTGGGAATCCTTTCCCTATTACAATGTTTATGGACCTTTGTCCAAAGGAGACACCAATACCCTAATCAAGTTTATGGATCTCTATCCATAGGAGAACTCCTTCTCCTCTACTCTAGTTGGTGATCCTCTAGAAGACTACTGCCTCCACTACTCTAGGTTGTGGATCTCTCTCCACTGAAGACCTCTGTCCTCTCTACCCTAGCTAATGGATCTCTATCCACTGGAGACTACTATCCTCTGCTCTATCACCTCCAAAGCTTTGCTCAATATCTATCTCAAATCTGCACTAAACATAGTCCTTCGGTCTAGCACAAATATGCTCAATCTCTATCTCTAATCTGCACTAAACACAGTCCTTCGATCTAGCACAAATATGCTCAATATCTATCTCTGGTCTGGCACAAACCTATCCTCAAATCTACACCAAAATTTGTCCTCAAATATATCCTCAAGCCTTAACACAAAGCTTGATTCAATCACAAATCAACTCTGCTAGATCTGCCCCAAATATTAACTCAAGGTTTGAACAAATCAATCAATCAAATCTGCTCTCAAGTCTTCTCAAAGACTTACCTCAATTATGCATTGTAAGCTTCCACAAAATCTTACACTAATCTATCCACAAGTCTTCACCAAGACTTACCTCAAATCAATTTCAAAACTTGCATATAAAACTCAACTCAATCTTTCACAAAAAATCTCTTTCAAATCAATTTAGAATATAGAACAATTTGTTTCATAGAACTTGAACTATCACTCCAACACTTCCAATCAACTAAGCCCAATCAACTCCACTCAACCAATCACTTAATGAAATCTTAGTCAACAATGCTTATCAAACAAACCTCACATAACAATGATACTCATGATATTTCACAAACCCTAGTTCAAGATAGTTCTCAAGTTCTCACTCAAGAATTCACCAATCATGCATATAAAGGCTTACTCAACAATGCTTATCAAACAAACCTTTTCACTCCAACTTAGCATTCACAACATCCAACAATCACTCTCAAGGATAATGTGCCCTTACCTCTTGTTTGAAGAAGATTTGACTTCAAACACCTGTCTCAATCACAATCAATTCTTTGCCAATTTCAAAGGTTAGGTAGCAATATCTTCTCAATCATTCACTCAATTTGATCCCTCAAAATATTTCACCATACATAGCAATAAATCTCTTTTACACCTTATAATCTCCACACTTCAAAATGCAAACCAACAATTTGTGTAAAGAAAATAATCACAATAATTTTTCTTTATAAACCCTTATCTCTTTAACACATCATAGCTTATCCCAATTAAAATATAATTCCCTTTTTCAACCTTATAACTCCTATTTCAATTCACTTTATCAAAAATCACAATAAAACAATTAACCTTTAAAAACCTTATAACTCCCCCTTAATAAAAATTAATCATGCCACCTTTTAAACCTTAGAAACAATTAATTTTCAAAAATTTAAGTACCTTTGTCCTCGGTGGGATTCGAACTCCCGCTTGCGCCTTCCACAGTGCCCTAGCCATGGCCCACATGCCACGTGAGCTAGGCGCTCACCTTAGAACCAAAAAGCGCCTCGTGCGCTTTGAAGCTTTGCCTTGGCGCCAAAAACTAAACACATGCACCTCAACAAAAATGCTGCCATCAAGGTTCGATCATGGGACCTCCCACTAGTTAGCACCCTAAGCCACAACCACCTGCCATTGGCCCAACCACCATGGTTGGCTATGAGGCTTCAAGCCTCCTCCCTTTTATTCACTAGTTGACCACCACATAAGCAAAATACCTATCCTCTTATTCCACATAGTTCACAAATTTTGCATGCACTTCGATTAATTCATTCGAAGGATAATTTTTTTGTTCCAAAGCATATGGTATATATATTAAATTTGCTCTCCCTTTTAACACGTCGATGGGTGGAAAGGATAGTCGACATCGATGCCTTGAATTTTATTGCTTGCCCTTTGTAACCCTAACCTTAGGGTTATTAAATTTAAATTAATTTATAACAAAGTTATTATAATTAATTTAATTATTTAGGTCTATACTTTAGACCTTTAATATTATAATATAAAATTATAATATTATTTTCTTGGGCCTTCCAATTGCTCTTTTAGACCTTATTTGACCACCTTAAATATTATAATAAGCATATTATAATATTATTTTCCCTTAGGCCTAGAAGCAATATTTTTCTTGCACTACTCACGGAAACTGATGCTTGACCTCATGCTGCTCACTAAAACTGACTCTTGACATCAATGACAACAAAACTTGCTCATATTTCCAACAATCTCCCCCTTTGTCATTGATGGCAACCCAATTACCTTTTACCATTTCCTTTACCTTTTTTGTTCTACTCCCCTGAGAAACTACTCCCTTGACTAAATGCTCTCCCCCTAACTCAAATCTCTCCCCCTTTGACATCAATGGCAAAGGGTCACCTTTGGGGCTCAGGGCTAAGAATGAGACTCTTAGCTTAGCCCCTCCCCCACCTCCTCTTGAGGTGGTTAATTCTAGGGTGGGAGTAGAACTACTCCCAAATTTTCTTGAAGGTACTCAAAAGTGGCTTAGTGAAAATATCTGCAATCTGCTCCTTTGTAGTAACATATTCCAACTTGACCTGCTTTATATGTCACCTACTCTCTTAGAAAATGATACTTAATCAGAATGTGCTTTGTCCTGGAGTGCATCACTGGATTCTTTGAGATATTTATAGCACTTGTATTATCACATAATATGGGAATAGGGTGATCATGTTTTATCTTGAAATCCTCTAGAGTTCACTTCATCCATAATACCTATGTACAACAAGAAACTACTGCAATATACTCTACCTCTACTATAGATAAGGATATTGATGCCTATTTCTTACTTAGCCAAGAGACCAAACAGTCTCCAAGAAAGAATGCTCCTCCACTTGTGCTTTTTCTATCATCAATACTGCCAGCCCAATCTGCATATGTATAAGCTGTGAGAGTGAAACTATCACTTTTGGGATACTAGAGCCCAAATTCCATAGTCCCTTTTAGATACCTAAGAATCCTTTTTATTATTACTACATGTGTTTCCTTAGGTGCTTCCTGAAACCTTACCACTAGTCCCACTACCTGCATGATATCTAGTCTTGTAGCTATGACATACAATAAGTTGCCAATCATAGATCTATATAATTTCTGATTTACCTCTGGAGATTCATCATCTTTACTTAACTTACATCCTATAACCATGGGAGTACTTACTAGCTTGCAATCTTCTAACTTAAATTTCTTTAGCATCTCTTTTATATACTTGGTTTGTGAAAGAAATACTCCTTTCTTTGATTGTGAAATCTGAAGTCCAAGAAAGAAGGATAACTCACCAAGCATAGACATCTCAAATTCATTCTGCATGCTCTTTGTAAATTTTTAACACATCTTATCATTGTTTCCCCAAAAAATGATGTCATCCACATAAACAACCACAATGAGTAGATCATTCCCTTCATTTTTGATGTATAAGTTACTATCCACTATCCCTTTCCTGAAACCCTATTCCTGTAGGTACTTATCCAATCTTGAATACCAAGCTCTAGGAGCTTGCTTTAGTCCATAAAGTGCCTTCTTCAATCTGCATACATAGTCTGGTTTATCAGTTAAGTTGAATCCTTATGGTTGCTCAATGTAAACCTCTTCTTCTAAAACACCATTTAGAAATGTTGATTTAACATCCATCTGATATACTTTGAAGTTTTTAAAACTTGAGAAGGCTAAGAACATTTTGATAGCTTCAAGTCATGCAACTGGAGCAAATGTCTCATCAAAGTCAATTCCCTCTACCTGTGCATAACCTTTGCACACTAACCTTGCTTTATTTCTAACTACCTGACCATCTTCATTTAACTTGTTTCTGAATACCCATTTAGTGCCAATCACATTTTTATCTTTTGGTCATGGAACAAGTTCCCAAGTCTTAATTTTCTCTATATGATCTAATTCCTCATCCATTGCCTTAATCCAAAACTTATCTTCACTTGCCTCATTGAAGTCTTTTGGCTCAATTTTAGATAATAAAGAAAAATTTGCTTGTTGAGTTGATGTTATTACCCTTCTCCTTGTCTGTCTCTCATAAGGATTCCCAATGATTAGATCTTTTGGATGATGTTTCTGTACATACCTGGATGGAGTCTTAGGAAGAAGTCTTTGTGTTTCTTCCTCTTCTTCATATGATTCCTCATGAAACTCTTCTTGACAACTTCCATCTTCCTGATACACAATTTCTTGAACTAGCTCTCTTAACCCTATCTTCTCATCAACTATTACATTTATACTTTCTACAATAGTGTGTGTCCTTTTGTTGTAGCATCTATAGGCTTTACTCTTAGTAGAATAACCAAGAAAAATACCCTCATCACATCTTGGGTCAAACTTGCCCAAGTTTTGCTCTTCCCATCTTATGTAACACTTGCTTCCAAAAACCTTGAAGTGTTTTACAATGGCTGGTCTTCCTTTCCAAAGCTCATATGGAGTCTTGTGATGGTTTACCCTCATTTGAGCCCTAGTGATTATATACACTGCTGTGTTGATTGCTTCCCTCCAAAATCCATCTGAAATCTTGGACTCATTTAACATAGCTCTAGCCATATTCTCAATAGTCCTATTTTTCCTTTCAACTACTCCATTTTGTTGAGGAGTTCTTGCAATTGAGTATTCTCTCTTGATTCCATGTTGTTCATAGAAATATACAAATTCATTTGAGGTAAACTCTCCTCCTCTGTCAGATCTCAAACACTTAATCCTTTTGTTGGTTTCATTTTTGACCCGTTCTTTAAATACCTTGAATTTATCAAATGCTTCTGACTTATCTTTTAGGAAAGCTACCCAAGTCATTCTAGAGTAATCATCTATGAACAATATGAAGTAACTTTCACCTTGAATACTCTGTGTTTTGGTAGGACCACATAGATCAGTATGTATTAGATTTAATGGCTCAGATGACATATATCCCTTTGATTTGAAACTTGTTCTAGTTTGCTTTCCATGTTGACAAGGTGCACAAATTATGTTTTGTGGCCTTTTTAGCTTGGGTAAATCTCTGACAACCTATTTATTTCTTAAGTTGACTATGTTGTCAAAATTCAAATGACCCATTCTTCTATGCCACAACCAACTCTCATCCTCTTGTGATAGAAAATACTTTTCTCCTTTAATCTCACTAAGCATATAGAGGTTGTTTGGAGTTCTACTTGCATTTGCAATGACTTTTCCAGTTTTAGACTTTCTTATCTCACATCTATCTGGGTGAAATGTAACCATATGACCTTGATCACAAAGTTGGCTTACACTTAGCAAATTGTGTCTTAATCCTTTGACATATAGTACATTTTCTGTTCTTGTCTTTTCGTTATCTAAACTCAGAGTTCCTTTTCCACAAATTTTTGTTGATCCATTATCACCAAAACTTACTGATCCTCTATTAGTTTCTTTGAGTACAAGAAATTTGTCTTTGTATCTTGTCATGTGTCTAGAGCAACCACTATCAAGAAACCATTGTTCTTCTTTATCCTGAGCATGAAGAGTTATTTGAACTAACATTGATCTAGCTTTTTCATTCCCCTTTTTCTCTTTCCTAGTTGTTGAAGTTGTATTCTTTTTACTAGACTCAGGAAGTACCATTTTGCACCATCTAGCCTTGTGCCCAAAATTATTGCATTTGTAACATATGATATCATCATTCATAAGAGGTGCAAAAGAGTTGAAATTTCTATTGACATCATTTTTCACATAACCAGTGCAATGTACAACTCTATGACCATATTTGTTACAAGAAAAGCAATAGCCATGGAAGAAATTATGTAACCTATTTGGATGCCTTTGAAAATGTGGTTGAGTGCTTCTCCTTTTGTGATTAACTCTCATCCATGGTTCTTCTTTGCTTTCTTCTTTCCTGATGTCCTTTCCTTTTGGGGTATGAGTGACGAGCTCATCTCTGTTTGATGTCTCTATTTCTTGAAAGCTGGATTCCTCTTTATGTTTCCCTAACTTTATATCTTGTTGTAGCTTGGTCTTTTCAACTTCATGCCTTAGAGATACAATTTCTACTTCCAATATTTCACACTCTATTTCTCTTGCTCTTAATAGATCTATCATATCCTATTCAATTTTCTTTCCTTCTTCTACCTTTATCTTGAGTTCTATGAGACTCTGTAGAAGTTCCATCTTTGCTTCTTCATCTTCTTGAATTTGCTCCTTCAAGCTTGAGTTCTTCTTTCTAATCCTTTCAATATTCTTGAGAGCAGCGAAGAATTCCTCTTTTATATCAAACATGGTCTCTTCTTCATTTTCTGAAGTCATGTGTGTTTCTGATGGATCCTCCTCCAAGTTGTTAGTCTTTTCATGAAGAGACCCGCTCTGATACCAATTGAAGAACATGTGCTTATACTAAGAGGGGGGGTGAACAGTATAAGATAAAACTTTTTACTTTTCAATCCATATGATAACATCAATAATATTAAAGTAGTAAACATCACACAAAGCATCACACACATGAGAGACATGATTTAACGTGGTTCACCCAATGTGGGCTACTCCACGGAGAAAATATTTCACTAAAATTTTCTCAACAAATATCTTGGGAATCCTTTCCCTATTACAATATTTATGGACCTCTATCCAAAGGAGACACCAATCCCCTAATCAAGTTTATGGATCTCTATCCATAGGAGAACTCCTTCTCCTCTACTCTAGTTGGTGATCCTCTAGAAGACTACTGCCTCCACTACTCTAGGTTGTGGATCTCTCTCCACTGAAGACCTATATCCTCTCTACCCTAGCTAATGGATCTCTATCCACTAGAGACTATTATCCTCTACTCTATCACCTCCAAATCTCTACTCAATATTTATCTCAAATCTGCACTAAACACAATCCTTTGGTCTAGCACAAATATGCTCAATATCTATCTCAAATCTACACTAAACACAGTCCTTTGATCTAGCACAAATTTTCTCAATATCTATCTCTAATTTAGCACAAACCTATCCTCAAATCTGCACCAAAATCTATCCTCAAATCTATCCTCAAGCCTTAACACAAAGCTTGACTCAATCACAAATCAACTATACTAGATCTTCCCCAAAACTTAACTCAAGGTTTGAACAAATCAATCAATCAAATCTACTCTCAAGTCTTCTCAAAGACTTACCTCAATTTTGCATTGTAAGCTTCCACAAAATCTTACACTAATTTGTCCACAAGTCTTCACCAAGACTTACCTCAAATCAATTTCAAAACTTGCATATAAAACTCAACTCAATCTTTCATAGAAAACCTCTTTCAAATCAATTTAGAATATAGAACAATTTGTTTCACAGAACTTGAACTATCACTCCAACACTTCCAATCAACTAAGCTCAATCAACTCCACTCAACCAATCACTCAATGAAAGCTTAGTCAACAATGCTTATCAAACAAACCTCACATAACAATGATACTCATGATATTTCACAAACCCTAGTTCAAGATAGTTCACATAACAATGATACTCATGATCTTTCACAAACCCTAGTTCAAGATAGTTCTTCAAGTTCTCATTCAAGAATTCACCAATCATGCATATAAAATCTTACTCAACAATGCTTATCAAACAAACCTTTTCACTCCAACTTAGCATTCACAACATCCAACAATCACTCTCAAGGATAATGTGCCCTTACCTCTTGTTTGAAGAAGATTTGACTTCAAACACCTATCTCAATCACAATCAATTCTTTGCCAATTTCAAAGGTTAGGTAGCAATATCTTCTCAATCATTCACTCAATTTGATCCCTCAAAATATTTCACCATACATAGCAATAAATCTCTTTTACACCTTATAATCTCCACACTTCAAAATGCAAACCAACAATTTGTGTAAAGAAAATAATCACAATAATTTTCTTTATAAACCCTTATCTCTTTAACACATCATAGCTTATCCCAATTAAAATATAATTCCCTTTTTCAACCTTATAACTCCTATTTCAATTCACTTTATCAAAAATCACAATAAAACAATTAACCTTTAAAAACCTTATAACTCCCCCTTAATAAAAATTAATCATGCCACCTTTTAAACCTTAGAAGCAATTAATATTAAAAAATTTAAGTACCTTTGTCCTCGGTGGGATTCGAACTCCCACTTGCACCTTCCACAATGCCCTAGCCATGGCCCACATGCCACGTGAGCTAGGTGCTCACCTTAGAACCAAAAAGCGCCTCATGCGCTTTGAAGCTTTGCCTTGGCACCAAAAACCAAACACATGCACCTCAAAAGAAACTGTTGTTACTAAAGGTTCGATCGTGGGACTTGTTGTGGCTGATTCACAATGTACCCCAAAATTGGGGACCCCCCTTTTGCATAGTTTCCAAGAAGACCGAAGTGGCCCATATGCTAAAGATCAAAGAAAAAGCAAAACATCGCAAGGAGGAAAAAGTGTCGCGATATCGTGACATGTTGCATTTTCACGGCCAAAAGAGAAAAAGTGTCGCGATATCACGACATGTTGCATTGTCATGGCCAAAAGAGAAAAAGTGTCACGATATCATGACATGTTGCATTTTTACGGCCAAAAGAGAAAAAGTGTCATGATATCGCGACATGTTGCATTTTTGTGGCCAAAAGAGAAAAAGTGTCGCGATATTGTGACATGTTGCATTGTCCGGCCAAAAGAGAAAAAGTGTCGCGATATCGTGACATGTTGCATTGTCACGGCCAAAAGAGAAAAAGTGTCACGATATCGTGACATGTTGCATTGTCGTGGCCAAAAGAGAAAAAGTATCGCGATATCGCGACATGTTGCATTTTCACGACCAAAAGAGAAAAAGTGTCGTGATATCGTGACATGTTGCATTTTCGTGGCCAAAAGAGAAAAAGTGTCGCGATATCGTGACATGTTGCATTTTCGCGGCCAAAAGAGAAAAAGTGTCGCGATATCGTGACATGTTGCATTGTTGCGGCCAAAATAGAAAAAGTGTCGCGATATCGCGACATGTTGCATTTTCACGGCCAAAAGAGAAGAAAGAAGAACAAGAAAGAAAAAGTGTCGCGATATCGTGACATGTTACATTTTCATGGCTAAAAGTGTTAAGATCCTGCTATAAAATAAACTCAAATAACACACTCTCACACAATTGCTTGGAAATAACTCACATAAACATCACATTAATATAATAGAAATTTGCATAAAGAACAATCTCACAATAGAACTGAATTGCGGGCCTCTTCGAGGGGGCAACCTCCTTCAATACTTCATTAATTTTGCAAAATATGGTTACATTGGTGCCCTTTCGGGTATTTAAGGAGTTTCCTTCCAAGGTTGGCTTACATGCAAAATGCCACCTGGATTACATGCATAATGCCACCCAAATTACATGCATAGTGCCACTTTGAATTACATGCACAATGCCACCCGAATTACATGCACAATGCCACACGAATTACATGCACAATGCCACACGAATTACATGCACAATGCCACCTATCTACCATGTGTTACATAAAAAAGGGTGCCATTTGTCATAGGCACTACCTAAGCTAAAACTTAGAACATTACAAAATATTAATCATGGGTACTACCCACGTTCACTAGGAATTATTACATCAAGGAAGTTATTACATTAAGGGTTAGGATGAGATCCTAACATGCCCTTCTCCTTGAAGAAGCTTTGTCCTCAAAGCTAAAAATGAGGAAGCCGTTCTTTGGAGTTGATGGAGGGACTCCCATGTAGCATCCTAAGGTTGAAGTCCATGCCACTGAACTAGGACCTCTCTGACCTGACTGACCTGATTGTGACTGCCACTGTAAATTTTACTGTTACTCTCCAGACTTTCAACTTAAGTGTCACCCTCATGGCTTATCCCGAATGCATGTCCCTTCTGTTATTTTTTTTGGTAGAGGACTCCTTTCTCATATGCTCACTTTTGAAATGCAGGTTTACGAACGGGGGTGTTTGGATTCTTATTTTTATTTTTATTTTTGCATTTTTTATAGGTTGCAGTTTTAACAGAACCAGGGAATGCTAAGTATAGGAGTATGTACCACCCATAGGCCCTCTAATATACCGACAGTGACGAACAATAGTGCTCGGACCAATATTTCAGGCCACTACTCAAGGAGGATTCCACACATACCCTTGAGCACACTACCCGCCTCTGACAATACAGGAAGGTAATCGTCCGGGATCGTCGTGTCCCGTAGACTATGAGTAATACAAGGCCGAAGAGCTTCCTAATGGCTAAAAGTTTGTTTAATCCTAGATGGTCTCCCGATATACCCGAAGATACGTGGGAGCTCAAGTCCATGCGCGAGTTCTGTCTGAGGCCTAGGTATTGGAGCCTGATCGCCCCTCACTTCACTAGACGCTTTATGGGCTATCTAGCTTAGCCAATAACGACAGATCCTTCGCAATATTTTAAAACCCTCGGTACAGGGTTTCTACCTACTCAACTAATAATATATTTTTTTGTTTTTGGTCTAGAAAAAAAAAAAAACATTGTATTTTTTTTTAATAAGGAAAAACAGAATGGAAAAAACACATGGAATTTATACCTAACAGGCGGATTGGATGACAAGAATCGTTGTAGTTGCAGCAAAACTTGGCCCTGGAAAGCGCTCTGATACCACTTGTGAAGATCCTGCTATAAAATAAACTCAAATAACACACTCTCACACAATTGCTTGGAAATAACTCACATAAACATCACATTAATATAATAGAAATTTGCATAAAGAACAATCTCACAATAGAACTGAATCGTAGGCCTCTTCGAGGGGGCAAACTCCTTCAATACTTCATTAATTTTGCAAAATATGGTTACATTGGTGCCCTTTCGGGTATTTAAGGAGTTTCCTTCCAAGGTTGGCTTACATGCAAAATGCCACCTGGATTACATGCATAATGCCACCCGAATTACATGCATAGTGCCACTTTGAGTTACATGCACAATGCCACCCGAATTACATGCACAATGCCACTTGAATTACATGCACAATGCCACACGAATTACATGCACAATGCCACCTATCTACCATGTGTTACATAAAAAAGGGTGCCATTTGTCATAGGCACTACCTAAGCTAAAACTTAGAACATTACAAAATATTAATCATGGGTACTACCCACGTTCACTAGGAATTATTACATCAAGGAAGTTATTACATTAAGGGTTAGGATGAGATCCTAACAAAAAGCAACAAAAGAGAGCAACGAGGCAAAGTGTCGCGATAGCACATGTTGTATTTTCGCCAAGGGAACATAGTAGTTGATAGTGCGTCTGATATTAGTGATGAACACCAGGACAATGAAACTAAAGACTGCATAGTGACGTGGACATAAGGACAAAATCCAATGAATAAGACAAAACGTTACATAAGGAATCTTTAATGATTTGAAATCATTTAAGATGGTCGTTACACACGGAAGGAAATGGACGCAAGCCCATGTGGAGAAAATGAAACAAAGGGCCACAAAATAGAAACGAAAGTTTTTTTTTGGAAACCAAAACACATGCATGCACAAGGGAAGGTGAAACGAACAACCATTGGAAAATGAAACGAAAAGCTTCTTGAAAATTTTAAATACACTAGGCAAGGATTTTTTCAAGGGGTTGGAAACTGCCGCGAGCAGAGTTGCAGATTTGAAGGCAAGAGGGCCATTCTAGACCTATTCGAGTTGTTTTCTTCCATTGACTGGTTTGGGAAAACCAAAAAATTTTGTTATTGTAAAATGACAAATCTTTAATACAGGAAGTTTCAGAAAGTTGCATCTTATGGACAAGAAAGAAGGAGTCATTTTCTACATGCAAGATTAAATGTCTATTTTTCCCCTTTTCATATTTTAGGCTTGTAAATGGAGTTTATGCAAGTTTTCTTGGTTGCTTCATGCGAATGTTTAAATCTGAAAAAACCTCATTTAAAACATTAGGAGTCAGCACTTAGCTTATTCAGATTGTGCTTGTTTTGCAAGTCCAATAGGTTAGGTTGCATGAATGAAAACCTTGCATCTTCAATTTTGTCGGAATAGGATAACATCATACTAAATTCATTTTATTTTCCATTTTCTGCATTTCATTTTCCAAAAAATTTAACTTTTTTTAAGTTTTTAGGCATTAAAATAAACATTTAAAAATTTTCAAAATCTAAAAATAATTTCACCATTGCGTAGGTTATACTACATACTTCCAATACGCAGTTTAAAATTTCATTTTCGGAGTTGTTTAGTATTTTTAAAAATTCATCGAAGTTGTTTTATTACAGATTTTAAAAAATCCAAAAATAGAAAGTTTCCATTCTGGGCCGGAATTTCATTTTTTTTTAGTTTCATGTTTCATTCATGAGCCTATGATGACATTCCCTTCATGAAAATTCCAATTTCATTGAAGGAGTTATGTTTTATGGCATTTCACAAATTTCCATTTTTTGAGCCTAAAATTACCCTCTCTTCATAAAAATTCTGATTTTACGAAAGAGGGGTAATTTGAAGCACTACATCGTGGTCATATGAGGGCCAACTCACATTTGCTTTATTTTGGTCCAATGAACAATCACTAAAGTTTCATGGTAAAATAAACCAACATTACCTCTTGTTTACAGTTACTTGCAATCACTAAGGTGTTCCAAGCATTTAAATTGAATATCTTTATTTGAGATTACTAATACACATGCAAATGCTAATATAGCGGAGACCTTGGAGAAGTTGGTTGTTTAACTTCTTTGCAAGAGGGTATTTGGAACCCAAATCCTAAGGGAGAGTGTACTTTCACAATTGGGTGAAAATACCACTCAACATTTTGGTGCTAGAAGGAGGGCCTGAATTGGTTTATTTCAGTGTGATTTAAATGCTATAGGGATTTAAATTTTGAATATTTCATGTCCTATTGATTATTTTATTTAGCCCTCTTTTAACAATACAACCTTGTAGTGTTAAAAGGAGGACTTGAATTGCTATGCATTGTTCTAACGCTTTTGATTGTTCATGCAGGAATAATGTGCTTTGATTTGATTTTGAGAAAATTTTGGTCTTGACTAACGAGGTTGTCTCCATGCAATTACTTTCATTTGATTTTAATGGATACCTCTCTTGGTTGATGCTAACATGATTATTCATACGTTACATGTTCGATATTTGTGAGTCATTTCATGCTTATTTGTAGGGAATTATTTTGTCTAAAATGTATTTGTTGTTGGTATTATGCTCTTCACTTGTGTGAAATACGATCTTGTGAATCAGAAAGCCTACAACACTAGGAGTATGCTCTTCACTTGCGCATATGCGATCTGGTGAATCAAAAACTAATTTAAATTTTTAGAATATTTCTTTGTCATGGTTCCTTCTTTTATTCATGACTAACAAATTGGTTTTGAAGATATTCTTTGAGTTTCACTAATGGAAACATCTGAGGAGAAAATTGTATCCCTAAGAGAAGAAATGATGTCCCTAAGAGAAACAGTGGTATCTGCATTAGGAAAGTATTATGAATGTCATTCTATCTTTGGAACACCTTATCAAATTCATGAAATGTTATTGGAGTTTCTATGACTTTTTAATCAAGAGGTGGCATCAGGATACCTATAAAATCTACATATCTATAAGTTCACATTATGTCAATTTCAAATATTTTGTGAGCCTATTGCTTGTAGATTCTTCCCATACATTGTGGGTGATAGATCATTCTCATGGTATTGCCATCTACCCATGGAGGTTAAGAATTCTTGGAGCCAATTAGAAGCAGCCTATCTTTATCACTTTGGTAATCAAGTTGACTTGGATAGGTTGCAAAATCAATTCACCTCTATATGTAAAGAGCCTAATGAGTCCATGAGTCAATTCAGTGTGAGGTTTCGTGAATTTTACTCTCAAATGTGGGAAAGTTTTAGGTACATCGGAAGAGGAAGCTATTGAAGTATACCTGAGAGCCATACCCCCCACACTTGCTACACTCATTAATGAAAACTTGGATGACCTGTATCTAGAGATGATCTATGAGATCTTTGAAAAGGTAGAACAAGTTTTGGAAGAAGAAAAGGCACAAAATGCTCCCACAAAAGATTGTTCTTTTGGGGTTAGTGATACCAACCTACATCAACCATTGAATATAGCATCCTCCAATCCAACAATACCTAAGGTGAATGATCAAGGGGATGAATTTGAGTGTCCAAATGTTACAACCGCCTTAGATGTAGTCCAAGAGGGGGCACAAGTTACCAATCCAACATCCACTAATGAGGATCATGCTGAGATGATTTCATTCATATAGATGCATGATTATTCACATAATGGTGTCCTAAATTCAACTCGGTTTGAATATGTTATAGGACAAAAACTGCCATAGAATTGAATGAAGTGGTTGAAAGCAAAATCAGAAGAAAATCAATAAATTAATTTGAAGATATGATAGAATTGCACCACTTTTTCTTGGAAGACACACTCGAAGAAATGATTGAAAATAATGATCAAGAAATTCTTCACCCTCCAAATTGTGATAAAATTGAATCACGGGTTACTAATTTGGACTATGATAGCCTTACCAATTTGGATTCAAGAAATAGCCCACTTTTGGAAATAATTGAACCATCTAAGGAAGGTGAAGGTGAATTTGATGAGATACACTTTGATCAATTAGAAGATGTTGAAGAAATAGT
This sequence comes from Wollemia nobilis, assembly GCA_028583015.1. Classification (NCBI taxonomy): domain Eukaryota; kingdom Viridiplantae; phylum Streptophyta; class Pinopsida; order Araucariales; family Araucariaceae; genus Wollemia; species Wollemia nobilis. The sequence continues at coordinate 7,202,357 of JAQPPZ010002449.1, forward strand.
TGAGCATCATAACTTAATTTTGGAAGATGATCGCCATGATTCTTGGAAGAAATTGGATGAACATGCTTACTCTAAACCTTCTAATGAACTCTTTGTGTCAATTGATATGCAGGATAACATAATCATCTACTCAAAGGAAGATATTACAACTCCTGTACAATTTGAGGATGTTTTGGAAGAGGGTTTCAAATCTCATCAAATTTTGGAAGATTATAATGATCTTACTACCAAGGACAAAGAAGAAAAATAATTGACAAATGAATCAAAAGATCATGTCACAAATACTATGGAATTTCATTCCATTAATTTGGATGACAATTTTTACAATGGTTGGGGGAGATATAATGATGTGTTATTTTCTCACACCCCTATTGATGAAATTCCTATTCCACTGGATATACAAGATGTTGAAACTTCTATCTCGCATGAAGAGATGCCATGGATGGTGAATAAGGAATTGGAACAAAATGACAAAGAGATTGATCAATTAGAGGCAACTCAAATGAGTGATCATCAAGATAGATTACTTGACATACACTTTGACCAACAAAAATTGAGGATTGAGAAAGATGAACATGTTTTCGATTGGGTGTCATATTTTGGTATGTTTGATGAACAGGTAATAAATGAAGAAATTGCGATTTCTCACCAAGTGTTGGTAAATGAAAATGTGAAAAAGGTAGAATCTAACCTTTTGTGTTCAAACACCCAAGCTATAGGTGAAGGTTTGCATGAACATGTTTTGAATTTGAAGGATGTTTATGATGGAATACCGTTGAAGGTGAATGAAAAACAAGGATTGACTTCTAATCACACCTTTAATAAATTCACTTGCATGAATGAAAAAGAGGTTGAGGCACATGAATTGTTAAATCAAATTCATCAACAATTGATAATGGAGTCTAGGGTAAAAACTTTTACTGATCCTCATTTAGTAAATATCCTAGATTCTTGCAAATTGTTGCACAAGTTTGATTGGCTTAAGAACATGGAAAATGAATTGGCTTAAAATTTTTTGGAAATAGGCTCTTGCTTACAAAGTTTCATTTTGGATAAATAAATCCTAATTCTAAATCATGAATGGAAATATGAAATTTATACCTTAAATAATAGACGAGATGAAATTGAAGATCAAATATTGTCTAATCAATTTGATGATTTGAATATCACCTATGAGAGTACTAATGACACTAAATCAAATTGGTGGGGTGAGCGAGGCAAGTTGAATTTTTTTGTATTGCTTGGTTTGATCTTATTGATGTTGGATTCCTACAACATTTGGCATACATATTGTGTCATATGTCTTTTGAAATGTTCTAATCATGTTTGGGATCCGGGAAAGTGATAGTCCAAGCTTTGCATCATCTTGTACCATATTGTACATTTGTTTATAATTTTTTGGTTTTTGATGTTGGGTTTGCATTTAAGTTTTGGTTTTAAGTTTTGTGTGTTGGTCCTTTGGACATTTTTGGTTGGTTTTGAAAAAACAAAAAAAAAAGCGAGATGTCAACTTATGTCCTTATGAATGTTGACTAAGACTAAGAGAATATGAAACATCAAAATTATATTGCAGAAAGATCCACGAGTATTGCAAACACATTAAAGAATATCGTTTGGAACTTGTGATACATGAAGTTGTCAGTTTTACACATTATGATAAAGTAGGTGATATACTCCATCCGCATTTCAAAAAGAGCAATGCATTCATCCATATCTCATGTTACATTCCACATTGCATATACTTTTCATCTCAGTTGCATTTTCATTTCAAGTACAATCATTGAAAAGGTGTCGAATCCTCTTAGGGTTATTACATAACATTTATTAAAAGGATCCTAAGGTTGGGAAATGATGCCCGAACTATCTTGAACCAAGAACGTTTTACACATATTAAAGAGGATCTTGAGCAAAATGCTCAAAACCATTCTTGGAAGAAAAGGTGAGGCGAAAGGAGTATTTCGTGTCTGTCCTATAATGCAACAAAATCCTTAAAACAATGGTTTTTAACAGCAATGGAAACAACACATTCAATCAGTGGAAATTGGAAAGACATGGATATGGGTATTGATAGTGAGAAGCAAGGCAAGATTGTTGCTTTTCTTGAAATAGCTACACAACCTACAGAGGAGCAGGTATGATAGTTTTTATAGGAAACAAACTGGATCTTGGAAGAATCCATTCACCTCTTTTACACAATTGAGGGAGAGACGAATGATGTTCGGCCACCTTTACTTTCCAGGAGAGAAACCCTTTATAATGGTTATGATTATCACTATGGAGATGGATCTCATTATCTAGTTAAAGATAAACTTAGGTATGTTTAGAAAATTGATTCTTCCTCATGGGAGGGGGATGGAAACGGAGGTGTAGATAACATTTCCATGCTCTTTACACCTCATTTCAAATTGATATTTAGAGGTAATTTCGAGTAAGAGAAATTGGAGGGTGCCACATAGGGAAAATGGCTAATAGAAAATGTGTAATCCCTACAAGATTTCACCTCTCATGAGCTCAATAGAGACACATAGTCTCATGAAGCCGTCAAATCTATCATTTCTACAAATTTTATTTTTTGGTTTGCATATTTCATTTAGATCATACTACTGCTATTTGCATTTTGTTTTTTGCACTAATTCATTTAATTGAATCGTTACTTATTCATTTAATTGAAGAAAATTATTGCTTCTTAGCCTGCAATAATCCACGATGAAGATACTTGTATGGTCTACCAGCATCAAGTACAAATAACAACAGTAAAAAGGAAAAAAATACACAAAAAACCCAAGTCAAAATGTTATGGAAGCATATCAGAATAAAATGATGCAAGAACCCCTAGAGGAAGAATCTATATCGGTCCTAACATGGTGTGGCTAGAAAACACTTATAGGTAGATCCTAAAATGTTGGACCCATTATAAGTACCTTCTTAGTAGATAAGGCAACCAAGAAATGAAGCATCCCAAAATATTCAAATAAATGAACAACCTCCACTAGAGCATCCTAAAAGACAATAGAAGCCAGTTTTGGTAAAGGAATTTGAAACCCAAGAGCAAGTTAGGGATAAAATACGGTACCCTTTTTGTGATCAAGTGATAAAGGATTGAAGCAATACAAGAGTGTTGAAGGAGATTTTATGAGTTTAAAAATAATGAGAAAAACTATCAAAATATTTAGGCTTCAATATTGTAGATGAATTGAAGAAAACTTCATCTAAAACAAGCATGTATAATGCATTGATAATTCTAGGATAGATAGAACTTCTCTAAGTATCCTTGAAATCCTCATCCTAAGGGCTAATCTAACATAGAGTTGAATTTAGCTCAAGGTAAACAAATGTCAAGAATAGGAAAAAATAGACCACTACCATTTTATATGTTCCTACACATGGAAGAATGTGTCATACACAATTGTATGGTTGATTTAGGTGCAACAACAATAGCAATGCCTAAAGAAATCTACGAAGCAATGACAATGGAGTATACCTAGTCTAGTCTTGAATTGCTTCAACTATATGGAACCCTAGTAAAAAATTTCAATGTAATTAAAGACATGCCCATGGTCCTTCACAAAATTCCGATGTTGTTGTGGTGAGCCTGGAACCATATTTGGCATGTGTATTTCATGGGAGTTTACAACCAAGGTGGATGGATAACTATCTCTATATTACTCACACATAGAAATATCACATAAAGGTAGGAAGGTAAATATTTATATATAGAAAATACCACTCCATATCATATAGAAATAATGTAAGAAGAAGAAGAAGAAGAAGAGGATCGTGTTAACATAAACAGTAATAAAATTGACCCCATGGAAGCAAACATGGATAAGCTACAAACTAATGATTAGTTTTCAATTATATATTTTAATGCTATGATTGAAATAGTGATAGGCATCTATTCCATCGTAAAATTAGAAGACAAAAATCTTCTAGCTCTATCAAACAAGCAACTTTGACAAATAAAAATTTAGAAGATATATTTTGTTAGAGCTAAATAAAAAAATGGTGTTGGAGCTAGGATAGTATTGGTGTCACCTTTTGAATGAGTTAAGAGATTCTCATACTAGTTAACTTGAATTTGCACTAATAATGTAGCAAAATATGAAGCCATTTTCTAAGGACTACAAAAGAAAGAGAAACAAGGAGTTAAGTTGCTCATGATTTATGGTAATTTTGAATTAGTAATAAACGAAGTTACAAATAAATGCAACATCAAGCAACATTATCTAAAAGCTTATAAAAATAGAGTATGGGATTTTTTTGAGAGCTTTAAAGTGTTGAATGTAAAAGCAATTTCCAGAGAGCAAAATGCACAAGCCGATGCACTAGCCTCGCATAGAGAAAACTTCAATCTAGCTTCAAACATATGGAGAAATTCATAATATGTCAAGCTTACGTTTAGGCCCTCTATGCTAGATAAAGATACCTTTTGGTAGGTGTTTGATAATGAAAATAAAATAGTGGACTTCCTGGTTCAAAATGTGGCCTATGCAAACATTTTTTTGGTAGGTGGTAGAAATTATATTATATGGGTTTTAACTGGTACCCAAAACCAAAAATATAAGCATATGATGAAAAGTACATAGAGAAGCACAAAACAAGGTGTCTACACCCTAGCCGTTCCATGAACCAGACCTGAGAAATATAAAAACAAATATTGAAAGAGAGAGCCCACATAGGGACTAACGAGAACATAAAAAAAATCAAAACAATGCCCTCCTAGGGATCAAAATATTAGTACCAAAATTCCCATGTAGGGGAACAAATCTCGAAAGACAAAAAAAACCAACTCTAATCATCAACAATTTTTAGCTATAGAGCTCTTTTGGCCATGTTTCTTGACAACAGTTTCAAGGAGGCATTGATGCTATCCATTCCACCGACGATGCTACTAAGGATGGTGTTGTGGACCAAGTTGAAGATGACCACTAGAGAAGCAGTTATGTCACTCCCATTATCAGAATTTTTGAGGTGAGCATATCTCTCAGGGCCGGTTGTGCATTTCCAAGTTGACAAAAACAACATTAAGAACATTTTGAGGGAAATTTTGGTGCCAGATGGATAGATTCCTGTTACTAACCCTAACATTTATGAGCAAATCATTAGACTTGTTAGCTTCCTGATACACATGGCCTATGCAAAAATGACTAAAGAGATGCTTGAAAATATAAATAATGAAGATGTTATTCAATTGAAAAACAATCATATCCCAAAATAATTAATCACTCTTGAGAGCCTCTTTGATAGTAGTGATCAACCAAATAGTAAAAAATGAAGGTTGACCATCAAGAATTTAAAGTTATAATTAAACCTAGAAGAAACCTGAAGGTTGGAGTGTAGTTTTATGAGTAGTAAGTTTAGCACCTTCTTGCCTTATGTGAAGAATTAAGTGATATCATTACATAGAGTTGTGATACTTTGAAAGTCTATAGCATGGATACTATCCATTACACTATAGAATTGCTTCCCAATATTAAGCCAATTTGGAAAAAATAAAGACCAATCAATCCTAAAATAGAAATCCTAATGAAACAAGAGTTGCTAAAGTTGCTCAATGCAAATATAATTTATCCAATTAATCACTCTACATGGATAGCTAACTTGGTACTTATTAGGAAAAAATGAAGATATCTTACTCTGTGTGAATTTTTAAAATCTAAAAAAAAAATAATGTTAAAGGATCAATGTCCTCTACCTCAAATTGACCAAATATTGTATACTATTGCTAGAGTAGAGAGGTTCTCCATACTTGATGGATTATCTAGTTTCAATTAAGTCTGTGTGATATATGAGGACTAGTATAAGACAACATTCACCACAAAGAGGAAAATATTAGCTTATCAAAAAATATCATTTGACCTAACATTGGAGAAACATTTCAAAGAGCTATGAACTTAGATTTTGCTGAATTGGTAAACAAAGAAACATTAATTTATTTGTATGACATGATGGTCTTCTCTAATCAGAAGGGGAAATATTTAGACCATTTTTGTCTTATATTATAGAAGTACAAATAATTTAGGGTGTCATTGAATCCAAAAATGTTAATTTTTGCTATCTATGAAGGCAAATTGTTGGGACATATAGTATTAAAATAAGGCTTAGACATTGATCCAAATAGGTTCAAATCAATGTTAGCACTTCTATTGCCACAAAATAATAAAGGCTTGCAATTTTTCTTCAAGTAGATCAAATTTGTTCCAAAATTTATTTTTAATTTTTCTTAGATAGTAAAGTTGATGACAAAGATGCTAAAAAAGGATACAAATTTCACATGGATTAAAGCAAGAAGGGATGCTTTCAAATATATAAAGTAAGCCATAACTAGAGATTTAGTACTTGCCAACCTCAACTATCGAAAGAATTTCATCCTTTATATATTCGGTACTAAAGAAATTTATGTAGTTGTACTTATTTAGAAAGACATAGATCATAATCAACAACCAATAGCCTTTTTATGTTAGACATTGCATAATTATGAAGAGCATTGCAATTTTATTGAAAAATAAGTATTTTTTCTTATGAAGTCTTTGAATAAATTCATGCATTATATTTCTCAAAGCAAGACATTAGTATATGTTATGCATCCAAATATCAATAATTATATGTGCAAGAGGAATTGGGTGAAATGAGAGTTGGGTGGATCACCAAAATTCAAGAGTATAATATAGAAATACAACCCAAAAAACTAATCATAGGAAGAGCTCTCTATGAATATTTGACAAACTCTACAATATCAAACACAAATTTGAAAACTGAAGACCAAGAAGTACTGCAAGCAATGGATGGCTAGAAAGAACAAAGTAATTGGATTGATTAGCTAATTCACTTTCTTTATATTGGCAAGTGTTTGGATGGGTTTATAACTTCCCAAAGGTGAAGGTAAAAAATATAGGCTAAGAACTATGTTATAATTGATGATATTCTATAATCAAAAACTTTGATGGTGTACTCTTGTGATGTATATATCCAAACAAAGCAAAGGAAGTGTTGGATGAGTTCCACTCAAGCTTCTCAGGTGGACACTAATCTAGTGAGACTACAACAACAAAAATATTTAGGGCCAAATACTATTGGATTACTCTATTTTCTAATGCTTTCAAATCCACCAACACATGTGATATGTGTTAAATATTTATTGGGAAAAGAAATAACCTGATACTTCCTCTTCAATTGATTATCATAGAAGAGCCATTTCAGTAATGGGGACTAGATTTTATCAGGGTAATTAATCTAAATTCATCCATAGAAAATAAATTTATTTTAATTGCAACTGACTACTTTACCAACTAGTCTAAGGTTCAAGAAACAAAGTATGTATATTATGAAACTTTCATCAATTTTTTGGAAAGATTTATTACCAGGTTTGGGATCCTAGAAACAAGTTTTTGATAATGGTTCAATTTTCATATTATCTAAGACCATAAAATTTGCTAAAAAATATGGTATATATTGGAATAATTATTCTAATTATTACCCACAAGGTAATGGACTTGTCAAATCTACAAACAAGAATTTGATGAAAATAATCAAGAGAAATATTTGTGATAAACCAAGAATATGGTGTTTGATTCTTAATAAAGCATTATGGATAGATATCATTATAGTTAAGAAGATTCTAAAACCACTACATATGTTTTAGTCTATGGGAAAGAGGATGTATTATCACTGCATTTAGAATTGCCAAAAATGGAGCTCATAGATCAAACAAAGTTGAAAAATCCAAGGCCAATAGAAATAATAATAATGGGGCTAATTCTACTAGAAGAGAAAAGAGAGAAAACATATAATTTATTCTAGTAGCACCAAGTGGTGTTTAAAATATGGTTTGATAAAAAATCTTCCCCAAAGTTATTTAAAGTTGGAAATTTGATCCTCAAGTGGGATGAAAATAGAGCTAAACCAAGAAATCATGAGAAGCTAGAATCATTATGGTCTAGGCCTTACCTAATCTCAAGAATCCATGAAGTAAATGTATATAAGCTAATAGATATGAAATTCCATATTTTATCGATTCTAGTAAACAACCAGTATTTCAAGAATTATGCTTAGAAACATGTGCCCCAAGTTGTACATATGTAAATAACGACACATGTAAATAAGCTGACTGGATGAAGAATAAGCTTGGTAGCTACATTTGAAATTATAATGATATTATTTTCTAATAAGCAAGGCAATCTTAAAAGTGGTATGCATCCCAAGTGCTCACACAAATTATCAATTTCAAGGAAATATTTTGCAATAAAAGTTAAACATGTGCAATATTTCGCATTAATGTAGTAATGGCTAAACTCTATGATTACTTTGTTCTATAAATATAAGGCTATAAATATCCAATGTATAATAGATAAATTAGTCATTTGAGTAGTAGAGTATTGTAGAATTGCAAAAAAACTTTGTATAAGATAAAAAAGTGTTATATTCTTGCCTATATTTGTAATTTCATCCAAATCTTCCTAGTCTAGTAGATATAGCATGAGGAAAAAGAGGGCACAATATGTAGAGAAATACCATAGATATCGAGGACTGGCTAAGTGAAATTTATGATCCTATAATCATAATTAAGTCAAAACTAAAAAGCTTCATATATGGAGCAAAAGTAAAGGGTAGGAAATACTCAATCAAAAGGCTTGAAGCAACTCCATGGAATTTTCTCTTGAGTTCAAATTACTCTTTTTTGGGCCTAAAATAGCATGCATTTATGGGCATATTCCCTAACCAACCCCTCAAGCTATAGATAAATTGCATGGTAAGAAGCGTGAATTAGGGGACTAGTTTTTTTTTAGAGCAACACTATCATTAGATTTTATGGATTCCTTGAAAACCCCTATCTACTTCCCTATTATGTCACCAACTTGTTGTTTGCCATAGAATTATGTTGGCAAGTTGATAAATTAGATGATAAATTTGGGGTTAGAATTAAAAATGATTGCACTTACCACTTTATTTTTAATTTTGAAGATCTAACTATGAAAACTAGAGGTCAAGCAAAAATTCTAGATGAAAAGCTTAGTGACCTCTAGTTGTTGATAGTACCACATATATGGAACTATGATTCAAAAGGTAAATTCAAATGTAGATTAGCAACTTTGAACAATAAGCCTATAGCATTTGAAGATATTCCTTGGATAGATATAGAGTAGTTAAAAAATAAAATAGATGATCAATATACTCATCTTGATATTAATAAAATTCAAAGGTGACCTCCATGGGGGAAGTGCTATCACTAAAAATGGCCTTATGATTTGATCAAAAATTGAGACCAATGGCTAGGTGATAAGCTAGTGGATAGAATTGCAAATGAGCTAAAGTGGACTAAAGAAAATTTTGGGAATGTGGATTTCAAAGTATGATAGAAATAAATAGAAGGAATTCCCCAACCCTTCAAATGAATATTTTGAAATATATTTTGATGAAAAATATGAGGACTGGATGGAGGAGTATAAAGGAGAAAGATATCCCAAATTGACCAAAGAGGAAGATAGAAGATATCACAAAATAAATTCCCATAAAACATTAGCCACTTGTCACTTATGAAGATTCAAAATAATAATAAGTATTAGATGAAATAACTAGACACAAGATGAAAAATAAATATGTTAAAAGGAAAGTGCACTTGAGCATTATCCAGTAATAAAGAGTCTTCCAATAAAAATTTAGGAAGAATGATTAGAGTACATAGCAAGAGCTGAGATAGCTCAAGAAATAGATCATGTAGAAGAAGTTGTTGCAATAGTTCATGGTAAGGATAAGACTCAACCTCACATACACCAACATATCCAATATAGGTGATCCAGTGAGAGGATAAAAAGAAAGAGTTCTCCAAGAATTTGATAAAATAAAACCTCAAAGAAAGCCATAACACAATAGTTATATATGGAAGCTCAATGGACTAATGTAGAGATTCATGAATTCGATGCATAGCTTAGGATTAGCTCTAAAAAATTAAAGGATTAGGTATGACTTCTATACCTACTCTTGTATCTAAAAATCCTCCACCACCTTTGCAATATCTTCCAAAGCAACCACCTCCACCACATTCCCTTTTAATATAAGTTTAGTTCTCTCAAAATCCATCACCAAATGTACCTTCCACTTCCCTTGTATAAGCAATCTATCAAACTCCTAAGAGCCCACATCCACATACCCTTGTAAATGCTAGTATTTTATCCTTGAGATCCTCATAAACAACATTTTATCCTTACTAATTTAACATTATTACTTCCTCTATCTCTAGTCATAAACTCCTAGAAGCTTTCTCTAGAATATAGCAAGTTGAATAAAACACCTAGAAATGGGCATAGGAACAAGTACATCAAAAGGAGAAGAAGAAAGTAACAACTTGGACATATGATGGTTTAGATCTAATTACTAGGGAGTGGATTAAAGTAGTTGCAATCCCAAAGGTTAGCAATCCTACATCAAATGATGATAATAGCATATCATTCCATTGAGGTGCAAAGGTATTATATATCAATATTCCTTAGGGAGGATATACTTAGAGCTCTTCATACTAAGGTAGACATGCTATATATTCAAAGCAATTAGGAAAATGCAAAATATTAAGCTGCAAACAAGAAATTTGAAAAATTAGAGCAAAAATTGGAAAAGGAACAAGTAGAGAAAATGCTTTGAAATAGGAAGTCAAGGACCTAAAGCTTCAACTACACAAATCCCTAATTGAAGAGCAACTCAAGCATAGATATGAAAAATTCAAATTCTTGAAGAGCAGTTGCAACAAGGGGATTTAAAAATCCAAATGTACGAAAATGAATTACAATAGCTAAGGTCAAGACTCAAGTATCATGATGAAATATTACCAATAGTACTATTAGAACAAGAGCAAGAGAAGAAGAAGCCATATAATCCCATCATTTCTTGGGATATGCTAAAGCAAATTTAAAATCAATACTAGATTAGGATCAAGGACACAACTATGGAAGCATTTCTACTATTAGAGAAGATAATGTACATTACCAAGTTAATCCAAGAAGCTAAGTTGGAATTCAGCAAGGAAGGGAAGATTTAGTGGGTAAATTTAAGCAAGCTAAGACAATAATTCAAATGGTGAAAAATAAAACAAATCCATACCTGGAAGCACATTCCAAAATATATTTGAGTGAATCAAAATTTTTCTCAAGGCAAGTAGTGTATGATAACCAATTAATATTGCAAGGAGGTAATGTAATAATGAAACTTAGAGAAAGCACAAATAAAATAAGATTTATAGCTCAATAATTCACGGACCTAGGTTTCTTAGGGTTATAGGGAAAGGATGGTAAGTTTTACAATGAGTATCTTAGCTAATAAATGGATCAAGAAATCACTAATGAAAGTGAGATAAATTCATTACCTGAGCCTTTGGAAACGAATCAGGCCATTACACTCTTTCATAAACTATTCATGCTACTTTGAAGGTCACAAGAATTTGCTCAAAAATATAGCAATCCCTCCTATGATAAATATTTTGAATTAAGAAAAATATTTTGAGTTTATATCCCTCCTAAAAAATCATGGAATAAAATTTATAGAATATTCTAACTTTAGGGACCTCCTTCAGTTCCTCAAAGAGCCAGTAGAGGCCAACAAGATGAATCATATACAGAAATACTATAAGAAGAATAGGTGATGTCTTCTAGCACAATAACAATTGGGACCTTAGAAATGGGGAGGATGTAGATAAGGTATCCACTTGTATAGTAGTTTTAATTATTTTTAACTTTGTTTCCCAACAAGATCAGGTTGTATGGATTATGTGTTCTTGCAAACAAAAAACCCTTAGGAGGCACCAAAAATATGGATAGGAAGGATCGACCCACATCTAGCATCTCTTCAAGAGAAATTTTGGTAATTGATTAGTACATTTCAGGCTACAAAGCCAGAAGCATAGTTGGATGCATTGAGCAACCACCATATTAAGAAAAAAGAGGCCAAGGCATGAAGACTCAACAAGTTTTATAGTGTTATAATGAAAAAATTTCTAAGTGTAAAAAGCATTCAAACTTTTAAGATGATAATGTCATTAATGATCATGAAAACATTCTAGTATCCAACATAGTTAAGTCTCAACATTGACTAATGCAAAAGAGTTTGGTATTTTGGCACCCAATGAGTCATAATGAAAATTTGACTAAGTGTCTAAATGAATCCCAAAACTCTAAAGCATTGACATCATCATAGAAAGCATAAAAGGCCTAGTAGAGATAGGTTGGATCCAAAAAATTCTAAGGCATGAAGCCCACTATAAAAAGGCAATTGGCATCTAGAAACACACATTACAAAATCAACTAAGTGTAGAATATGGTCAAATATTTAAATCAATGACATCATCAAGGTGAGCATAAAAATTTGGGCATCTGATGAGGTGAGTCAAGAATTGTCTAAGTGTTGACATGAGGGTTAAAATTTTGATTAAGTTGATATCACTCAAGTAAAAATAAAGTTTGGCACTTGAATAATAAGAGTTGGACTAATTTTGCCTAAGGTAGTAGAGATCAACAAAATGCCAAGGAGATCATACCTACTTCCATCAAGAAAAATCTATTTTCAAATAATCTCAACAACCAAAGGCTTTCTCATTTAGCACCTACCCTTATGTAGCTAGACCAGTCATTGATCAATGTGGAATAAATAAAATCTATCATATAATTTAATTAAATAGCTTGATACATGTAGCAGACCACATTCCTAGAAATTAGATCCAACCACATCAACACAACAACATCATGGTAGTTGCACCAAAATGAGATAGAAATGGATGCACATTTTCTACACTAACATGATAGGCCTATAGTTAGTTTTAAAGGTAATCATTCCAAGCCAACAAAATACAATGTAAAACAATAAATTGGAATGTAGCACATTTTTGGGGATCAACTTTTTAGCTTTTACAATTGCATAAGTTGTATGATCAAATGCTATATTCTTCTTAATAAAAATTGAATTGTTGTTTACCCTCTGTCTAAAAATGTTATAGAACATGTATGTATGTTGGTTTTATTTTTAACCATTTATATAAAAATTGGATGTATGGTGTTTAATAATGTTAAAGTTATTTTTTTATCTATATATCTCTCTAGATTTTTGTTAATTCAATTCCTAGAATGCTTTGTCATGCATGAGTTTATTTGATTAATGCTCTATAACATTGAATGGTAACTGGTCTATTAATTTTAATCTAGTTAAGGGAATGAGACTCTCATGCTCTTATATATCTTGATATGGCTGAATCCAAACCATAATGTACTCCTAGCTTCTAACCTTTTGCATTCCTTCCTTTAGCCTGTAAACCACATCATTAGATTAGCTAGTCTCATAGAAACCAACCTTCTCCAAAGGTTGATCCAAATGATATTCTAGATCATCTACTCTTGGTCAAGGTCTTAAGATTGAAACTCATCCACTTAGGTAGATTTTGGACCAAGAGGACCTCGTTTTAAAAGTTGATATTTATCTACAAAAAAAAACAAAACTATAAAACATATGTATAAGGGGTTGTGGGTGATCTATTCATTGGACATGGAGTTAATTGAGGCCCCCAAACCATTACCTAATTCTTTCATTTCTTATTTTTTTCTTCTATTTCTTTACGTAGAAAACTTCCACCCTTAAATAACTGAGAATCTTGGATAATATACCCTTAGGGATGAAGGATTTCTCCCCTTGGATTGGTATACATACTTGCCTATTGGATCATCAATTCCATAGGGATCTACATCTCAAATTCTCATTTCCCACTGGCCCACCTAGTCTTCAAGAAGGTAGAAGGGGACTAGTCTAGTATTCTCTACTTCTACAACAAGGATATGACCAAAAATTAGTTTGGTTTAAAGCTCATGTTCCATTTTATGGATGTGGAGAGGCTCCATTAATATCATATCTTGTTGTTCAAGGACCTCATATACATCCTGTTGGGTGACCATTGATATGCCTTTCTCCTCTATTTCCTAGCTCTTAGTCTTTCCTACATTAGTTGAGATGGTTGATTTGTTCATTTTATCCTTGTTGAAGGTGGATGCATTTGACCAAAAAATTTCCCCAGAGAGGATATGAACAATTTTTCTTCAAGATATGGATCATACCAAAAATTTGGTTCTTCTACATTAATGCCTTACATCAAAGCAATTTTTATACCAAGAGTTATAGGCTCTCGTTGTGGATATATTGATGTTGGAATCTTGTAATGGTTTTGGTTAAGGTATTGATAATATTCCTAAATTATTTGGACCTCTTCTATGGTCATCTTCCTTTCAAACCCATCAATAAGGATATTAGATACCAATTGGTGATAAAATGGATAAGGAGGGAGTTAAAATATTGATAAGCCTTTCCTTAGAGTTAAGCCACCAATAGCCTGAGGTCCAATTCTTGCTCTATGACAATGTGCATTTAGCACATGACCATTTCCCATAGATACTCTAATAGGGTTATTGGATCTTCACCTATTTATTCTAGCATATTTTCTAATGTTGTTGTTGGAAACTTCCTCCATATGATTTGTGTTTTTGTGGATCTTAAGAGGCTTCTATAATTCTAGAAAAGGGGTATCCTTTGAATCCTTTTGGTTGTAGTGGATTCAATAGGTGAATGTGGTTTGTACTCTAAAAGGATGCATTGAGGCCTCCACTAGAAACTCAAGTTAATATATCTTCTTAGTGGATTCTTCTAAATATCTCTTTCTATGTAGAGTCACCAAGTGGAAATTATTATTATTGATAAGATAAAGGATCCCATCATAACCTCAGCTTGTTCCTTGATGGCAATTTTCTTTGGGTCCATTTTTATAGCAAAGTTTTTAGGTAAATATTCTAAGTATTTCAACTAGCTAACAACTAAGGACTTCACTAGAACCTCGGTTTGAATTTTTATTTTAATGATTTGGGTACCATCGATCATGCCAGTTCAAACTATTGGGGTCCTAAGAAGACACCTACACCCTAAGTATTTTTACCCCTCGTGGTTATGGTTTCTCTCATATTTCGAGTTGTTGCATCTGGTTCCCTACACCATGTTCTAAGTGTCTATCCTAGGAATTTCAATGGAAAATAGGACGTGGCTCCTTTGGATGACCTTTATGGTTTTTTAAGGCCAATTCCTTTTCTTGATGCTATATTTTGGCACTTTTTCTTTTCTATGCTAGCCTACTCTACTAGGTATATCTCTATGGAAAAGGGAAATGAGGGAAATAGTAAATTACTAATAATAAATTTATAGGAAAGGAAACCTATCTAGCCTAACTAGCCTAGATAAGGGTGGTGATGCATTGAGATATTGCAATTTCTATTTTGTATTTTTATGGGATGATTGAACACATGAACCAAGAAAGATAGAAAAATTGAACAGAAATTCAATAATTACATGAATGGAATTCAAAAGAATTCCTAAAAAGGCAAAAAAAAGCCACTAAAATAGTCATAGTCCCACACAAAAAGTATATGAAAACTTAGACTAGGATAGGGATTTCATGATAGTCATAGCTCCTTGTATTCATATTAAAGTGGATAATACATTCATATATAATCGAAAGAGGCTCAGTGACCTAGATATGTAGTTGTCCCAAGGCTCAAGTCTATACTAAAAGATAAAATAGAAAAGTAAGATAATTGCCACAAGTCATATTCTAGACAACATTCTTTACAATGATAAAGATACTAGTATATAAAGACAAAAATGGGAAATTTTCCTTTTCAAAATATAAAATTCCCACTTAAAAACATCCCATACAAGGGTCTTCTACATTGATGGTGAGTAATCCCAAGGCTCCTATAGATATTTAGAGTTTTCTAAGGCATATTTTTTGGATATGATCATGGTGAATGCATGCTTTAGAATATTTCTAAAAAGTGTTGGGAATTTCAACATGGTATAAAAGCAAATATTAAAGTTGCATTGCTAAGGAACAAAAAAACATCATTCAAATTGATTGAATAAGAACTCAATATAATTGTGGGGACATGCATTGTGTCTTTTAAGATTTTAAATTTTATGGATTCTAGAATTTAAATTTCAAGTGATAAGACTTTTTTCTTGCTATCAAATCATCCTTCATGCGTGCACCCATCTGCATGCATGATGTCTTACATCATTTACGTTTTTGCAAGAAAATTCAATATTTTCCATGTGGATCTCCATTGCATTTAAATATAGAGCACGATAATAGGTGCTTCCCTTGTCTTCCTTGACATCATGGGTTCTAATTTATTTTACTCATTTATTGTGTCCTCTTTCATCAAATGCATATCTTCAACCTCTAGCAAAACTCAATTCCCCTCCCACCTGAGAGAGTAACATGGTATTAATAACCTTTGTTGGAAGATAGCTCAATGCAATTTTGAGTCTTTCAGATAATATTTTTTGATAAGGGAATAGCCTTTGAGGAGGCATATTCTATAGTTGATATAGGAGTTGGTGTAAGTGCCATCCTTGACCTTTAATACAATGGTTGCACCTAGCAAAACCAAAACTAAGTTATGACATAGTGGTTGGTACCCTATTTTGAATACCAACAATATTTAGTTTTAAACCTAAAGATGACTTTTTTAGTAGAATTTTTAGAAGGTACAATGGTATTTTTGTTCTTCATTCTCCTTCCTAAATTCCAATCATGCATGTAGTGCATCAATTGGTAACCTTGCTTATAATTGAGAGATTATTCATTCAAATCGCTTGGATTTTCTAAAGATATTTAGCATAAAATCACATGCCCATGGGCCAAAAAGGGATAATTATATGCACTTTTATTACCTAATTGATTGCTAAATTCCATGATCTCCATTTTCCATCCATATCTAGTGGGCTAGCACAATGATCATGATGCTCAATAATGGTCAATAAATTAGGATATTGAGTCTTGGTCCTAAACTTCCTACTCAATATAAGTCTTTTTGATAAATGGGGATACCATATTTTTTCAACCATAATGAATTGGTTTATTCACTCATTTTCCTGGGCAATAAAACTAGTTCAGATCTCATTAGCCATGAAACTTTTTGTTTTTTATTTTTTATTTTTTATTTTTTAATAAACATGAAAGAAATAACTAGTTGAGTCTTAATCACATAGGGCACCAACTAAATATATAATATTTAGCATAAAATTGGAATAGCATATATCTATATTTGAAACTTATTTATTGCATCTTCTGTACACCCTTGCTTTTTAAAGAGAAATTATCATTTATTTTCTCATCAAAAAGCAAAAGCATTCTAGCTTTAGTTATTGTTGTTGCATTTATATGTTTCATTAGGGTGATATGAAGGTTGATATTATTTATAGAAGTATATTAAGATAAACATAAGTGATGTTCAAACTAATCCATCAAACATAAGGCTCTAAGCTCAAAAAATACCCTTAATCTCAAGGTGAGAAGAGGGAGATTCATAGCGGATCCCTTGAGAGATACTTATTGACCTTATTTCCTACCTTCTAATACTCACATATTATGAGTCTAAGGATTGATTTAAGTGGGAAGATTCCATTCTTGCAAAATATGAGTCTTTGATGAAAATTGAACATGGGATCTTATTCCTCTTATTGAGGAGAAGAATGTGGTTGGGCACAAATAGGTCTATAGGACCAAGCAGACTCTAAATGATCATATGGAGAAGCATAAGGTATACCTTATTACTAAGGGTTTATCTAAAAATGAGGTAATTAATTACATAGAGTTATTTTATCTAGTTCCTAATGTGGATTCTATTTAGACAATTCTTTTTATAACTACTTCCTATGATTGGAAGGTATATTAGATGTATGTAAAGAGTGCATCTCTTCATAAAAATAATTAGGAATGTATTTGTAAAAAAAACATTAATAGATAACTTTTTAGGTGGTGGAGAGTCCTATACTCCTATAAATACATTAGGAATGTATTTTTAAAAAGAGAATTAATAGCTAACTTTGTAGGTAGTGAAGAGTCCTATACTCCTATATATGACACAAGGGCAGACTAAATTTTTTATTCCTTGGATAAGATGATAGAAAGACATGTTTTTTGGTGGATTTGGTTCCCTTTATTTGATCATATGTCACTTTTCTACTGCCTCCTTTGACGTTTTTACTTGCTAAATTTTTGAAAACCCTAAAATAACGATAGATTCATGAATAAAAGATATGTATCACTTTTCTACCAACTCCCTTGACAATTTTACTTGCTAAATTTCCCAAAACCTTAAAATAAGGATATAATAATCATTAAAGTATGTTTTGACATGGATCCCAAATGCACACATCTTAAAATTTGATAGTGCCAAGATTGCCACTTTAAGTGGGGAGCTTGGTTGTTAGATGAATTTTAGATTTTGTAATCTATAATTGTAGTTCTAACATGTTTTTGCCCCTACAATTTGAATGGCATGTCATTTGGATTAATGTTTTAGATTTTATAACCCTAGAAAGGGTGAAAATCATGCATTGGATTCAAAGGGAAAGTTATTTTATTTCATTCACTATAAACACACTTTCATCTCTTCATTTTCTCACCAAACATGTACAAAATATTTTTGCTATTCATATGCTTTTATAACACTATTTTTAGATCTCTCTATCAACTTTCAAAAATCTAAAGTACCATTAGATGTTGTACACACCAATTTGTGCAAATCAATTCTTACCAGTCATGGTGGGTATAAATACTTTCAACTTTATTTTGATGACTACTCATGCAAGATGTAGGTACATTACCTACATTTAAAATCAGATGCCTTCACATATTTTAAACAATTCAAGCAACTTCTTGAAATAGAAAAAAAGCACTCTATTCAAGTCCCAATTGACTCAGTCACCAAAAAAATTTATTTATTTATTTTATTATATATATTATTGTTTTTTTATTTCATTCTTTTTCATGCGTTCTTCCTTTTTTTTTTTAAAAAGCTCATAGTTTTCTAGAAATTTTTCTTTTTCTAGTAATATTTAAAATATTTTTGGATGCATTTCTACTGTTTCCAAAAAATTGTGATAGAGTGTCTTTGTAGAAAGATATAATTTTAAATGAGATAATTAACCTTTTAGCTAGAGGGGTAGGTATCACCCCTTGGCATCATACATGTTTAAATGGTTGTGACATGGTAATAATGGCTATTTATAAAAGTAATCCTTCATAAGAGGATCATTTATACAAAAAACCAAATACCTTTAGAAAAGTGAAAAATGAAATCATAAGGAAAAAAAAACACAACAAATTTAGACAAAAAATATAGTGTAAAAACAACACAGGAAACAACTAAAAATCCAGTACAAAAGATACAACTTAGAGAAACTACATTCAAATCAAGAGTTTGGATGATCCAGGTTGTCCCACCTCAAGAGGAGCCCAATCACTCCAAAATATCATCTCTGCATGAAGGTTACTTTGGCCCTGGCGAGGGGGACAATCCCATGGCAGTTGGATAGGCCAATTAAAATATAATAAAAAACTTATCATTAATTTGAGATTTTAATAATAAATATTTATTGGTGTATGAAATCAATCCAATGAACATATATATAGATAAAAAACACCTTTACAAGAAGTATAAATATATAATATAAGTTAGATGGAGGTAAATTAAAATTATGAACCTTAGGTGGTGCCTTCCCTCAAAATCTTCAAACTAGGTCACACCTTTGCTCTACACATCTTAGGTTTAATCACTCCCAAAATAATTTGAATCTTCTACATTCCAACTACTCAGTATAACACCTTCCACATGAGTTATTCTAACTTCTCCTTTATAGATATCTCTTTTGGACTATTCTGCATAAGACATTATATGTTGGTACATAGTTGTAGATGAAAGTGCAATAAGTCAAAAACACTGCCAACACTTCCAATTTTGCAACACTTATACTAGACTAGGACCAAGACTAGGTTTT
This sequence comes from Wollemia nobilis, assembly GCA_028583015.1. Lineage (NCBI taxonomy): Eukaryota > Viridiplantae > Streptophyta > Pinopsida > Araucariales > Araucariaceae > Wollemia > Wollemia nobilis. The sequence goes on from JAQPPZ010002449.1 coordinate 7,222,211, forward strand.
CTATAACTTGTTTTATCTTTTAGATTAGGTTAATTTTTTAGATTTCTATTTTGCTTATTTATTCTCTATTTGTATATTCTTTGAATAAAAAAGTACAAAATATTAAGGGAAATTATCTTTCATCATTTTACTAGGTAAAGCTAATAACTAGATCTTAATTTTTCACCTTCATAGATGTTGGAAATAGGAGCAAGTTTTGTTGTAATTGATGTCAAGAGTCAATTTCAGTGAGTAGCATACGGTCAAGCATCAGTTTCCATGAGTAGTGCAAGAAATATATTGCTTCTAGGCCTAAGGGAAAATAATATTATAATATGCTTATTATAATACTTAAGGTGGTCAAATAAGGTCTAAAAGAGCAATTAGAAGGCCCAAGAAAATAATATTATAATTTTATATTATAATATTAAAGGTCTAAAGTATAGACCTAAATAATTAAATTAATTATAAATTAATTATAATAACTTTGTTATAAATTAATTTATAAATTAATTTAAATTTAATAACCCTAAGGTTAGGGTTACAAAGGGCAAGCAATCAAATTCAAGGTGCCGACGTCGACTATCCTTTCCACCCGTCGACATGTTAAAAGGGAGAGAAAATTTAATATATATACCATATGCCTTGGAACAAAAATATTATCCTTCGAACGAATTAATCGAAGTGCATGCAAAAATTGCGAACGACATGGAATAAGAGGACAGGTCTTTTGCTTACGTGGTGGTCAACTAGCGAATAAAAGGGAGGAGGCTTGAAGCCTCATAGCCAACCATGGAAGTTGGGCCAATGGTAGGCAGTTGTGGCTTAGGGTGCTAACTTGCGGGAGGTCTTGTTGAGTGGTATTTTCACCCAATTGTGAAAGTACACTCTCCCTTAGGATTTGGGTTCCAAATCCCCTCTTGCGAAGAAGTTAAACAACCAACTTCTCCAAGGTCTCTGCTATATTAGAATTTGCATATGTGTATTAGTAATCTCAAATAAAGATATTCAATTTAAATGCTTGGAACACCTTAGTGATTGTAAGTAACTATAAACAAGGGGCAATGTTGGTTTATTTTACCATGAAACTTTAGTGATTGTTCATTGGACCAAAATAAAGCAAATGTGATTTAGCCCTCATATGACCACGATGTAGTGCTTCAAATTACCCCTCTTTCGTAAAATCAGAATTTTTATGAAGAGGGTAATTTTAGGTTCAAAAAATAAAATTTGTGAAATGCCATAAAACATAACTCCTTCAATGAAATTGGAATTTTCATGAAGGGAATGTCATCATAGGCTCATGAATGAAACATGAAACTGAAAAAAAAATGAAATTCCGGCCCAAAATGGAAACTTTCTATTTTCGGATTTTTTTAAAATTTGTAATAAAACAACAACTTCGATGAATTTTTAAAAATACTAAACAACTCCGAAAATGAAATTTTAAACTACGTATTGGAAGTCTGTAGTATAACCTACGCAATGGTGAAATTATTTTTGGATTTTGAAAATTTTTAAATGTTTATTTTAATGCCTAAAAACTTAAAAAAAGTTAAAATTTTTGGAAAATAAAATGCAGAAAATGAAAATGAAATGCAGAAAATGGAAAATAAAATGCATTCAATATGATGTTATCCTATTCCGACAAAACCGAAGATGCGAGGTTTTCATGCATGCAACCTAACCTATTAGACTTGCAAAACAAGCACAATCCGGATAAGCTAAGTGTTGGCTCCTAGGGTTTTAAATGAGGTTTTTTCAGATTTAAACATTTGCATGAAGCAACCAAGAGAACTTGCATTAACTCCATTTACAAGCCTAAAATCTGAAAAGGGGAAAAATAGACATTTAATATTGCATGCAGAAAATGACTCCTTTCTTGTCCATAAGATGCAACTTTCTGAAACTTCCTGTATTAAAGATTTGTCATTTTACAATAACAAAAATTTTTGGTTTTCCCAAACTAGTCAATGGAAGAAAACAACTCGAACAGGTCCAGAATGGCCCTCTTGCCTTCAAATCTGCAACTCTGCTCGCGGCAGTTTCCAACCCCTTGAAAACATCCTTGCCTGGCATATTTAAAATTTTCAGGAAGCTTTTCGTTTCATTTTCCAATGGTTGTTCGTTTCACCTTCCCTTGTGCATGCATGTGTTTTGGTTTCCAAAAAAAAGCTTTTCGTTTCTATTTTGTGGCCCTTCGTTTCATTTTCTCCACATGGGCTTGCGTCTGTTTCCTTTCGTGTGTAACGACCATCTTAAATGATTTCAAATCATTAAAGATTCCTTATGTAACGTTTTGTCTTATTCATTGGATTTTGTCCTTATTTCCACGTCACTATGCAGTCTTTAGTTTCACTATCCTGGTGTTCATCACTAATATCAGACGCACTATCAACTACTTTGTTCCCTTGGCGAAAATGCAACATGTCGTGCTATCGCGACACTTTTGCCTCCTTGCTCTCTTTTGTTGCTTTTAGCCACGAAAATGTAACATGTCGCGATATCGTGACACTTTTTCTTTCTTGTTCTTCTTTCTTCTCTTTTGGCCATGAAAATGCAACATGTCGTGATATCGCGACATTGTTTCTCTTTTGGCCGCAACAATGCAACATGTCACGATATCGTGAAATTTTTTCTATTTTGGCCACGAAAATGCAACATGTCGCGATATCGTGACATTTTTTCTCTTTTGGCCACGAAAATGCAACATGTCGCGATATCACGACACTTTTTCTCTTTTGGCCGTGAAAATGCAACATTTCGCGATATCGCGACACTTTTTCTCTTTTGGCCACGAAAATGCAAAATGTCATGATATCACGACACTTTTTCTCTTTGGCCATGACAATGCAACATGTCACGATATTGCGACACTTTTTCTCTTTTGGCCACGACAATGCAACATGTCGCAATATCGCGACACTTCTTCTCTTTTGGCCGTGACAATGCAAAATGTCGCGATATCGCGACACTTTTTCTCTTTTGGCCACGACAATGCAACATGTCGCAATATCGCGACACTTTTTCTCTTTTGGCTGCGACAATGCAACATGTCGCGATATCGCGACACTTTTTCTCTTTTGGTCGCGACAATGCAACATGTCGCGATATCGCGACACTTTTTCTCTTTTGGCCACGAAAATGCAACATGTCATGATATCACGACACTTTTTCCTCCTTGTAGTGTTTTGTTTTTTCTTTGATCTTTAGCATATGGGCCACTTTGGTCTTCTTGGAAACTATGCAAAAGGGGGGTCCCAAATTTTGGGGTACGTTGTGGAGCAGCCACAACAAATGGTGACTCTGCTGGGAAATGCTCTTGAGCATTTCGATGAGAACCCAACCTGAAAACACACAGACTCAAATACAAGTGTCAGCAAATATCCCAAGAATGAAACTAGATGAGAAATACATGAAGCATTAGAATTATTAAGCATCAACTCAATGTGTGCAATGTGCTTCATTCCCTATCGTTTGAAACTCGTTCAAATTTCCATTATCAGTTTCACTTATGATTCGTATGCAAGGCTATGAATGATTTGTGTAGGATTTGATGTATGACAACTATGCTAGAGATATAACAACCTGCTTTGCAAATGCTTAAACCTTCTAGTATCATGAACAAACATATTAAAACTGTCAAACCCTCTTAGGATCAAATATGAGTATACTAAATTAATTTACTAGATCCCAAAGTTGGTTATGTGTCACTACCATCTTGAGCCCATGTGCAAGTGTAAGTGAAATCAGAGCTTTGGGGAATAGGATTGCCAACCTAAGAGAGATGGGAGTTTAACCATGTCCTTACTACTCTGATCTAGAGTTCATTACCTCATCTTAAACAAAATGATTTAACCTGTTATGGATGAAATTGTTAGGCTAGCCTACCCATTTGAGTAGTCAATGGTCTTGCTTTTAGACAAGACATGTTGCCACGCATGAGCATACTCCACTGCCAGTCAGGTGCCTATATCCCTGATGGAGATCAACCCCATAATCTAGGATTTGAATTTACTTTTGATTTCTTGAACCTTGGGGATGACTACCCATCCTTGCAAGGGACATGTAGTACGATCCTTCCAATCCAATATCAATGATGCAATAAAAGTATAATGAAAAATATTTTCTTTGGAATTTTAAGCTCTTGAGTGGGAAAAATAGAATCTTTGGGGAATCGAATTCTCAACCTAAGCGAGATGATAATTAGACCCTATCCTTACTACTCCATGAAGGTCAAATCAAAGCTTTGGATAATTGGATCCTCAACCTAAGTTCGATGAGGATTTAACGGAGTATTTCGTGTCTGTCCTATAATGCACCTTCAAACCGTGGTATATAATTTAACTTTGTAATCAACCCTACAAAATTATTTGGTATAAATTAACCCGTAAAACACTCAATGTAACCAAAAAGTCACATCAAAATCAAAAATATAAATTCGAACTTGTATGTTTTACATTTTGAATTACCATTTGAATATTAAATTCATTTTGTGCTCAATCCCTTGGCTATTATTATATCCCTACACATTAAAAAATATAATAAAAATAAAATATAATAAAAATAAAAGGTAACTACCATATAGTTTAAAATGTTTATTTTTTATTTTTTATTTTACTTTATGGTATAAAAGATCGATTACTTTATAAAGTATTTTTTGTTGAATTAATTATTCTTTTTATGTTCACATGACTAGGTTTCCAAAAAATGGTAGTATGACACATTTTTTGAGACATAGGACAAGGTCAATGTAGGGGCACAATTTTTGAGGTGAACCCTTGATCCGACCAACTAGCGAATGTAGCACCAGAGTGCAGTCAACGTGAAGGCACAGTAAATATGGGTACAAATACCAAGGCATCTCTCAAGGGTGTAGCTGAGTTATTTATATCAATGTGTAATTGCATTGATAAAATTCACCTCGTGCTTTCACCAAGAACATGTGGGATCAAAGTCATAGCCCGTAATGCTTCTTGTACTACCTGAATATCTGAATCTATTTAGGATCAGTGCAAATATTCATAAAGCACATAAAAATCAATTGCTTTTTAGATATACGAGGTCTTCCAAGTTTAGCACCACAAGAGTTACTAAAACCATGACTGTAGCATAATTTTTGAGAAAATTGGAGGGTAGATGGACAATGTTGGCAGTTCGAAATGATAAAAGTGGAACCTAATGCACAATCCAAACCAATTTAGCTTGCAAATTTATATTTTTAGTAGCCCAACAATAAAAATTCTATCTTGAATCTAGTGTTTGATTTTGGAAAATTGTAGTCCCTTAAGTTTGTGTAACCCACTATGTAATTGTCCTCATCTTGGATGGCTTCCAAAGCAGTGTGATGACCAATGAAATGACACAATTTTGTGGAACAAAAAGAGGTATGAAGTGTAAATGAGAAACATGTGTCCACACTTTAAAATCACCTCATACTCTACAAGTTATTTTAAATCACAAAAGACAATGAAAGAGGTGATATGTTTTGCTATTATGTGGATAGAATTATGCTAGTTCTGATATGTATGAATATGAAAACATAAACATGAACATAGTAATGTATGATTCATATTAGCAGCCATTTGATAGTAAATATACAATGACATCAATTGAATTTTCACTAGCGGATGCATTCATGACACATTGCAGGTGAAATTCTATGCTTGAATGCTTGTTCACCAGATTCTGTTGTTGACGGTTTCTTAGATGAGTGATCATACGACCATTTATATACATGTGAAAGATATGGTTTACCAAAACATATGAGATATAGATGTTGGGAAGTAAATCCAGCAAATGTTTGGATGACACTAGCTACAAGAGATATGTTTAGGTTATACATTGGAAGCATAACTTTTTAATCTTCCTTTCATTACAAAATTTCATTGGATGTCACATTTACTTAGAATATTGCAAAAATAGTGCTCGTTGTGCATAGTAATTGTATTCCACTTTCATATTTGGAGGCCATGACCAAAAATACATGATTCACTTCGGTGCTTGGGAGATAGTTATCCAGATCAGAAATTAAGCTTCACAAATTGAGTGAGAACAAATATGTTATTAGTTTGGTGGTGTAATCGATAGCAAATAAAATATGGATAAATCTTCATATCACATATGACACCCAAAGTGTCCTGTTCAAAGTTGCAATGTGTACATGGTGAATGTCATTGGTGACTGACATTGATTTCACATCCCAACTCAAGTAGACAGGGCCTTGGAAAAGTGTTAGAATTCAGTTTGGGTCATAGAAAAACACAGTGCGCATGGATTTGTGTAAAGGATTGGAAATAAGTTCTTTAAAATTGGAACATAAAACATGAAGTAATAGTCAGATAGTGTGAAGCATTCACCATTGGCTCCAAATCAAGCAAGAAGGAAAGACACGAAGAACATATTAATTACGTCTGCTATTTAACGAAAGAGATAAGTATATCATTAATTTATTATATAGTGTAATGTTTGGAAAAGTGTTACCGAAGGAGTTATTAAATGTTGTTGTTACAAGTGAAGAAATAAAAGGAAAATGAAGGCGAATGGACACTTGGAAAAGAAAGCATTACGAAACCAAATGAGAGGAAGAGAAAATCAAAAAAAATTGTTGGAAATTTTAAATATCCATTCAAATGCAAAAAAAAAATGTCTGAGAATCTTGGCGGCGAGTGCATGTTGGAAATCTGAGTTTGTGGAAGAACATCTCCTCCCTAGTTACTGGAATGCAGAAATTTCACCATTGTAATCCATTTGAAGCAAGGTATTCTGAAGGAGCATTAATTTAAACATCTTTCATTTTGGCAATATATTGGAAATTTTGATAAGTTTTATGCATGCGGATGGTAGACTTATTTATTTTTCTTAATATATTGTGTTATTCCATAGAATATTGCATCACATTAATTTTGGACAATGTGAAGACGGGTCAGATTAATGTTGGTTTGTTTCAGGATATTTGTTTATGCAAATTTGGGTTGAAATTTTAAAAGTTATGATGACTTGTTCTTTTCTTTTATTTTCTCTAACCCTAGCCTTTTACAATTTTTTTTTTATTTCATCAAATAAAAAAAAAATAAAAATTAAAGCCCAAAAAAGAAATACGTCGGTTTCAAGAATTAAATTTTAAATTTTCATGTTTACGCAAATTCACATTTTTGGAGGAAAATTTGAAGTTTCAAAATTTGCATAGTTTTTTAAATAATCATTTAATTTCATTTTATGCAAAATTTGAAATTTCAATAAATTCCAAATTTTCATTAAAATGAATAATTAATATGATATTCCAAAGTTCTTTTTACATTGCAAAGTTAGATTTAATCATTTCATTTTTATTTTCAAGCAAATCTTAACAATCGAAGATAAAAATTGGCTTAACGATCAAAGATAAAAAATTGGTTAACAATCGAAGATAAAAATTGGCTTAACAATCAAAGATAAAATTGGCTTAACAATCAAAGATAAAATTGGCTTAACAATCAAAGATAAAATTTGATTAACAATCGAAGATAAAATTTGATTAACAATTTGAGATAAAATCAATTAAAATAAAATTTTCAAAGGTTGAAATCAAATATTTATCAAATTTTGAAGGTTGTTAGTTGCTCAATAATTTCACATTTTCATAAATCCCATGAACAACAAAATCATTGTAAATCAAATCAACCCAAAATAGGCCCCTTGTTAACAGGTATATGCAACACTGAGGTATCCAATTAACTTTGGCATTTCACAATTTTCACTAAGCATTGCAAGTAGATTAATACATTAAACAGAACCTTGGGGAAATCACAAATATTTCCTTGCAAGAGAGGATATCCAGGCAGAATCTTGACTGTGAGTATATTCTTGTGATTGGAAAAAAATATCACTCAACAAAATTGGTGCTAGAAGGAGGGCCTAATTGAAGGTATTTGATTTGACTTACGAAGTTTTTGTTGAAAGTTGTTCACATTTATTGATTGGAAAATTCTCTAATTGATGATGCATTGATGCTAACATTTTACAAATTTGAGAATGTTCCTTATTTTTATGGTTTAATTGATGCATTTTTAATGAACATGATGATTTATCAATTAAACTTTTGAATATTGGAAGTTTTTAATTAGAAGAGTACTAAGCACTTGTTGTTTTCATTGTTAAGGCTGGAACCAAAAATCATAATCACAAGATCTAAGGCTTTTGAAGATACTATTTTCCATAGCATTTCTCCTACAAGGAGGATTAAAAGGTCCAAGATTCAGATGATTGTTATTCCACCCAGTAGCGATTCATTGCTACCCATCATCCCATTTTTTCCTCCACTAGTAATTCCAATGGTAGGAGTTGTAGCTTGGTTAGGTGCTCATAGCAGTCCTTTAAACATTGTTGGAGTAGCCCATGACATTCCAAAAAATGCAAAAAGGTATTTACCTAAATATAAACATGATGGAATTAGAATTGTTGAAGAGCATATTCAAGCTTACAAGGATACCTTGATTAGACTATATGTTGAACATGAGGATGTTGCTTGCATAATGTTTCCTCTCACCTTATATGAAATGGAATATGATTGGTACATTAGTTTTCCTTCTAATTCCATTACATCTTGGGCCTAGTTGGAAATAACTTTTGTGAATCAATTTAGGCTACCCATAGATCCTGCTATAATCTATCATCAATTTGCGTCAGCCAGGAGAGAGCCTAATGAACCTTTGAGATTGTTCAATACTCATTTCCATAAGTTGTATAGCAAGTTAGTTGCTCCTTATACTCTATAGGTAGATGTTGCCATACAAATGTACTTTAGGGCATTGGACCCTTTAACATCTATGTTTGTAAGGAGAGCTCCTCAAATCACTACGCTTCCCATGGCATACAATGAGGCTTTGACTGTAGAACAATAGTTGATACCACAAGGTTTTGGGATAGGACAATTGCCTTCCATAGGACATCCAGGTGCTTATAATCAAGTGCATATGATCAATCAAGATTTGTCACAACAAATGTCTATGTTGAATGCCATGTCATTCAATAAATTTAATTTGCCATACAATCCACCTATCATGCCCACTTATCTTACCACTCCACTATATTTAGAAAATCAATTCACCACTCATAGAATAGCTGAAACAAATACTCAAATCATACCTACATTCTTTAATACAACACCCACTCCAAATGCATCAACATTTCATCAAAATAAAAGAACTTTTCCACAGGTTGTCTAAAAATAAATTCTACCAAATTTTCAAAATCCCACTGTCACTATGAATAACACAATAAATCAAGATAATGAACCTAATTCTTAGGTAAAAGACCTATAGAGGGTTGTCCAAAAACTTAGTAGTGACATGGTTCAAATGCAAAAACAATTACCTCAAAATTCTCATCAAAATAGAAATTTTAGTTTTCAGAGAAAACAATGGAATACTCGTCTGAACAATGGAGGAGTACCTAGTCCCATGGTTAATCAAAACAATGCTACCACTAGTTCCAATCAAACCAGCACCATTGTTAATCTTTCAGATTTGGATTTAAACAATTGGTGTAGGGTGCATTCTACGACCCAACATAGTGAGAATGAGTACCTTGAATTCAAAACAATGCTAGATATTCTACAAAAAGAGATGGATAACATGGAAATTATTTCAGATGAATATCCTTCCCAACAAGCTAGTACTAGCAAAGGGAAAGAATCAATGCTAGTAGTTGAAATATTTGAATCAATTGAAGAATATGAAGAAGGGTATGATGGGTCTATAGAAGAGGAAGTTCAAGCTTTCAAACAATTTAAAAAGGGGAATCATAATTACAAGATTAGGAGTAAGACTAAAGCTCCTTTTACTTCTTCTACTCCCCCAAATGACACCATCATTCCTCCTGACACACAGGCTAGTAACAATCCCATGCCTCCATCTAAAGTTGATCTGCCTCAACCACCACATGACAAAATTGCATATAATATTGTGGAGGATTTAAAGAAAAAAAAGTGAATATATCTTTATTTGATGTTGCTAAGTTGACTAATCAACAAGAATTTTTGATGTAGGATTTTGGTGATCAAAGAAAAAATGAATCCCAAAAATCCATGGATGTGCAATTTTCCTCATGAAGGGACAAAGGATAATCTCCTCCCTTTATTTTGACCATAAGAATTGCAGGAAGAAATCTGCATAATTGTCTTATTGATTTAGGAGCATCCGGTAATGTCATGCCTCACATTGTTTGTCAAAAATTGGGTTTGAAACCCATCCCTTCTAACAGGATAGTTGTGCAACTAGATAAATATGAATTTCATGTGGTTGGAATGCTTAAGAATTTTCACATACAACTAGCCTCAGAACCTAGGATACAACAATATATTGATATACATGTTGTAGATATACCTGATAAGTATGGAATGTTGTTGAGTAGAGATTGGTCTAGGAACTTAAATGGATACATGGCCACATATTTTTCACATATGTGGCTACCATGGAAGGGTGTTGCTAACCAAATTAGAGTTGAAAGAGAACCTAGAATCAAGGATTTGATTACTGAATATAACAAAACCAATGAATTTTTTTACAATGATTCTAAGTTAGGTGTCTACACTTTGGAAATAAAATTGGATGTAGGTGAATCTAAAAATGAAATACTATCTATTAATCCAATTAAGGATGAAAATATTGTTTGGATGCTTAAATTTTATGGATCTAAATCCAAACAAGGTAGTGGAGCTAGTGTGGAATTGATTAGTCCTAAAGGTAAGTCATCTCTGGCAGCTTATAGATTATAGTTTCCTTGCACTTGTAATACTATAGAATATGAGGCTTTAATATTTGGTTTGTAGTTAGCCTTAAAGAAAAATATTAAATGTTTGAAAGTGCTAGGAGATTTAGAATTGATTGTTAAACAAGTGAAATGCCAATACACATGTCATGATAAAAGGCTAATTCATTACAGAAATAGAGTTAGGGATTTGATTGATGAATTCCATGCTTTCAATATTTCATTGATATCTAGGAAGAACAATCAAATTGTTGATTCTTTAGCTGTTGCAGCAGGTACTCTTAAGCCTATTGATAATAGGAGGCTAAAGAAGTTTTCAATTGAGTTGATACCCTATCCTTCTATACCTGACAATGTGAAAATTTTATAGGTATTTGAAAGTGATAGGCACATTTTTTATTTTGTAACTAATTCAGGCATTTTTAAAAATTAGGTGATCAATGAGGATGAAAGATTGCAAGAAGATGAAAATGAAGATCATGAGGTAACAAATAAAATCAATGCAATTCCTAAAGGTATAGTTTCTCTCAAAAAGCTTTTTGATATTGATTACAAAAGCAAAAGTTGTAATAAAACCTCACTCCCGTAGGATGCTTATAATTCCATTGATCTTGGGATTAGTAAAGACCCGCATAATATACTCATAGGAAAGGCTTGCACTCATCATGAACAAGAAGGAATAATTTAGGCTCTTAAATATTACGTTGATGTAATAGCATGGAGTTATAAGAATTTAAAGACTTATAATGAAAACATCATAACACATACTATTCCTTTAAAGCTAGATTCAAAACCATTTAGACAAAAACAAAGACCAGTTAACCCATTGCTAGAGCCTCTTATACAAAATGAGGTTAAGAAATTGTTGGATGCTAAGATTATCTTTCCAATCAGACACTCTACATGGGTAGCAAACATTGTACCATTTAGGAAGAAAATAGGTGAAATCCATTTGTGTATTGATTTTAGGAATCTCAATAAGGCCTCACAAAAAGATAACTACCCCTTGCCTTCCATTGATCATATTTTGCAAATGGTGAATGGTTCTGAGATGATGTCTTTTCTTGATGGTTATTCTGGATATAACCAAATTATTATTGACCCAAAAGACAGAATGAAAAATACTTTTACCACGAAGTGAGGTACCTTTGCTTACAGAAGAATGCCTTTTGGATTGCTTAACGCAGGTGCCACATTTCAGAGAGCCATGGACTATGCATTTAGATATTTGATAGGTAAATGCATAGTTATTTATGTTGATGACATTCCTATTTTCTCAAAGAACAGATCTAACCACGTTAATGATTTGAGAAAAGTTCTTCAAAGGTGTAGAGAGCATGGCATTTCACTAAATCCCAAAAAGTACATTTTTGGAGTAACTGAAGGTAAAATTTTAGGCCATGTCATCTCAAAATATGGAATTTCCATAGATCCTAAAAGAATCGAAGCCATCCAAAAAATCCCTCTTCTTGGTAGCAAAAATGAATTACGATCATTTTTTGGGAAAATCAATTTTGTCAAGAAATTCATTTCAGGATTTGCTGAAATAGTCAAACCATTAAATGATATGTTGAAAAAGGATGCTAACATTAATTGGATTGGTGAAGCTAAAGCAACTTTTTAGGATGTTAAAAATGCAATATCTTTTGCACCTGTGCTTGTGAGTCCTAATTACAAGAAACCTTTCTATATTTATTCATTTGCTTTTGAGCATTCTTTTGCTAGTGTATTAACTCAAAAGAATGAAGATAATTCAGAAAATCCTATTGCTTTCTTGAGTTCACCACTAAAATATGCACAGTTGAAATACACTATTCTGGATAAATAGGTATATGCTCTTTTCAAAATTGTGAAGAAGATTAGACATTATATTTTGCATAGTAGAATTTTTGCAATAGTACCTGACCCAACTATCAAAACAATGTTGATGCAAAATGAACTAGGAGAAAGGAGAGGCAAATGGTTGGCTACTTTGTAGGAGTTTTATTTAGAGATCCATCTAATGAATCTTGTTAGAGGACAAGGTTTGACAAAGTCTCTAGCTGAAATCGATCCTCAAATCGCGTGTCAACAATACACCATAGAAAGCATCACCACGGATGAATGGTATAATGACATTGTGTATTTTATTTTGAATGGTAAGTGCCCTGATCACTTTAATGCTATGCAAAGAAGAGCACTTCGATTAAAAATATCTAATTTTATGATTAAATTTGGTGTGTTATACAGAAGAAATCATGAAGGAATTTTCCTTAGATGTTTGAGTAAGGATGAGGCTATGCAAATTCTTAAGGATTTTCATGGTAAGTATGGGACTGGGCATGGATCAGCTAATGCCACAATGCACTAGATTTTGAGATCTGGTTACTATTGGCCCCATATTTTCAAATATTCCCATGCCCATGTTCATTCTAACTTCTTGCCATACATGTCAGATTGTCTCCAATAGAGAATGGAAATGCCACCATGCCTTTACAACCCGTATTTGAGGCTAGACCATTTGCACAATGGGGTTTAGATTTCTTAGGATTTATAAACCCAAACCCTTCACCTAGCCACAAATACATTTTAACCACCACAGATTATTGTACCATATGGATAGAGGCCATTCCTACTAAGAACTATACTTCTGAAGTGGTTATTCAATTTTTAGGACACATTGTTACTAGATTTGGTATACCATATTCTATTGTTTGTGATAATGGTTTTGCTTTCACTTCACTTCAGTTTGCAAAATGGGCTTATGAAAATAAGGTAAGCATAAATTTTTCTTCAAATTATTACCCACAAGGTAATGGTTTAGCATAATCTACTAATAAAAACTTATTGTCCATAATTAAGAAATTGTTGGAAATGAATCCTAGATACTGGCATAACAAGTTGAAATATGCTTTGTGGGTGGATAGAACTAGATCAAAAGGGTCCATAGGTACTTCTCCTTATCATTTAGTTTATGGTCAAGATCCCATTTTTCCTGCTAACTTGAAATTGCAGACTCTTTAGTTTATGAAAGATTATCTTGAAACTGATGATAAAACAAAGGCAAGACTTACTCACTTAATGAGTCTAGATGAAAAGAGGGAAGATGCCCTACAACATTTTAGTAAGCATTAAGGGGTTTTCAAAAGGTGGTTTGATAAGAGAGCCAAGGTCAAAGCCTTTAGGATTGCTGATTTGGTTTTTTTATGGGATAAGGCACACAAAAAGAAGGGTGATCATGATAAATTTGATAAACTTTGGTTAGGCCCCTACCAAATTTTTGATATTCTTGGGGAGAATGCATTTAGATTGTATAAATTGAGTGGAGAGAGTATTCCTTTACCTGTCAATGGGCAGTTCTTAAAGCATTATTTCCATCCCTGAGATAGAGAGCACAATCATCACTTGTATATATTCATTTCTTGTACATAGTTTTTTGGTTTTGCAAGTTTTGCTTGTGTATAACTTTGTTGTTTTGTTTTGGTTTTCGCTTGTACATAGTTTTGTGTGTGTATGTACCATTTGGATACAATCATCCCTTGTTTGTTTGTTTTGTTGTTTTTTATTTTAAAATTTTATTGGTTTCCATTTTTGGTCTTTCAATAATGTAGGTTCATGCCAAATTTTATGTTTTGGTTTGTGTTCACATTTTGCTTCTTCACTTTCACAACATGTTTTGGTTTTGGTTTTCCATATTGTGGTATGGTTGTGTAGTTGCGATAAATTTTTGGTCACTTTGTTGGAGGTGTTTCTTAGTCATGGAGGATGAATAATTGGTTTGAAGTTAGGTGAAATTGAAGTTAGTGAAATTAGATTATTTAGTAGTTATTCTTGAATTGTGGATTAAAATAGTGGATGTTGAAGTAATACGACATTTTGCTAAAGCTTCACATGTAAAATCACATTTAAAGGATATTTTTGACTCCTGAAGGATGAAATCATTCTGGTTTGTTGATTAGGCAAATTTTTTTATAGACTCCATCTTAAGCCTTAGATGATCTCTAACCCAAGGGGCGCATATGATATTTGTAAAGCAATCAAATGCTTATATAAAAAAAGAGAAATGCAAATCAATCTAGTGCCTAGGTGATTCATATAATCTCTACCGGGGCTATAGACGCTTGGTTGGTAATAGAGCAAGGTCTAGAAGAGATCAAGGTCATATCCACTAGAGCTATGGATGCTTGACTGGTAGTGGAGCAATGTAGAGGCAAATTTTTATGAGTAACATTTTTCATAGCCTAATTGCAAAATAGATGAGGAAATTTTGATGGATTCAAAAATAGAGAATGAATTCACAAAACACACACTAAGCTAAAGCAAATGAAGTGTTTACTTTCAATTGAAGTTATTGAACCCCATATTTCTTGGGTATTACTAGATGATTTATTTTTCTAACCTTTGGTTTTCTTGATTTCAGATTAGGTTCTTTATCCAAAATACTCAGGAGTATTTTCTAGTAGAGTCATCATTTGTTGTTGTCATTGCACAACGTACCCCAAATTTGGGGACCCACTTGAAATTTTGATTTTGATGTGACTTTTTGTTTACATTGAGTGTTTTGTTGGTTAATTTATACCAAACAATTTTGTAGGGTTGATTACAAAGTCAAATTACATACCACGGTTTCAAGGTGTTCAAGGAGAGTCTAAGTTCATGATGTCAAAAGGAGGTTGACCATGGTCATGATTTTAGCATTAATTGTTTTATAGTTGATCTCATTGTCAAGCCTTAGGAGACTCAGGGAGAAACTCCTCATAAAGCTCAATGGGTTAAATTCCACAATTTTTAAGCCTTGTTAAACCATGCATAAATCATATACAAGCTAAATCACATATTTTTAATGGTAAATTTTGACTTGTATCTTTTACATTTTGAATTACCATTTGAATATTGAATTCATTTTGTGCTCAATCCCTTGACTATTCATATATCCCTACACATTAAAAATAAAATAAAATATAATAAAAATAAAAGGTAACTACCATATGGTTTAAAATGTTTATTATTTATTTATTTTTACTTTATGGTATAAAATATCGATTACTTTATAAAGTAATTTTTGTTGAATTAATTATTCTTTTTATGTTCACGTGACCAGGTTTCCAAAAAATGGTGGGATGACATAGTTTTTGAGATAAAGGACGGGCTAATGCAGGGGCATGATTTTTTAAGTGAGCCCTCAACCCAACCAACCAATGAACACAACATAAAAGTGCATTCAACATGGGCACAAATATCAAGGTACTTCTCAAGGGTGTATCTGAGTCATTTTTATCAATGCGTGTTTGCATTGACAAACTTCACCTTGTGCTTTCACCAGGCACATGTGGGATCAAAGTCGCAGCTCGTAATACCTCTTGTGCCACCCGGATATCTGAATCTATTTGGGGTAAATGCAAATAGTGATAAAGTATATAAAAATCAATTGCTTGTTGGATTTACGAGGTCTTCCAAGTCTAGCACCATAAGAGTTGTTGAAGCCATGGCTATAGCATAATTTTTGAGGAAATTGGAGGGCAGGGTAATTTTGTCAGCATGAAATGATGAAAGTGGGACCTAACATGCAACCTAAACCAAGTTACCTTTCAAATTTATATTGTTGGTAACCAGACAACAAAAATTTTGTCCTAAATCTATTGTTCAATTTTGGAAAATTGCAGTCCCTTTAGTTTGTGTAATACACTGTGTAATCATACTCATCTTGTATGGCTTTCAAAGCAGTGTGATGGCTAGTGAAATGATAGAATTTTATGGAATAAAGAGAGGTATGAAGTGTAAATGAGAAACATGTATCCATACTTGAAAATAACCTGATACTATCCAAGTTATTTTGAATCACAAAATATAACGAAAGACAGTGATATATTTTGCTATTCTACAGATAGATAATGTTGGTTTTGATATGTATGAATATGTAAACATAAACATGAACATAGTAATGTACAATTCATATTAGCATTCATTTGAGAAGAAATATACAACAAAATCAATTAAATTTGCACTAGCGGGTGCATTCATAATATATTGCAAGTGAAATTTTATGCTTGAAGGCTTGTTCATCAAATTCTATTGTTGACGGTTCCTCAGATGAGCAATCATATGACCAGTTCAAAACATGTGAAAGAGATGGTGTACCAAACCATATGAGCTAAATACATTGGGAAGTATATCCAACAAATATTTGAATAACGCTAGTTGCAAGAGATATGTTCAGGTTATACATTGGAAGCATAACTTTTTAATCTTCCTTTTGTTACGAAATTTTTCTAGATGTTGCATTTGTTCAGAATATTGTAAAAATAGTGCTCGCTGTGTATAGTCTTTGTTTTCCACTTTCATATTTGAAGGCCATGATCGGCAACACATGATTCACTTTGGTGCTTGGGAGATAGTTATCTAGATCATAAATTAAGCTTCACAAATTGAGTGAACACAATTATGTTATCAGTTTGGTGGTGTAATCGATAGTAAATCAAATATGAAGGAACTACCGCATCACATATGACACCCAAAGAATCCTGTTCAAATTTGTAATGTGTACATAGTGACATATCATTGGTGGATGTCATTGATTTCACATCCCAGATAAAGTATATAGGGCCTTGGAAAAGTGTTAGAATGCAGTCTGGGTCATAGAAAAACATAGTGCACATGGATTTGTGTAAAATATTGGAAATAAGTTCTTTAAAATTGGAACATAAAACATGAAGTAATACTCAGAGTGTGAAGCATTCGCCATTGACTCCAAAGCAAGCAAGCCATATAGCAAGAACAAAGGACACAAAGAACATATTAATTACTTTTGCTATTTAACGAAAGAGATAAGCATATCATTAATTTATTACATAGTGTAACACTTGGAAAAGTGTTACCAAAGGAGTTATTAAATGTTGTTGTTACAATTGAAGGAATAAAAGGAAAATGAAGGAGAATGGACGCTTGGAAAATAAAGCATTACAAAACCAAATGAGAGGAAGATAAAATTGAAGAGTTTTGTTGGAAATTTTAAATATCCATTCAAACACATGAAAAAAAAGGTCAGAGAATATTAGTAGTGAGTGCATTTTGAAAATCTAAGTTTGTGGAAGAAGATCTCCTCCCTGGTTGTTTTTTTTTGAAAAATTTGAAAAAACTTGTATTAAAACAAAGATCAGTTACAAGTTGGGATGAGACTTTTCCCAGCCATAGACAGAGAGAACACAAGATTACAACAGTAAAAGAAGATTTGCATTGGAGCCAAATCTCTTAAACCAAAACCTAGCTAACAGGGGAGTCGGCGAATTCAAGATTCAAGCATGGAGAGACTCCTTCCCCATTGGCCTAAGGCACGATCCAACAAGGTTCAAAGTTTGCACAATGAGATGTTGCCAGGGGGATCGGTTTGGTCTGTTGATGCAACTTGTCGCGATGTCACGACACTTTTTCCTTCTTCTCCTTTGGCCACAAAAATGCAACATGTCGCGATATCGTGACACTTTTCTCTTTTGGCCGTGAAAATGCAACATGTCGCGATATCGCGACACTTTTTCTCTTTGGCCACGATGCTGCAACATGTCACGATATCGCGACACATTTTCCTCCATTGGCCATGACAATGCAACATGTCGTGATATCGCGACACTTTTTCTCCTTTGGCCGTGACGTTGCAACATGCCGCGATATCGCGACACCTTTTCCTCCTTTGGCCGTGATGAAGCAACATGTCGCGATATCATGACACTTTTTCTCTTTTGGCCACGACGATGCAACATGTCGCGATATCATGACACTTTTTCTCTTTTGGCCGTGACGATGCAACATGTCACGATATCGCGACACTTTTTCTCCTTTGGCCGCGATGATGCAACATGTCACGATATCGCGACATTTTTCTCCTTTAGCCATGATAGTGCAACATGTCACGATATCGCGACACTTTTTCTCTCTTCGTCGCGACGGTGCAACATGTCACGATATCGTGACACTTTTTCTCTCTTGGCCGCGATGGTGCAACATGTCACGATATTGCAACACTCTTTCTCTTTTGGCCGCGACGAAGCAACATGTCATGAAATCGTGACACTTTTTCTCCTTTGGCCACGACGATGCAACATGTCATGAAATCGTGACACCTTTTCTCCTTTGGCCACAAAAATGCAACATGTCACGATATCGCGACACCTTTTCTCCTTTGGCCATGAAAATGCAACATGTCACGATATCGCGACACCTTTTCTCCTTTGGCCATGAAAATGCAACATGTCGCGATATCGCGACACCTTTTCTCCTTTGGCCGTGAAAATGCAACATGTCGCGATATCGCGACACCTTTTCTCCTTTGGCTACGAAAATGCAACATGTCATGATATCGTGACACCTTTTCTCCTTTGGCCATGAAAATGCAACATGTCACGATATCGCGACACCTTTTCTCCTTTGGCCATGAAAATGCAACATGTCGCGATATCGCGACACCTTTTCTCCTTTGGCCGTGACAATGCAACATGTCGCGATATCGTGAAACTTTTTCTCTTTTGGCCACGACAATGCAACATGTCATGATATCGTGAAACTTTTTCTCTTTTGGCCGTGACGATGCAACATGTCATGATATCGCGACACTTTTTCACTTTTGTTCGTGACGATGCAACATGTCGCGATATCACGACACTTTTTCTCCTTTGGCCGCGACGAAGCAACATGTCACGAAATCGTGACACCTTTTCTCCTTTGGCCTCGTCGAAGCAACATGTCGTGAAATCGTGACACCTTTTCTCCTTTGGCCTTGTCGAAGCAACATGTCACGATATCGCGACACCTTTCCTCCTTTGGCCATGACAATGCAACATGTCACGATATCGTGACACTTCTTCTCAGCTGGCCATGACGTTGCAACATGTCACAAAATCATGACACCTTCCTACTGTCTTCAGGCTATCTCGGTCTGCTGCCCTTTCAACACCCTGCCTAATCACTTCATCCTCAACAACCATGTCACTATGCCACTGAACCCCTACCTCCTTCTCAGCACCCATCTTAGCCAGGAAGTTTGCCACTTTATTTAGATCTCTACTCACATAAACTGGAATCACATCATCTAATTCCCTCCATAATTCCTTAATTTGAGTGACAAGAATCCTCAGCCTCCATGTTTTCAAAGCAAAGTTCCTCATGCAATCTAGAGCTCCAACCATTATTTGAGAATCTGATTCTAGTATTATCCTCCTGTGGCCTTGTTTTACTGCCCAAATAGAAGCAGATTTGATAGCTAAGGCTTATGCTTCATTGTTTGTGGCTCTTCCCAAGCCTTGTAGTTCCCAATAGAGCATTGTTCCAACATGATTCCGGCAAACCACTCCAATTCTAGCTCTACCCGGATTGCCTTTTGCAGCTCCATCCATATTAATTTTAATCCAACCTTCTGGGGGTGGTTTCCAACTAGCTCTATCCTGTCCCTCTTGCACTTCAACTTCCTTTTCCATTGCCCCATTAACAACCTGAGTTTCCTCTTTAGCATAGACTACCACAATTTCTGTGACTTTGCTCCAAATGACCTGCCAAACTCCATCTAAAGAAGAAAAAGTTTCTCTAAAAATTCTAGCATTTCTCTCCAACCACACTTGCCACCAGATAAAGTTTAATCCAAGCTCCCAACCAATACAAAGAGCTTTAGATTTAAATCTACCCCTCTTCCATATTTCCCAAATATTAATCTGATTCAAATCACCATTAACTTGAATTTTATAATATAAAAACCATCTCTCCCAAATCTGGCGCGTGAATGGGCACTCAAACATCAAGTGATCAGTTGTTTCCTCGCTCTTGTAGCATAAAACACATTGAGATGGACCGATGATTCCATTACATTTGAGTTTATCAAAAGTAAGAATTCCATTATGCATGAACTGCCAGGCAAAAAAGTTTACTTTCGGCCAACCCTTGGACTGCCAAATCTTTCTCCAATCCTCCACCTAATAAGTATGAGGAGGGGGCTCTGGAAGGATCTTATCATATCCGTCCTTCACTGTGTAGAAACCAAGGCTCCCATAGCCCCAAGCTAATTCATCCTCCTCGTCTCTACCTATGAGAAATATTTCTACCAAGATTTTAGTCATGATGGGTGTCAAATCCGGAGGGATTGAAATTGGCCACTCATCCAACTTCTTAAACTGCTTAAAATTATAATCCCCAGCTGACTAGTGTTGAAATAACTTTCAATTTGGACCCATCCCTTGGTTTCTATGGCTATTTTTATTGGTTGCAATTCAAGAAATTCAACAATGATAGGTGGGTATTGATCCCATGAATCTATCCAAAATAGTGCCTTCTCCCCTCTCCCCACTTTCCAAAATAATCTATCTTTTACTACCTGAGATCCTAACTTGAGAGCCTGCCACACTAAGGATCCATTACCATCCAAATGGAAATGACCCACCTCATTTGGGTTCACTTGTCCCAAATATTTACTAGTTAAGATTCTACTGAATAAAGAAGTTGGTTGGGAAATCCACCTCCAGTAAAGCTTTCCAGCCAAAGCTTTATTATTTAACTTTGATCTTCTCAGTCCCAAACCTCATTTTACCTTGGGCTAGCTTACTTTGTCCCAACCTACTAAGGCCCATTTCCTCTCTCCTTTTACTCCTTCCCATAAAAATTTTCTAGCCATCTTGTCCAACTCTTTCCATATAGTATGTGGGGCAGCAAGGATAGAAAATTTATAAATTGGCATGGCCTGAATTACTAACTATAAAAAAGTTAATCTACCCCCATAGGTTAACCATTTGTGAGACCAATGATTAATTCTATCCTTGATACAATCCAAAAGATTCCTCTAGATATCTATTTTTAGTTTTTTAAAATGCAAAGGGACCCCCAAGTATACCATTGGGAGATAAGTCCTTGTGAATCCCAAGATCTCTAAAACTTTGTCCTGAAGCCTTTGATCAAGATTGAAAAAGACCACTTTGGATTTTTTATCATTGATGACTTGGTTTGTAGCCCTAAGGTAGACATTAAGTGTATCTCTAATCATTCTTGCTTCCCTAAAATTGGCCACTCCCACCAATCCTGTGTCATCCACAAACTGTAGGTGAGTCAAAACTTCCTCACCCACCTTGATACCTGTTAACAAACCTTGTTGTCTTCTCCTCAAGATAAGTCTACCCAATCCTTCAGCCAAAATGAGAAAAATATAGGGAGAGCAAGGATCTCCTTGACGAAGGCCTCGAGAAGCTCCAAATGGTTGCGATGGAAGACCCTTGATTAACACTGAGTATGTCGGAGTAGAAACACAACTCATGACCCATTCTATCCAATCCTGAGAGAAACCAAAGGCTGCCATCATATTTGACAAGAAGCTCCACTCCACCCTATCATAAGCCTTTGACATATCTAATTTTATGAACATTCCTCTATTACCAGATGTTTGCATTGAATGGATTGCCTCCTGAGCTAGAACCACACCATCCAAGATCTACCTACCCTCTACAAAACCCCCTTGCTTCGAGGAGATAATGTTATGTAGAAGAGGTTTTAGCCACTCAGCCATTACCTTTGTGATTATTTTATATATGACATTGCATAAGGCAATAGGTCTATAATCTGAAATGTGTACCCCCTCCTCCCCTTTTGGAATTAAGGTAATGAAAGTATGATTTAATGCTTTAAGCATTATTTTACTACCTTTGGACTCCTCTATAACAACCATTACATCCTCCTCCAAGTTATCCCAAAAGGCCTAAAAAAACTCAATTGGAAAGCCATTTGGACCTGGAGTTTTACCGGTGCTCATTCCAAAGACTACATTCTTTAGTTCCTCTCTATCAATGGGTTTAAGTAGGGTCTAATTTTCTTCTTCAGAGATAACAGAGGGTATGACAACAATAACGTCTCTTTGAGCCTCTTCATCTTGCACCATACTTTCCTTAAATAGTTTAGAAAAATAATCCATTGAATGGAAATGTATACCTGGAAGTGTATCAAAGGAGTGTCCGTTCTCATCTTGAAGAGCTTCCATGTTGTTCATCTGTCTCCTAGCACGAGCGGTCCGATGGAAAAATTTGGTATTTTTATCACCTTCTAATAACCAAGTGGTTCTTGCTCTCTGTTTCCAGTAGGTCTCCTCTTGGTTGTCAATGTCCTCAACCGCTTTACGCAATGCATCATCCTCTTCTTTGAGCTGCTATGTAATTGTTCCTTCCCTAAAGTGTTTTTGAACCTCATCCCATTGGCCACCAATGGAGCTCTTTGGACCTGGAAGTCAGTCTTGTTAGCTCACCTCCATTGTTTCAGTTGATCTTTGACATAATGAAGTTGTTTGTGGAATCTAAACATTGTTGTCCCATATGTTGGGCGACCTTCTTCCCACCACTGTGGAATTATCTTTCGAAGTTCCTCTTTTTGTAACCAAAAGTTTTCAAATTTAAATGGTTTGTGATGCTGCACTGTCTTGATCCCTCCTTCCAACAAAATGGGGAAATGATCTGAAACTGGACCCTCCAAAATCTAAAAATTTATATTCCATTTTACAAATGCCTCCTCTAAAACCAAAAAATGGTCTAACTTCACCTTTCTGCTATGTGGCTCCCTCCTCTTATTAGTCCAAGTATAGTTGGTTCTAGGGCATTTAATATCCACCAAGTGTAATTCCTGGACTTGGGCAATCATAAGTCGATCCCCTGGGTCCAAAATTGGGGTTCCCCATTCCTGATCTCTAGAGGATAATTTAGCATTAAAGTCCCTAGCAATAATCCAGTCTAAATCTTCCCTTGAGACTCTCATGTTATGCACAACTTTCCATTGATGCATCTGACCATCTAGGTTTTGAGCCCCATAAAAATTTGTGATTAAAACATGTTCAATTGTGACATTATTTCTAAAATGTGATGTGAGAACACCCCTCCAAGCTATATGTTCTATTGTAGTCCATTCAAGAGAGTTCCAAAGAGTAACTATCCCCCCTGAGGCACCTTGGGAAGCCACTTCCATATGACCAGCACCCCTCCAAATTCTGTTAATTGTTTTGCACATAAGATCTAACGACATTTTTGTCTCCTGGATAAGCAAAAAAATTGTTTTACATTTTTCTAAGAGTCTTCGAACAACAGATTGATGGGTTCTACTATTTAAACCCCTAACATTCCATGATTGTATAATCATTGGTTACCTTGAGAGCAATAAGAATCTATTGGCCTCACCGATCCTCCAGTGATCAGTTTGTCTCCTTGAACTGCTATCAATTCCTTATTTGATTTTCTACCCACTCCTTGAGAGTTGCTATTTTTTGCTCTCTTTTCCACCTGAGTTATCCCTAAAGTTGGCCTTTCTTTATTATTTTTTGCTATTCCCATGCTGACATCCTTAATTATTGGCTGCTCTTGGTTATGCACTATCAATGCCCCTGCACTCTCTGACTGCGGTAACTCATTGTACTCAATTACCTGCTCTATGACGGGGGGAGATGAAAGAGGAGCTTGAACATGGATGTTATTATTTTCATTATTCCCATCCACTCCTTCCATGAATTGATCTTCTTGGTCCATTAGTGTCTTAAATATCTCATACCTATTGGAGGGCTTGAGTTGGGTTTGCTCTTTACCATATTTTTTCTTTTGCCTTCTCCTTATTTTGGGCTGTTCAAAACCATCTCTCTGTGCTTCTTTACCCTGAGAAATATTGGTTGGTTCTTTGTTTATTGTTGACTTACCCTCCTTAGGAAGATTTGAAATTCCTAGAGGAGCCTCCATTTTTGTGTTCATATTATTTGGGCAAGATCGGGCCAAATGCCCATATTTGTGGCAAACTCTGCATCTGAAGGGCAAAGCCTCATAATCTAGTTGTTGAATCCAAGATAGTCCTGCAAGTTCAAGTTCCACCTCTTTCGGTAGAGGCTGGCTAAGATCCATTTCCACACATAATCTTGCATAAACAGTTGTGTTTCCTTCTATTGTGTCTTTGGATACACCCAAATGTCTTCCAAGGGAATTATCGATAATTTCCAATACCTGCTCACTCCAAAACTCCATTGGAAGTGCATACAAACGGATCCAAACCGGGACAGCAGTGGGTTCAATTCGAGGATCAAATCCCACTCTCCGAGGGTTGAACAAATAATCCTGTCGGACCATGATTCCTCTTTTCTGATTCAAAAGCCCTATTTCTATCGGCCAGTGAAGAAAAACTAACAATAAAATATCCATTGCTAATAAACCATAAAGAATACTCACCAAGAGGCTCCCAGTTTTGCCGGACCCAGGAATGCAAAAAATTTAGGGTAGGGTGAATACCCATGAATTTATAGATCAAATCATGATTGGCTCTATATAAAACTGTTTCTTCAACCATCCTTTGCTCAATGACAATCTTTGGCCTTGATTCTGACCGTGGCAAGCATCCATTAACTCGTTGAGATGTTGATCTATTTCCAGCAGTCGTAAAGAGCATTTTTAATGCAGTTTTTGTGCTTCTTTAGTCTTTGATGGAGATTTATCCTTTAACAAATCTGCAAAATAACTGTCTCTCTAGAAGAGGATTCGGAGGTGTCCCCATTGGACCCTCCTGGGGAAGCAATCTTGTATTCAAATCCATAGTAACCAAAAATCTCTTCGGCTACCCAACTGATGCCCTAGTTTTTCCTTAGCTCCAGAAACCCTAGTTCCCCTCCTTCCTGGTTGTTGGACTGCAAAAATTTCACCATTGTAATCCATTTGAAGCAAGGTATTCTAAAGGAGCATTAATTTTGGCAATATTTTAGAAATTTTGATAAGTTTTATGCATGCGGATGGTAGACTTGTTTATTTTTCTTAATATATTATGTTATTCCGTAGAATATTGTACCACATTAATTTTGGACAACATGAAGATGGGTTAGATTAATGTTGGTTTGTTTCAAGATATTTGTTTATGTAGATTCGGGTTGAAATTTTAAAAGTTATGGCAACTTGTTCTCTTATTTTATTTTCTCTAACCCTAGCCTTTTACATTTTTTTTAATTTCATTAAATAAAATATAAAAAAATAAAAAAATTAAAACCCCAAAAGGAAATATTTCGGTTTCAAGAATTCAATTTTAAATTTTTATGTTTACGCAAATTCACACATTTGGAGGAAAATTTGAAGTTTCAAACTTTGCATAGTTTTAAAATAATCATTTAATTTCATTTTACGCAAAAAATTGAAATTTCAATAATTTCCAATTTTTTATTAAAATGAATAATTAATATGATATTCCAAAGTTCTTTTTACATTGCAAAGTTAGATTCAATCACTTCATTTTTATTCTCAAGCAAATATTAACAATCGAAGATAAAAATTGGCTTAACAATCAAAGATAAAAATGTTGGAGAGTAAGTGGGTAGTTAAAACTCTCTACTTGAAATTGAGAGGCCCTAGGTTCAAATCTCTCCCCTCACATGCAAATCAAACAAGAAAACAATCGAAGATAAAAATTGGCTTAACGATCAAAGATAAAAAATGGCTTAACAATCAAAGATAAAATTGGCTTAATAGTCGAAGATAAAATTTTAGAAATAATCGAAGATAAAATTTGATTAACAATTTGAGATAAAATTTATTAAAATCAAAATTTCAAAGGTTAAAATCAAATATTTATCAAATTTTGAAGGTTGTTAGTTGCTCAATAACTTCACATTTCATAATTCCCATGAACAACAAAATCATTGTAAATCAATTTAACCCAAAAACATGCCCCTTGTTAACAGGTATATGCAACACTAAGGTATCCGATTAAATTTTGGCATTTCACATTTTTACTAAGCACTACAAGAAGATTAATACATTAAAAAAAAACTTGGGGAAATTACAAATATTTCCTTGCAAGAGAGGATATCCAGGCAGAATCCTGACTATGAGTATATTCTTGTGATTGGACAAAAATATCACTCAACAAAATGCTACCTTGATAGAAGAGAAGAGATAGAAAGTAAAGTAACCTAAAATGATAAATTGGTTACACCATTTAGAGAAAATCTAAGAACAACTTGTCACTGCGCTTGTACAAGCTTGCAATGGGATTCTCAGTGAGATCAAATATTGCAGGGAATGGACTCAGAGATATAAAAAAATCCTTCATTATAAATATCCCATAGTCAATCATACAACCATAATATTTTTTTAAATGTAAAGGCCTAACTCTTAATTAATTAAAAAATACAAGTCTTCACAAAAAAAAAGGTGGATAGGCATGCCCTAATAGGTAGTCACACTAACTCACTCAGGTTGAATTAGGAAGCAGTTACTCAAAACAACAAAAGTAGGGTTAAACCTATCACCAACCACAACACCAAAAAGCATGCATTAAATCATGTCAATCATGGGGTTTTCTCACAAGGTGAAAGATCATCATCCTCCATATGCTACCAACTGGTATTAGAAGGAATGGAAATGGGCCACCCATCCTCCCTAGGCATGTGAACATTATCACTTGTACTAGAGCCATCAATGCCATTAGATACACCCCAGTCCACCATAATGTTTTTTCTTTAAATAATTCTTTTACATACACATGCCTGGATGATTTTTATTTTTTAAAATACTTTGTTTATATAAATAAAATAGAAAAAAATATTATTTTTAGAAAGAGATCATGTTTAAATATTATCAACTTATACGTACATAATTAAATATATATATATATATATATACATATACATATATATATATATATATATATATCATACAAGATTGAAACAAATTTTATATTGATAAAATTAAGTTATATTATTAGAAATTTTTATTTTTTTGGTAAGTTAATTGATATTATATTATGTCGGGAAATATGAAGGCTCCCAAATACCTTTTACATCAACAGGGAACAACAGGCATCAACCTAAGCCCAAGAGGAAGTATACAAAACCCTCAGAAAAGTAGGTAAATCTTCACCTATTACATCGACAGAAAACACTACAACAAACACAGAGAAAAGGATCCATCCTTCAAGACTACAAGATGAAAGCCGAACTCAAGAAAAACAAAGAAGCCCCTTGGGCACTACCCAAACCAAACAGTAGGAACATCCGAGCAACAATCTACTGATCAGGACTGCCCATGGCCTCCTTCTGTTCATCCACCTTTTTGCTAGAAGCTTCTGGATTCTTCTCAGCTCCTCCCAAAGTCTGAGAATTCTGGGAAGAAGCGAGTAATTTTCTGAATTGCTTTCGATGCAACAAATTTTTCCCACCCTATCACATTCGGTGATGGTTCCAAGACTTCTGGATTTTTCAAAAATGATGATTCCCAACATTGTCAGATTTCCTATCTCGGTCCTGGAGCAAATCTTGTCAATCTTCAAATAAACATCTCTAAAAATATTTTGGTGCCAATGATCTTTCCACATGCGGTAGGGATCGCTCGAATTGGAAAGAGTGAGATCTCCATTTGCGTTGTTGATGTCCCCACTATATCTGCAAAAAACATCCTTTGATTTGTTCCCAAACTTTCTGTTTGAGACGTTAGTAGGCTTTGGGAATGAACTATCACTCCTGGCTGTTGAAAAATCATAAATTTTTTGGAGAAATGGATAGATCATGTGGCAATGGACATAGATACCAGACATGCTAGGGGTTATGTGACAGGACACCCACCTATTATGGAAATGATGTAGATTAATATTCGTGAGATGAATGGGTTCGAAACAAGTCCAGATGATCATGAGACAACCATCCAACTGATAGTTCCACAGAGAGAAGGGGTCATTAAATTGATGGAATTTGTTATTCAAAAGGATGGGCCATAAAACCAAGACCTCAAAGACTTTTTGAAATTTGGTGCCTATTGTCCTACTAGGACCTTTTGAAACTTCAACACTCTTACACATAATGAGGAAACTTATAAAAAATATGGTAACCCAGCTAATCATTGTCAAATTTTTCAATAGTGGCTAAAGCATGTACCTCCTGTGGTAGTGTGTCTGTCCAAGTCAACAAACCTGGACCATCAACCCCAATGTTTGCCAGTTTATCTGCTACCTTATTTGCTTCTCTGAAAGCATGTTGGAAGATAACTTCCTACTAGTGAGTAGCAAGTTTCCTGGCCTCTTCAATGCAACTTCTAACTTTCCAAGATGGTCTTTTGGAGCTTTTCATGTAATTAATAATATTGAGAGAATCCCCTTCAATGATGATTCTGCCTGGGATATGTTTGATTAATGCAAGACCTCTCCATAATGCCTTTGCTTCAGCCATATGATTGGACTATTCACCAAGGTATTCAACAAAATGCTAAAATCGAGTTTCCTTTATGATCTCTGATTATACCTCCTGCTCCTGCTTTGCCTGGATTGTCTTTTGCTGCTCCATAAAAATTCAATTTGACCCATCCCTGGGGTGGGGGACACCATTTAATGTTGCTTCTGGGATTGGGTTGAGATACAATCATGTCCTGGGAAATGTTCAGATAATGAAGAATGACAGTTTCAAACCTGGAACAAGGCCTTGGATCATACGGAATAATGGAAGCATTCTCTTTGGCAAAGGAAATAATTTTACTGGTTAGAGATGAAATATCCTTGGAAAAATTAGAGAACACTCTCTGGTTCCTTTCTAACCATATTTTCCAAAGAAAATGATATAGACAGAACCTCCAAATTGTGCTCAGCTTGGGATGGTGGAAAGGTTGAGGCCACTGAATGAACAACTCCACAATAGAAGGAGGTTTTACCCAACTTATTTGGAACCTTTGGAAGAGGTTATCAAGAATGGAAATGGAATAGGGACAATTGAGAAAGATGTGGTGGGAGGATTCCTAGTTAGATAAGCATAAAAAATATCTATTTGGGATAATGATCCCTCTTTTAATGAGGTTATCAACTATCAAAATTTTATTTTGAATGGCAAGCCAAGCAAAGAAAGCAATTTTGGGGGTAAGGTGTTTGATCCATACCAAATTGAAAGGAATTTGGGTTTCTTCCTGGGGAATGAGGAGCTGATAAGCAGATTTGACTGTAAAATTTCCATCTTCTATTGGGGCCCAAATAATGTTATCTTTAACTTCTCCTATGGGGATGATTATGGAATTGAGCAGTCTTTCTAAGGCCCTTGATTCTTCAGGGTGATGGATGTTGTGAATGCTTTTCCACCTGCAGATGTTATTTGTTTTGTGAAGGAAATCAACCACTTTGTATCCAAAGGTTGCATCTGTAAAGTCTTTGAGAATCCTGATGTTTTGAGCCTGAATGAGTGGCTGATTTCCTATCCACCTATCCAACCAGAAGTTTATTGATCTACCATCCCCCATTTCCCACCTGAGTCCTTTCCTCAATAGACTCTTTGTTTGGATTATTCCTTTCTAGAAAGTTGAGCCATTTGTGGGTGTTGTCTCATTTAGAAACTTTGTGCCCTACAAATACTTCCTCTTGACTATAGTGATCCACTCCACTTGCTCTTCCGATAATAATCTCCATGCCTGTTTAGCCATTAATGCCAGATTTAAGTTTTTAAGTCTTCTCAATCCAATTCCTCCTTGGTCTTTAGATCTGCAAACTTTATCCCAGGCTACCAGATGGAAATGACTTTTGTTTTCAGCCCCAGTCCATAAGAATTATTTTTGAGTTTGTTCAATCTTATCATACACTTTTGAGGGAGCTTTAAACACTGAAAGGAAATAGATTGGGATACTTTGGAGGTATGCCATGGTTAAAATAGCTTTCCCTGCTTGGGATAGAAGGTTCCCTTTCCAGCCAGTTAACTTTTTTTGAACTCTCTCAATCATTGGGTTCCACATCCCCTCAACTGGTGTACCCACAAAAAGAGGAAGACCTAAGTAAACAATAGGGAATGATGCAATTGAGCATCCCAAGATCCTGGCTATTTTGATCTATCTCTGGTGAGGAGTGTTCAAGAAATAAATTTTGCTCTTTTGGAAATTTATTTTTTGGCCTGTTGCTTCTTCATATAGCAAAAGAATGTATTTGATTACTTTAGCTTCAAGTATGGAGGCAAAAGTGGATAGGATCATGTCATCCACAAATTATTGGTGAGTAACAGGATCAATTTGAGTTGTTACTTTAATTCTAGAGATGAGACCTGATCTTCTGGCAGCATGAATTGTCCTCCCCAAAGCTTTCACAACTATGATGAAAAGTAGGGGAGATAAAGGGTCTCCTTGTCGAAGACCTCTACTGCTTTGGAAGTAACCAGCTAGGGAACCATTTACAATAACTGAAAACCATGCAGTTGAGATGCAACCTTTAATCAGTTCCACCCATTCTAGATGAAACCCAAACTTGAGTAAAATAGCAAAGAGGAAATCCCAATTAACCCTATCAAAGGCCTTGTTCATATCCAGTTTGAGGAAAAAAATAACTTTTTTATTCTGAGACGATGAATGGAGAGCCTCATGCATTGTTATGATTCCATATAAAATTGACCTTCCTTGGATGGAGCTTCCTTGACAGTGGTCTATAAACATAGGAAGCACATCCCTCATCCTATTCACCATGCATTTAGTGAGGATTTTGTAGATAACATTGCAAAGGTTGACTGGTCTGAACTCATTTAAACTCCTTGCAGTTGGGCTTTTGGGAATTAGTGCTATGAAGGTGGAATTGAAGCTACGAGGGACCACTTTGGAAGATTGGAGTTCTCTGACTATTGCACAAACATCACCACCCACAATATCCCAGAAAGTCTAGAAAAATCTTGGAGGGAATCCATCTGGTCCAGGGGCCTTGTCAGGGTTCATGGAAAATAGGGCTTCTTTGATTTCATCCTCTGAAAATGTAGTAAGCAACTTTTGATTGACCCCATTAGGAATGACCTGCGGAATATGGGATAGTAATGATTCTTTGGCCAAATATGAACCTGGAAGAGGAGCTTCAAGAAGGGATTCAAAATGGGAAACTACTTCATTTTTTATTTCTCTGATGTCTGTTGTGATGGTCCCATCATTTTTGAGCAGTTCTTTTATTCTATTATTACTTCTATTCCTCATTGTGGAGATATGAAATATTTTGTATTTGCATCTCCCTCTTTTAACCATGTGATTCTAGACTTTTACCTCCAAAAGGTCTCTTCACAGGCCAAAACATTATGGTATTCTGATAAAGCATTTTTTTCTTCCAATATGATCTCTTCATAATTTAATCCATTTTGGATTTTATGCTCAATAATGGTTAATCTCTCCTTAATGGCTTGCTTGTTGTCAAAAATATTCCCAAAAATCTCTTTGTTCCAGACTTTAAGGTTTTCTTTGACTAATTTCAGTTTTTGCCCTAGTCTGTAAGAAGGTGACCCTTGGACCAAGGTTGGCCACCACTGCAACATTCTTTCCCTAAGATCTGGATGATGAACCCACATTGCTTCAAAATGAAAGGGGGTTTTGAAAATTTTTGGATTATCCATTTCTAATAGAAGAGGGCTATGATCGGATCCCAAAATATTTATAGCTTCTTTGGACAATAATGTTCTATCCAATATCACCTGAATAAATTGGCTTCCACTTCATCTGTTGCTCCAAGTAAATTGGTTCCCTTTGAGGTTAACATCCATGAGATCATTGGTATTGATAAATTCTCTAAATTCTTCCATGCTTCTGGTTGGGTTACCTGAACCTCCCCTCTTATCAGATGGATACAATGGTGTGTTGAAGTCCCCTGCCAGGATCCAGGGAATAGAAGAAAAACTTTCTCTTAGCTTGGTAAGGGCTGCCCATAGCATAGCTCTGCCAGTGGGTGTGTTAGGAGCATAAACATTTGTAAGAATCCACTGAAAATTTTTATCTTTGTCAAAAAACAAAATGCTAGTAGTTCTATCACATGAATGTATTAATCTACCTTCTATCTTTAATGGGTCCCAAAGACACATTAAACCTCCTGAGGCTCCTCTTGCATGGCTAAAAATGGCTTCACAAATTTTCCAAACTTTTTTGGTTGTTTGAATAGACCAACTTTCATCTATCTTGGTTTCTTGCATGATAAATATGGTAGGTTTGACTTCTCTCCTAATGGATCTGGCTATCCTTTGTTTAGCCAACCCATTTAACCCCCTCACATTCCAGGAGAGGATTTTCATTTTGATGGTTTGGTTTTTCTGCCCCCCTTACCTTGTGTTTGGGGGGTTTGGTGCATTTATTCTCATCAGTGGATTGGGAAATAATGTTTGGAAATAGGGTTAGTTGTATCCCATTAGCAATATCATTCTGAATATCCTTTTTCCATTGCTCACTAGCTGATATCCTGCCTCTTCTCTTTTCACCTCCACAATCAATAGGAGATTTTTTTGAACTTCTAGTCTATTTTGGACTAGGTTTTGGGGGGATAATTTGTTGTAGGATGGGACTACCCTTTTCCTTAATCTTATGAATTGCACTCTGGTATTCCATATGAGCATGTTTTGACTTTCCTTCAGAATAAATAAGCTCTTTTAGAGGGATCAGATCCTCCTCTTCAAGAAAATTATCTAGGTTATTAACATTTTCAACAGGAGTGTGAGATGGCCCAGATTTCGTAGGAGAGTCTAAGTTATTGGGAAGTTCAATCTCCTTGCCCTTGATGTATTCACCCTCTTCACATTCTTCTAATATATCTTTAGAAAGAACATCAAATTTATTTGGAGAGGTAAAATATGGGCATACCTTTTCTTGGTTTGGAGTTTTAGCAAAACCAACCTGTTGGTCTTCATTGTCAGGATCAGGTTGTTGGGGATTTGAAGTCTCTCCACCCGAAAGCCCACTTCCACTCTATTTCTATCGATAAACCTTTCCATGTAGGTTTTGACCTGACCTTTGCTACCAGAATTGTCCTTTTTGCCCTTGGTTCCTCCTCCCTTGGAACCTATTGAACTGCACATCCTTTTTTGGTAATTCCTCCATTTATTTTAAAGAAGGGCATTGGTTCCTTAAAATGGCACTGTGTGTGGCATTAAAAATAGTAAACTAGCTTATTTTCATATACTAAAGCCTATTTGTGATAATATGTCCCGTATTCCAGCTCTATGTAGGTCGACAATTCAGAAGCCAGGTTAGCATTAACACAAATTCTTGCAACTGTCATTCTTGACCTAGCCAAGGTGGCTCGGTCAATAGCTACCAGGTCTCCAATGGATTTAGTGATTCCTCGAAGGAAAACCTCATGCCACCACTGCATTGGGAGATTGGGAAGGTGGACCCATATTGGAGCATAATTTATATCCTGCATTTTTGGGTCAAAATATTCAGCCCATTTTCGTAGAAATAGACTTCATCTCCCAAGGAACCAAGGGCCCCCTGTTAAAATTATACTTGCATCATCATGGTTACTCAGGCGAATGGCGAAGAAACCTCTTGATAGGGCAACAATATCCATCCTTCCCATGGTCTTCCATTTTGACACTACCCATTTTTTTATTGTTTCGAGGTCAGGCATACCTCCAATAAACTTTCCCACCAAAGAAAAGGCCTCCATCGAGAGAAAACTTGACATGAAGGTTTCAGAAACCTTTAAATTTCTCCCTTCTGGGTTAAGTGAGATAGATGAGTTGGTAGAGGAGTTGCCTATCTCTTTAAGAATATCAGCATAGGACTTGCCCATGTTGGTATCCTCACCATATCTGTGGGGAGGGGGCCCATTGTCGGGCCCCTTGTCAGGAGGTTTATCCCCCCAAAATTTTTCCACTTTTTTAGTCGGTAGCTCTTGTCTGGCCTGATCCTCATCTGCGTCCTCTGATGTGGCTCCAGATCCGTGTTCCCCATGACCAGATTCCTGCACTCCAGAGGCTTGATTTTGTTTGTTCTCACCTTTGCTGATTTGAAAATCTTGGTTCTCGCTCAGACCATTTCTGAGGACTCCACTCTCCATCGCCGCTCTAGTAACCCTATTTATTGTAGACTATATTTAAAACCCTTTTTCATGTGGCTACCATCCTTCATCAAATAAACCAAAAAATAATGAACACAGATGCGACTCTCTGCCCTCCCTACCTTTCCCCTATGACTATGCTATTGTAGACTATATTTAAAACCCTTTGCCCTGCGACTACCATCCTTCATCAAATAAACCAAAAAATAATGAACACAGATGCAACTCTCTACCCTCCCTACCTTTCCCCTATGGCTACACTATTGTAGACTGTATTTAAAACCCTTTGCCCTACAGCTACCGTCCTTTTTCAAATAAACCAAAAAATAATGAACACAGATGCAACTCTCTTCCCTCCCTGCCTTTCCCCTACGACTGTGCTATTGTATACTGTATTTAAAACCCATTTATTTTATTTTTTATTATTCTAAGGACACCGCTCTCCCATAATTATGTATACATAAGTTGATAATATTTGAACATGATCTCCTTAAAAGTTGAAAAATACAACATAATTATTTGATTTGTTCATATAATATATATGGTTTAAATATATATTTTATTATAAATTTTAATTAAAATTAATAATTTTATGTTTAAATCCATGTGTTGTAGGTGAGTTGGAGAGGGTAGGTCAATCCTCCAAGGGATGTCTCTAGTTTGAAAAACCACCCTACCAAATGCACATTGGATACCCAAAATCCAATTGATAATGATAGTGTGGTCATGGTCGGGTGCGACTCCTGGTTGATTTTGATGGTGTAAAACCCCCTGGTCATGGTTTATCAAACCAAGGC
This sequence comes from Wollemia nobilis, assembly GCA_028583015.1. NCBI lineage: Eukaryota > Viridiplantae > Streptophyta > Pinopsida > Araucariales > Araucariaceae > Wollemia > Wollemia nobilis. Next base: position 7,257,484 of record JAQPPZ010002449.1, read on the forward strand.
AGCCCTGTAAGGGATTTTTTTCTAAACTCAAAAAAATATATATGTTTAAATAAACTTAGTATTTATACTTATGATTTTTTACGTATTATTTAATTTTGCTTTTCAATTTAAAAATGTTAATTATTTTTACAAAAGTTGAAGGGTAAATGATAAGATAGATTTTAAAGTATATGAGACTAATTTTATTTATTTAATATATGATTATTCTCAACCATATTTCATTAGTGAAGCATGGTGTTACAAACCTACCTCTCAAGATTCGAACCTTAAACCAATATTTAAAATTTCAAAGTCTTTACTACAAAAAGACTAATTTTTAAAAATTATGTTCTTAACCCTTATCAATAAATATTTTTGAAAGGTGTAATTAAATAATGCACATTTTTTGTCTTTCTACCATCATGTTTTTTTTAGATTATATTACATTATTTTATATATGCCAATTTACCTCCTTGTACAACCTTGTAAATATTAGATTAGGGTTGTGTCCTAGATTAGAGTGTGAGTAAATATTTTATGTAATGTAATAATATGAATGAAATGCACAAGTCTCATGTAATGAGTGTAAATGTGCACAAGTGTCTCATATGTAAGTGTACACATATGTTCTTATATTAGGAAGTGTTATGTGAAGAGTCATGTCCAAGTGTTCATACAAGATAGAGTCATATGTATGCAAGTATCAAGTAGAGAAGTCAAGAGTCATAAGACTTGACATAAAGAAAGGAAAGATTCAAGTAACCAAAGATTCATTCTACAATGGCTATATATTACTCCATAGTGGACATAGTCTATCATCACCTACATCACCACTCATATAGTTTATGTTGTCTACATTGTAAGCATTGTTATATAAGAGTTTCATGATACATTTGTAAGAGAAGGAGAAATAAATATTGCATAGATTTGAGAAATTAATATTGTAAGTCTTGCTACATGCTTTTACATGTATGATTTAGGTTATTTATACATTCATATTGTTGCTTATTAATGAATGTTAGTTGATATATTATTAGCCTTGATTTACATATTAATTGGCTCATATTATTTTGGTTACATTATTATCTTGATCATATTATATTGTGGCTATCATATATTTGATCCTATGAATATTTATCCTATGAGTTTACATTAATATTAAGGCTTCAAAAGCCATCAATGGTATCAGAGCTACAACAAGAAGTTTCTTGTATAGGATTTATTTAGCTGCAAAATCAATTCTTTTCTAGTGTGATAAAATTGGTTAGATTCTATCTACTTTAAAGGGAATTAGAAATGGATTCTATTGGATAATTGAAGAAAGTAGAAACCTAGGGTCTTTCTATAGTTGCATAAACAAATAGTAAATACTAGGACATAGATAGGGCCTTTCCACTAGGTTGAAGGATAACTAGTGAAGATGAGGACCCATATTTGGGTGAATCAAATTGAAGATAATTAATTATTTAGGGAAATATCCAAACCTGACATTGATAGGAAATCTTCAGAGACAAAAATCCCTTGACATTAATATTCTCTAAAAGAAGGAGAATAAGTATTGATTGATAGAGGTAAAACCAACTCAGGAGAAAGTTGGTCATTCAAGAAAGAGTCATCCTAACATTGATAAAGGTTTTTAAACATAGAAAAATTCCTAACAACTGATTTCTATCAACACTTAGAAGAAAGTTGGAGAAGTTGGTACAATCAAGCTATCTTTTTTGGAGAATCAGGGAAGTTTTTAGTAACCTTGATATTACTGGGTTCTCTAGTAAGGAGGATAATCATTATTGAAGTTCTTATGATCAACCTAAGATATTTTGTAGTAGATATTGATCTTCATTGAAGTGTGAGAAGCTTCCTACAATAAATAGAGAATACTTTTATCTTCAAGTGCAAGAGAAGACAAAGAGCTTTCATCAAGTAGGGATTGATTTAAGTTACCAAACATTATAGTTTTAGGTCTTAATAAGAGACCTTGATAAATATATAAATCAAGGTTACCTGTTCTAGAATTCTATTCAAAATAGAATGTAGTTTATGATATTGATTTAGGTCTTGAAGGTAGATCTTAACAAAGAAATTTTTAGGTCTCAAAGACAAACCTTGATATTTTTACAGATAAAATAGAGGTATTAAAGATAGGCCTTGAAGAAATATAAGTTTCAAAATTGACATAAAGAAAATAGACCCAAGAGATCATTAAGGAGACCTTTTGAAAAGAGGTCCTATTGAAGATAGAAAAATGCCCTTATTAGTGAAATTATAAGAGGCCATATTTGATATAAACAAGCCCCATATTACAAAAGAGAAAGAATGCTTGGATATATGTCATGCAGATTTCAAAATAAAGAGAAAGAGGTCTGAAAGATTCAACCAATAATAAGTGGATTAAATCTTAAAGAAAAATAAACCACAAAGGCAAATAAAAGGATAAAATTCGACCATAGTAGATTATCTTAAAGAATTAGCTTGAGCAAGAAAAAGGAATAAACTATTTAGTTAGTGCACTTAAATACAAGGTTTCAAGTTGTAGGTTAATATCTAACCACCATGATGAGTGTTGTTTAAGCAATGAAAGCCAATAAGAAAAAATTGCCATGGAACATAAGCAACAAAGTTAAACCTAAAAGTCATAAAGTGCATTGAATTTGTACCAACCCCAGTTGTCACTACTCAACCACTAATTTTTTTTTTTTACACTTACATTTCCATGAGGCAAGAGACATAATCAAGACTCATTCCATTTGGATTAAAAATTATCAAGGCAAATAACATCGAGAGCTATTGAGACTTGATCAAAGTCTCTTTTGAGTAGAAGTGATCAGCTTCTATGAAACCCTCATACCCCATTGGTATGAGAATGCTGACCAAGTGAAATGTTTCATCCCATATAGAAGGGAAAATCACCTTGGTCCACCAAGACTAGTATATAGGTGATTAGCTTGAATATGGAGATCCACACCAATGGAAAACCATCACAGATAAATGAAGAACACAAGCTTATACTGAGAGGGGGGTGAACAGTATAAGACCACTTTTTACTTTTTCTTTCAATTCAATATTATGCAGTGTATAGATAGCAGTATCAATAGCAGTAATCAAAGCAATGCACAAAACACCATACACAATAGAGACACCACAATTTACGTGGTTCACCCAATGTGGGCTACTCCACGGAGAAAATATTTTACTAAAATTTTCTCAATCAATCTCTTTTGGGAATCCTTCCCAATTACAATGTTTATGGACCTCTGTCCAAAGGAGATGTTGATCCCCTAATCTCAAGTTCGTGGATCTCTTCCATAGGAGAACTCTTTCCCCTTCTGCTCTGGCTAGTGATCTTCTAGAAGACTTTGTCTCTCTACTGCACTGACTGGTGGATCTCTCTCCACTTGAAGACTCCTCACTCAGATCTGTCTTCAATTGTCCTGGTTGCTGGATCTCTATCCACTGAGACTCTATCCTCTGTACTCTATCACCTCCAAAGCTCTATCTCAATACTATACTAAACATAGTCCAGTCGGTCTAGCACAGCTCTGCTCAATCTCTTGCACTAAACATAGTACATTCGGTCTAGTACAATTCTGCTCAATAGGTCCACACAGAACCTACTCAAATCTGCTCAATAGGTCCACACAGAACCTACTCAAATCTGCTCAATAGGTCCACACAGAACCTACTCAAATATTCTCAATAGGTCCACATAGAACCTGCTCAAATATTCTCAATAGGTCCACATAGAACCTGCTCAAATTTTCTCTTCAATAGGTCCACACAAAATTTTTCCAAATCTGCTCAACAAGCTCACTTAGAACTTGTCCAAATATCTCAACAAGCTCACTCGAACTTGTCCAAATATTCTCAACAAGCTCACTAGAACTTGTCCAAATCTGCTCAACAAGCTCACTCAGAACTTGTCCAAATATACTCAATAAGTCCTCTCTAGGACTTGCTCAAATCTGCATAGCAAGCTTCCACAAAATCTTACTCAAAATCAGTCCACAAGCCTTCTCAAAGACTTGTCTCAAATCTCTTAACAAGCTCACACAAAACTTTTCCAATCTCATAGAATCATAAAGAGAATTGTTAGAGACTCAATATGTTCTATACTTAATGCTCAATCAATATCTCAATTCAATCTCATAGAAGCATAAAGAGAATTGTTAGAGACTCAATATGTTCTATACTCAAATCCCAATCTCAACTCAAATCAATCTCATAGAAGCATAAAGAGAATTGTTAGAGACTCAATATGTTCTATACTCAAATCTCAATCTCAACTCAAATCAGAATATAGAATAGTTTGTTTCATGGAACTTGAACAACCACATGCATCCACTTGACTAGGCTCAATCAACTCTACTCAACCAATCACCTCAAGGAACAACCCTTTCTCACAAACCCTAGTCCAAGCATGTATCAACCAACTCAAAATGTTTCCAACAATGCTCAACCACAAATCTCACATAACAATGATACTCATGTTCTTTTCTAACTCAAGTTCAAGTTCTTTGCACAACCAATTGGCTTCAACAACAATGCTTATAAAACAAGGTTTAATCACAACTCTCAAACCAGAAAACCTTGAAGCATTTAACCAATCACTTTCGAAAAGGAAACCACAATCAATCCTTTTCACTCCAAAGGTATTTTATAATCAACCACCATAATCAATCAATAGGAGAATGTGCCCATACCTTTTATGAAGATGAAGAAGCCTCTTTGGAAATCTGCCACAATCACAATATTCTTTTGCCAATCCTCACAAGGGTTAGAAGATCACAAAATAATCAACATTACTCCACTTCACAATAATATTCACCAAGGCTTTTAATTAGAAAACCTTCTTAAGAATTAATGCACAACTTCCTTATCACTCCTAAAACCACTTGTACCATAAAATAAAATAAATCAAAACATTGCATAACCTTATAAAATAAAATAAATCAAAACATTGCATAACCTTGTCACTCCAAAAACCACTTATACCATAAAATAACTCAAATATTTTATATCCTTCCTTTCAACACTTTTGCACTTAAAAAAATAATCACAAAGCCTTCTTAGGCAATATCCCACATTAATCAAATATCAAACCTTAGCCATATGCAAAAATTAAATCCACTATACTCTCCATGAAAATCGACGCTTAACACAACCTTAGCAAATTCGAAATATTTCATGCACCCAAAAATTTTGACGATCGAATTATGGCATACCTTGCAAAATGGCTTCGGGTGGTTTCGACCCCGCGTTCCTCCTCATCGTGCGCCTTAGCGCATTCTCCACCCACCGTGTGGGCTAGGCCTCCCACATGGAGGCTTTAAGCCTTTGAGACTTATATTTCTGTCCTCTCCACCTATGCCTTGAAACTTGCTCCCTTGTTCCACGTGCAGTGTGCAAACGAAATCGAAAGGGGGAATCGACGATTGCGAAGGAGGGGATAATCGAATGCGGAAAATATTTCTTGTCACCTCCTTGGTTGATAAAATCAACCCCTTTAAATATTTGAACCTTTGCATGATAAAATATATGACGTCGGTGGACATGGCGGGAAAACTCTTTTATTTAATTTTAAAATTTAAATTTAAATTTTAAATAAATTAAAATTTAAACTAAACCTTTAAAATTAAATTTCTCCATCATCGGGGCACATTTTTCGATGAAACGAAAAGCCAACTTGGGTTTTAAGAAAAACCCATTTCAAATCTGCCATCCATGGTTTTAAATAAAACCTTTCCTTGCCTTCCTTGGTTTTCATAAAAACCTTTTGCTAAGCTTCCCTTGAAGCTCCTTTTGGAACCAAATGCCATGCATCCCTTCTTGAACCTTTGATCAAAACCTTTGCTTCTCATGAAGCTCTTTGTGGAGAAAAATCATAGTGCTTACTTACATAGGTCCTTTTGACATCAATGACAACTTTTAGCTTAGGGACTCAAAATGTCCAACAATCTCCCCCTTTGTCATTGATGGCAACCCATATTCATTTTACTGAAACCTGACCTTCTTTTCTGCTCCCCATGGGACTTTGCTCCCCCTGGCTCAATGCTCTCTCAAATATCAAATCTCTCCTTATACCAAATCTCTCCCCAATACACAAATCTCTCCCCCTTTGACATCAATGGCAAAGGGTCACCTTTGGGGCTCGGGGCTAAGAATGAGCCTCTTAGCTTAGCCCCTCCCCCACCTCCACATGAGGTGGTTAATTCTAGGGTGGGAGTATTTCTACTCCCCGAAAGCATAGATCTGTGCCTTTATCTTTCTCTCTTCCTCTATGAGTTTTTTGAATCCTCTCACTATTTCTTTCCAAGTTATCATCCCTGTTCCTGTCATCACTTATGTTCCTGTTCCTGTTCTTGTTCTCATCCATGTTTCTGTTCCTATTTTGATTCTCATCCTTGTTCCTATTTTTTTCATACCTCTATTCATGTTCATATTTTTGTTCCTATTCATATTCTTGTTCTTGTTCATATTCCTATTCCTGTTCATATTTATGTCCCTATTCATGCCTATTTCTGGAATATTTTCTCTACACCATCTTGCTATGTGACCATCATTATTGCACTTATAACACTTAATGTTATTATTCCTTGGATGTGCAACTGTCTTAGGATTTCTCCTAGTGAAGCCATATCCTCTTCTATCATTAACCCTGCAATTCATTGCCTTGTGACCAAAACCATTGCATGAGTAGCAATACCCTTGGAAAAGTTATTCTTTTCCATATACCTGTCTTTCATGAGTCTCGCACTGTGAAGCCATGTGTCCAAACCTGTGACATGAATAGCATCTTCCATTGAAGCCTCCTTGTCTTGACCTCATTGGTCTCCTATTCTGATTGTTGTTCCATCTGTATCTTCTTTGTGCATTGTTCCTCTCTTTGTTGAACTCTTGGTTGTCCAACTCATCCTCTGATGTCCCACTTACACTTAAACTATCTTCTTCTGATGTATCTTCTTCTAAAGTTTCTTCTTCATCAAGACTTGAAGTAGATTCTTTTTCCTATTTCTTTTGAGCATTTCCAAAGCCAAGACCTATTGAACATGATGTTTATTGTTGTCCATAGATGAACTTATCCAAGTTCTTAGAGCTATTTGTGAAACTCTTCATCTTGATCTTGGAGTCCTTTAAATCTTCTTTTAGAGTAGCCACTTCTTGTGCTAACTTCTCACATTCCAAAATATTTGCTTCTAACTTATCCTTGAACTTGCTTGCCTTAGCCTTTGACTTTTCTAAATCCTCTATGAGCAATAATATTTCTTCATCACATTCTTGAAACTGATTTTCAAGCTTAGAGTGTTGCTTTCTAACCTTCTTTACTATGTCAAGGGCATAGATAAGTTCTCCCTTGAGATCATAGTCATTCTCTACTGAATATTCCTCTATTTGTTTACCTTTGTTCATATCATTACTTCCTTTTGGCTTGTCTTCTATAGGATCATCTTCTTTATCTTCCAAAGCCATTAGAAGATTCTCATCTGGTCTTTCAAGTGCATCTTCAAAATCATCATCACTAAAACTATAACCATCCCTAGTGCAATCATCTTCAAGATGTCCAAATTTACCACATCTAAAACACTTGAGAATAACTGGAGTCCTTTTCTTAACTGGATCTTTCTCTTTAACCATAAATAGGACTTCATCTCTATCATTGTCTGAAAAACTAGCATCACTATCAATTGAGTACTTACTTGCATTTTCCGCATAGTAGCTTCTCTTTTGTCTCTGGAAGAACTTATTTCCTTGTCTGCTTTGTCCATCCTTGCTTTTCTTCTGGTACCTGTGTCTTTCTGATTCCCTGTATCTGTGGTCCTATTTTTCTTCATCATTGTTGCCTTTTGGCTCTTTGCATTCTATTGCATAGTGTCCATACTTTCCACAATTGAAACATTTGATAGATCTTAGATCTATGGGTCTTCTAGAACCTCTATCTCTTCTACCATAATTTGCTTCTTCATCACTGGATGATTCACTGCTCGATTCTATCTTCTTTCCATTTTTATTTTTGTCTACTTTGAAAGCAACTTCTTTTGGAGGAATAGGATCTTTTGTTCTTATCTCAAAAGTAGTAAGCATGCCAAGCAAAGAATTCCTTGTCAAAGAATCACTATCAATTGATGTTTCTATAGCAGAAACCTTTTCACTATCTTTTTGGAAGAGTTCTCAAGATCTTATCACAAGCATCAGATTCATCAACCTTCATTCCCAGACCTTTCATCTCATGTACAAGTTCATCAATCTTACTGAGATAGTCATGAATGTTTTCATCATCCTTCATTCTTAAGTTCTCAAATTCTCCTTTGAGATTTTTGATCTTAGCCATTCTAACTCCTTTATCTCCTTCATATATTTCATGCAGAAGTTCCCACATTTCTTTTGTTGTTTTACAATCCATAACCTTCATAGATTTTGATCTACGCAATCCTTTTATAATTGCATTCATGGCTCTTGAGTTTGCATGCATTAGAAGCTTACCTTCCTTATATGTAGGAGGATTGATTGCTGAATCGTATCCAAGTTCCACTGCATCCCAAACTTCATTTCCAAGTGCCATCAGGTAAAATCTCATTAGCATACACCAATATAAGAAGTCACTTCCATCAAATACTAGTACTGCATTATTGAAGGGTCCATCTCTTTGATCCTTTTGATCCATTGTGTTCTTAGACCACTTTTCCTTCAAGCTATCAAACTCTTCTGAAGGAACCCGCTCTGATACCAATTGAAGAACACAAGCTTATACTGAGAGGGGGGTGAACAGTATAAGACCACTTTTTACTTTTTTCTTTCAATTCAATATTATGCAATGTATAGATAGCAGTATCAATAGAAGTAATCAAAGCAATGCACAAAACACCATACACAATAGAGACACCACAATTTACGTGGTTCACCCAATGTGGGCTACTCCATGGAGAAAATATTTTACTAAAATTTTCTCAATCAATCTCTTTTGGGAATCCTTCCCAATTACAATGTTTATGGACCTCTATCCAAAGGAGATGTTGATCCCCTAATCTCAAGTTCATGGATCTCTTCCATAGGAGAACTCTTTCCCCTTCTGCTCTAGCTAGTGATCTTCTAGAAGACTCTGTCTCTCTACTGCACTGACTGGTGGATCTCTCTCCACTTGAAGACTCCTCACTCAGATCTATCTTCAATTGTCCTGGCTGTTGGATCTCTATCCACTGAGACTCTATCCTCTATACTCTATCACCTCCAAAGCTCTATCTCAATACTATACTAAACATAGTCCAATAGGTCTAGCATAACTCTGCTCAATCTCTTGCACTAAACATAGTACATTCGATCTAGTACAATTTTGCTCAATAGGTCCACATAGAACCTACTCAAATATGCTCAATAGGTCCACACAGAACCTACTCAAATATGCTCAATAGGTCCACACAGAACCTACTCAAATATGCTCAATAGGTCCACATAGAACCTGCTCAAATATACTCAATAGGTCCACACAGAACCTACTCAAATATGCTCAACAGGTCCACACAGAACCTCTCAAATCTTCAAAAAATAAAAACCTCTCAAATCTCTCAAAAAGTCCACACAGAACTTGTCCAAATATGCTCAACAAGCTCACTCAGAACTTGTCCAAATATGCTCAACAAGCTCACTCAGAACTTGTCCAAATCTGCTCAACAAGCTCACTCAGAACTTGTCCAAATATGCTCAATAAGTCCTCTCTAGGACTTGCTCAAATCTGCATAGCAAGCTTCCACAAAATCTTACTCAAAATCAGTCCACAAGCCTTCTCAAAGACTTGTCTCAAATATACTTAACAAGCTCACACAGAACTTGTCCAATCTCATAGAATCATAAAGAGAATTGTTAGAGACTCAATATGTTCTATACTTAATGCTCAATCAATATCTCAATTCAATATCATAGAAGCATAAAGAGAATTGTTAGAGACTCAATATGTTCTATACTCAAATCCCAATCTCAACTCAAATCAATCTCATAGAAGCATAAAGAGAATTGTTAGAGACTCAATATGTTCTATACTCAAATCTCAATCTCAACTCAAATCAAATATAGAATAGTTTGTTTCATGGAACTTGAACAACCACATGCATCCACTTGACTAGGCTCAATCAACTCTACTCAACCAATCACCTCAAGGAACAACCCTTTCTCACAAACCCTAGTCCAAGCATGTATCAACCAACTCAAAATGTTTCCAACAATGCTCAACAACAAATCTCACATAACAATGATACTCATGTTCTTTTCTAACTCAAGTTCAAGTTCTTTGCATAACCAATTGGCTTCAACAACAATGCTTATAAAACAAGGTTTAATCACAACTCTCAAACCAGAAAACCTTGAAGCATTTAACCAATCACTTTCGAAAAGGAAACCACAATCAATCCTTTTCACTCCAAAGGTATTTTATAATCAACCACCATAATCAATCAATAGGAGAATGTGCCCATACCTTTTATGAAGATGAAGAAGCCTCTTTGGAAATCTGCCACAATCACAATATTCTTTTGCCAATCCTCACAAGGGTTAGAAGATCACAAAATAATCAACATTACTCCACTTCACAATAATATTCACCAAGGCTTTTAATTAGAAAACCTTCTTAAGAATTAATGCACAACTTCCTTATCACTCCTAAAACCACTTGTACCATAAAATAAAATAAATCAAAACATTGCATAACCTTGTCACTCCAAAAACCACTTATACCATAAAATAAAATAAATCAAAACATTGCATAACCTTGTCACTCCAAAAACCACTTATACCATAAAATAACTCAAATATTTTATATCCTTCCTTTCAACACTTTTGCACTTAAAAAAATAATCACAAAGCCTTCTTAGGCAATATCCCACATTAATCAAATATCAAACCTTAGCCATATGCAAAAATTAAATCCACTATACTCTCCATGAAAATCGACGCTTAACACAACCTTAGCAAATTTAAAATATTTCATGCACCCAAAAATTTTGGCGATCGAATTATGGCATACCTTGCAAAATGGCTTCGGGTGGTTTCGACCCCGCGTTCCTCCTCGTCGTGCGCCTTAGCGCATTCTCCACCCACCGTGTGGGCTAGGCCTCCCACGTGGAGGCTTTAAGCCTTTGAGACTTATATTTCCATCCTCTCCACCTATGCCTTGAAACTTGCTCCCTTGTTCCACGTGCAGTGCGCAAACGAAATCGAAAGGGGGGAATCGACGATTGCGAAGGAGGGGATAATCGAATGCGGACAATATTTCTTGTCCCCCTTGGTTGATAAAATCAACCCCTTTAAATATTCGAACCTTTGCATGATAAAATATATGACGTCGGCGGACATGGCGGGAAAACTCTTTTATTTAATTTTAAATTTAAAATTAAAATTTAAACTAAACCTTTAAAATTAAATTTCTCCATCACCGGGGCACCTTTTTCGATGAAACGAAAAGCCAACTTGGGTTTTAAGAAAAACCCATTTCAAATCTGCCATCCATGGTTTTAAATAAAACCTTTCCTTGCCTTCCTTGGTTTTCATAAAAACATTTTGCTAAGCTTCCCTTGAAGCTCCTTTTGGAACCAAATGCCATGCATCCCTTCTTGAACCTTTGATCAAAACCTTTGCTTCTCATGAAGCTCTTTGTGGAGCAAAATCATAGTGCTTACTTACATAGGTCCTTTTGACATCAATGACAACTTTTAGCTTAGGGACTCAAAATGTCCAACAATAAAATAACCACACCAATGGTTATTCATAGATCCGATCCACATCTCTTTGATGGGATATTTAGGATAATAGATCACTATTCGTGATAAAACTCATAGAATCCAAGAAATATTATCTTAAGCCATATTATGTAACTTTAAATCTCTTAAAACTCATTTTTCCATTCTCTCATTTAGGTGTCCAGTTTTCTATTCATAAGAGTCATTTAAAGTCAATACTTGTCAACATGGAAGTACCCCTCCTCATGCACACTCAACTTCTTAGCTTTAGAATATAAGGTTTGTTTTGGTTTCAATTCTAAATCAACTTATCTTCTTGTGGGTTTCATCCCATTCCAAATTCCAATGTGTTTTAATTTAAACCATCATGAGTGTTTAGGAGGGGAATATAAATCAATGATGTCCTTTTATGACATGATTCATTACATCATAACCTTAGATTGAAACACATGAGAGGTCTATTTAAGCAGGAATTACATCCCATTATAATCAGTTTTATAATTCCACACAACCATTGATTACAAAGTAAAACTAACTAGTTGCATCATTCATGATTATTCAATTTAATCCAGAAAGTAAATGGCACAATCACATAATATTAATTTAGCAACATATTAGAAATTACGCATACATTCTTAGCATCATAAATGAAACTACTGAATAAATAGTATTAAAGGTAAGCATTGCAGTAATCTAGAACATGCATAACTATCTGATTTAAAAATTTAACCATCTCATCCACATGTATCATTTTATTTTTGAAAGTAAAAGCAATAGGAACAAGAAATAGCACATCAAACCACAAATTAGATTGACACAATGATTTATCCTAGGAACCCTCATGGGGAATAAACCCAACCTCCAAAATATAATCTCTCCTCATAATCATAATCTCAAGATGTCAAAATTTAGAAGTGTATGAATACCACTATGGATCCCTTTTATCTAAATATACAAATCCAAGAATACTATTGTTCTTGTTCCAACACATGATGCAATTTAAGGATTTATCTAACTCCTTTCTCTAAGACATCATGATACTATTAGGGTATTTTCTATACCAAGGAGGGATCCATTTATTCCTTTATAATTTAAGATGCAATTAAGGAATATTTTGGTTCCCTTCTCTAAGCCATTTTCAAATTTATAACATCTATCGAAAAATTATGATAATCACTAGATCCTTATTTTGGAGATAACTCTTTGAAATTAAAGGGAGTTTCATAAAATACCCCCAAGAATGAATTCCAAATCCATTCTTTTGAGTTGATGAATAAGCAACCCTCACTTCATAAATCAAAGTCCCATACCCTTAATTCTATGAAGCATCCATTCTTTTAATAATTTTTTACTAACCTCATATATATTTGCCATATTTTTTTCTTATCAAGGTTGGATCCATTACTTCTAATCCAATTGAAATATACTACCCCAAAATGATTCTCAAAAAGCTTTCATTTAAAACCAAAGCCTTTTATTTTAATTCCTAACTAAGTTAAAATTATCTTAACCTTAATTCATAAACCATAGTGGCAAATATAATCTTCTTTCCCTTACATCATAGTACTATACTGCTTCTTTTTTTCTTTCAATATAATTAACTACATAACTTTTTAACCACTTCAAGTGGGTTGAAGAGATAAGATGCCTATAGTTTTGACTTCCACTATTGTGATTAAGAGATAAAGGAAATTACAAGAACCAATTAAATCTACTCTCTAGAGATTCTGAAAACCAATTTTTACCCATCAATATAACTTTAAACACATGGTTCCTAGCAAGAGTAAATCAAATATTACCATAGGTTCAAAGATACCCTATGCTACAATTCTCAGAGGAACCTATGGAATAGCTTCAATATTATTAATATACATGAGTATTACACCAAAGGGGTGTATCCCTTATAAAATGTTGCCCAAAATCTAACCATAATATCGCTTATATCAAAGATGGCCTAGAAAATACTTCACAAGACAATATTACCTCTCTATGAAATTCAGGTACCCAACGACCATGGCATACGTCATGCACTAGGCAGTAGATAAAACACGTTTCTCATCCAAACCATGCTAGGATCTGTAGTCCAAAATCCAACTACTAATAAACATCCATAGGGGTTCCACATGTTTTGAGGTGAGTGCTATAGCTAGCACTTAGGTGCTCTAGAGGGGGGCTGACTTGAAGTGGGTATTCTACTTGATAAGTGCTAGTAAAATCAATGTTATGGTAAAACTAAGGCTTTAGTAGGTCTTTCAAGGAGTAATATGATCGTTTACACCCCTTTAGACTCCATACTACCTATCAATATGGTCTACCACGCAGAGGGTATTCTAATATTTGACTATTGGATGGCCCGTGTGTATTCCCTAAGTCAATTTACTGGATCTCAACCAATCGTACATATGCACATGCAAATTCCATCACTATCGATTGGTAGAAATCATCTAGATAAACATCCATAAGGTTTATAAAATCCAAACTCATAAAATCTCAATTTTGAGTGATATGTTAGTTCGCCAAATGGTAGTTTCAATTGTGAATATCAACTACATGGGTTTCAAGCAAATTACATGCTCTCGAACTGAATCGAGTGTTGTATAGTGTCATGACAACTCACCTATCCATCGAACAGTTTTGGAGGGGTTTCTCATAGAGGTATACATAGGTGTAATTGGAGACCAATACTAATTTCACTATAAACCTCTGCTATGCCATAGGGATTATTGATTACCTAGTGGAGGTTTTAGGGAGACTCGGTAATAATTTAATTGTTATAAACTAATGGAATTTGTAGCATGTATTCGCTAGCATGTATTCGTTGAAAGAGAGATATTTTACTTTAAGTTTCTCAAAAAATCTAAGTTAATTATTTACAAATAAATTTGATTGAAGTAATGGTGAGGTTCTATAGTCGACTACATATCTTAGGTAAACTATAATATACTAGTACAAAAACCCTTTTTGTGATGTTATTTTAGCACGTCGAGGGATTTGTTCCCGAGGTACAGTCCTCTTAGTATTTCTAAATATTGATATCTGTAAAACCTTTAATTATTATAATGACAATCCCTTAATTGAAGACTAATCCATGGATCTAATCAATTCAAAGTATTCATCAAAGGTAATTTTAATATTAAAGTCCCACCACAAGTGGTAATTATAACCATAACAGTAATTTCAAGGACTTTAATTTGATATTACTTTATGCAAATCAATATTCAATTCATATCAAGGACTCTTATCATGTGTAAAAGGGGTATTTGGAGTGATTAATCCATAATATACAAGCCATAGGCTAATCACAACATGGAAGCATTTAATTTACACAAAGATCTATTTAAATAAATGCAAAGGTAATTGCAAGCATGAAGAGATCCAACTTGATCCTTCTCCTCCACCAATGCTCTTCAAGTTGGGGTCTCCATGATGCTTCTTCAACACCCTTCTCCTTCTTTCCCCATATCCATTTCCTCAATCTATTCTTCTCCTTCTAGCCTCAAAAGTTCCTCATATTAACTGGAAAAATACCCATAGTAATCCTTCAAAGGTATTTTGGTTTTTGATCCACCCAAGGGTGGAGAGCATACTCCTTGGACCTCCAAAGATTTCCTAGATGGCCCTTTTCTTCACACATTGTCCTCTATTTATAGGACTCTTCTCCACTCATGGGTCAAATAGTGGCCACATTATAATAATATTAAAAATATGCCTTGGACCCATTGTGACTTAGCATGTCCTATAATGTATAGTCAAGAGTAGAAAAAGGGTCCACTTAGAGATAAGGTGAGTGTCCTTATTTTTGTCTTGTATATTTTCCCATGGGGACAAATATAAAACTAATACTATTATGGCAAAGAATGGATACAAAATTAGAAATATTATTGATAGGGTAAGGGATCTCCCTTTTAATTTCCACAAATATAGGAAAGCCATATGGGTATTTCCAAATGGATATAACATTTAATAATCCTTTAGTTCTTCTAAGTCCCATCTAACTTGGGTCCACTAGGTTGTGTAGACATAATTTACTATATTGTTATAATTTTGTAAAAGATAATTCCTCAATTTTATCTTTCACAAGACCTCATAGTTAGTTTCTAATTAATTATATTTTCCAAAATATAATTAATATTTTCCTATCCTTCATAAAATTCTTTTATTAGAATTTGTGTAGGATTCTTTAGGTCTATTCCATTTTTTTAGGCATTAATTAATCCCTAATATCAATTAATATCCTTTAAATAAGGTAGGAGGATGACGGGTCATGACATACACACCCCTTATATTAAACACAGTCCTTTGTGTTTGGACATCTACCTTACAAAAATACATTTGTCTAGAAAAATCTAGCATTTGTCCTACTATTTTACAATCAGATTCTTCTTTCATCCAACACTTCAATCTTGATGGTAAGCTTCATCTTCCATCCATGAGAGTACCTAAACCTATTAAAATACAAAATATCAGCAGTACCATGCCCTTATAAATAATATAAAATCCATTATGTATATCAACAAGTATTGAAAGCATAATCAATACACAATATCATCACAAAACTATAGTTTCAATTCATTTGAAATTGCACAAACAATTTATCTAGAGAACTATAGTATTAGAGTTTGCAAAATGATGTTACAAATATATCAGATAAACCATATTGCTCATCTCACCTGAGCGAGTTGAACACCATCTTCTGCCCACACTGGGCCTTCTCTCCAAGGTATCCAAATAACATCATGGGAGTGTAGATTCTCCCAAATAGAGCAGAATCACTCTTTATTTCCCTCAAGCGGTCTATGGTTAGACCATTCCTTTTTCCATTTCCATCTCAACACATAGGGCATCTTTGGCACCATAAATTGATGTGCATCATAAGGTAGCCCTTGGGGTCTTGCCACCGCTATGTTCTTCCATGCCCAAACTTGTAGCAAAGTTCTACAGTTCAGTCCAATTTTCATCATTGTTCTTAAATAAAACAACTCTATGTAGGTTTGGGCCAATAATTTTGGTTCCTATGCATACACCACTGACTCTTCCACTATATCCTGCATGATTCCTAATAAATTCCAAGGAAATTGTGCACTTCTTGATTCGGGCAAAATGACCCTAATAAGAGCTCCATTATAATTGCATGCTTATGTGTCAGTTTACCTTGCACATAATGAATTTCATGCTCTGTACGTACCCTATCGGTGTTCACACTTCTCCATTCTACTTCAAACACTCTTTCCAAAATATACCTTATTTTAGATTCATTGGCAATGATCATTGTGCGACCTCCTATCGGTATCCAGTATATCCTGTATACGTCTTCCAACGTAAAAGTTATTTCTCTAGTGGGTAACTTAAATGTCCTTATATTGGGATTGAATATTTCTACTAGGGCAGATAGATAACATTTATCTACATGTATTAGCTCTAATCGAGCCACTCCCTCAAATACTAATTATTTCAACCATTGCCAATCACTTGCATCCAGTATATTCCTAGAATTCTAAAAGATCATCCTCAAAAGATATCTTGCCTTGATGATATTTAGTGGTCAAATTTTAGATGTTTTCATAGGATTTATGCTGCCTGTTCTGACATTTTCATAAGCCATAACTCAAAGAGTATGTATCAACAGATCATCTAACAGAAATAAGATAATTACAAGACACACTACGATGTTCATTCCTGAGACCATCAATACTAATAGGGTAAACCCTAATACAAGCAATATGATATTCACTGCCATGAATAGTGCTTAGGTTATTTCTGTATCTAAAACTAAGATAAATTCTACACTATTTACTCCATTCTATGATGTTGTAGTTTTACCTTGATTTTATTTGATGGACAGTATTTTGAGGTCCATTTATTTCCATAGATTCACAGATCCATAAAATTGAGTTATTGGGTTCCCCTACAATTTCCAAGGAAGTAATTTTATTTCGATGTTCATAGAACACATCATCATAACCCACGTGTCTTTCCCTTAATTTGTATCACATCTCATCATCGACCCTTTGATGACTCCAATGGATGATTTCGTACCTTACTTCTCTATTAGAAAAATGCATCAACCACAAGGAAATATTGTTGTAAAGTGTACCTCTATTGACCTTATTGTCATATGGTAGAATTGTAATTAATTTCGTATCATCTTATTTCTATCTTCGGTGTTTGGTTTACACTGATTTCATATACGCAGTTTTCTATGCTTTGAACAACTATTGTAAAACTACACTCTATTTTTCTTGTAGGTTTTAATACCACATGCATGTCATAGTGGTCAATTTCCAATTTAAATAGCTTAACACTCATTATTTATTTCAACCACCATCGGGTGGTCGGGTGTATACTTTTTTTAGGAGTTGGGATACTTGGGGAGGTTGGTTGAGCTACATGTGGTGGTGACACTTGGGATTCTAGGGCTTACTTGGTGGAGTTCCCTAATACTCATGTCAGAGATGAGTCTGGATATATTTGGAGGATTTATGGACTTAGATGCAAGGTTTTGCCATCCTTGTACTCCTCTAGCATAGCAAAGTTTTAGGTTCTGGTGTTTTCGGGCGACTTCTTCCGCCATTGCACCATAACATCTAATTGGAAAATTCCAGAGTGCATTGTAACATTGATCAAAAATGAAAATGAATAAAACATTGTTTTGTTTGAATTTCCACTAGTTAGTTTTTGACTAACTTTAAATGGTTGATTTTATGTTTGCATATCCTAAGGTTTCACTTCTATTTATGACTATAGTCATTTAAGTTATCCCAATTGGTTTGACAATTATAGTTCAAGTGAATCCTTAGTAAAACTGAACCTTAAACTCATACACACTTGAAATTAAGGAATAAGTAAGTCAAAATATATAGATGTCGAGTAATTTTCCAAAAGATTCTAAGGTACACCACTTAAAATCCATGCAAGAGGGTTTTATTAGCTCTTTCACTTTCAAATGACTGTGGATCTACTCGTGGGGGATAGGAACTCAGACAACATAATCTCAAGCACTAACCTTGTCCTTACCAAGTGTGCATTATTTAGAGTTTATGTTTTGAGTTTTTCTATCATGTTTTATTTCATGCAAAAATATTTCGCTAACCTAGATCTAACTAGAATCTATTAGTGCCTAGGCTCTAATACCAATTTTAACAATCCCAATTGTCACTACTCAACCACTCAATTTTTTTTTTAAACTTACATTTCAATGAGGCAATAGACATAATCAAGACTCATTCCATTTGGATTAAAACTTATCAATGCAAATAGCATCGAGAGCTATTGAGACTTGATTCGAGTATCTTTTGAGTAGAAGTGATCAACTTCTATGAAATCCTCATGCCCCATTGGTATGAGAACACTGGTGAAGCAAAATATTTCATCCCATATAGAAGGCAAAATCACCCTAGTCCACCAAGACTAGTATATAGGTGATTTCCTTGAAGATGGAGATCCACACCAATGAAAAACCATCATAGATAAAATAACCACACCAATGGTTATTCATAGATCCAATACACATCTCTTTGATGGGATATTTAGGATAACAGATCACTATTCATGATTAAACTTATAGAATCCATGGAATATCATATTAATCTAGATTATGTAACTTTAAACCTATTAAAACTTATTTATCCATTCTCTCATTTAGGTGTCCAGTTTGCTATTCATAAGAGTCATTTAAAGTCAATACTTGTCAACATGGAAGTACCCCTCCTCATGTACACTCAAATTCTTAGCTTTAGAATATAAGGTTTGTTTTGATTTTCAATTATAAATCAACTTATCTTCTTGTGGGTTTCATCCCATTCCAAATTCCAATGTGTTTTAATTTAAACCATAATAAGTGTTTAGGATGGGAATGTAAATCAATGATGCCCTTTTATGACAGGATTCATTACATCATAACCTTAGATTGAAACACATGAGAGGTCTATTTAAGAAGGAATTACATCCCATTATAAATAGTTTTATAATTCTACACAACCATTGATTATAGAGTAAAACTAACTATTTGCATCATTCATGAATATTCAATTTAATATAGAAAGTGAATGGCACAATCACATAATATTAATTCAACAACATATTATAAATTACGCATACATTATTATCATCATAAATGAAACCACCAAATAAATAGTATTAAAGGTTAAAATTGCAGTAATCTACAACATGCATAACTATCCCATTTAAAAATTTAACCATCTCATCCACATGTATCATTTTCATTTTGAAAGTAAAAGAAATAGGAACAATAAATAGCACATCAAACCACAAATTAGAATGACACAATGATTTATCCTGGGAACCCTCATGGGGAATAAAACCTGCCTCCAAAATATAATATCTCCTCATAATCATAATCTCAATATGTCAAATATTACAAGTGTATGAGGACCACTACGAATCCCTTTTATCTGAATATACAAATCCATGAATACTATTGTTCCTGTTCCAACACATGATGTAACTTAAGGATTTATCTAACTCCTTTCTCTAAAATATCATGATACTATTAGGGTATTTTCTATATCAAGGAGGGATCCATTTATTCCTTCATAATTTAAGATGCACTTAAGGAATATTTTGGTTCCCTTCTCTAAGCCATTTTCAAATTTATAACATCTTTCAAAAATTATGATAATCACTGGATCCTTATTTTGGAGATGACTCTTTGACATTAGAGGGAGTTTCATAGAATACCCTCAAGAATGAATTCCAAATTCATTCTTTCGAGTTGATGAATAATAAACCCTCACTTCATAAATTAAAGTCCCATACCCTTCATTCTATGAAGCTTCCATTATTTTAACAATTTTTACTAACCTCCTATGTATTTGCCATAATTTTTCCTTATGAATTTTGGATCTATTACTTCTAATCCAATTGAAATATACTACACCAAAATGATTCTCAAAAATATTTCATTTAAAACCAAAACCTTTTATTTTAATTCCTAACTAATTTAAAATCATCTTAACCTTAATTCATAAACCTAAAACCATAGTGGCAACTATAATATTCTTTCCCTTACATCATAGTACTATACTACGTCTATTTTTCTTTCAATATAATTAACTACATAACTTTTTAACCATTTCAAGTGGGTTGAAGAGATAAGATACTTATAGTTTTGAATTCCGCTATTGTGATTAAGAGATAAAGGAAATTACAATAACCAAATAAATCTACTCTCTAGAGATTTTGAAAACCAAGTTTTACCCATCAATCTAACTTTTAAACACATGGTTCCTAGCACTGATAAATAAAAGATTACCATAGGTTCAAATATGCCCTATGCTACAATTATCGGAGGAACCCATTGAATAGATTCAATATTATTAATGTACATGAGTCTTATACCTAAGGTGTGTATCCCTTATCTAAGGCCACCCAAAATCCAACCTTCATATCGCTTATATTGAATATGGCCTAGAAAATACTTCATAAGACAATATTACGTATCTATGACATTCGGGTACCCAATGACCATGTCATACATCACACACTAGGAAGTACACAAAACATATTGCTCAGCCAAACCAGGCTAGGATTTTTTGTCCAACATCCAACTACTAATCAATGTCCATAAGGGTTCCACATGTTCCAAGGTGAGCGCTACAGTTAGCGCTTAGGTGGTCTAGAGGGGGGCCGACTTGAATTGGGTATTCTACTCGATAAGTGCTAGTCAAGTCAATGTTATGGTAAAACTAGGGCTTTAGTAGGTATTTCAAGGAGCAATATGATCTTTTACACCCCTTTAGACTCCATCCTACCCAGCGATCTGGTCTACCACATAAAGGGTATTCTAATCTTTGACTATTGGATGGCCCATGTGTATTCCCTAAGTCAATTTACTGGCTCACAACCAGATCACACATCTGCACATGTGAATTCCATTGTTGTCGATTTGTAGAAATCATCTAGATAAACATCCATAAGGTTTATAAAATTCAAACTCGTAAAATCTTAATTTTGAATGATCTATTAATTCACCAAATGGTAGGTTCAATTATGAATATCGACCACATGTATTTCAAGTGAATTACATGCTTTAGAACCAAATGAAACGTTGTATAGTGTCATGAAAACTCGTTTGTCTATCAAACGGTGTTGGAGGGGTTTCTCATAGAGGTATACATAGGTGTAATTGGAGACCAATACTAATTTCACTGTAAACCCCTAATATGCCATAGGTTTTATTGACTACCTAGTGGAGGTTTTAGGGAGACTCGATAATAATTTAATTGTTATAAACTAATGGACTTTGTAGCATGTATTTGCTAGCATGTATTCATCGAAAGAGATAGATCCTTTACTTTAAGGTTCTCAAAATCTCTAATTTAATTATTTACAAATAAATCCGATTGAAGTAATGGTGAGGTTCTATAGTCGACTACATATCTCAGGTAAACTAGAATATACTTGTATGAAAACCCTTTTTGTGGTGTTATTTTAGCACGTTGAGGGATTTTTTCTTGATGTACGGTCCTCTTCGAATTTCTAAATCTTGACATCTGTAAAACCATAAATTATTGCAATGAAAATCCCTTAATTGAAGACTAATCCATGGACCTAATCAATTCAAAGTGTTCATCAAAGGTAATTTTGATATTAAAGTCCCACCACAAGTGGTAATTATAACCATAACAGTCACGTCAAGGACTTTAATTTGATATTACTTTATGCAAATCAATATTCAATTCATATAAAGGACTCTTATCATTTGGAATAGAGGTCTTTGGAGTGAATATTCTAGAATATACAAGCCATAGGATAATAACAACATGGAAGCATTTAATCTACATAAAGATCTATTTAAATAAATGCAAAGGTAATTGCAAGCATGAAGAGATCCAACCTAATCCTTATCCTCCACCAATGCTCTTCAAGTTGGGGTCTCCATGATGCTTCTCCAGCGCCCTTCTCCTTCTTTCCCCATCTCCATTTCCTCAATCTATTATTCTGCTTCTAGCCTCAAAAGTTCCTCATATTAACTAGCAAAATACCCATAGTAATCCTTCAAATTCTTTTGGTTTCTGATCCACCCAAGGTGGAGAGCATACTCCCTAGACCATCAAGATTTCCTAGATGCCTTTTCTTCACAAAATGTCCTCTATTTATAGGACACTTCTCCACTCATGGGCCAAATAGTGGCCACATTATAATAATATTAAAAAGATGCCTTGGACCCATTATGACTTATCATGTCTTGTAAGGTATAACCAAGAGTAGAGAAAGGGTCCACTTAGAGATAAGGAGAGTGTCCTTATTTTTGTTTTGTATCCTTTCCCATGGGGACAAATATAAAACTAATACTATTAAGGCAAAGAATGGGTACAAAATTAGAACTATTATTGATAGGGTAAGGGATCTCCCTTTTAATTTCCACCAATATAGGGAAGCCATATGGGTATTTCCCAATGGATATAATATTTAATAATCCTTTAGTCCTTCTAAGTCCCATCTAACTTGGGTCCACTAGGTTGTGTAGACATAATTTACTATATTGTTATAATTTTGTAAAAGATAATTCCTCAATTTTATCTTTCACAAGACCTCATAGTTAGTTTCTAATTAATTATCTTTTCCAAAAGATAATTAATATTTTCCTATCCTTCATAAAATTCTTTTATTAGAATTTTTGTAGGATTCTTTAGGGTCTATGCCCTTTTTATTAGGCATTAATTGATCCCCAAGATCAATTAATATCCTTTAAATAAGGTAGGAGGGTGACGGGTCATGACATACACCCCCCTTAGATTAAACATAGTCCTCTGTGTTTGGACATCTACCTTACAAAAACACATTTGTCTAGCAAAAGCTAGCATTTATCCTATTGTTTTACAATCAGATTCTTCTTTCATCCAACACTTCAATCTTGATGGCAAGCTTCATCTTCCATCCATGAGAGTACCTAGACTTGCAAAAATGTAAAATATCAGTAGTACCATGTCCTTATAAACAATATAACATCCATTTTGCATATCAACAAGTATTGAAAGCATCATCAATACATAATATCATCACAAAATTATAGTTTCAATTCATCTCAAATTGCACAAACAATTGATCTAGAGAACTGTAATATTAGAATTTGCAAAATGATGTTATAGAGATATCATGAAATTATGCATTTGTACTTTATTAGACATAAAAAGTCTTATTAATTTTATCAAAACTCCCACCAAGGAGTATCACAATATAATTTGGTTAACCTCTAGCATGAATTAACCTGATAAAATCAAGTGTTAACAAAGACACATCATAATTTTAGAATCTCAATTTAGGATATTCACATATATCCTAATATGCATTTTAATACCAGAGCATCCACCCAGATGTCTCCTGGTTTATATCATCATGGAGAAGTCCCATACCTTCTCCAAGAATGGACACCAATCCATTCTTAAAATTCATTTAGTGTTATTTTATTTAAATAAGTTTACTTTACATTCATAAGCTACTCTGATAGAAAACACAATATTTCAAATGATTTCCATTTACAATTGGCCAAACTCATTGGCATACTAATACATATAGTTTCTAGATTAGTGGCTTCGGATCTCAAGGTTGTTCTTCCTCGGATCTTTCACCTGTCGGTTCCATAACTACATTACCAGTTTGAGAGTCTATTGGAGAAACTGCTCGAGAAGTGGCTTGGGTTCTATTTCGACCAGTTTCCTGAGTTGTGTTTCCCTGTTCATGCTACCCCATAGTAGCTGGTTGTGATGGAAGGAGTAACCCATGACTTATAAGTGCATCCATACAAGAAGTCAAGAATGCAGCTTGGTATATATCTCTTCCATCACGTAATTGTGCATTCTCTGCTTGCAAGGCTATCCCTATTGTATCTCTCCAGTAGTGCATCTGTGTTAACTCTAATCGAAACCTCTCTCACTCTGAGATGGTGGCTTCTCTCTCAGTCTCCAACTTAAACCTTTGTTGCGCCCATTTGTCTACTAACTTCAACTATTGAATTTCTAACAGTCAAATTTGTTTCTTCAGTGCCTCCACTTCATGTTGCACTTTTCTCATAGGTTCCTCTTCTCCTATGTTGGATGGTCCAGCTCCTGTGTCCAACCATTGGTGCACACATCTTCTAGAAGATTCTTCCTCATTTATCTTCCTAGATGAGTGTTCCTCCTCTACAACCTTAGTTATTTCTCTACAGTTGCTTTCCTCACTAGAATCTTCCTCTTGGCGTTGTCGTTGAGCGGTCCACCAAATATCATAGTCAAGGGTTGTGCCTGCATCATCCTCCTTGGGTGTCCATATAGCCTCATCAGGCTCTAAAGCTAGTGGTTCTATTGGTGGAGGTATCATGGCTTTTCACCCCTTCCTCGTATAAACCATGGATGGGTTCAGTATCCATTGTGTAATACCAAACTATCGCAATACCCGAGTATATTGAAAATACTTGTATTGCATACTAGTACATCTGATCAACCATCTTGCTCATCTCACCCAAGCGAGTTGAACACCATATTCTGCCCAAATTGGGCCCTCTCTCCAAGGTCTCCAAATAACATCACGGGAGTGCAGATTCTCCCAAATAGAGCGAAATCACTCTTTATTTCCCTCAAGTGGTCTATGGTTAGACCATTCCTTTTTTTGTTGCCATCTCAATGCATAGGGCATCTCTGGCCCCATAAATTGGTGTGCATCATAAGGTAGCCCTTGGGGTCTTGCTACCGCTATGTGCTCCCATGCCCAAACTTGTAGCAAAGTGCTATAGTTCAATCCGATTTTCATCGTTGTTCTTAAATCGAACAACTCTCTATAGGTTTGGGCCAATAATGTTGGTGCCCATGCATACACCATGGACTCTTCCACTATATCCTGCATGATTCCCAATAAATTCCAAGGAAATCATGCACTTCTTGATTCGGGAAAAATGACACCCGATAAGAGCTCCATTATAACCGCATGCTTATGTGTCAGTCTACCCTACACATAGTGAAGTTCATGCTCTATACACCCCCTATCAGTGTTCACACTTCTCCATTCTGCTCCGAACACTCTTTCTAGAATATACCCCATTTTAGCTTCATTAGCAACGATTACTATTGCATGACCTTCTACCGGTATCTGGTATATCCTGTATACATCTTCCAACGTAATAGTCATTTCTCTAGTGGGTAACTAGAATGTCCCTCTATTGGGATCCCATATTTCTACTAGGGCAGATAGATAACATCTATCTACATGTATTGGCTCTAATCGAGCCGCTCCCTCAAATCCTACTTCTTTCAACCATTGTCAGTCGCTCGCATCCAATCTATTCTTGGAATTCTGAAAGATCATCCTCAAAGGATATCTTGCCTTGATGATATTTAGTGGTCAAATTTTTGATGTTTCCATAGGATTTCCATTGCCTATTCTGACATTTTTAGAAGCCATAACTCAAAGAGTATGTACCAACAGATTGGCTAACAAAAATAAGATAATTATGAGACACACTATGGTGTTCATTCCCGAGACCATTAGTACTAATAGGGTAAACCCTAATACGAGCAATATGATATTCACTACCATGAATAGTGCTTAGGTTATTTTTGTATCTAAAACTGAGATAAATTCTACACTATTTACTCCATTCTGTGATGTTGGAGTTTTACCTTGATTTTATTTGTTGGATAGTATTTCGAGGTCCATTTATTTTTGTAGATTCGTAGATCCATCAAATTGAGTTATTGGGTTCTCCTCCAATTCCCAAGGGAGTAATCTTCTTTTGATGTGCATAGAACACATCATCATAACCCACGTGTCCTTCCCTTAATTTGTATCACATCTCATCATCGACCCTTCGATGACTCCAATGGATGATTTCATACCTTATTTCTCTGTTGGAAAAATGTGTCTATCGCA
Organism: Wollemia nobilis; assembly: GCA_028583015.1. Lineage (NCBI taxonomy): Eukaryota > Viridiplantae > Streptophyta > Pinopsida > Araucariales > Araucariaceae > Wollemia > Wollemia nobilis. Next base: position 7,284,048 of record JAQPPZ010002449.1, read on the forward strand.
TGGTACTATTGTTGTAAAGTGTACCCTTATTGACTTTATTGCCATATGGTAGAGTTATAATTAATTTCGTATCATCTTACTTCTATCTTCGGTATTTGGTTTACATCGGTTTCATATACATAGTTTTCTATGCTTCAAACAACTATTGCAAAACTACACTCTAGTTTTCTTATAAGTTTTAATACCACATGCATGGCATAGTGGTCAGTTCTCAATTTAAATAGCTTAACACTCATTATTTATTTCAACCACCACCCGGGTGGTCGGGTGCATACTTTTCTGAGGAGTTGGGATACTTGGGGATGTTGGTGAAGCTACATGTGGTGGTGACACTTGGGATTCCAGGGCTTACTTGGTGGAGTTCCCTAATACTCATGTCAGAGATGAGTCTGGTGAGATTTGGGGGATTTACGGACTTAGATGTGAGGTTTCACCATCCTTGTACTCCTCCAACATAGTGGAGTTTTAGGTTCTGGTGTTGTCGGGTGACTTCTTCCACCATTGCACCATAACCTCTAATTGGAAAATTCCAGAGTGCATTGTAACATTGATCAAAAATAAAAATAAAGAAAACATTGTTTTGTTTGAATTTCCACTAGTTAGTTTTTGACTAACTTAAATGGTTGAATTTATGTTTGCATATCCTAAGGTTTCACTTCTATTCATGACTATAGTCATTTAAGTTGTCCAAATTGGTTTGACAATCATAGTTCAAGTGAATCCCTTAGTAAATTTGAACCTTTGACTCATACACACTTGAAAATAAGGAGTAAGTAAGTCAAAAGATATAGATGCTGAGTAATTTCCCAAAAGAGTCTAAGGTACACCACTTAAAACCCATGTAAGAGGGTTCTCTTAGCTCTTCCACTTTCGAACGACTATGGATCTACTCATGGGGGATAGGAACTCAGACAACATAATCTCAAGCACTGACCTTGTCCTTACCAAGTGTGCATTGTTTAGAGTTTATATTTTGAGTTTTTCTCTCATGTTTTGTTTCATGCCCAAATATTTTGCTAACCTAGATCTAACTAGAATCTATTAGTTAGCCTGGGCTCTGATACCAACTGTAACAACCCCAGTTGTCACTACTCAACCACTCAATTTTTTTTTACACTTACATCTTCCATGAGGCAAGGGACATAATCATGACTTATAGAATCATTCCATTTGGATTAAAACTTATCAAGGCAAATAGCATCGAGAGCTATTGAGACTTGATCAGAGTCTCTTTTGAGTAGAAGTGATCAGCTTCTATGAAACCCTCATACCCCATTGGTATGAGAACGCTGGCCAAGCGTTAGGTTTCATCCCATATAAAAGGGAAAATCACCCTGGTCCACCAAGACCAGTATATAGGTGAATGCCTTGAAGATGGAGATCCACACCAATGGAAAACCATCATAGATGAAATAACCACACCAATGGTTATTCATAGATCTGATCCACATCTCTTTGATGGGATCTTTAGGATAACAGATCACTATTCATGATTAAACTCATAGAATCCATGGAATGTCATCTTAAGCAAGATTATGTAACTTTAAACCTCTTAAAACTTATTTGTCCATTCTCTCATTTAGGTATCCAGTTTGCTATTCATAAGAGTCATTTAAAGACAATACTTGTCCATCATGGGAGTACCCCTCCTCATGCACACTCAACTTCTTAGCTTTAGGATATAAGGTTTGTTTTGGTTTTCAATTCTAAACCAACTTGTCTTCTTGTGGGTTTCATCCCATTCCAAATTCCAATGTGTTCTAATTTAAACCATCATGAGTGTTTAGGAGGTGAATATAAATCAATGATGTCCTTTTATGATAAGATTCATTACATCATAACCTTAGATTGAAACAACACATGAGAGGTCTATTTAAGCAAGAATTACATCCCATTATAATCAGTTTTATAATTCCACACAACCATTGATTACAGAGTAAAACTAACTAGTTGCATCATTCATAATTATTCAATTTAATCCAGAAAGTAAATGGCACAATCGCATAATATTAAATCATCAACATATTAGAAATTAAGCATACATTCTTAGCATCATAAATGAAACTGTTGAATAAATAGTATTAAAGGTAAACATTGCAGTAATCTAGAAACATGCATAACTATCCCATTTAAACATTTAACCATCTCATCCACATATATCATTTTATTTTTGAAAGTAAAAGCAATAGGAACAAGAAATAACACATCAAACCACAAAATAGAGTGACACAATGATTTATCCTGGGAACCCTCATGGGGAATAAACCCAACCTCCAAAATATGATTTCTCCTCATATTCATAAACTCAAGATGTCAAATATTACAAGTATATGAGGACCACTACGGATCCCTTTTATCCAAATATACAAATCCAGGAATACTATTGTTCCTGTTCAAATACATGATGCAATTAAGGATTTAACTAATTCCTTTCTCTAAGACATCATGATAATATTTAGATATTTTCCATACCAAGGAGAAGTCCATTTATTCCTTTATAATTTAAGATGCAATTAAGGAATCTACTGATTCCTTTCTCTAAGCCATCTTAGGATTTATAACATCTTGCATAAGTTTATGATAATCATTGGATCCATATTTTGGAGATGACTCTTTGAAATTAGAGGGAATTTCATAAATTCCCCAAGAATGAATTCCAAAATTCATTCTCTCGAGTTGATAAATAATCAACTTTCACTTCATAAATTAAAGTCCCATACCCTTAATTCTATGAAGCTTCCATTCTTTTAAAAAAAATTCACTAACCTCGTATGTATTTGCCATAATTTTTCCTTATCAAGGTTGGATCCATTAATTCTAATCCAATTGAAATATACTGCACCAAAATGATTCTCAAAAATATTTCATTTAAAATCAAAGCCTTTTATTTTAATTTATGACTAAGTTAAAATCATCTTAACCTTAATTCATAAACCATAGTGGCAACTATAATCTTCTTTCCCTTACATCATAGTACTATACTACCTCTATTTTTATTTCAATATAATTCACTACATAAATTTTTAACCACTTCAAGTGGGTTGAAGAGATAATATACCTATAGTTTTGACTTCCACTATTACGATTAAGAGATAAATGAAATTACAATAACCAATTAAATCTACTCTCTAAAGATTATGAAAACCAAGTTTTACCCATCAATATAACTTTTAAACACATGGTTCCTAGCACTAGTAAATCAAATATTACCATAGGTTCAAATATACCCTATGCTACAATTCCCGAAGGAACCCATTGAATAGCTTCGACATTATTAAAGTACATGAGTCTTATACCGAAGGTGTGTAACCCTTATCTAAGGCTGCCCAAAATCTAACCTTAATTTTTCTTATATCGAAGATGGCCTAGCAAATACTTCATAAGACAATATTATCTCTCTATAACATTTGGGTACCCAACGACCATGTCATACATCATGTACTAGGCAGTAGACAAAAAACTTTGCTCAGCCAAACTAGGCTATGATATGTAGTCCAAAATCCAACTACTAATAAACGTCCACAGGGGTTCCACATGTTCCAAGGTGAGTGCTACATTTAGCACGTAGGTGGTCTATAGGGGGGCCAACTTGAAGTGGGTATTCTACTCGATAAGTTCTAATCAAATCAATGTTATGGTAAAACTAGGGCTTCAATAAGTCTTTCAAAGAGCAATATGATCATTTAAACCCTTTTAGACTCCATCCTACCCAATTATTTGGTCTACCATGTAGAGGGTATTCTAATATCTGACTATTGGATGACCTGTGTGTATTCCCTAAGTCAATTTACTAGCTCTCAACTAGATCGCACATCTGCACATGTGAATTCCATTGTTGTCGATTCGCAAAAATAATCTAGATAAACATCCATAAGGTTTATAAAATCCAAACTCGTAGAATCTTAATTCCAAGTGATATTTTAGTTCACCAAATGGCAGGTTCAACTATGAATCTCAACTACACGGGTTTCAATCGAATAACATGCTCTAGAACCAAATCAAGCACTGTATAGTGTCACGACAACTCGTCTATCTGTCAAACAATGTTGGAGGGGTTTCTCATAGAGGTATACACAGGTGTAATTGGAGATCAATACCAATTTCACTATAAATCCCTACTATGTTATAGGGTTTATTGACTACTGAACGAAGATTTTAGGGAGACTTGGTAATAATTTAATTGTTATAAACTAATGGACTTTGTAGCACATGTATTCGCTAGCATGTATTTGTCGAAATACTTAGATCATTTACTTTAATTTTCTCAAATACTCTAAGTTAATGATTTACAAATAAATCTGATTGAAGTAATGGTGAGGTTTTATAGTCAGCTACATATCTCAGGTAAACTAGAATATACTAGTATGAAAATCCTTTTTGTGATGTTATTTTAGCACGTCGAAGGATTTGTTCCCGAGGTATAGTTCTCTTCGGATTTCTAGATCTTGACATCTATAAATCATCAATCATTACAATGAAAATCCTTTAATTGAAGACTAATCCATGGACCTAATCAATTCAAAGTGTTCATCAAAGGTAATTTTGATATCAAAGTCCCACCACACGTGGTAATTATAACCATAACAGTCACGTCAAGGAATTTAATTTGATATTACTTTATGAAAATTAATATTCAAGTCATATCAAGGACTCTTATCATGTGGAACATGGGTCTTTGGAGTGAATAATCTAGAATATACAACCCATATGATAATCACAACATGGAAGCATTTAATCTACATAAAGATCTATTTAAATAAATGCAAAGGTAATTGCAAGCATGAAGAGATCCAACCTTATCCTTCTCCTCCACCAATGCTCTTCAATTTGGGATCTCCATGATGCTTCTACAACACCCTTCTCCATATTTCCCCATATCCATTTCCTCAATCTATTCCTCTCCTTCTAGCCTCAAAAGTTCCTCATATTAACTAGCAAAATACCCATAGTAATCCTTCAAAGGTCTTTTTGTTTCTTATCCACCCAAGGGTGGAAAGCATACTCTTAGACCTCCTCAGATTTACTATATGAACATTTTATTCACAAATTATCCTATATTTATAGGACTCTTCTCCACTCATGGGTCAAATAGTGGCCACATTATAATAATATTAAAAAGATGCCTTGGATCCATTGTGACTTAGCATGTCTTGTAATGTATAGTCAAGAGTAGAAAAAGGGCCCACTGAGAGATAAGGTGAGTGTCCTTATTTTTGCATTTTATCTATTCCCATGGGGATAAATATAAAACTAATACTATTACGATAAATAATGGGTACAAAATTAGAACTATTATTGATAGGGTAAGGGATCTCCATTTTAATTTCCACCAATATAGGAAATTCATATGGGTATTTACCAATGGATATAATATTTAATAATCCTTTAGTCCTTCTAAGTCCCATTTAACTTGGGTCCACTAGGTTGTGTAGACATAATTTACTATATTGGTATAATTTTGTAAAATATAATTCCTCAATTTTATCTTTCACAAGACCTCAGAGTTAGTTTCTAATTAATTATATTTTCCAAAATATAATTAATATTTTTCTATCCTTCATAAAATTATTTTATTAGAATTTGTATAGGATTCTTTAGGTCTATGTCCTTTTTTTGAGCATTAATTGATCCCCAAGATCAATTAATATCCTTTAAATAAGGTAGGAGGATGACGGGTCATGACAAAATTAGAAGCCAAAACAACAAGGATGAGAGTAGCAAGGAATGTGAGATAAGGTAAACTAAAAAATGTGGTGAAGTAATCATCCTTAAAGAGTATTTGAAAGCAAAAAAAAATGATTTTCCAAGGTTTTAAAGTGATTGCAATAGGAACCAATATCCTAGGTTGGATAATGAGTGCAGTAAATTCCAACATTCAAGTTTGGAGAACATGCATAATAACACCCGAGGCAAAAGTGTAACAATTGAGAATAGGTGTAGTAGAACCCAATACAAAAGTGTAATAGTTAATTTTGAGGTGAATGTGCAATAGTCATGTTTGGATATCAAGGTGGAAAGCAAGCATAGGTAGAAGTTCAATAGTTGAGATTGTAGAACAAGCATAACAATCATAGCCTAAGAATGAAGGACAACAATCATCAAAGGAGACTTGTCTTTCCAAAAGGGCCAACACAGTAAGAAACCAAGCAACTTTCACTATGTGGAAGTCATTAACTGATGAAGCATCATTGAGAAAAGTGTAACATTCAATGTGAAAGGAAGAGGCATCAATTACTTGGAACGTTCACTATCTACATGCTCAAAAATGTTCATCCATTTGGAGATAACATTGGAATATTATGAGTCCAAACCCTAACGTTTCATCTCTAAATGGAACGTCATACTACCGCGATGTGATTAAAATAACCTTTAATGAAAGCAACTGAATCAATATTCAGAGTCTAAAGATTGGTCAAATAAACCAAAGAGCAGTTCGTGCGAAGACGAAGAGCATTCAAAATCCACACAACACAATAGAAGAATAAGAACACAAATTGAATAGGTATTATTCGATTTTAAATATTTGAAGGCTTACATATTAAAGAAATAATTTATTTATAATTAGTGATAACTTTATTATCATTAATTATTAAGCTAAATGGAGGGATAAGTGATTAATTATTTAAGGAATGGAGATATAAGGTTTCTTTAATAGTTATTTAAATTTGAAATTGGTTTATTTTTATCAATTTTTGAAATAATTAGATTATTGAACTTTTGCAAATTAATAATTTGGGAGCCAAAAGGAGTTCAACATCAAACTTAGGGAATTAATTTTTGCAAAGTTCATATTTTATTAGTTTCTAAACATTAGGGAGATATAAGGAATTCTACTACATAGGTTTTAAAATTTAGAAACTTTGAATTTTTTAAAACCTATGGAGACATAAGGTAGACTACATCAAAGATCATTTTAGTACTACCATATCAAACAATAAGTTCTTTCTATTTAATATCAACTTATGAAAGGACCAAATTATGCCTCATGGAAAAATAAAGTAAAATCTATTTTAATAGTTTAAAATATTTGGGAGATATTTAATGGAGCAAAAACAAAACCTAATGAAGATGTTAGAGAAATTCAAATATGTGAATATGTAGAAGCCAAAGCACTTATGATATTAAATTTTTCAATTGTTGATGAAATACAACCTTATATAAGTATATTAGAAACTTCTACAAAATCTTGGAATACTTTAGCCAAAATATTTGAATGGAAAAACAAAGCTACTATTTTGAATCTTCAATCCTAGTTGTATTCTTTAAAAGTTAATAGTGGTGAAAATATTGAACTATTTCTTAGGAAGGTAGCAGATATAAAAGCAAAACTATCAACTTTAGGATAAAAGTGGAGAATAAATTTATTGTTCAAGTGATCTTAAGAGCTCTTCCAAAAAATTATAAGCATCTAGTTACATCTTTGTAAATTCTAAGCAAAGATACTTCATTTGATGAATTAGTCAATATTCTACAAGAGTATGAAGTGGAAAATTTAGTCAAGTATGAAATGACTAATAATGCTTTAGTTTCAAAATATAATTCACAAAGTAATATTGCTTCAGTATCTAGATATCAATCCAAATTGAATAATAGATATTGTCAAGCATGTAAAATAAGGGGACATAGTACAAATTCTTGTAGATATAATCCAAGAAATCAGTCTTAAGGAAATCAAATGAATCAAAGTGGTCAAACAAATAGGTCAGCACAACAAATACGATACCAAACTTAGTATAATCTACAACGATAATTATTTCAAGAAAAACGACATCTAGCTCAAAAATTCAAGAAATTCAAGAATTATAAGAAACTACTAAAAAGAATGAATTCAAAGCTCTTTCAAAAAATTAATAATTAGTGAAAATGAATTACAAATTTTGAAAGATACTAATCATTTATTTGATCATAATACATAAAGGCAAAAGACTAAATAAAGCAAAAGGAGAGCAGAGAAAGCATAGGTTCCAAGAACATATGAAGACGAAGACTATGATTGAAGACTAACGTCTTCAATAACCAAATAATGTAATACAAGGGGTGTTAGAGTCTATTACATTATTTAGTACATGGCAATGTACCTCATTCATACAACCTTCTAAATATTAGATTAACATTGTGTCTTAGATTAAAGTGTGAGTAAATATTTTATGTAATGTAATAATATGCAAGAAATGTACAAGTATCATGTAAATGAGAGTGCAAGTGTAATGAACATAAATATCCACAAATGTCTCATATGTAAGTGTGTACATTTGTTCTTATATTAGGAAGTGTTATGTGAAGAGTCATGTCCAAGTGTGTGTACAAGATAGAATCATGTGTATGCAAGTGACAAGTAGAGAAGCCAAGAGTCATGAGCCTTGGCATAAGGAAAGGGAAGAGTCAAGTAACCAAAGAGTCATCCTACAATGGCTATATATTACTCCATAGTGGACATATTCTATCACCACCTACATAGTCTATGTAGTCTACATTGTCTACATTGTGAGCATTGTTATTGTAAGAGTTTCATGATACATTTGTATGAGGAGTAATAAATATTGAATACATTTGAGCAATTAATATTGTAAGTCTTGCTATATGCTTTTTACATGTATGATTCAGATTATTTATATATTAATATTGCTACTTATTAATGAATGTTAGTTAATACATTATTAGCCTTGATTTACATATTAGTTGGCTCATATTATTTTGGTTACATTATTATCTTGATCATATTATATTGTGGCTATCATATATTTGATCCTCTAAATATTTATCCTATGATTTTACATTAATCTTAAGGCTTCAAAGCCATCAATATTTCCATAAAATATTATAGGTTTTTAAAAAGCTTCAAGATATATGGAATAGTTTGGGGTAGGTTATGGTGAAATATTTGATTATACTTCTTGTTTGTGATGACCCTTCAAGCTTCTAATAACCTTTAATGAAGTTGAGAGATTTTTTTTTACACTTTTATAACTCTAAGCAAGACAAAGATAAGGTAATCCCTTCAACTTAAATGATAGTGAATCCAAGAAAGCTTCTTCAACATAAGAAGGCAGCATCATCACTATCCTCAATAATCAAGGAAACATATCACTAAGATCATACCCAAAATCTATAAAGGTTTTCCTATACACTAGCCTTAATAAAGTACTCCACTCAACTACCTTCCACTAGTGACTATCCTGTTCCTTTTAGTTTATCAAAAGGATTGTCCCTCTTCAGTCCATCGAGAGGTCTCACATTTCTTTTCTTTGAAAGGGTGCTTCTTTATGGTCCATCATAAGGGTTCTTACTTTTCATTCAATTTAAAAGTAATATGCCAATCCCTGCTTATCCATACAAGTCCATATGCATGGTGTGCTTAGAATACTATCATATTTAAACAATCACCATTTGCCCATCCTTCGGTGAAGATAACACTAACTCCTATGCCCTAGACATACTCACTACACTTTGGTTCAAGAAGGTATCACTTCCACTTATTTAAGGAGGGCAGGGGACACCATACCAAATATGCATTAGATGAAATCAACTCACTCATTAACACGTAGTACTCAACTACCACAATAGTAGAAGTCATGACTCACCAAAAAATATCTTAATCGATATTGCTTTTGGAGTAATGAAAAACTCAGGTTGACTCCTAAGGATAAACCCATCCTTATATGACTTCCTAATGCCATATGGAGATATTTAATTCATAGCACTACAATTAAAAATGAGACTAACAAATAGAGATGCAGATTCCCTAGGCAATATCAATCCATCTAAACCCACTCATTTCTCAATGAAAACAAGAATTAACTAAATGTAACACACCCAGATTGATCAGTAGCATAGGTAGAGAACTAGATAAGCATAGATGACAATAAAGCAACTCTTAAAAGATTCATCTTAATTAAATGAGTAGATTGCATACATTCACCATCAATAATTTGAATCTCACAACAATAGTCTCACTTCTCCAACACATCAATACAGAGAAGGAGTTTGATATCTATAAATTATATTACAAATTCTTAATTACATTATTCTATAACATAGGATATCTTGTCAACTTGGACATGCCCAGCTTATTTGGTGTTACATCTGTTGCAGCATAATTTTTCTAAAAATATCAACATCCCAGTACATCGCTCCTCAAATTTCCATCTATCGGGGATCAAATATGGCTCCAACAAAACTCATTTGTGACATTCCAATGTGCACTATTCCCTATTTTATACTTTCTATTTTTACACAATCATATTTCCAGACAATAAACAATTACATACTTGAAATTCAATTAACACACAGGGGTTCCAAAAAGTTCCTTTATGTTCTATCTACCCATGCATTTCCAAAAAATAGAGATTCAATAATTTTTTAAAGCTCATCTAATCAACAAACATGATATCCATACACACAATAAAATTCATCATTTCCAGCCATAAACCTGGGATATCCAAAAAAATCTAAATATTCTAAAATAGATACACACAACCAATCAACTATGAAACACCAACAATCCTTTACAGTCATTCCATAGATTCTCTCAATAGAACTTAGGTTTATTTCCCTATTCAACTATTCATAGATCAAACACTCTATATAACCAAGCATTACAACCAATCCATATGCAGTGAAACACTACTCTAATAAAAATAAATAGAATATCTGACAAAAATATATTTTATATTTCGAGTCCAATTTTATCAATTTTCTCTATGTTTTAGATGGCTACCAACGAGTTTAATCATAGATCATGTTTTCCAGGTCTGTTTTTGCCCTCAAGCTTGATACGAACAAAGCATTTGATAGGCTAAATTGGGACTTTCTAATTGTTGTCCTCCTTAAGTTTGGTTTTCACCACCAATGGATTAATTTGATCAAAGAATGCATTTCTAAAGCATGGTTCTTGATTCTAGTTAATGGAACAACTGCTGGTTACTTTCAAAGTCATAGAGAAATTCAGCAGGGGGACCCTATCAGCCCCATGTTATTCATCATTATGGTAGAAGCTTTAGGCAGAAGCATCAAAAATACTTGTAGTTCAAGACTAATATCGAGAATAAAGGCAACATATCTCACTAGGGCTTTTTCTCAACAATAATTCGTCGATGATACCCTTCTATTGACTAAGGCATCGATGGTTGAGGCCAAAAGAATTAAATACATCCTACAACTCTACGAGGACCCTACTGGTAAGAAAGTTAATTTTAGTAAAAGCAAGTGAATAATCTTGAACACCCCCATTCAGAGGCAAGGAAGAATCACAAAAATTTTAGTGTGTGATATAGCAAACCTCCCCACTTCATATCTTGGTCTCCCTCTTTTCATTGGTTCTCCGAGAGAGTCAATGTGGGACAGGGTTATTGAAAGAATTCAAAAAATACTTGCTTGATGGAAAAGTCATCTTCTATCTCAAGCAGGAAAGTTGACCCTCACTAAGGCCTCTCTTCAGAGTATTCTAGTCTATTTCCTCTCCGTTTTCAAAGCCCTTGTGAAGGTTTTCCAAAAATTTGAGAAACTCCAAAAAAAAAATTTATGGACTAGATCAGAGGAGAAAAAAAGGATACACCTTGTAGCATGGACCAAAGTGTGCAGACCCAGGGAAAATGGGGGCTTAGGTCTAAGGAGAATTTCTCATATGAATTTAGCTTTACTAGCTAAGAAAGCATGGCGTCTCATTTCTGGTGAATAAAATGAATGGACAACTATCATCAAAATAAAGTAACTTCAAAATATGAAATTTCTAAGTGACTCAGTTCCAATAAGAGGTTCTGCTTTTTGGAAAGAAAATCTCAATTGTAAGGAAATCATCAAAAAAGGTTTAAGATGGGTTTTAGGCAATGGTTAGCGGATAAATTACTGTAATGATATGTGGGCTAAGGATGAACCACTGACACAATATCCTAACTTAGCCCGAATCAGATATATCACGGAAGAACTCATTGGTAGAAAATTCTTCGATTATATGGTTGAGGACAGAGGAAGAATGAAGTGGAAACAAATAAGGATTCAGGGATTTTAAGTGAAATCAAATGATCTTTGTAACATTCTTGGGAAAATTTTATCCCCATGAGACCCAAGGAAGATCAAGTGAGCTGGGCTCCTACAAAAAATGGGTAGTTCACTGTTAAATCAACTTACAAGATTCAGCTTGATGACGAGGATTTTGTCCTCCAAAAGGACTTAGTTTGGATAAAAAATTTAATTCCAAAAATTGTAGTCTTTTCATGGCTGGTTATCCAAGGAAGAATTCTAAACATTGATAATATTATGCATAAAGGTATTTGTATCACTAATCACTGTTATCTGTGTAGGGCTAACTGGGAGACCATTTATCACATTTTACTTGAGTGCCCTTTTTCCTTCACTATCCTAAGTGGGATTTTTTAGGCCTTCAATATGTCCTGGGTTAAACCAACCATCGTACTTTATTTGTTCGTCCAGTGGCCTTGCCCATTTTCAAGCCAAAGACTTAGATACATGTGGAAAATTTGTCTCAATCACTATATTTGGCAGGTGTGGTTAGAAAGGAACCATAAAGTCTTTAATGAGTCTATCCATGATCATCAAACTATCATTGCCAGGATCCTATATTTTTCCAATGAGAATGTGAACCTTATCTCTTTTGATAGTCATAAGCTTTATCTATAGGAGACCACGATTGCTCAATATTTAAGCTTAACCTTGTTATATGAGTTTGTGCCTAGGGTAGTCAACCCCAGAGCCAATTTTAAGTGGTCCCCACATCCTACAGGTTGGTTTAAGCTTAATTTTTATGGAGCAGCTAAGGACAATCTTGGCATAGTAGGCGCTGGTAGTATTGTGTGAGATCATAATGAGAATATGATGCTTGTGTTTTCTAAATATTTGGGAACAAGGACAAACAACAAAGCTAAAGCTAGAGCTATGTGGAGAGGCCTTCAAATGACTCAAGACTTAGAAGGCAATTTGATCATAGAAGGATACTCTATGCATGTTATAAATCTCCTCAATAATTGGAAAACACCTCCTTGGAGGATTAAAACAATTGTTGAAGAGGCTAGGATCCTTTCCCAGGGAAGACAGGACAGAAAAGCCCAACATGTCTTTCGAGAAGCTAAAAAAATTGTTGATAAGCTGGACAATGTGGGTGTCGATGGTGATAGAAATGGGAACACGGTGTCCCAAGTGAAGTAGAGGAGCTTATTCAACAAGAATTCCAAGAATGATAGTTGAATTTACCAACAGGGAAGGCACTGTAAGTTCGAAGGCTAGGAGTATTCCTATATTTTTTTTAAATGGACACAATAAAAATTATCTGAGCTATCAGTCTTCATAGATGCTACTTGGAAATACTACAAAGACTAATGGGTACAGTCACATGTTAGATAACATGGCTCCTAGTCATCTTAGTAATTTGAGGTTGGTTGATAATCACAGGGCAGGAAAGAAACAACAATATAAGACTTCAAACCAGAGCCACGTGGACCACCAGATAGCCACTGCCATAAATCTAGCCAGTAGGTTCACTTCTCCAAGGTTGATTGGCCAAGACGATATGTGGTCCCAAAGCATGTCATATACGAAAGAAAACAATTACCAAATAATTATTAAGAGTAACTGTCAATACAGAGCTTGTGGGAGTTTTTTCAGTACTCTGCTATGTGTGTCTGCAGATTTTTGTTTCTCCACTGTTTCAAGGAAGGGATACATGCCTGTTTATTTATTTTTAATTATGATGCAGGTGTGTTTTCTCAGGGTATACTCAAAATGTTGTATGGGAAGTTTTTTTTGATAACAGGCTATGTGCCTTACCGGATGTAATGGCTTTGGTGGCATGTAGATTTTACATATATAGGATCCTTAGTAAGGACATGTTCATCAATAGCCCTGGGCTGATTTTTTTAAAAGGTTTTGGGTCAACCTATAAAACCCAATATTAATGCTATAGTATCTTATCTACAAAAAAATAGATCATTTTTTCCGTAAAATTAACTTGCAATTCTAATTATCAATCCATTAGGAGTACGACCATCAAACTCATCCAAATAAATATGATATGTTCAACCAAGACACCCATATATAGTCTACGTTTACTTCTAGAAAATCTTGATTAAATCAACACCAAGTAATATGTACTTCAATAATTTCTATGGTAGTCATCTGCTCTACAGTTTCACACTCTCCAAAAAAATACAAAGAATTATTGTTTGGAATAAATTACACAAAACAAGAGCATTTTCACATAATGGAAGATAAGACAAGATATCATAACCACTTACCTATCGATTGTGTTCTAGTTAACAACTCCACGTAATGTCTTCCATTCCCATTCTTCCTCTTTCCAGCAAATTTTTTTTTCCTTCATTCTTTGTTCATTCTCTTGTCTCCACCAGAATGCACACCCTCTCTCACCACAAGAGAACATATTTCAACCTCCTTGTCGGTATTTTAGAGCCTCTTTTCCAAGTGGTCCTCAATTGATATTTTTTAAAAAATCCCACATCCTTCTATGGTGGGTTCATTTAACATTCAAGTCCAATGTGCAAGTGATTAACACAAGCGCACTTTGCTCAGTTAATGCTAGCTATTATATTTCACTTACACATCATTCATTTCCATGGTGGTGCTACCACATAAAAATAGATCTTTATAAATATTTATTTCTTTTAGGGAAGACAAATAAATCATGCATATAACAAATATATCCAATATTATATCCCTAACAATCCAATTATAAGGTAAAAATAAAAAATTCATGCAAGAAATCACAATACTCGAATTTCTTTATCATGTGCAAATTTTAATGAAAAGCATCATCATCAAGGGTGAAGCATTCATTCATGTTGCTTCCCAATTATTTTGAAAAATAACCCATCACATCATTTTCCCCAAGCATTCCTGTTCTCGATGGCTTATTCTTTCTCCACCCACAAGAACCTTATTTTTCTGCACAAATACATAGTCTATTAGCAGCATCATATTCTTTCATGAAAAATACTTTCTTGAAACAATGATCCATTTATTGCCAAGCATTCTTCATTTAAAGTATTTTATTTCCTACAAACCATCCATACTTGCATAATTAAAACATAGCATGTCACTTGTTCATTGAAGCAAAACATATTAGCTAAAAAAAATATATCAATTTCAAGATCTACTGAAGGTGGGTCATGACATACTCCCCCCTTAGGCTTAACACAATCCTCTGTGTTCATACAAGTAGTTTCTGCCAAAAAAAATTTCAAAACAACATTACAATGTATTTTCAAAAAGAAAAGGAAAATGCTTTTGCATATCAGCTACTTTCTTCCAAGTAGCATTTCTTTTAGAGTATTGGTTCCATTGGACCTTGCACTACTCCAAAATTCTTTTCCTCATCAATTTAGATCGAAATTCAAGGATTTTGACTAGTCGAACCTCTATAGCATTTGGGCTCACCATCTGCAAATTAGAAAAATTCCATACATGCTTAGGGTTAGCAACATACTTTTTAAGTAAAGAAATATGAAATGTGTTGTCAATCTTGGATAGATTGTGTGGCAAGGCAAGTTGCTATACCACAAGACTGATCCTTTCTATGATTTTAAAGGGTCCTACAAAATGAGGATCAAGCTTTGTGGACTTGATAGAACTCTTCTTCGGTCTCACCCTAAAAATACTCTATCCCCTAAAACAAATTATCTAGGTGAGCTTTTAATATTGGCATAAATTTTTTGATGGTCTATTGCTTCCTTTAATCTCTCTTATAGCATTTAATTTTTACTCCATTTATTTAACCATGTTGGGTTCGAGAACAATCTGATCCTCTGGATTATCCCATGACAATGGTGTCTTGCTGTAGACACCTAAAATGCGTCATGTTGATGATGACTACTCATATGGGGCATGCTAGAAGACCATATGGAAGACCTTTGGATAAATCCAAGGTATAGCGGTAGTTCTTACCACTCAATTGGGCATTTGTACCTAGTCAGTTCTAGTCGCGGCTGATCATTGTGGCCCCAAATCTGTCAATTAGGGATCACGACTGACACATATGGTTAGCCATGCTGGCCATGGATGAAACCCATAGTAAGGACTGAAGTTCAGTTGGCCTTCATCTAACCCCCAAAAGTTGGTTGTAACAACCAATTGGTTGCATATTGGAGCGGTTTGAGCGAGGAAGGATCCAAAATATTCCATCCAACAGACTCAACTACCCAATCTTGATCTTGGCTTCATGAGGAAGCCACCCCTAGCCCTTAGGTAATCCTATAAGTACCCCATCAAATTAGGGCAAAAGAGAGAGAGCATTGAGATCAAATCAGTGAAGCCCTATCGAATTGTATACTCACCTGAGTGTATTGAGAGATATTTGCTATCAATTCATTTGCTAATTCATCAAGCATCATGTCAACTTGTGCCATGGATTCCCTAAGGAGCTAGAATTCCAAGAAACATGAATTCGGGAAAACGAAGGCCCAATTGTGGAATTCAACTGCCAAACCTATCAAAGGACATATAGGCAACCCTTGACCATCAATTTGGTAAGGCAGATCATAGAGGAAGCCCTAATTTTGAGGGTAAATATATTCAGAGCCTCACTATGGTTGTCAGTCATGGGCTATAGTGCTGACCACATCTCAAACCCGTGGTGAGAAAATGGCCATAGATCTCCTTGTGTTCTTTCTTGCAAGATAATTAGTTAGATCATGTTAGGCTTAATATAGGTTCAATTAGTGTTTTAGAGAAATATGACTAGTCAGATTAAGAATTTGAAGTATGTTTGCTTCCATGTTTTTAATTTGATAATTGGTGTAGTCGTAGGTTGTTTCATGCACATTTGCTTCTTATTTGTTAACTAATCAAGTAGATAGATAAATACATATTTTCTTGAATATGCTTAATGATCACATTTCATGATTAACATAGGTTTACCATGCTTTACTCATTTTCTTGATTATATGCTTATCATGGTATCCTTTTGTGAAACTTACTTAAAATACCTCATCAAGAGAGGTTACCTTTGCTTTTGACATGTTATTGTTGTTTCTTGATCACAGGGAATAGATATTGAAGGAGATTCAATTATCCAATTCCTTCCTCAACATGAAGAAGAGGGTTAACTCCACCCTAGAGTAGTTCGTGTCACCTTAAAGGCTTGAAAAGTGCATTTATCCTTGAGGGGATTGTAACATTGTAATTGTGTATCAAAAGGGTATCCCTAAGAGGGATTCATTTGTAAAACATGAATTGATTCAAAGATAAATAAAGATGCATTTTACTTAATCGTTTTTTTCTTGGTTAATTTATGTGTGAATATCCATTTTATTTTAGTTTATGCAATTATAATATTGGATGCATGCCTTTTCGGTCATACAGTAGGCGATCACAGTGGGACTTCACAATTCTTACCATATTTCACTGAGTGAATTTATGTTTTTTGAATGCACATGCTCACCACATATGACAACCATGATCAGAAAGTTGGCCCGTAGGTGACAATCATGGTCTGTAGTGGTAGTCACACATCAGAACCACAGTTAGCTGCAGGTACATCACAGAGCAGGATTTCAAAGCTAAATTAGATGAGGACTTGAGGTAGGCCCTTCTGACACTTTCTGTCTCTATTTTTCTTCTCTGTGTGTTTCTAGAATAGATAATTTGAAACCTATATAATTAAGGATGAAAAAAAAATGAAATTAATTAGGTCCTTAGGGTTTATTTTTTTGAATTTTAGCTAGGCGTTTCTAGGAACAATGGACCTCTGAGTGCAATCCGCCCTAGAATCTATCATGCTAGGTTTAAATTGTGTGTTGGTTTACATGCTTAAGGCCAAATTAGAGGCTATATCATTGTAATTTGCATTTTTAAAGAGTCATATAGGATATAGCATGCATTATCTAAAAATGAAACATTTCTTTTTGCATATCATGTAGGAAATAATCATTCATGGTGTATTATGCATTTTCCTTTCTATGCAAAAATTAAAAAGAACCACACACACAACATTTCAAGTAAATGCTAGTGAGTTGGGAGTGACAGCCAACCACTAGTAGGGTTTCAATGATGGTGGAGGTGATTTTCATTTGTTGGCCAAAATCCCACGTACCCTATATTCTAGACCAAGGTCGGGCCCAAGAACCTTTTGTACCCTAGAAAATTTGCATGTATTCTCTTCGGAGGGTATAACACTAACTAGGAGAAAATGGGTGAGGGACTGGTAGGATCGGTGCTCCTTGTTCGGGTGTAGAGTTTCATTGCCACACATGGGGGACTAACATGGCCTGGATTCACACCCAGGTTATCGAGCTACGAGCATACCAGTGAAAGCCAATTAAACTGAGATTATCATTCAATAAGTTTTAAAACACAACAAGAGTTTCCAATACTGATACAACAAATAATTGAAACAACAACAAATAGTTTAGGACTCATTTTAAATTGTAAAAGAGATAATCACCATTGTATACCTTGTTTGCATAAAAGATAAATCTAGACACTAGGTGCACCATGGTGGAGACACGGGGAGGTCGGTAGAGGCTCAATTTTGATGCTAATGACCAAGCCCCACCAAATTCACAACAAAATGTGTCGAACCCTTGCCCACATGCGCTTCTCAAACATCATTCAATGAGCATCAAAGGAGACAATTCGACATGAGAGAACCCCATTGAGCGTACCCCCAATAGAGGAGCCTCTATACACTCTTCTAGATATAGGATAGAGCATGGATCCTCTCAACATGAGGGTGTTCCACTCATAAGCCATTATCAAGATCGTAGTGCATGTGCATCCATGGGATCAACCGATGAGTATGTCATCCAGAGAGCCAAGTTGGTACCCCTACGTAATAATTCTGTAGGAGGTTCCATACCTCCAATTTCAAAGTAAAGAAGATATCAAGATATGCCCATTTAGGGGCATGCTGATAGGCCCACTTTCAAGCATAGGTCTATTCAGACTCCCATGGGTAGTGAACCTTGCAAGATAACTATCAACATATCAAAGGTGGGAGCCAATGGTACACCATCGCATGAGTCATGGTAATCCAAATAGTTGTATGGTTTGGGTGGCATCCTCGAGCAGTTAGGCTATAAGCCTTTAGATCTGCTCACTCATGCTTCGAGTGAGCGTAGCAAGAGCATTATTAGGGCTACCATAGAACATGGGGAGGCTTCCAAATGCCCTCATGGTTCACATCCACCATCCGCACATGGTGGCACACAACACAGAACTCAACATGACACCATGGTCATCTTCATGGACAAAGGCAAAGGCGTAGGAAATGTGCTAAATGGGTACATAACCCATAAGGTCGCTCGCATGGAGCACACATACTAGAGGCATCTTATGGCTGATCACATTGATATATTGCATAGACTGGTATCCGAGCAGAGATGACAACTCCTTCAAGATAAATTGGAGGATGCTCGCCTAGAGATGCAGCACATTGAAGATGAGAATCTTCAGTCACAAAGGCTTATTAGACAAAGATTATATGAGCATCGTATGCATGAGGAACGCATCCTTTCCCAAAAGGAGCATGTAGAACAAGAGGATAGGCTAGCTAGGGCTGGTTTATACACTCATGCTGAGCACAAAGAGCGCATTCATAGGAGGGCTTTTTCACAAGCCGACATGCATTAGGAGTGTAGAGACGCTCATACTCATGTCAATGCCCAACAGAGAGAATGGCCACCACCATTTGAATATTAAGGACAAAGACAATATGAGGAAGAAGAGGGAAACATAGTCGATCATGGATATCCTAAAATATCCCATGTTGAGGAGGAGGAAGAGCAACATCCTCCACCTTGACAGAGGAAGAATGTACCTCCAATACCACCCTCATGCTAGCTTAGGGAGGAGGAATTTCTATCCTCACAGGCTTATAAGGCCTTAGTGGAAAAAGTGAAAGCAATCAAGAGGCAAGGCATGACTTTTCAAAAGCTAACATTGAGCAAGATTCATAATGATCCTTTGGACCCCTCAGTGCCTACTCCAGCATATCTTGAGCATTTTGTCATGCCCAGGTTAGATAAATTCAAAGGTGACGAAGATGCACAAGAGCATGTGACAAGATTTTTGGATGTATGTTTCTAGATTACAAGCAAAAATGCCTTGCTTTTATGTATATTCATCACAACCCTCTCAGGCCTAGCCCAGGAGTGGTTCAATCTGCTAAAGTAGCATAGTATCACTAGTTTTGAGTAGCTGGCTGATGCCTTTCTAGAATGATTTTCTTTTGATGCCAAGAAGTAAGCTAAACTTTCTGATGTAGTTGTGCTAGCTTAGCATGATGATGAGCCAGTCCTAGAATATGAAAATAGGTGTAGGAGATTAATGGTAAAGTTGCCATTCCCCATTTCTACTATAGAACTGACCTGGATGTTCACGAAGAGTTATGCCAAGCACATCTCATTATTGTTGCAACTACAATAGTACTAGATATTCAAGGAAGCTTTGGTGCAAGCCAAAGTAATTGAGGATATCAATTTGTAAGAGGGAAACTTGAAGCTCAAGAATAGGAAGGAGGGGCACAAGAAAAGCTCCATGAAATATCAGGTCAAGCAGGCCCATGTCAATCAAGTGAGGTTAAACCTCCAAGGAGAGGATAAAGAGAAACAAAAGCAGAATTATTAGGCCCAACCTCCTCCTGTGCAATATGAGTAGCGCAAGAATAATTACAAGAGAAAAAATAAAGAGAAACACCCGCCTCGCTAATTCACGCCTTTGAAAAAATTATTGACCTCAATATTCCATCAATTATGCAAGGGTAAGGCAATCAAGTTTCCTGAGATTAAGCTATTTGATCCTAATCAGCCCAAGTCAAAGGGGTATCAGGAGGATCTATTCTACATATTCCATCATGTGAAGATCCATGACATTGAAGTGTGTTGGTCCTTCAAACATATTGTGTAGAATATGAATAATAAAGGTGAGCTTATAGTTCCCAATAACCCAATAGTGCCTAAAAACTAAAACATGGGAATTTATAAAAATCCATTGCCAAATCATGACACATCTTGCAACAATGCTAGCCATGTTAATAAAGTGTGCATCAAACCACCTACTCATGGGTTCGTAGGTATGGTTAATGTTATTACCAGACATGGGAGGTATGAGTAGAAAAATCAACCTTGTGCTCCCATAAGAATACAAGTTACATTGAATCAGTAGCCATCTCAAACTATTCCAGGCCCACCAACTAGATCGGTGGTGACCATACGAAGTAGGTTGGTTCAAAAACTATAGACAACTCCTACAAATTTGTCTATTTATGAGTTGATATAGCAGTCCCCTAAGCACAAGGAGACTCTCATGGACATTCTGAGGTCCATCGACGTATAGTCCCAGGATGCTCAAGCATTCACCAATTTTTTGGGACACGTACAATAGTACCAAGAACCTATGATCTAGTTTTACAATCATGAAATCAAGACGGTTCTTACAGATACGGCTAACCCCTTGTTACATATTATCACATGTTTTAATCATGTTCCATTCAAGAGGGTCTTGATCGACACTGGTTCGTTGATCAATATTACAATGACCAAGGCGTTAAGTCCTTTAAATATTCCTAGGTCACATATTGTGCCTACCGTATTCACATTGAGAGTGTTTAACGACACACTATGTTCAATGGTTGGCACAATTGTCCTAACTATTCAGGTGCACCTAAAGACCATCCTCGTGATGTATCATGTGATCAAAGGCATAGAAATTGATGAAGCACTTATTCATTCTGATTGATATCAATATAAAGGTTACAATGTGGTTATGAGTTGGTTTATCTAACCAACTTGGTGGTTAATAAACCAACCTAGAGAGCGCCTACGAGCGCTATTCTTTTGCTTTGCTAATAATGTAATGTATATAACATATATGCTAACATCCCCCCTTATTACATTATTGGCAAATTCCAATAGTATCTCAAAAATTTTCATATTTGATACGCCCAAGTGCTTTGGTAAAGATATCGGCAACTTGCGCATCAGTAGGAATGTATTGAAGTTGTATATGGTGCTTGGGAACTTCATCTCGAATAAAATGACATCTGGTATCAACATGTTTGGTACGTTCATGAAAAATTGGATTTTTGACAAGATTCAAAACACCTTGATTGTCGCAAAACAAATGAAGAGGAAGATTCTTTGGAAGGCCCATGTTTGTAAGAATGCGACTTAACCACATTATCTCGTAGACTGCTTCACTGGCTGCATGATATTCTGCTTCTATAGAAGATAAAGCAACCACATGCTGCTTCTTACTGTGCCATGAGATAGGTCCAGATCCTAGATGAAAAACATATCCAGAAGTGGATTTACGATCATCAATAGATCCAACATAATCCGAGTCTGTGTATCCTAGTAAGAAAAACTTATTATTCTTTCTATATTCCAGACCATAATTTGTACTACCACGAACATAATGAAGAACTCTTTTTGCTGCTTTCCAGTGACTCATCTTAGGCTCTTGCATGAACCTTGAAAGATATCCCACAGCAAAACTGAGATCTGGCCTGGTATTTGTCAGATATAGGAGACTCCCAATCAACTGGCGATAGAGAGTACCATCTACCTGAGGTGATTCATCATATCATGATAACTTAAGTCCTTGCTCCATTGGAGTTGCTTTTGACTTACAGTTAGTCATCCGATATTTTTCTACTAAAGTCTTGGCATATTTCTTTTGTGTTACTCTAATATGAAATTTTTCCTGAGTAACTTCTAAACCAAGACAATAGTGCAGAAGTCCTAGATCTGTCATTTCAAATGATTGCTTCAAATCATTTTTCACTAAGTCAATCATTCTTTCTGAGCTTCCTGTTATGATCAGATCGTCTACATAAAGTACAAGGATCACTATATCAGAACCATTTTTCTTAATATAGAGATTTGCATCTGAAGGACTTCTTTTGAATTCATGTTGCACAAGGTGACTGTCTATCTTGATATACCAAGCTCGAGGAGCTTGTTTTAGTCCATACAAGGATTTGATCAACTTGCATACTTTTTGTTCTTGCCCCTCGACCACGAACCCTTCTGGTTGAGTCATGTATACTTCTTCTTGTAAGTCACCATTCAAGAAGGCACTTTTAACATCCATCTGATGCAACTTCCACCCAAACTGAGCTCCCATGGCACAAAGTACTCGAATGGTAGTCATTTTTGCAGTGGGGGCAAAAGTCTCTTCATAGTCTATGCCTTCTTTCTGAGCATATCCCTTCGCAACAAGTCGGGCTTTATGCTTATCAATAGATCCATCTGCCTTATACTTCACTTTGAACACCCATTTGCAGCCTATGGGTTTCTTTCCTGTTGGCAGATCGACTAACTTCCAAGTATTATTTTTAAGGAGAGACTTATGTTCTACATCCATGGCCTCTTTCCACTATGGTTTATCAAGTGCAGATTGAACCGTTGTGGGTTCATTTGCATTCAATGTAGACATATAAATATTTTCTCCATCCTCATCTTCTTCTCTATCATTTTCTGTACCCACTGACAAATCATCAAAGTGTTGACAAAGTTTGTCAACCTCTGAAGTAGATTCCTCTGCTCTCATCTGTTGAGTCATACTGCGAGTACATGGCCTATCGAGAGATAGATCTGGAAGGGATTTCAACTTAGCATCTCTCAAAGTGCTAGTATACCATTTTGGAACTTTTTGTTGTTGTTGTGGAAGTTGAACCTCCTTCTTAGGTTCTTCTTCATCTAGGTATACAACTGTGGATGTGTCTTTTGATGTGAAGGCTTCATCAAATACAACATCTCTACTTACATGTGTCTTCTTGGTCTTAGGATCAATCAATCGATAACCTTTTGAGTACTCATCATAGCCAAGAAAGATACACTACAGGGTTTTCTCATCCAGCTTCCTCCTTTTCTATTTTGGAATGTGCATGAATGCTTTACATCCAAACACCCTTAGATGAGAAATGGAAGGTTTCTTACCACTCCATGCTCCTTGTGGTGTTTTCCCTTGTAGAGCTCTAGTGGGTGCTCTATTTAGGAGGTATAATGTTGTGTTTACTACTTCTGCCCAATATTGATCCTCAAGATGTGCTCCCTTTAGCATACATCGAACCATTTCCATAATGGAACGATTTCTTCTTTCTGCAACTCCATTCTACTGAGGTGTATAGGTTGTAGTCAGTTGTCTTTTGATCCCATGTTTCTTAAGAAACTCTGAAAACTCTTCAGAGGTGTATTCCCCCCCTCGATCTGAGCGGAGGGTTTTTATCAAACAACCCGACTCCTTCTCAACAAGTTTCTTGAATTGTTGAAAGTAGAGAAATGCTTCTGATTTCAACTGAAGAAAGAAAACCCACATCTTCCATGAGTAATCATCAACGAATAGTTGAAAATACTTTTTCCCACCATAGCTGGTTGGCATAGGACCACACAGATCGGTATGTACCAGCTCTAAAGGGTTTGTAGCTCGAGAGGAGCTAGCTTCAAAAGGTACTCGGTGTTGCTTCCCTGCTAAGCAATCCGAGCAAACTGGTAAGATAGATGAGAGTGGTGGAAGACCTTTCACCATCCCATATTTGTGTAATTCAAGCAAATATCCAGAACTGAGGTGCCCATAACGTCGATGCCAGAGAGAGGTGGCCTCCTTTGTAGTTGCAGCCAGAGCAACATGAGGAGTTGAAAGTGCATCGAGAATGAACAAGCCATGTTTGTAGGATCCGGTTGCAACATGTTTACCACTGTGGGTGATAAAACATCTCTTCTTGCCTTTGACAACTCGAAACACGACATCCATGTTTCTATCCAACATTTGTGTGACTGAAAGCAGATTATTGGCTAAGCCTGGAACATAGAGAACCTTCTCAATTTGACAATTACCATCAGGAAGGGACACAAAAATATCCCCTTCTCCCTTTACTTGATATACTTGATTGTCAGCAATTGTGACTGGCTTACCCTCTTTCTCCACAAAAGTATCAAACCATGATTTGTCCCCAGTCATGTGTTTGCTAGCTCCTGAATCAATATACCATACAACATCTATCTGGGAAGACGAAGTATGGGTCATGAGCACCTTGTGTGCTCTTTCAGAGTCAGAATCTGAATCGGACCCAGGAGAATCTGAGTCTGAGTTGGAGTCAGCATAAGCAACATGGCCTTTAGATTGCTTATGCTTATTGTATTTCTGCTTGTTCTTGCCCTTCTTCTGAGGACCTCTATCATTTAGTTGCTTGTTTTTGAACCAACACCTGTTGGTGTCATGGTTATTCATATCACAAATTTTGCAATATTTTGTATCTTTTTGCTGATTTTGCTTCCCTTTTCCTTTGGAAGAAGCACCCCCTTTTTGAAACTGACCTTGCTTTTTACCACTTTGTTGTGTGGAAAGAGCATTATCTGGCACATCATCTTTCTGGACCTGAGTTGCCTCCTCAGTCTGAAGCAAGTTTACCAGCTCCACAAATGATACTTGTCTACCAGAAACATTGAGAGAAGTGATCAACATCTTGTAGGAATTTGGCAATGCTCTCAAGATGACAGAGTTCAAGATATCATCATCCACTGGTTTTCCCATGGCATTCAATTTGGCTTTCAAGTCAGCCACTCTGCAAAGGAATATATCAACTGTTTCCCTAGAATTCATACTGAGATTATGTAGTTGAGTTTGAAGGTGTAGAATAGTGGATTGATTCTTTCCTTCATATACTGTGATCAAGGCATCCCAAGCTATCTTACTAGTTTTTGCATCACAAATATGAGGTTGCACCTCATCTGTAGTAGCAAGCAAGATAAACACGAGACTCTTCTTGTCTTTCTTATCCCAAGCATCTTGATCTGTTCCTGTTGTCTGAGGGCATTTTGTAGTGCCAGTCACTACATCCCATAAATATTCCAACTGAAGTATGGCTTTCATCTTTGTTTTCCATGGAACAAAGTTATGACCTTTCAACAATTGTGAATCTGAGAGATACTTATGAATTGTGGCCATTATGAAGGTTCCTTATATCACCAATTGGTCTCCCTTTCTTTATACCTACCAGATCTTTATATTGTAACCATTCAATATATACCCGCCCTTACGTGAGGGAAACTATAGGTATATATGAACAGTATACTACTCAATATGTACTCGCCCTTACGTGAGGGAGACTATAAGTACATATGAGAAGCACAATATATTGAACATAGGCGATACTTGAAAGGGCATCGTGTTGTTAATGACACCTACCATAGAAAGTTTTATTTCGCATGCGTGGGGCGTAACTTCCCCTAAACACTTTGGAAAAAACTTTCGTCAGGATTTACGCCTAACAACAATCACGATGTGGGTATGAAATGGGGAAAAAAAACTGGTTTGCCTTATTTCTCCCCGATGATTTATAGAGAACAAGCTCAGACGTCATTGTTGCAGCTATATTAGGTGGCGAATACAGTAGTCCAAAGCACGACAACATTACCTGTAAGTGTGGACCAGAGGTATCTCAAATACCGAACGCTGCTGTGCAATAAATTGCACAAATAGGGTATAAATTTGGGGTCTTATATTTTGTTTAATTTATGATTGTGAATGCAAGAAAATAGAATATTTAAATGCAAAAGGAACAATCATAAATGCCCAAAAATTTTAGCACCTATTACAAATCTAGCAATTATTCTGCCAAATGGTTTGATTTCCCCCCTTTATCTGACAATTTTGCAAATGAATCATGTGAAAAACTGAGATCTCCCCCCTTCGAATTGCAAAATAGACAAGGAGTGAGGAAAAAAATACCTGAAAAAAACCCCCCAAAAAAAAATTTGGAGCCTTCAAGGCGTCATTGGACTGCACAGGCGTCAAATGACCACTTTCGGGCGTCAACTGTGCTTTTAGGGCGTCAACTGTGCCTTTCGAGCGTCAACTGTGCTTTTCGGGCATCAACAAGGCACGACGGAGCGTCAAATATGCCACCCGCCATCACAATCTATGTGGGGCATCAAAAAAAACTTACCCGTCGTCACAGTGCATGCAGGGCATCAAAAAATCTTCCCCGAAGGGACTTGAAACCGCAACCTACCATCGAACAATCACCGCGCTTACCACGTGAGCCAGAGGGCCCGATGAGAACAAGCGGGGACCAGGTATGTATTAGCAGCTTTGGGGCCGAAGAAGGGAAAAAAAAAGTTTAATCCCACATGGCCTATGCGGCCACTATGGGAGTTCTTTAAAACTTTTGAAAGCTACTATAGCTTTCGGTTGCCTTCGGGCAACCACCCCGCCCTTTTGCCTCCACAACCGTCGAACCACGTCCCCGATCCGCTCTATCTGCGTCCTCGATCTGCGTGTTCCCTCTGTCTACATGCCTCATGTGTCTGCTCTGTCTGCATCCTTTGTCTGCATGTTCCCTTTGTCTGCATGCCTCACGTGTCCGATCTGCATGTCCGTCAGTGTCCTCCAGTCCCGTTGGCTGGTAGTCTATCCTCTGTCTATCATCCGTCAGGGTCCTCTAGTCTCGTGTCTGCGTTCATCAGTCTCGCGTCCGTCAGGGTCCTCCAGTCGCGTTGGCTGGTAGTCTTGTCTGCGTCCGTAGCTCTGATACCATATAGAAATTGATGAAGCACTTATTCATTCTGATTGATATCAATATAAAGGTTACAATGTGGTTATGAGTTGGTTTATCTAACCAACTTGGTGGTTAATAAACCAACCTAGAGAGCGCCTACGAGCGCTATTATTTTGCTTTGCTAATAATGTAATGTATATAACATATATGCTAACAAAGGCACCATGCAATATAACATCCTTCTTGGAAGGCCTTGGATTCGAGAAATGCATTGTGTTCCGTCCATACTAAATCAATGTGTAAGTACATTCATGAGGGATAGGTTCATGTGGTGTCATAAGATGAAGAGCCCTTCAAATTCATGAATCTAGTTGATTTGCCTGGGGGTTTCATACTCCCATAAACACACTTGGATGTCTGACCAGTGTCACTGGTTAAGAATCTAGGAGGAAAACAACAAGTGTGTGCTCAACCATAGAAATCTGTATCAATAAGATCTGAGCACACTATAATAACTTCATTTAAGCTGACTGTATTAGCGATGCTTCAAGATGAAAGGAAGTTAAAGGAAAAAATGGAAAAAAAGGAAAAGAAAAATTTGCTCGAACCAGTCTACAAATAGGCTCCGACTCCCATGGAAGTGGAAGAAGCCCAAGATAAATTTGAGGAGGTACCTCAACCTGTATTGCTTGCATCATCAGCAGGGTCAGGGTGACTATTCATCTGGCCAACACAGGGTTAGGTGAATATATTGTGCATAATGTAACCTTTGTACCAATTCTAGATACTGCACAAGAGATGGGTCGAACACATGCTCATAATTTTTTTGTTTGGATCAATAGTGTCATTGGGAGAGCCACCCAATCAAATGAACTTCATCTACGCTGGGCTGGATCAACTTCTAATGCGAACACCCATGGATGAAGATGCTGACAAACCATTCACAGTGAATGTTCATTACTTATCCAATCCTGAATATGCCATCCATATTTTTGAGTTATATCATTGCTATGGACATGGCTTTGGTATTTTTGAACAAGGACGTAGGACTTTGCTTAAGTCGTGTTATCAGTTGGCAACTGATAGGTTCAAGCTAGGGTTGCAAATACAAGGACAAGATGATTTTCTTACTGCATATTTAGATCACCTGTACCTTATTCTGGGGTATGATGTGGATTTCAACCCATATCACCCTAACCCTCTTCTATGTTCCAGAGGGATAATTGTATGGTGTCTTACGTCACCATTGTGCCACCCGATTCATATCATGGGAATATATTGGTGGATAGTGAGTCTTCACCCGATAATCAATCAAGGGATGAGGTTGAGGTAGTTTATAATGTAGTATCATACTTACGATACTTGTACCTGATTTTACTAGACATCAACAATAGAGATCAGGAGATAGCCTATATGGGGCCATATTTTCTAGAATATCCCATTCTAGTGGGGGTGAATGAAGGATTGTATTACGATAGCGATGAAGAAGATGAAATAGAGAGAGCCTACCTAGGACCTCCCTACTTACGCTATCATAATGTGTTGTATAAATCTGAGGACGTGCATAAAGAGATTAATATGAATCCTCACCTTAGGGGAAGACAAGTAAACTTTGATGTGATCTATCACATGGTGTTTCTTGAATTTCCTATGTACATGGAGCTCATTGAGCTGAATGATCCAATCTTGCAATCAGTGCATAGAGAGGATCCAGTTGTCTGTAGTGTGCATAGAGAGGACCCATTCGTGCTCATGTCTATAGAGCCATATATTGGGTATGAGAGTTGCATAAGTAACGTAGATGTTTGTCTGTGTGGTCCTGGAGATCAATTCCATTCCATTAATATGGTCTCCATTGATTTGACCACCCCACTCCATAATCCAATCGATCCATCCAAACCATTGTATCTCAATATAGATGTTATCGATTGGGATCACATTGACTCACCTGTTGAGCCTGAAGATTTATTCCCTAATGAAGAAATGTTACAACCATTTCATTTTGTGCCAGGCTATGCATATGATGTCTATCATGCTGAGAATACTTCCGACGTGGAACCTATAAACCTAACTGATGATATCCATTTGATCCCTACACCTCATTAGCTTGAGGATGGATCACACATGTTAGTAGAGGAAACCTTCGATGTGGATATCAATAATGATACCACTAATCCAAGGAAGGTTAAATTTGGAGAGAGTCTCACTCTTGATGAGTGTGCCACCCTCATCACTCTATAGAAAGAGAGACCTAATATTTTTGCTTGGACTTACAAAGATATGCTAGGTCTAGACCCAAAATTGGTTACCCATAACCTTTCGCTAGACCTATCAAAGAATCCAATCAAGCAAAAGATTAGAAATATGCATCCAATAGTAGCCTTAATGGTGAAGGACGAATTGCAAAAGCTATTGGATGTAGAGTTTGTAATCTCTATCGACTATCCGGAATGGGTATCCAATATGGTACCTATAGGAAAACCTGATGGAAGGATCCATATTTGTATAGATTTTAGAGACCTGAATAAGGCAACACCAAAGGATTCATTCATGTTGCCAAATATCGATGCTCTTGTAGATGCAACTGTAGGTCATGAGATGCTCTCCCTGATAGATGGTTTTTCTAGATACAATCAAATTTGGATTAAACTTGAAGACTAGCATAAAACCACATTTTATAATGCCATGGGGGACATTCTACTATAAAGTTATGCCATTTGGCCTTAAAAATGTTTGTGCCACATATCAGTGTGCCATGACATATATCTTTCATGATTATATGCATAAAATATTAGAGGATTATATTGATGGATTGTTGGAAAATTTACTACTACGTTCTGAGCATGCGAAGGTCTTAAGGAAGGTCTTCGATTGCCTGATAGAGCACAACATTAGGTTGAACCCTAAGAAGTGCATTTTTTGTGTAACTTCAAGAAATATATTAGGGTTCATTATTTCAAAGTGAGGCATTAAAGTTGATCCAACAAAGGTCAAGGCTATTCTAGAGATGTATCCTCCCTCAAACATCAAAGAATTAAGAAGCCTACAGGGAAAAGTAGCATCGATAAAGCAATTTATCGCTCAATTATCGAATAAATGTCGACCCATGAATTGATTGCTACACAAGGGGGTCCCATTCAATTGGGAAGAGGACTATCGAGCAGCCTTTACTAAAATAGAGCAATACCTAGAAACGCCACCAGTGCTAGCTTTGCCAAGGCCAGATGTGCCATTTCTACTATATATATCGGCAACTGAATTTGCATTAGGGACCATGTTAGCCCAAAAGAATGTGCAAGGAAAATAACAGGCCATATATTATATTAGTCAAACCTTGGTGATCTATGAGCTCGGATATGCATATGTGGAGAAGTTGTGTTTAGAAGTAGTGTTCACTACAAAGAAATTATGGTACTATATGCTAAGTCATACGACATATGTTATATCCAAAAAAATCCTTTGCAATACATGATGAGCAAGAAATATCATAACACCCGTACTACAAAGTGGATCATGCTACTGATGAAATTCGATCTAGAATTCATAAGCCAAAAGTCCATTAAGGGATAAGTCATAGCTGATCAACTAGTTGAGGCACCACTATCAAACAGTAGGCCTCTTACCATTGAGATTTTGGATGATGCGGTCTTCATCATATCCGAAGCTCCTAAACCTGAAGAACCAGAGAATAATTCTGATATGACATTTTTCTTTGATGATTTGAAGTGCGAGCAAGGGGTGGTGTAGGAATAGTGTTTGTCATGCCGCAAGGAGCTCCAATGCCCTTGTAATTCAAATTAGAATTTCCTTGCACCAACAACAATGCTGAATATGAAGCCCTACTATTGGGCCTCCATACAACCATCACCATGAATATTAAAATATTAAACATATTTGGTGACTCCTTGCTCATAGTAAACCAAGTTAATGGGCTCTTTCAATACCGATGTCCCATGTTAAAATCTTATAAAGATCTTGTTGTTACATATTTGGCTAAATTGGAATGGTATGACATCGAGGCAATCCCTCATTCATCAAATAGGTTTGCAGACACAATGGTATCTTTGGGATCCTTAATCCCTCAAAATACATCTATCGATTTCACTACCATCCATGTTAAAATGCTCTCGCATCCTTCAATGAAGCGTGAAGCCTTTGATAATAAAATGTCAATCAACATGATTAGCATGGAACCAAAAGATGAATGGTTCTGCAGAGTTGAAGAATTTCTAAAGAAGGCACCCTAGGGATCATTAACCTCTCAGAGTCCGATGGGGAGTACCACCATTCTCCACAAGGTTGTTTCCTAGTTTGCATTTGCACATGTAGATACGTAGGGGGAGCAAGTCATCTTGGCAGTCGAAGATAAGGCTTACCAGAGTTGGATGTCACAAATCCAAGACTTCTTAAAACTTGGTGTGATCCCAGAGGGATTTTTGTGTGCCACAAAATGCACATTCAAGCAGAAAGTGACTAAATATGTCTTTCTAGGAGACATTTTGTATCGATGAGGCTATGATGGAGTTCTCCTTCATTTTCTAGAGCCCCAAGAGGCATCTTGGGTGATTTCACAAGCTCATGACGGTACGTGCGGTGGTCATTTTAGCGACATGGCCATCATCAAGTGCATCCTTAGAATGGGTTACTATTGGCCCACTATGGAGAAGGAGTGCAATGTGTATGTCAAGAAATGTATCAAATGTCAGCATCATGCTAATCTTATGCACTTGCCATCGCAGGCCTTACATCCCATTCAAGCGGCTTGGTCATTTTCTTAGTGGAGATTAGATCTTATCGGTAAGATCTCTCCTCCATCATTGGGTTGGTATAATTTTATTATTATGGCTACTAAGTACTTTACCAAATGGGTGGAAGAAATACCCTTAACAATGATGATTGGAGCTCGCATAGTAGATTTTATACTCGAGCATATCATATGTCATTTTGGGATTCCATCCAAGATAATTTTGGATAATGGAACATCATTTAAGAACAAAATTATGAGAGCTTTGATGTCTAAGTATAGAATCAAACACAATTTTGTAACTCCTTATTATCTACAAGCAAACAGGCAAGTTGAGGCCTCAAACAAGATAGTGGTGGCTATCTTGAAAAAGATGGTCCAAGAAAACCACAAATATTGGCATATCCAGTTGCCCCTTGCATTATGGGCTTACAAGACTAGCATTCAGACACCCACTGGGGCAACTCTATTTTCACTAGTATATGGCATTGAGGCCATTATGCCCTTAGAGTTGGAAATTCTAATGCTACGCATCACATTAAAAGAGTTCATTAATGATGACACCACGCGGTAAGCTCGACTAGATCAATTGATGTTGCTTGATGAACATCGTGTGAATGCCCTGGAGCATCTCCACGTTTATCAGGAGTGACTAAAATGAGCTTACAATACCAAGGTCCATCAGAGAGACTTTGAGGTTGGGGATCTTGTCTTGAAAGAGAACCAATAGAACTCTAATTTATTGCCTGATATGCGAGACAAATTCATGGCTAATTGGCTAGGACCCTATATCATATCTAAAAATATTGGTCTAGGTACCTATCACCTAACGTCACTAAGGGGTGTTGAAGAGCCTGAACCTCTAAACATCATCCATATTAAGGTATTCTATTCTTGAGAGCATAGCAAAAGGCTCCAAGGGTTCCTAAAACTGCTTGGTCATGTCAATCAAAGGCCCCAAGGGTTTGCTTAAAATCGCTCAATCATCCTAAAAGGCTCCAAGCTCTCTTGTGAGTAGTTTGGTCAATCAAAAACTCCAAAGGTATTTCAAGCCTTTGGTCAACCCTAAAAGGCTCCAAGGGTTTGCTTATAACCACTTGATCATCCTAAAAAGCTCCAAGGATTTTCTAAAAAATCACTTGGTCAATTTAAAGGCTCCAATGGTATTTCCTCACCATTTGGTAATTCCTAAAGGCTCCAAAGGCATGTACTCACCGTTTGGTCAAATATAAAGTCTCAAAATCCATAAAAAAAATTAAAAAATCAATAAAATCCAAAAACAAAATTAGTAAAGCATAAAATCCAAAAACATTTGCATTTGCATTATGCATTTTCATTTACACATGCATTTAGTTCATCATTGCATTGCATATAGGTATTTATCATCCATTGCATTCCGTAGTAGGATGCATTGTGTTTGTCAGTATTACAAATGATGCCATGTTTATGTTTAAATCATGTATCTTTACATTTATCATAAATCCATCATTCATGTGAGTAATTGTGTTTTTCAACACAACCCATAATGTTGCTATGAAGAATATACTAGGGTTTTATGGTTATTCAACCATACCTAGAGGTCTTCTCAAGAGTTGATAGAAAGCTTAATTTAATTTTGTAGTTGAGGTCTAGTTAGTATAGCCCTTAGCATATCAGAATCCTATCACTAATCAAAAAATTAAACAATCCTAATAAGGACTAGGGGAATATGAAAGCCACGAAGTAGGACCAGGTATCCTGAAGTGAAAAGAGTTATTCTTGCTTATCCCCCTATAGATACGGTATGGTAAATGTTGGTAATTGGAAAAAGGACAAGTTTGTTCCCTACCCAAAATCCCTTGATTACGATAAAATGAGCAATATCCCAGAGTGATATCCCACATAAATCCTCAATATTGATACCCTAGATCGATATCATAGATCGACTTCCTAGATTGATATCCCATATTGATATCATAAGATCAATATCCTCAATCGATATCCCAAAAATAGTTCTCCAAAGTAAAATCCCCAAAGGGAAGTTTCTGAAGAAAATTATCAAATATAAATTCTAGAAAGTGAAGATCAAATGAAGATAAAAAATCAAAGTTCAAATGAAGATCAAATGAAGATCAGAAAGCAAGTTCAAATGAAGATCAAATGAAGATCCAAAGAAAGTTCAAAGTCAAAGTGGAATCAAATCCCTTGCACAACTATATATGAGCAAGTATCCCAAAAAATTGAAGAAAATAAGGGAGTGAACTTGAATCCATGGAATTGATAGCACTACTATACCTTACGCATGATGATATATCTGATGCATTAGCACCTCGCTTATGTACAGACCAATGTTTGAATGTGGAAGAGCTAGCTTCATGTGTCCTGTATCGCCTAGTGGTCTAGTCCAACTAAAATCTAAACCTAGGATTGGATAAATATTTGTGGACCCCCTATCTTAGCAATGGGCTCAAAGAATCCTGCCTGACATTGGGGTATGCTTATGCTTTATCTTAAAATATTTATTTGCACACACAAGGATAATGAACATCTAGGGCCTATCCTAGCAAAATCCTTACATTTTAGAAGTCTAGTTTGGTTAGTATACAACTTTTGATCAGTCAACTAGGGTGTTTGAGTCTCATGGTAAACCTCAAAAATTCCCACATAGCAACAATAAAATTTTCAAATGCAATCATCAAACATCAACTTCTTTTTATAAGAGTTTGTTTATTAGAATTATCTACATTATATGATTAGATACCGGATGGATGTCAGAAATGATATTTAGACGACCATTGATTATATCATACATATTATTTTAATTTACAAAATCTTATGAATATAAAACATACATCATTACATTTCACATATGGGTGTATTATCATTCACAAAGAGATAAAGCAATTACAATCCATGATTGTTATACATTCTGTGGTGTCGTCCATTAGATTGTTAAACACATATCACATTCATTCCTTATGTTTTAAGTGATTAAAGCATACAAGTTCATTTACATTAGATTACCATCATGTAAATAATGCATTACATACATTGCACCAACATATCGTGACATCGTCATAAATTAAACACATACAATGAAGAAAAATTAAAATATGCTTTTAAAATTAAACATTGCATCCATATGTATCCATCATAAATATCATATCTAAGCATCTAGATCACTGCATATCATCATCATCATAAATTAAAATAGCTATCTAGTGCATGTCATCCATACACCACATCATATTAGCATAGCATCAATATGAAAATTTGCATCCATGTGCATAAACATAAAACATAAAACATATAAAAATGACAAGTACACATAATGAGCCAAAATGATCATATATATATATATATATATATATATATAAATATGTGTATCAATGAGTACATAGAGGTATATCAAAATGCCTACAGTTCAGAGCCACGGTCAAAAAATTGCATAGGATTACCTTAATTTGCCTTGAGGAAAGTTGTTAAATGATAATTTAAACACTCCAAATAAGTGAAAATGACTTAATGACACAAAAAAATGTCATCATAAGATAAAATAAAATAATCGACTAAGATTATAAAGTACATTCAATCAAGGTCGTCGCCATGGAAATATTTCCTTAAAACGCAACACCTCCCAGCCAATAAAACATGCCAATTCAAAATTCATCAAAATAAACCAAAAAATTACATAATCCAAAAGCTAGATGTACCTCGTATTCAATAATTTACCCTACACACTTGGCGGTTGCAACGACTTGCAATCCATGCAATTCGGCAGGATGGGTAAATTACCATAAGGATATTTGGGGCAAACTCATAATTATAGAATCACTATACTTCATTTAAATCCCTAAGAAGGCCTACACAGCCGAATGGCTCTAGGGGAACGAGGTATTCATTATGATTCTTCTATGATACTTTCAGAAAATCATCGAAAATATGATTCACTACAAGCCTAATTGAAATTGCTATAATCCTAATTCCCTAAGAAGGCCTTCATGGCTAGACCGCTCCACGGGATAGGAGTATGCAATATTTTTGAAACAGTGTAATCATAGCTGATTAGGCCTACCAAGAACTTAAATGCTTAATATTAATTGGTTCAAGACCTTTCATAGTGGTCAAGTGACATCGTCACTTCATTCATTGTCATTACCCTCATTGACTCATCACTTGAGGGGGTAGTCATAATATCAAATCATAATCAAAATCAACAAAAGATCCCTGAAATTGTAGATCCCTTGATATTTTCAAAATTGCGTTCGTCCTTGTGAATCATTGTCAAAAACTATCATAAGCTTACCCCTTTGCTTGGGTAAAATAGCAAATATGACAGTTAGTTTGTAACTCTCATCCTTTCAGTTATATAGGCCTAACTCCTATTGTAGCACCAAAGCTACCCGAATGTCTGATGACGAGTGCAAAATCTTGCAAATTTAATCCTTTCACCCAGTTGGAAGCAATGATTCTAGGATGCACATCCTTTTTTTGGACCTAGGGCATCTAATGTTGATCAGATCATTGATCATCATTCAACCTATGACATCATTTTATGAGGTCAATTTTTTCTCAGTGTTGTTTTATCTCACAATGCATCTCAAAAGGGGCATATGTAGACACCTAAAACACATCATTTCGATGGTGAATACTCATATGAGACATGATAGAAGACCATATGGAAGATATTTTGATAAATCCAATGTATAGCAGTGATTATTACCACTCAATTGGGCATTTGTGCCTAGTAGTTCTAGTAGCGACTGACAGTTGTGGCCCCTAATCTATCAATTGGGGACCATGACTGACACCTATGGTGAGCCATGCTAGCTGCAAATGACACCCACAGTTAGGACTGAAGTTTAGTTGGCCTTCATCTGACCCCCAAAAGTTGGTTGCAACGGCCAATTGGTTACATATTGGAGCGGTTTGAGCGATGAAGGATCCAAAACATTCCATCCAACAGACTCAACTACCTAATATTGATCTTGGCTTCATGAGGAAACCACACCTAGCCCTTGGGGAATCCTATAACTATCCCATAAAATTAGGGCAAAAGAGAGAGATAGCATGGAGATCAAAGCAGCGAAGCCCTGTTGAATTGTATACTCACCTGAGTGTATTGAGAAATATTTTCTACCAATTCATTTGCTAATTTATCAAACATCATGTCAACTTGTGCCATGGATGCCCTAAGGAGCTAGAATGCCAAGAAATATGAATTTTGAGAAATGAAGGCCCAATTGTGGAATTCAACCGCCAAATTTGTTAGAGGACACAGAGGTGACCCTTGACCATCAATTTGGCAAGGTAGATCATAGAGGAAGCCCTAATTTTGAGGGTAAATCTATTCAGAGCCTCGTCGTAGCTGTCAGCTGTGGGCTATAGTGCTGACCACATCTCAGACCCGTGGTGAGTAAATGGCCACATATATCCTTGTGTTATTTCTTGCAAATTAATTAGTTAGATCATGTTAGGCTTAATATAGGTTCAATTAGTATTTTAGAGACATATGACTAGTCGGATTAAGCATTTGAAGTAGGTTTGCTTCCATGTTGTTAATTTGATAATTGGTGTAATCATAGGTTGTTTCATGCACCTTTGCTTCTTATTTGTTAACTAATCCAGTAGGTAGATAATACATGTTTTCTTGAATATGCTTAATGATCACATTTCATGATTAACATAGGTTTACCATGCTTTACTCATTTTATTGATTATATGCTTATCATGGTATTCTTTTGTGAAACTTCCTTAAAAGACCTCATCAAGAGAGGTTACCTTTGCTTTTGACGTGTTATTGTTGTTTCTTGATTGCAGGGAATAGATATTGAAGGAGATTCAATCATCCAATTCCTTCCTCAACATGAAGAAGAGGGTTAACTCCACCCTAGAGAAATTTGTATCACCTTAGAGGCTTGAAAAGTTCATTTATCCTTGAGGGGATTGTAACATTGTAATTGTGTATCAAAAGGGTATCCCTAAGAGGGATTCATTTGTAAAACATGAATTGATTCAAAGAGAAATAAAGATGCATTTTACTTAATTGCTTTTGTCTTTGTCAATTTGTGTGTGAATATCCATTTTATTTCAGTTTATGCAATTATAATATTGGATGCATGCCTTTTTGGTTGTACACTTGCACCTTATACCATACAAAGCTTTGAACAGAGCCATGCCCAACATCGAATGATGACCATTATTGTAGGTAAATTCTACTAGATGCAAGTACTCCTCCCAATGGGTTTTTTGATCCATGCAGTACATGCAAAGCATGTCCTCTAATACTTGATTCACCCTTTCCATTTTTCCATCAGTTTTTGGGTGATAGGCTAAACTGATGTTCAACCTAGTGCCAATGGCTCAGTGTAAGGCTTGCAAAAACTCAGAGGTGAACCTTGAGTCCCTATCCAATATAATTACCTTTGGAAAACCATGAAGTCAAAATATTTCTTTGGAAAATCTATTTGCCACAATTACAACATCATCCTTGGTACTTTTGGGTATAAAGTGCACAACCTTGGTCAGTCTGTCGACCACTACTAGGATTGCGTCATGCTGGAACTTGGTCTTAGGTAGCCCTACTATGAAGTCCATCGAAATCACCTACCATTTTTGCGTAGGCACATCATGTGAAAATAACAAACCAGCAGGATGTCTATGCTCTGCTTTTACTTTTTGGCACTCGAGGCATTGAGCAACAAATTTTGTTATGTCTCTCTTCATTCCTGGCCAAAAGAATATCTTTTTCATATTCTCTCTCATATTTTCTCCTCTTGGATGAGCAGAATAGGGAGATCTATGTGCTTCATTCATGATCATCCTCCTTAGATCACTATTCTCAGGTATTACTATCCTATCTTTAAAGCATAGGAATTCATCCTTGATGCTAAAATCTCCATTTTCTTCTGATTTCCTTTCCATATTTTCTCAGATTTTCCTGTAGTAGGCATCTTGACCTTGCATTCCCTTGACTTGGTCCATCAAATCAACATGAACATGAGATAAGACTACAATGTGTTTCCTTCTACTTAAAGCATCAATGACTTTATTCTCCTTTCCCTTAATATATTCAATACCAAAATCATACTCTGTAAGAAATTCCATCCATCTCCTCTATCTAGCATTGAGTAAGGGTTGGGTGAATACGTATTGCAAACTATGATGATCCATATTTAGCTCAAAGGGTCTACCAATTAGGTAGTGTCACCAATTCTTGAGAGCAAAAACCACAACTGCTAACTCTAAGTCATGAGTTGCGTAATTAACCTCATGCTTTTTTAGCTTCCTAGATCCGTAGGCTATTACCACTTCTTCTTGCGAGAGCACTCCTCCCAGTCCTTCTAGCGATGCATATGTACACATGGAGAAACTTCCTTGTGGATCAGGTATCTTCAATATAGGAGGTGTAGTAAGCTTCTATTTAAGAAATTCAAATGCTTTCTCACACTACTATATCCATTTGAATTCCTTCTCTTTCTTTTGAAGGTTGGTTATTGATGAAGTGATCTTGGCATAATACTTTACATATCACCTATAATACCTAGTTAAGGCCATGAAACTCCTAACATCAGTAACATTTGTTAGCGATGACCAACTCATGATGGCTTCTATTTTCTTAGGATCTATGATGATTCCTTGAGCCAAAACAATGTGACCTAAATATTGCACTTCTGTCACATAGAATTCACACTTGGATAGGTTCCCAAATATTCTTCCTTAGAAATTCTAACACTATTAAAAGGTGTTCATCATGCTCTATCCTATTTTGGAAATATATCAAAATATCATCCAAAAATACCAAAACAAATCTATCCAAATACTTCTTGAAGATACTATTCATTAGGTTCATGAATGTTGTTGGAGCATTCGTTAGTCCAAAAGGTAATACAGTGAACTCATAATGTCCATATCTAGTTTTAAAAGTTGTCTTATGAGTATCCTCTTCTCTAATTCTCAATTGGTGGTATCCTGACTTCAAATCAATTTTTGAAAATATTGTGGCATCCTTGAGTTGATCAAAGAGGTCTTTGATTCTAGGAAAAGGATATCTATTTTTGATAGTTGCCTTATTCAACATTCTGTAGTCGATACACAATATTAAGGATCCATCCTTCTTCATAAATAAAACTGGTGCACCCCATGGTGACACACTTGGTCTGATTAGTCCTTTTTCCAGCAATCCTTGTAGTTGTACCTTTAGTTCCTGCATTTCTATGGGATTCATTCTATAAGGAGCCCTATGGATAGGCTTTATTCTAGGTTCAAGTTCAATGGAGAAGTCAAACTCCCTTCTAGGTGGTAATCCTGGTAAATTTTTTGGAAATACATCCCTAAACTCCTGAAGAATAGGGTGTTTCCCGAGTATTTCTTTCTTTTCTCCTTCCTCTAACTCATTTATCTTAACAATATATACCATTCCCCTTTTTTTGATGGCTTTCTTGAGTTGCATAGCTGAAAGGATTTGAGGTTGAAAATCTCCTTGCAAGCTATTCACTCTATGAATAAGCCCTTCAACATCTGTATATTCTATCCATCGATCTTGGAAATTAATCACTACTTTATGCTCATGCAGCCAATCCATTCCTATAACTATGTCAAAGGCATGTAGTGGTGCAACATAAAAATATCCTAAGATCATCCCACTAGGAAAAGTAATTTTTTCCATAGGATAACACTGATTCACAGAGTAGGTTTATCTTGAACCATACTCAACCTTCCACCCATGTGCCAAGATTCTTGGCCTTTCAGTTAAATCCTTAACTAAACTAGTGGAAATAAAACTATCTGTAGCTCCACTATCAAATAATATTTTAGCATTTTTACCAAAAATATTACCTTTGATCACTAATGGCGTAGCCTGTCCTTCCAGATTCTGGCTTCTTATTGTTGCGTAAATCCTGTGCACTGGTTCCTTAGGTGCAATTTCCTTGTACATTGGTTCCTTTCCTTTTGAACTCATCCCTACTTTTTGTGGATAATTGTTTGCATAATGCGATCCCTTGCAAATATAACATCCTTATTTTGGTCCTGGATGTTCTTTTCATTTCATCTCCCTTGTTACTCCTTCTTTTGGTAGGTTATTCTATCTTTGTGGTGATCTATTCCCATTAGTGCCATGATTATAGCATCTACAATTCCTTCCTCGAAATATTCTTTTGAATTTTCCTTGCTTCTTGTATTCCTTCTCATCTTGTCCTGCATTGCTTTTAATTGTTTGATCATGTTCCCACTTCACAAAACCTGCACTATTTCTTTTCCTTAGTGCCTCCTTGCCTTGTTCATCTAACCCCTCATAATCAAAGTAGGGTTTGAGATACATTTCAACTTTCCTTGCCAGCTCATAAGCTTTTTGCAATGTTTCAGGTTCTCGCATGTCCACTTCCTATCCTATCCTAGGATCTATTCCAAGTATAAACTTGTGGACCTTCATTTTCTTGGTGTAAGTGGGTACATACTTCACCAGCTTAACAAATTTTTGATAATACTTCTCCACTGTTCTTATTCCCTGACGAAGTTTAGTGAATTCATCAAATTTTTGGGAATAGAAGTATTCTATGAGAAATATTTCTTTAAAAGCTTTTACAAACTCTTCCCATTTTAAGTCAACTATAGCTACTAGCTTTAGTTCTTCGCTAAGGGCTTCCCACCAAGCTATACCATCTCCTTGCAAGTGTAATGTAGCATAAGATGTTTGAGTTTTGGAGGAGAAATTCTTCATGTTACAATATGTCTCTATCTCCTTTAACCAAGCCTCGACCTTATCCCCATATTCCTCTCCATTAAACTTAGAAGATTTTAGATATTTCATCTCTTTGCCCAGCTCAACCTCTAGTCAAACTCTTACCAGTTGTGCCTATGTAAGAGGTTCATTCCCTTGCTCCCTCCTTGGGTTACCAACTTGCATTTCCTGAATTAACACAACATCCAACAACTATTTTTGGGTCTCCACCTACTCACGAAGTAGAGCCACTATTTCAATAAGATTTTCTCTTTCATTGGGGTTTTCTGAACCAACATTAGGTGCTCTATTTTTTGCATTGGTTCCTCGTGTCTGCCTTGTCATTGGGACAACACTTCCTCTTCTTATTTTTGGTGGCATCTTCCCTGGCCATACACAAAAATAGATAGTAGGTATTCATTAGCATTTAGCCTTTCAATTTTCTCCTCCTACTAGTTACTGTTTACCCATAACATCCAAATCAGTTCAATTAGATTTGTTTTTATTAGTGTCCTCTATTCACTATTATCTAGTATGTTTCCTATCACATACCGAAGACTAATTCTTACATAGTGAACCTATTCCACTACAAACCATGCTCTGATACCAGATGTGATGACCCGTCAAGCTTCTACTAACCTTGAATGAAGTTGAGATATTTTTTTTAACACTTAATTAACTCTAAGTAAGTCGAAGATAAGGTAATCCCTTCAACTTAAATGATAGTGAATCTAAGGAAGCTCCTTCAACATAAGAAGGCATCATCCTCACTATCCTCAACAATCAAGGAAACATATCACTAAGATCCTACCCAAAATCTATAAGGGTTTTCCTAGACACTAGCCTTAAGAAAGTACTCCACTCAACTACCTTCCACTAGTGACTATCCTATTCCTTTTAGTATATCAAAAGGATTATCCCTCTTCAATCCATCAAGAGGTCTCACCTTTCTTTCCTTTGAAAGGGTACTCCTTTATGGTCCATCATAAGGGTTCTCACTTTTCATTCTATCAAAAAGTAATATGCCAATCCCCACTTATCCACACAAGTCCATCTGCATGGTGCGCTTAGCATCCTATCATATTTAAACAATCACCATTTTATTGTACTTTAATGAAGACAACACTATCTAACTCCTATGCCCTAGATACACTCACTACACTTTGGTTCAAGAAGGTAGCACTTCCACTTCTTTAAGGAGGTTAGGGGATGTCATACAGAAGGTGCGTTAGATAAAAGCAACTCACTCATTAACATGTAGTGCTCGACTACCATAACATTAGAATTCATGACTCACTTACCAAAAACTAGCTTAATCGGCATTACATTTGGAGTAATGTGAAACTCAGGTTGAATCCTAAGGATAAACCCATGCTTACATGACTCCCCAAGTCCATCTGGAGATCTTTCATTCATAACACTATGGTTAACAATGAGACTAACAAATAGAGATGTAAATTCCTTAGGTGATATCAATCCATCTAAACCCACTCATTACTCAAAGAAAATATGCATTCATTAAATATAACACACCTAGATTAATCAATATCATAGGTAGATAATTAGATAAGCATAGACAAAAATAAAGCAACTCTCAATAGATTCATATTAATTAAATGAGTAGATTGCATACATTCACCATCAATAATTTGAATCTCATAACAACAATCTCACTTCTCCAACACATCAATACAGAGAAGGAGTTTGATATCTCTAAAGTAGATTACAATATCCTTAATTACATTATTCTGTAGCATAGGATATCCAATCAACTTGGACATGCCCAACTTCTTCAATGTTACATCTGCCATAGCATAAGTTTTCTAAAACTATCAACATCCTAGTACAATGCTCCTCATGCACCTCCTCCATGATCTCCATAATAAACCAACCAAGAATAGTGATTGCCATCTATTGGGGATTATATATGGCTCCAAAAAAACTCATTTACGACATTCCAATGCACACCATTCCCTCTTTGATGCTTTCTATTTGCACACAATCATATTTCTAGACAATAAACAATTGCATACTTGAAATTCAATTCACACATAGGGTTTTCAACAAGTTCCTTTATGTTCTATCTACCCATGCATTTCCAATAACCAGAGATTCAATAATTCTTTAAAGCTCATCTAATCAACAAACGTGCTATCCATACGCATAATAACATTCATCATTTCCACCCATAAACCTGGGATATCCAAAAAAATCTACAGATTCTAAAATAGATACACACAACCAATCAACTATGAAACACCATCAATCCTTTACAGTCATTCCATAGATTCTCAT
This sequence comes from Wollemia nobilis, assembly GCA_028583015.1. Lineage (NCBI taxonomy): Eukaryota > Viridiplantae > Streptophyta > Pinopsida > Araucariales > Araucariaceae > Wollemia > Wollemia nobilis. The sequence goes on from JAQPPZ010002449.1 coordinate 7,328,253, forward strand.
AGTAGAACTCAGGTTTATTTCCTCATTCAACTAGTCATAGATCAAACACTCTATATAAAATATAAACACACACTTTAACCAAGCATCACAACCAATCCATATGCAGTGAAACACTACTTTAATAAAAATAAAAGATCTGGCAAATACATGTTTTATCTTTCAAGTCCAATTTTATCAATGTTCCCTATGTTTCATATGGCTACCAATGAGTTTAATCATAAATCACGCTGTCCATAAAATTAACTTGCAATTCTAGTTATCAATCCATCAGGAGTACGATCATCAAACTCATCCAAATAAATATGATACGTTCAACCAAGACACCCCTAGACAATCTACATTTACTTCTAGAAAATCTTGATTAACTCAACACCAAGTAATCTGTACTTCGATAATTCCTACGGTAGTCAACTGCACTATGGTTTCACACTCTCCTAGATAAACGTAGAGAATTATTGTTTGGAAGAAATCACACAAAACAAGAGCATTTTCACATAATGAAAGATAATACAAGATCTCATAGCCACTTACCTATCAATCGTATTCCAGTTAACAACTCCACGTAATGTCTTCCATTCTTATTCTTCCTCTTTCCAACCAAATTTTTTTTTCCTCTCCTCTTTGTTTGTTCTCTCATCTCCACCAGAATGCACACCCTCTCTCACCGCAAGAGCACGTATTTCAACCTCCTTGTCGGTATTTTGGAGCCTCTTTTCCAAGTGGTCCTCAACTGATATTTTTTAATAAATCCCATGTCCTTCTATGGTGGGTTCATTTAACATTCGAGTCCAATGTGTAAGCCATTACCGCAAGCGCACTTTGCTTAGTTAATGCTAACTATTAGATTTTACTTACACATCATTCATTTCCATGGTGGTGCTACCACATAAAAATAGATATTTATAACTATTTATTCCTTTTAGGGAAGACAAATAAATCATGCATATAATACGTATATCCAAGATCATATCCCTAACAATCCAATCATAAGGTAAATATCAACAAATCATGCAAGCAATCACAAGACTAGAATTTCTTTATCATGTGCAAATTTTAATGAAAAGCATCATCATCAAGGGTGAAGCATTCATTCATGTTGCTTCCCAATTATTCTAACAAATAACCCATCACATCATTTCCCCTAGGCATTCTTGTTCTCGGTGGCTTATTCTTTCTCCACCCACAAGAACCCTATTTTTATGCACAAACACACAGTCTATTAGCAGCATCATATTATTTCATGAAAAACACTTACTTGAAACAATGATCCATTTATTGCCAAGCATTTCTTCATTTAAAATATTTTATTTCCTACAAACCATCCATACTTGCAGAATTAAAACATAGCATGTCACTTGTTCCTTGAAGCAAAACATCTTAGCTAAGCAAAATCTATCAAGTTCAAGGTCTACCAAAGGTGGGTCATGATATTTTTGTCCCAATTTAGGAGGTTCCAAGGTACCAAAAGTTGAACATTGTTGTCCTTCCTCAAAACTTACAATTTTCTCACAATTGTAGCTATGAAAAGCTCAAATTTTGGTATTGGTGTAACCTCATGATATGGATGTATTACTCCTATGGTTTATTGGGGGTTTTGACTAATAAATATACCTCTTTTATCCTTGAGTTTATTCGTACATCCTATATTATAGAAAAAGTAACCAACTAAGAAAAATAACAAACCACTATACCTTTGAAAACCTAAAGTTTGATTTTACTTCCGTATTATAAACCAATACTTTAATACACCTCTTGAAAATACAACTATCCTTATGTAGAATCTATTTTTAGTATTTTTTAAAATAGTAGGTTCATTATGAACTAGTGTTTATCCTTGTAATTAGAAAATATATGAATTTAAACAATGATTAATTAGTATTTAATGAATAAGTTCTCTAACAATGTTTTGTATTCCTAGAAATAACACCAATAAGTGATAAGTGATATTAATACTCATACTTTAATTCTTATCAATCCGAGGTGGCATCCTATTCTTGTATGCATTAGAGGATCAGGAGTTGTGTTTAATATTGGATCTTCTGTGGTTTTGATATGGAAATATACTTACACAAAATTGAAAACACACTCTCAACAAAATAAATCTCACACTTTGCAATAAAGTAAATTCCACAAAAAAATCTTATACTTCGCAGTAAATTAAACTTCACACATTATAGTAAATAAATCTCACTCTTTGCTTAAATGAAATATATATCATAAATAAAAGCACATAATAAACCTATCAAGAAAATATTATAAAAGGAACTAACTAGAAAACTATGAAACTAGCTATCACTTTCTCATAAAACATATCATTGATCTAATCCATACCAATAACTATGCAAAAAATATTCCCTTTCACTATCCTAGCAAATTGGGCCCTTTCTCTAAATTCTAGGAAGAAGAAGAACAAATAATGAAGGAAACTAGTCTTAAATACACATAAACTTATAAAGCATAGATATAAATATGTGTTTCTTATTTTAGATTCAAGAAAATATAATAATAGTTCACAATTTACACATATGTTTAACCATCTACATTTTGAATTATATTGGCATATATATATTATTTATAAACTAAGTTACTTTCCATGTGTCTTATCTAGTGAAGAATCTAAAACAACCGATGAATTTATGTTCACTAGGCTATCTTCTTGGTTGGACAAATCAATACAATCTTGGGCAGTTGACTTTTTCATAGAATAATAATTGGAAGATCTATTGGATAAGATATGTAAGCATACACCCAACCAATAAAAAACAAAACACCTTTTATTACAAGAGTTAGTGTAATGATGATTCTGGCATTGTGTGTATCGAACAATTATGACATTACAAGTAACAAGTAATTTTGTTGTTACTCTTATCAAACAATCTCAACATTTTAGTATATCATAAATATATCCAACACACATGTATTATAGAACTATGATATACTAAAATGTTTGTTGGGTATATTTAGGGTGCACAAACGTAGGTTTGTATAATTAGGCAGATATTTGACCAATAATTTTTGGCACACCCGGTGGGACCTCAAAAGTTCCACTTTCAATAGTATTCAGGTTCGATGTTCACCTTCATGTTGTATAGTTAGAACATCTGGTGACTCAGTTATACCTAGAAGCCTTCGAACGTGAAGGTAGCGAAAGTTGTGCTTCATGATCACAAGATCGAAGGCCAAAAATCTTGAAGACCCCATTGAGTTCTACGAACTTGACACCGAAATATTAGGTGAACACCCCAGGTTAGTTCCTTCACCTTACATGTCTCAAATAGTTGGTGTGTTCTCCATTCCTTCAAGTCCAGCTAGTACTGCTACTAGTGTTCCACCACCTCAACCCCACACACCAGTCCAGATGGCTCAGAATCCACCACCATAGCAACCATAGCCACCAAGGTAGTTTCTAGCATGGAATAGCTCAAGAGCTTTGAATCTACAAGCACAAAATCCAGTTCCCCAAGCAGCTTTGAAGGCTTTGCCTACCTATGATGGAACTGGCAAAACTGCTTATGAGCATATTCAAGATGTGGCTTCCTTGGCAATGATCCATGGTATCACAGATGAAGACATTATGGTAAGGTTGTTGGTGTTATCACTTAGAGGAAAATTGTTATACTGGTATCGGTCATTGCTTCCCGCCACTATCACCACATGGGATCAGTTGGTAGAATTACTAATCAAGAATTTTCATGAGCAAGCTGATCCATTCTCCTTACTGCATCAATTTACAATGATCCAAAGACATCCGTAGGAGGAGATAGTGGACTTCAATGTCAGATTCACTCGAAGCTAGCAAAGGGTTCCTGATGGTCTTCGGCCCACCCATGAGCAAGCTACATTTTATTATCTTAGAGCCTTCAACTCTAACATTGGTATGGCTATCCGATAGGCCAATGTAAATATATTTCCAGAGTTGTACACATAGGCACAGAAGGCTGAAGTAGACTTGATCGCCATAGGTAAGCTTCCCCCAAAGGTAACTATGCCTATCCTTCTCGATCTTCCACAACATTTGTATTCAAGTGCATTTTTGTAGCCCATGCCTTCTATGTACCCAGTTCCCTCATGGAGCTTGGGTCCACCTCAAATCACTCTGATTTTGGTTCCACAACTTCCTACTCCAAGCTTTCCATAGTTACCCGCACTAGTAACACCACAGTTGTCAATACCTGTTCCTTTCCTAGTGTTACCAGCACCACTTGTTCCACTACTGTTACCTACCCCATCAATACATCTACCTTTACCAGCACCTCCTACACCCTCGAATCTTGATCCTTACATGAAGCTATTACAAGAAGTGCAATCTATTAATTTGATCGTAAGGACAATGTCAAATGAAATCACCACAGTAAGGAAGAAATAAGCGAAAGCTGATTTTTGGTTAAGGATATTTTAAACACTGCCGATTACTAGGGAGCAAGTAACCACTAGCAAGGGCCCTGAAAGGAACACAACTATGTTGACAAATGAAGAAACCAGTACATCAGAGAGAGCATACTGGTGCTCCACTTGTAATGATCCTCATGGAGAAGACACGTGCATGGTGCATTTGAACTATGTACAGATATTAGCAGAAATTTCTACTAGTGGACAAGTTAATATGATAATGGAGGTCGATCATAATTTGATGGTCCCATATTTGGAGTAAGTTTCAGTTCTTACGAGGGTTAGAAAGAAGTCGATGACCATAGATCCAATAGAAATGGAACCTCTGAAATTTCCTGCTGAGAAGAAGGTGCAGAATGAAAAGGTGCAACCACGAGTGAAAGCACCTGAGGTGACAATGAAGCAACAAGATTCTATCTTATTGAAGGATCTATTGCCCAAGCAGGCTCAAGAGAAGATGAAGGTATCAACTTCGTAGCCTACAGTCACTCAAGTGCAAATGGAAGCGAAAGAGCAAGCCAAAGAATACCTCAAGTATCCATCATTGACAAAGAGATAAAGGGTGGAGGCTACTCAACAATATCAGAATAAGTATGAGCAGGTTGTAGAAGAAAAGGTTCCTGGTACTTCCAGTTATAACATTGTGGAAGAAATGAAGAAAATTCCTATGAAAGTAAGCTTATATGATGCTTTGCAGTTACCTGGGTAGGTTGATCTGCTACAAGAGTCTCTCAAATCAGAAAAATATCCAAAGAAAAGTCATTCTCAAAATAGTGTTAGCATAGATGCTACCGACTTCTACCACTAGAAATAATAGACCACCTCCATTCTATTTGTCACTCAGAATGGAAGGGTGGATAGTGCACAATTGTATGATTGACTTCTGGTGCTACAACTACTGTCATGCCAAAGGTAGTATGTGAAGTAATGGGAATGGAATACACAAGAAGAAATTTAGGCATATTACAGTTGGATGGGACCCCAATCAAAATGGTTGGAGTAATCAAGGATATTCCTATCATTCTACATAGCATACCTCAGATCACCATCATTCAAGAAGTAGTGGTGGTTGACTTAGAACCATACTTTAGCATGTGTCTTTCAAGAGAATTCACAACAAAACTAGGAGGGTACCTTTCCTTGGACTATTCACATTTGGAGATTCCATTCAAGGGAAGAAGAATCCACATCTATAATGAAAAGCCCTCCACTTTTCATATAGAGAAATTGGAAGAAGAAGAAGAAAATCCCATTGGTGCAATCAATATGATGATAGAGGAATTACAAGAAGTTGACTTGATGGAGGAAGCACTTGGTGAGCTTCACCTAGAGGATGAATTTTCATTGATGGATTTCAACGTGATGGTCGAAACTGACATCGGTTGTTATACCATAACTAAGCTTGAGTAGGTGGAAGGAAAGGTTCCTGATTCCCTAGACCCTATCGTAGATCAACTATGGAAATTGTATTTTTATGGTGCAAGGTGTAAGAATGGCGTAGGGGCTGGTATAGTTCTTGTTTCTCCTACAGGGTTGTAGAAAACTTATTCTTATCAGTTAACCTAGAGTTGCATAAATAATATCACTGAATATGAAGCATTGTGCCTTGGTTTGAAGAAAGCTAAGAAATTGGGCATAAAATAGCTACAAATATTTAGATATTTTGAGCTCATCGTCAACCAGACTACAAACAAGTGTGTGTCAAAGCAACACTACTTGAAGGCCTACCATAACAAAGTATGGGACTTGTTTGAGTCATTTACTACATTGAATATCCAGGCAATTTCATGAGAGCAGAATAGGCATGCAGACATTTTAGCTTCTCTTGGTGCCAATTTCTCTCCTATAGAGCAAGTGGTCAGGAAGCCCAAGACTATCAGGGTTATTTACAGACCCTCAGTCCCTGAAAAGAACCTCTATTGGTAAGTTTTTGATAATGATGAACAGATAATCAATTTTTTTATTAAGGAAGATGCAAGTGTAGACAATAGGATACTTGTCGAAGAGGAAATGGAAGGAATGATCCAATTGAAGAACAATCACATTCCTAGGGGACTGATTTCGCTTGAAAGTTTATTTGATCAGAATGACCAAGCAAAGAAACACAAAATCAAGGTGGATGCAAAGGAGTACAAGGAAATGCAACTTGAGCCTAAGAAAATCATTAAAGTTGGAACAGACTGTACAATCGAAGAGCTTGAAGATATCAAAAATTTGTGCTATGAATTCCTCAACATTATTGCCTGGAGCTACCATGATTTAAAAGGATATGATAAAAATATAATCCAACATACCATTGAACTGTAGGAGGGAGTGAAACATTTTTGGTAGAAAAAATGATCAGTCAACCTGAAAGATTGAAGTACTCATGAAAGCAAAGCTATTAAAAATATTGGAGGTAAAGATAATCTATCCAATTAAGCATTCAACATGGGTAGCAAACTTGGTTCCAATTTGGAAGAAGAATGGAGATATATGCTTATGCATGGATTTTTAGAATCTGAACCAAGCATCATTAAAATATCATTACCCCTATCATAGATTGATCAAATCCTCCATGTGGTCGCTGGTGCAAAGATTTTCATTGTTGGATGGTTTCTCTGGTTATAACCAGATTTAGGTGAAGGATGAGGACCAACACAAGACAACGTTCACTACAAAATGGGGCACTTTCTCCTATCAGATAATGCCATTTGGTCTATCCAATACCGGTGCTACATTCTAGAGAGCTATGGATATTGCTTTCGATGAGTTATTGAATAGAGTTATTATGATTTATCTTGATGATATGACTATTTTCTCACACTTCGAGGGAAGAGCACGTCTCTCATCTGAGGTAAGTGTTCAAAAAATATCAAGAATTTAGAATTTCCATTAACTCGAAGAAGTCCATATTCATTGTCAAAGAAGGAAAACTCTTGGGACATGTGATTTCATAGGAAGGACTAGAAATAGACCCTACAAGGGTTGAGGTGCTCTTAAAATTGCCATTACTAGTTAACAAGAAAGATCTGCAATCATTCTTTGGCCAGATCAACTTCATTCGGAAGTTCATTATCGATTTCGCTCAAATTGTAAAACCAATGACCGAGCTTCTGAAGAAGAATGTAGATTTTAAATGGACGAAAGTAAGAAGATAGGATTTTTGGGAAATCAAGGAGAGGATCACTCAAGCACCTATATTAATTAATCCAGATTACTCAAAATATTTCATTCTCTATGTTGGTGAGCAGGAGAGTTACATCGTTGTTCTCACTCAGAAGCAAGAAGATGGAGAGGAAAAGTCGATTGCCTTTTTGAGCCAAGTAATTTTACCACACCAAGAAAAGTATAATTTTATTGAAAAATAGGTGTACGCGGTTATGAAATCTTTAAATAAGTTTTGATATTTTGTTTCACAAAGTAAGACGATAGTCTATGTTATTCATCCAGATGTCCAAAACTTCATTCTCCAAGGAGAGTTAGGTGACAAAAGAGTAGGTTGGGTCTCAAAAATTCAAGAATATGATGTGGAGATCTAACCGACTAAGTTGGTTCGTGGATGAGCTCTCTACCAAGAACTAGCCAAAAGCATAACTTCAGAATCATTGGCTCCAGTACAGAATGAAAAGCTTAGTAAAAGCATTTGTGCAAATCGTGCTATAGGCGATCATGATTGGATAGAGGACCTTGTCAAATTTTTTACCACTAGGAGATGTCCATCACACCTAGATGCTTCACAATGATGGAGATTCATATTGCAAGTGCTTAAGTATGTCTTATTGCCAAGCGGATTGTTCCATAAGAATATAGATGGAGTACTCCTCAGGTGTGTGAAGGAGTCAGAGAAGGAGAAAATATTGGAAGAGTTCCATTTTAGTTTATCTGGTGGACATTATGTAGGAAGGCCTATGGCCTTGAAGATCATTCAAGCTGGGTACTTATGGCCTACCCTTTTCATAGATGCACATAAAGTGAGCTAGAGTTATGACAATTGTCAGTGGTATGTTGGCAGGACTAAAAATGCATCATTACCTCTACATTCGATTCAAGTTGAAGCACCCTTCCAATAGTGGGGATTGGACTTCATTGGGGTTATTGATCCTCATTCCTCTTTTGAGCACAAATATATCTTAATTGTAACTAATTATTTCACCATGTGGGCAGAGGCCATCCCAACCAAAAAAGTTGATCAAGCAACAATTATCTCCTTTTTGGAAGGACTAATCACCCATTTCGGTGTTCCAGATGCGATTGTAATAGATAATGGGACTCCATTCATAGGGGCTAAGATCACCGAATTTGTGAGCAAGTATGGGATCTATCTAAAAATATCTTCCAATTATTATCCATAGGGAAATGACTTGGCTGAATCCACAAACAAAAACTTGCTCCAAATTCTTAAAAGAACATTGGGGAACAATAAGAGAAGTTGGCACTTACTATTGAATCAGGCTCTATGGGCAGATAGGATATCAGTGAAAAATTCTATTAAAGCCTCTCCTTATTCTTTGGTGTATGGGAAAGAAGTGGTTCTACCCACTCACATTGAGCTCCCTGTCCTCCAGACCTTGCAGTTGTTCAAATATGAAGATGAGGAGTATGATCCAATGAGTGTAAGGTTGGCTCAATTATTATAGCTAGAGGAAGAAAGAGAAAAGGCATATCAAGATTTCACCGAACACACCAAAGTGATGCAAAAGTGGTTTGGAAAGAAGACGACAGAGCGCAAGTTTCAGGTGGGAGATTTAGTCCTCAAATGGAACGAGAACAAAGCCAAGTCGGGAAAGCACCACAAGTTTGATGCGATTTGGGAAGGCCCTTTCCAAGTTTTTGTAGTGAATTCGGAAAATGCATACCATCTTCAAGATATGGATGGTTGGGATCTTCCAATTCTAGTTAATGGCCTTCATCTGAAGGCCTATTTTCAATGAGGTGATCTAGAGGTACTAGTTTGTAAATATGTACATATTCCTTTTATTTCATTGCTTTACATATATTATAAAAAAAATGAAGTTTTAACAAGTCACTTTATCTTGCAAATCTTTAAGTTTAAAATTTTTCAGTGAAGAAAAAAAATATTGCTTGAAATCACAAGGAAAGTGTTTTAGTTGAAGAATTGAATCACAAGGCCTGATTTTGGAAGTAAGAACCACAACAAATTGAAAGCAATTTCACCCCAAGAAGGGGGCGTAAGTCCCATTCACCTTCTAGAAGGGTAAACGAGTTTAAGAGAAAGCAAATTACCAAAGCTCAGGATTGGAGGACCAAAAGCCCCTTTGCCACAAAGAGAGGGCGAAATCCCCAAGCACCTCTCAAAGAGGCGAACATATATACTCTCCAAGGCGATCTTGCAACCCAAGCACAATTTTAAAATAAAATTTGTTTTCATCGGGCAGAGTAACCGAAATCCCCATTCGCTCCCAAATGGAGGCAAATGTATTATATATATTTAAATAATAAAAAAAAGGCAAAAGGGCTTTCACCCCAAATGAGGGGCAAAACTCTTGTTCACACCTCATTGGCGCAAATATATGGAAAAGGTTTACAACTCATGTTTTATTTAAAATACGCGTTGAGAAATTAAGGGTGACCAAAGGCATTTTCCCTTATGTATGCAGTGAGAAGTGCCTTAAAACATGAAAGGTGCGAACACCGGACCTTTTGGGCGACCAAATTGAAATCTTAATGCAAGGCAAATATATATATAATATAATATAATATAAGAGGAAAAAAACAAAGAGAAAGAAATGCAAAAGCAGGGTTTGTATAGCTTTGCTACTATATTTGGAGGGTTTTTTTAGCATGCAGGTGAATACAAAAAGAGATAAAAATCAAAAGGAAAAAGCCCTAAAATCAATAAAGTTTTTTTTTTTTTAAAGGGATAATAAAATCCATGTTTTTTCTAAAATTGGGCAAAAAGGAGAGGCAAGAAGTTGTTTTAAAAGAAGGACATTTGCCATGGAATCACATCAAGCAGGTAAAGAGCATTTTTAGAGTGAAGGAGAAGAATATCAAGAGCGCGTTATTAGTATTTTTGCCCCCCAATGCTCTTCGGGTGTGTGACAAATTTTCAAGTGTGAATCAAGTTTTAGGGTACTCTTTTGAAGTGATTTCGCTCTTTGGCATGTGGAAAATCTTGGGAAGTGTGCATGCAAGCTAAGACACATTTTTAGGGCATTTAATTCAAAATGTGCACCCGGATTTGCGTTGGAAGGCGATTTGGTGTTCTCGAGGAGCGAAATCTCACACTGGAAAAAATAGAAGTGCTCATTGGTCCCCAGGTGGCGAGTTTATTTTTCCAAGATAGTTTCAATAGCCAGGGCATGCTTTTCAAGGGTGCAACGTAGCAAGAAGGGCACACTTTTTGAAAGTGATTTTGCAGTGAATAACATTCAATTACCATTTAGCATTGGGATCAGTGCCAATTGAGGGAAACAAGGTGCGCCTCCCTCCCAAATTCACCTAAGGAATTTACTGCATTTACTTTGGTGGTTGGCTTGCATTCTATAAATAGAGCACAAGTAAATCCCTTCAAAAGTTAATTTTTTAAAGAATTTTCCTATCGATGTGCATTTTCGGGTGTGTTGCTTGCAGAAGTTGCAGAGCATCTTTAGAATTGTCAGGTCATCAGAGTTGACAGAATGGGAAAGAAAAGCAAAGAAGCTAAGGAGGCTATAGAGCCCAAGCAGTCTAGAAAGAAAACCGAAGGTGGGTCGAAGTCCAAGAAGGCCCGAAGAAATGAGAATGTGGACTTAGACCCATACTCTGACACCATGGCAGAGGTTGGAGATTGCTTGATAACAAACAAGGGCGTAGTGAAGCTCTGACAAGATGTAGAATTCATAGTAAATCAAGGAGTGTCAGTAGAGAGCCCATTAACTGTGTCATTTCATGTGTAGTTGTTTTGGTATTTGTGTATGCCTGTACACCCTTGCCCGGAGTTGGTAAATTTAATTGCCAGATATTATAATCCACTTACTAGGGCCATTCAGAAAGCCAATGGGGAGGTGCTTTTTTCTATCTCCATCGCAAAAGTGAGGGAAGCATTTGCATGTGGGTTAAAACCCCCTTCCCTATTATTTTTCAAGAAGTTGCATATCAACGAGCAAGAAGAAAGATATATATCAATAGTGATAATGCATCGATTCATGGAGACACAGTTGATTAAGGAGCCACAGTTGGGGTAGTTGCCAAATCTACCAAAATCATTGTCAAAATTTAAGAGCCCTAACTTGTTCTCGATGTTGGCGTGGGTCGTTGGTCTTTCGACGGATTCTACAATCCACAAGTGGCAGGTGGTGTTGGTGCAGTGTATATCTCAGAGGGAGTTTTATGCTCCAAGGGCCATGAGAAGAGACATAAATACGATTAATTTTGACTGGGTCAATTTTATTTATCGAAAGATGCATATCCAGCTGGAGAAAATATATACAAGAGAGGAGACATCCTTCAAACATACATCCTTTCTTGTATGGTATTTCTTTTTTCACTTGCACCAACATTTTTCATTTATAGCCATAAGACAAGTTGATGAGAAGGATGAATTATTGCCTGTTTATGCATGGACTCCCACTCTATCAAGGAGGGAGTCATATTATAATTTTAACCATATATTTTTGGGGCCCGTAATTGAGTTGATTTGCGGCCAAAGTGAGAGAGTTCCACGGGTGATGAAGGAGGCAGTCATCACAATGGAGAAAGGTGACATATTTTTGTTAACACAAGGTATGGTCGTAAGAATTTATGGCTTCATAGGTAAGCCATTCCTGCTCCCATACTTTTCCATCGAGCATGTGTTCACCATGGAGGTGGTGCGACAAATAGATTATGCCAATGATGTATATGGAGCAGGGTGTGGTAAGAGGACCACTTGCAATATGCCTTTCAAGTTTGGCAGTATAGAAGTGAACCAGGTCGGGAAGAATAGACTACTCACGGTGGCACTTCAAGACCTAGGGTTGATAGAACTTCTGCAATGATGGAGATATGACCCATTGGGTAAATTTTTGGAGATAATCAAGGCCAAGACTTTCCATTGTTGCCTGCGGCTCGATATTCAGGAGAGGCACAACAATTTTGATGGGCACGACTTAGAGTGGCATATTGAAGATATGATGTTGCTCCCACCCTGGCATGATTTCTACGAATATGAGGCTGAGTATAATCCAATAGTATATAGAGATCAGATTCCTCCACCCAAACTATTTAGCCAGGTGAAAGAAGCTCGCCCCTTGTGGACCAAAGAGAAAATAATGAACTGGTGGATTATGCGTGTCCATAGGGGAAAAACTATGTCCAGTTTTGGGTTGAAAATGGATGAGGTATTTTTGGAAGCCTATGATGAGTATGTCAATGCCTATAAACCCATAACTTTCACCAAATTTTTACCTCAAAGCTTTCAAAATTCTAACAGTGGTGAAAGCATGGCAAAAGTGAAGCGCCCAGTAGCTAAAGAAGAGACACCTGAGGAGGAAGAGCAACAGTACATTTTTCAACGAAGATCCCGACGAGTGAAGCAAAATATAGAAGAGGTACCTTTGTTGGAGAAGTAGACTATTAAAGAGGCACCTCCATTCTCGAAAGCTACGAAGAGGCCAAGGACTAGTGCTACTTCCTCTTCTACTGTTATAGTTTTGGCTATTTTAGTTTCTACAATTGCAGTTGCTACAACAACTGATTATTCGCCTCTGTTGGAGCCAGCTGCTTCGATTAGCGTTGCTCAAATGTTTCCATTATTTCATGAGAAACCAATGGACCAACAAGAGGACATCATTAACCTTGAGGTGGAAGCAGAGGAGCCACATGAAGAAGTTATTATGCAGTCGCCTCCATCACCAGGACACACGATGCCCGTGCTCGAAGGTACATTTTTCCTTCCCTCTTCTTCTACTTCTACTTCGGAGCATGTAGTGGCTATTAGTTCATTTCCATTAGTTGCTACCTCAGTCTCTCCCCCTTCGGTATGCCCTTCATATCTATTTTGCTCCCTTCTTCCTATTCACAAGTCACTACTGCTCCTTCTTCTACTCCCCTTGAAGAACATGTACTTATACTGAGAGGGGGTGAACAGTATAAGATAAAACTTTTTACTTCTCAATACATATAATAACATCAATAGTAATAAAGTAGAAATCATTACAAAAAGAATCACACACATGAGAGAAATTATTTAACATGGTTCATCCAATGTGGGCTACGTCCATGAAGAAAATATTTCACGTAAATTTTATCAACAAATTTCTTGGGAATCCTTACCTATTACAATATTTATGGACCTTTGTCTAAATATGATATCAATCCCCTAATCAATTTCATGGATATCTATCCATAGGAGACACCAATATTCTTAGCTAGTGCATGGGTATATATCCATAGGAGAACTCCTTCTCCTTTTCTCTAGCTAGTGATCCTCTAGAATTATACTACCTCCACTGCACTGGCTTGTGGATCTCTCTCCATTGAAGACTCCTATCCTCACTCAGAAAACCTATGTACTCACTACCCTGGCTAATGGATATTTATCCACTAGAGACTACTATCCTCTACTATGTCACATCCAAAGCTTGATCTTACTTTGCTCTATCTCTGTCTTAGATCTATACTAAACACTATCCTCTGCTCTACACAAATCTACTCAATATTTGTCTCTGATCTGCACTAAACACAATCCTTTAGTCTAACACATATACGCTCAATATTTGACTCTGGTCTGGCACAAACCTATTCTCAAATCTTCACCAAACTTTGTTCTCAAATATATCCTCGAGCCTTAACACAAAGCTTGATCCAATCACTAATAAACTTTGCTAGATCTGCCCCAAACCCTAACTCAAGGTTTAAAAAAATCAATCAATCAACTCTGCTCGCAAGTATTCTCAAAGAATTACCTCAAATTTATCCACAAGTCCTCTGTAGAACTTGCTCAATATGCTCAAAAAGTCTTCAACTCTACTTTGTAAGCTTCCACAAAAGCTCACACAAATCTATACTTAAGCTTTCACAAAAGCTTTCTCAACTCAACTCAATCTATCACAAAAAAACTCTTTCAATCTCTTTCTCAAATCAATCTAGAATATGGAATAATTTATTTCACAAAACTTGAACTATCACTTAAACAGTTCCAATAAACTCCACTCAACCAATCACTCAAATGAAAGCTTAGTCAACAATGGTTATCAAACACACCTCACATAATAATGATACTCATGATCTTTCACAAATCCTAGTTCAATGTTGTTATCAACTTCACATAACAATGATACTCATGATATTTCACAAATCCTAGTTCAATATTGTTATCAACTTCACATAACAATGATACTCATTATCTTTCACAAACCCTAATCAAGCATATGGAATCTTATTCAATATTTCCAACAATTCTCATCAAACAAGGTTTCTAGCATCAATCTTCATTCCAAAAAAATCCTCATCAATCAATATTGGATATATCAAAACCAAACTCAACATTGTTTATCAAACAATCCTTTTCACTCCAACTTAGCATTCACAACACTCAATCCAACAATATTTCACTCACAAGGAATATATGCCCATACCTTTTTCTTGATGTAGAAATGACCTCAAAACTTGTCTCAATCACAATCAACCTCTTTGCCAATCTCAAGGGTTAGATAGCAAAAATCCTCACTCAAAGATTACAAGATTAAAAAAACTCAAGTACACCTTATTATCTCCAAAATTTGTCAAATAAAGACTTCAACCATTCAATTTCACAATAACACATTTTAAAAAATTTAATGCATGAAACAATACAAACACTACTTATGTCTCCCTACTCAATATTGCATTTTTCAAGTAATTAACTTTATAAAATAGTGCAATAGATGTTTTACCCTCAATCAAAATATTTCAACTTCTCTAAGGTAAAAATTAATTACCTTACCCTTTTAACTCCCTAAAATATTTAACAAAACAAATAACCTCATGTGCTAATTTTCCCTCTTCACTCTACACTCCAAGCGTAGAAATAATCCAAGCACTTTGAGCGCTATCAACAACCTTAGGGTAATACACAATATAACAAAAATTAAATACCTCCTCATGCACTCCCCGTGGGATCGATACCTGGTCGAAGCACCTACAACACCTTATCCATGGCTCCCTAGACTTGTGAGCTAAGCGCTCACATGGGAGTCAAAGGCACTAAAAGCACTTTGAATCTCCCTTGCCTGCCAAGAGCCAAAAAGAATCTTTCCAAGTCACTGACAGAAATCAAACATAGTACCTCATGTTTTGAAACCTTTGCACAATACAAAATCACTGCTAGCCCAACCACCGTTGGTTGGTGGTCCTTTCCACTTTCAACTCTTTGACTTCCTTAGAATTTAGATGTTAAATAAAAATTAAATATTTCTTCTTAGCTTTGCTTTCTCACAAAATTATGCTGCATTCCCTCTTAATTCACATGTGCTTGAATTTTCAGAGACTTACTTTCCTTTGGGAAAGGGCTATGGTATTTATACCATATGCCTCCCTCTCCTCCACATTGACAGAAATAATTAATCAAGTGCCTTCTAATGGATGTTGGTGGAGATAAATGGTTTTTTATGCCTTATTCAACTTTGGGTTAATTAAAAATATTATTTATAAATAATTTTATAATGTAAACTACCTTAGGCATAATTAAAATTTTAATATTATAATGGAATATAATATTATTTCCATTGGGCCTAGGTGTTTTCCTCTTTTACCCTTGGGCCTTTTTGACTACCTTTAATATTATAATAATAAATATTATAATGTTATTTCATTTAGGCCTTTTTTCAGGGTATTTAACCGTCCTTTTGACCAAGAAACTGGAGCTCTTATATCAAATCTCTTGGGATTAAAATATAAATATTTTAACCCTTCTTCTGCCAAGTCCTACATTGATTCCTAACACTGAATCTTGACATCAATGACAACACAACTAAATAAAAATTTCCAACAATATCTCCATTTGTCATTGATGGCAACCCCTTTTTTTACCAAACCCTTTCCTCTTTCAAAACTTCTCCCCTTGATTGAATGCTCTCTCCCTAACTCAAATATCTCCCCCTTTATCATCAATGGCAAAGGGTCACCTTTGGGGCTTGGGGCTAATAATGAGACTCTTAGTTTAGCCCCTCCCTCACCTCCTCTTGATGCAGGAGCATCCGACAGCAGTGGAGCAATCTTGCATCTTCCAAAACTTTTTGTTTCAAATTTTCTAAGTACTTTTCTTCAGTTTTTCCCAAGGGGGAACTTTTTGTAAAGCAAGGGGGAGGGGGTCGCGAAATCGCGACATTTCGTGACATGTCACGAAATCATGACCTCAAAAGATGCAACATGGTAAGGGCAAGTTTCGTCATGATATCATGACGTCGTGATATCATGACGAAACTTGCCCTTACCATGTTGCGATATTGCGACCAGTGAAAAGCTGCCACGTGGCATGGTCTCGAAACAGCATCCAAAGCTAAAACAAAGAAAAATACTTTGGCAAAGAGAAGGCAGAGGTCATGAAATCGTGACATGTCACGATTTCGCGACATGTCACAAAATCGCAACCCCAAGGAGCTTTAGCAAGGCAAAGGCAAGGGGGTCACGAAATCGTGACATGTCACGAAATCATGACCCCCAAAGGGCTTCAGCAGTGGAAGGCACTTTTGGTCACGATATCGCGACATGTCACGATTTCACGACCTGTTGCGATATCGTGGCCAATAAAAGGACAGAGCAAAGTTTACATGCGGATGGCCAGGCAAGGTGGAAATAGACACGTGGCTTCCACGTGTGTTAAAAGAGACACAACCAGTTGGAGGTAAGGTTGAAATTGACATGCGAAAGCATACATGTTTCAAGTCCAAGATGAGGGCCACGTAATTTGAAAAGAGAGATGTCGACCACGCATATGTTTCTTTTTATTTTTATTTCTAGTAGAACAGCAATTACAGGCGAGGGACTTTATGGTTGAGACAACAGTGCAAAAGAACAGTCAAAACAAAATGACGGGTACAGGTTAAGGGAGGCCATTAATGCAAGCTTCATGGCGGATCGGGCAGTTGCGCATTTATGGCAGAAAATTTTGAAAACTCGACTGGGGGGGAAAAATCGAATTTGAATTTTTGTTAGGTGGGGGCATTAATTTCCTAGAGGATTGAGGCCTCGATAAAAACTCAGAAAATTGTAAGGGCAGGGGATGGTGAGTTCGGGATTGAGGGGGAAGAGAAATATGCCTGGAAACTGTAATGGAAGACTGTATTAAGCTATTTGCAAAAAAATTAATTTGAAGTTCTGTTGATCTGATCTCGGCTTGCCATCAAGTGGTATCATAGCGGGAGCTCCTGAGCGTGTAACAGATCTTTGGAAGAGATGCAGTTACACCAGGATCTGTGGAAGGATTTGTAAGGGAAGAAAGAAAAAATGCCTCCACGAAGAAACCATGGTGGAGTAGGAAATGTGGTGCCGGTCGAAGACTTCCGAGCCTTGCAGAGACAAGTTCAAGCCCTACAAGAGGAGCTACGCAGAAGGCATGAGCCCGGAAGGGATGAGGGAAGTGAAGACGAAGTTGATGAAGAAGTAGACCAGTCTGAGGAAGAAGAAGAGGTTGTGGATCCTGCATAAGCTTGGTTGTACAAGGCCATCTCTTAGATTGGAAAGCAACCAAAAATGGAGGTTTCTACATACTCGGGAAACCTAAATCCAGAAGAGGTGATTGACTGGATAAATGATTTAGAAGAATATTTTGAATACGAGGAGGTTGAAGACCCTAATCGGGTCAGATTTGCTAAGACCAAGTTGAAGGGTCATGCCAGCATTTGGTGGAGGGGAATATAGTTGGAGAGGAACAGAAGAGGGAAGGAGAGAATAACGAGATGGGATAGAATGGTGGAAAAGCTGAAAAGACAGTTTATTCCGGCAGATTACGAGTTGGATCTGCTAAGGAAAATGCAGAGTTTGAGACAGACAAACAAAACTGTCCAAGAATACATCGAGGAGTTTTACAAGATCTCTATTATGACTGGACATTTAGAGGCAAACAAAGAAAAGGTAGCCCATTATATCAATGGGTTGAGACTCGGTATCCAGGAAGAGCTGAGCCTAGTTCGGGTAAGCACCATTGAGTATGCTTACCAGTTTGCCTTAAAGGTGGAAGAAAAACTGAATAGGCGGTTTGAAGGCAAGCAAAGAGGTAGGGGCCGTGGTGGAAGAATTGGTGGGAGAACCAGTGGAGAAAAATATAAAGATCTGAAGAAGACTGGTGAATCCAGTAGCAACCAGGATCAAAGGGAAGAGGATGTTTATCAGCCCCGTGATCATAACAGCTACCCAAGAGGACGGGGTGGATCTGGACGAGGGTTTGGAAGAGGAGTATTTCATGGGACATGTTTCCACTATGGTGAAGAAGGACATCGGGCATTTGAGTGTCCACAACACCGAGAAAGGACGAACAAGAGGCCTAATGGTCTAGCCAGGGCTACTGTGGCAGAGGAAGATGCTGAGTCTGAACATTCAGAAGAAGCGGAGAGAGGGGAAGCAATGATCGTAAGAAGAGTCCTATTGAATGAGGAGAAGGGCACAGATCAGAGAAGAAGTTTATTCTGCACAAGGTGTAAATGCGCGAGCAAGGTTTGCAATATTATTATTGACAATGGTAGCATGGATAACCTGGTTTTAGAAGAAATGGTTACCAAGTTACAATTAGAGAGGAAGAAGCACCCACATCCATATCGGGTCGCATGGTTACAGAAGGACCATAGGGATTTGGTCAACGAGCAGTGCTTCGTTAAATTTAATATTGAAAATTATTGTGATGAGGTCCTGTGTGACATCCTGCCTATGGATGCTTGCCATATGTTGCTGGGGAGGCCTTGGCAGTTCGATCGGAGTGTAGTGCATGACGGCCATGCCAACACCTACTCATTAACAAAGAATGGTGTACGCCATAAGCTGAAACCCGTGAAGGAGGTGGATGAAAAGGTGTGTAACAGCTCCAGAATTTGTTTAGTTGAAGGGAGAAAATTTTTGGACGATTTGAAGCATGAACATTTGTGTTATGCAATAATTCCTAGAGTTAGGGAGGAGGAATGCAAAGATACCCTGGCAGAAGTCCTATATCTGTTGGAGGAATTTTCAGATATTGTATCAGATAATGTGCCTGAGGGTTTACCCCCAATAAGGAAGATTAGCCACCATATAGATTTGATGCCAGGATCAAGCTTGCCAAATAAAGCTGCACACAGAATGACACCTTTAGAAACTGAGGAGTTAAACAGACAGGTCTAGGAGTTGCTGGAGAAAGGATTGATTAGAGAGAGTCTTAGCCCGTGTGTAGTACCTGCAGTACTAGCACCCAAGAAGGATGGAGAGTGGATAATGTGCACAGACTCTCGAGCAATCAACAAAATCACTATCAAATACAAATTTCCATTGCCAAGGATGGATGATATCATGGATTGTTTAAGTGGAGCTGAGTACTTCATGAATATTGACCTAAAAAGTGGTTATCATCAGATCCGTATTCGAGAAGGAGATGAGTGGAAGACAGCCTTCAAGACAAGAGAGGGCTTGTATGAGTGGTTGGTCATGCCATTTGGGCTGTCCAATGCACCAAGTACATTCATGCGACTGATGAATGAAGTACTGAAAGAGTTTTTGGGAAAGTTTGTCATTGTTTATTTAGATGATATATTAATATTCAGCAGAACCCTGGAGGAACACCTGATGCATGTCAGGAGGGTTTTTGAAAAGCTACGGGAGGAGCAGTTATTAATAAATCTAAAAAAGTGTAATTTTGTCAAGGAGTTAGTATACCGGGGTTTGTAATCTCAGCAGAAGGTCTAAAAATGGACCCAGAGAAGGTGAGAGCCATCATCGAATGGCCTACCCCAAGAAGCACAACAGAAGTAAGATCATTTCATGGTTTAGCTAGCTTTTATAGGAAGTTCATAAAGAACTTCAGCAGCATTTGTGCACCTCTCACAGAAACAATGAGAGGGGATAAAAAAGAGTTCAAGTGGACATCAGGGGCTGAGAGGAGCTTTGATGCATTAAAGAAAAGGGTCATAGAATAGCCTATTTTGGCATTCCCAGACTTTAACAAGGTATTTCAGGTGGACTGTGATGCCAGTGGCAGTGCAATAGGGGCTGTACTAAGTCAGGAAGGTAGACCTGTTGCTTATTTCAGTGAGAAGCTAAATGATGCTCAAAAAAAGTATTCAATTTATGACCAAGAATTTTATGCTATAGTTTAGGCTCTAAAGAAGTGGAGACATTATTTATTGCCAAAGGAGTTTGTTCTATTTACTGATCATCAGGATTTACAGTACATTAACGAGTCAAACAAAACTAAACCAAAGGCACATGAAGTGGGTGGAGTTCCTTCAAAGCTATACATTTGTCTTTGAAGCACGGAAGAGGGAAATCAAACAGAGTTGCGAGATGCCTTGAGTAGAAGGCAAAATTTACTGATTAAAATGACAGTGGAAGTAGTGGGATTTGAAGAACTGAAGGGTTTGTACCCTGAAGATTTGGATTTTGTAGAAGCCTGGGCAGCTTGCTTGACACTTGTTACTGTGGACAGGACAAGATGGTTGGATTTTCTAATCCAAGACGGAATGTTGTTTAGAGGAAGTAAATTATGCATTCCAAGGAGTTCCATGCGAGAAAACTTAGTCAAGGAGAAACACAGCAGAGGACTGGCCGGACATTTTGGCCGGGATAAGACAATTGCCCTAGTGAGTGAAAACTACAGCAATATGTGAAAAAGTTTGTATAGAGTTGTAGAGTATGCCAGATGGCAAAGGGCAGAAGACAGAACACGGGATTGTATCAGCCGTTACCAGTACCTGAGCGGCCATGGGAGGACGTCAGCATGGACTTTGTCCTCGGATTGCCAAGAACACAGAGGGGAAATGACTCTGTATTTGTAGTAGTTGACAAATTTTACAAGATGGCACACTTTATCCCATGCCAGAAAACAAGTGATGCAGTTCACATGGCAGGGTTATTTTTCAAAGAAGTGGTACGACTTCATGGTCTACCGAAGAGCATCGTTTCTGACAGAGATACAAAATTTGTTGGTTATTTCTAGAGAACTTTGTGGAAGAAGTTGAAGACAGATCTGAAGTTTAGTTCTACATACCACCCATAGACTGATGGATAGACAAAGGTGGTAAATAGAAGCCTGGGTAATTTACTGAGATGCTTGATAGCAGATCAACCCAAGGGATGGGATTTAGTTTTACCGCAGGCAAAATTTGCGTATAACAGTTCAGTCAATAAGAGCACAAATAAATCTCCGTTCCAGATAATATATGGAAACAGCCCAAGAAATGTGTCTGAACTCAAAAAGTTGGATAAGAGAGAAAAGTGCAGTGCCGAGGCAGAAGAATTCGCTGAACATATGAAGAGTCTGCATGAAGAAGTAAGGAAACAAATTATGAAAATGAATACTCAATATAAGACAAGAGTAGACCAGAAGCGGCGGTTCAAAGAGTTCGAAGTAGGAGATGAAGTCATGGTCCATCTCAGGAAGGAAATATTTCTTGCCAAAACTTATAACAAATTGAAGATGAAGAAGTTTGGGCCATGCAGAATACTGGAAAAACGGGAGTCAGGAAATTCATATAAAGTGGAATTGCCAAATTGGCTTGACATTTCACCTATTTTTAATATTTTAGATTTAGTGGAATATCATGCGGGAGAGAGTACAGAGGTACCAAGTACAGGAGTATGGCAAATTCTAGCATCTACTCTAACCATCGACGAGGTCGAGGAAATATTAGACACTCGTGAGGGCAGAAGCACCAGAAACAAACAGTATTCTGAATATTTGATAAAGTGGAAGGGCAGACCTATTGAAGATGCAACTTGGTTATCTAAAATGGAGGTTGACTGCCTGGGTCTTCCCCTAACAAAACAGAAGTGAGGATCACTTTTAATTTACCTCGGGTGTCTGATGCAGGAGCATCCGATGGCAGTGGAGCAATCTTGCATCTTCCAAAACTTTTTGTTTCAAATTTTCTAAGTACTTTTCTTCAGTTTTTCCCAAGGGGGAAGTTCTTGTAAAGTAAGGGGGAGGGGGTCACAAAATCGTGACCTCAAAAGCTGCGACATGGTAAGGGCAAGCTTCGTCGCGATATCACGATGTCGCGATATTACGACAATATTTTAGAGCAAGGCGTAGGGGGGAGTCCTGTCGCGACAGGTCGCGATATCATGACCTGTCGTGATATCACAACCAGTGAAAAGCTACCACATGGCATGGTCTCGAAACATCGTCCAAAGCTAAAACAAAGCAAAAGACTTCGGCAAAGAGAAGGCAGAGGGGGGGGTCACAAAATTGCGACCCCAAGGAGCCTCAACAAGGCAAAGGCAAGGGGGGTCATGAAATCATGACCCCTAAAGGGCTTCAATAGGGGAAGGCGCTTTTGGTCACGATATCACGACCAATAAAAGGACAGAGCAAAGTTTACACGCGGATGGCCAGGAAAGGCGAAAATAGACACGTGGCTACCACGTGTGTTAAAAGTGACGCAACTAGTTGGAGGTAAGGTTGAAATTGACACGCGGAAGCATACATGTATCAAGTCCAAGATGAGGGCCACATAATTTGAAAAGAGAGATGTCGACCATGCATATGTTTCTTTTTATTTTTATTTCTAGTAGAACAATAATTACAGGCGAGGGACTTTATGGTTGAGATAGCAGTGCAAAAGAACAGTCAGAACAAAACGACGGGTACAGGTTAAGGGAGGCCATTAATGCAAGCTTCATGGCGGATCGAGCAGTTGCGCATTTATGGCAAAAAAATTTGAAAACTCGACCGGGGGGGAAAAATTGAATTTGAATTTTTGTTAGGCGGGTCCATTAATTGCCTAGAGGATCGAGGCCTCGATAAAAACTCAAAAAATTGTAAGGGCAGGGGATGGTGAGTTTGGGATTGAGGGGGAAGAGAAATATGCCTGGAAACTGTAATGGAAGACTGTATTAAGCTATTTGCAGAAAAATTAATTTGAAGTTCTGTTGATCTGATCTCGGCTTGCCATCACCTCTTTAGGTGGTTAATTATGGGGTGGGAGTAGAACTACTCCCAAATTTTCTTGAAGGTACTCAAAAGTCTCTTTCGAAAGTGGCTTAGTGAAAATATCTGCAATCTGCTCCTTTGTAGTAACATATTCCAACCTGACTTGCTTGTCTGTCACCTGTTCTCTCAGAAAGTGATACTTGATCGGAATGTGCTTTGTCCTGGAGTGCATCACTAGATTATTTGAGATATTTATAGCACTTGTATTATCACACAATATGGGAATAGGATGATCATGTTTTATCTTGAAATCCTCTAGAGTTCGCTTCATCCATAATACCTGTGTACAACTAGAAACTGTTGCAATATACTCTGCCTCTACTATAGATAGGGATATTGATGCATGTTTCTTACTTAGCCAAGAGACTAAACAGTCTCCAAGAAAGAATGCTCCACCACTTGTACTTTTTCTGTCATCAATACTACCAGTCCAATCTGCATCTATATAAGCTGTGAGAGTGAAACTGTCACTTTTGGGATACCAGAGCCCAAAATCCATAGTCCCTTTTAAATACTTGAGAATCCTTTTTACTGCTTCTACATGTGTCTCCTTGGGTGCTGCCTAAAACCTTACCACTAATCCCACTGCCTGCATGATATCTGGTCTAGTAGCTATGACATACAATAAGATGCCAATCATAGATCTGTATAATTTCTGATTTGCCTCTGGATATTCATCATCTTTACTTAACTTACATCCTGTAACCATGGGAGTACTTACTGGTTTGCAATCTTCTAACTTGAATTTCTTTAGCATCTCTTTTATATACTTGGTTTGTGAAAGGAACACCCCTTTCTCTGATTGTGAAATCTGGAGTCCAAGAAAGAAGGACAACTCACCAAGCATAGACATCTCAAATTCATTCTGCATGCTCTTTGTAAATTTTTGACACATCTTATCATTGTTTCCTCCAAAAATGATATCATCAACATAAACAACCACAATTAGTAAGTCATTCCCATCATTTTTTATGTATAAGTTACTATCCACTATTCCTTTCCTGAAACCCTATTCCTGTAGGTACTTATCCAATCTTGAATACCAAGCTCTAGGAGCTTGCTTTAGTCCATAAAGTGCTTTCTTCAATCTGCATACATAGTCTGATTTATCAGTCAAGTTGAAACCTTTTGGCTGCTCAATGTAGACCTCTTCTTCTAAAACACCATTTAGAAAGGTTGATTTAACATCCATCTGATATACTTTGAAGTTTTTAAAGCTTGAAAAGGCTAAGAACATTCTGATAGCTTCAAGTCATGCAACTGGAGCAAATATCTCATCAAAGTCAATTCCCTCTACCTGTGCATAACCTTTGCACACTAATCTTGCTTTATTTTTGACCACCTAACCATCTTCATTTAACTTGTTTTTGAATACCCATTTAGTGCCAATCACATTTTTGTCTTTTGGTCATGGAACAAGTTCCCAAGTCTTGCTTTTCTCTATCTGATCTAATTCCTCATCCATTTCCTTAATCCAAAACTTATCTTCACTTGCCTCATTGAAGTATTTTGGCTCAATTTTAGATAATAAGGAAAAATTTGCTTGTTGAGATGGTGTTATTATCCTTCTCCTTGTCTGTCTCTCATCTGGATTCCCAATGATTAGCTCTTTTGGATGATGTTTCTGTACATACCTGGATGGAGTCTTAGGAAGAAGTCTTTGTGTTTCTTCCTCTTCTTCATATGATTCCTCACAAAACTCTTCTTGACAAATTCCATCTTCCTGATACACAATTTTCTGAACTGGTTCTCTTGAATCTATCTTCTCATCAACTATTATATTTATACTTTCTACAATAGTGTGTGTCCTTTTGTTGTAGCATCTATAGGCTTTACTCTTAGTAGAATAACCAAGAAAAATACCCTCATCACATCTTGGGTCAAACTTGCCCAAGTTTTGCTCTTCTCGTCTTATGTAACACTTGCTTCCAAAAACCTTGAAGTGTTTTATAGTGGTCGGTCTTCCTTTCCAAAGCTCATATGGAGTCTTGTGATGGTTTACCCTCATTTGAGCCCTAGTGATTATATATACTATTGTGTTGACTACTTCCCTCCAAAATCCATCTGAAAGCTTAGACTCATTTAACATAGCTCTAGCCATATTCTCAATAGTCCTATTTTTCCTTTCAACTACTCCATTTTGTTGAGGAGTTCTTGCAGTTGAGTATTCTCTCTTGATTCCATGCTATTCATAGAAATCTACAAATTCATTTGAGGTAAACTCTCCTCCTCTGTCAGATCTCAAACACTTAATCCTTTTGTCGGTTTCATTTTTGACCCGTTCTTTAAATACCTTGAATTTATCAAATGCTTCTGAATTATCTTTTAGGAAAGCTACCCAAGTCATTCTGGAGTAATCATCTATGAACAATATGAAGTAACTTTCACCTTGAATACTATGTGTTCTGGTAGGACCACATAGATCAGTATGTATTAGATTTAATGTCTCAGATGACATATATCCCTTTGATTTGAAACTTGTTCTAGTTTGCTTTCCATGTTGACAAGGCACACAGATTATGTTTTGTGGCCTTTTTAGCTTGGGTAAATCTTTGACAACCTGTTTATTGCTTAAGTTGACTATGTTGTCAAAATTCAAATGACCCATTCTTCTATGCCACAACCAACTCTCATCCTCTTGTGATAGAAAATATTTTTCTCCTTTAATCTCACTAAGCATATAGAGGTTGTTTGGAGTTCTACTTGCATTTGCAATGACTTTTCCAGTTTCAGACTTTCTTATCTCACATCTATCTAGATGAAATGTAACCATATGACCTTGATCACAAAGTTGTCTTACACTTAGCAAATTGTGTCTTAATCCTTTGACATATAGTACATTTTCTGTTCTTGTCTTTCCGTTATCTAAACTCAGAGTTCCTTTTCCACAAATTTTTGTTGATCCATTATCACCAAAACTTACTGATCCTCTATTAGTTTCTTTGAGTACAAGAAATTTATCTTTGTCTCCTGTCATGTGTCTAGAGCAACCACTATCAAGAAACCATTGTTCTTCTTTATCCTGAGCATGAAGAGTTGTTTGAACTAACATTGATCTAGCTTTTCCATTTCCCTTTTTCTCCTTCCTAGTTGTTGAAGTTGTATTCTTTTTACTAGACTCAGGAAGTACCATTTTGCACCATCTAGCCTTGTGCCCAAAATTATTGCATTTGTAACATATGATATCATCATTCATAAGAGGTGCAAAAGAGTTGAAATTTCTATTGACATCATTTTTCAAATAACCAGTGCAGTGTACAACTCTATGACCATATTTGTTATAAGAAAATCAATAGCCATGGAAGAAATTATGTAACCTATTTGGATGTGGTTGAGTGCTTCTCCTTTTGTGATTAACTCTCATCCATGGTTCTTCTTTGCTTTCTTCTTTCCTGATATCCTTTCCTTTTGGGGTATGAGTAGCGAGCTTATCTCTATTTGATGTCTCTATTTCTTGAAAGTTGGATTCCTCTTTCTATTTCCCTAACTTTATATCTTGTTGAAGCTTGGTATTTTCAACTTCATGCCTTAGAGATACAATTTTTGCTTCCAATATTTCACACTCTGTTTCCCTTGCTCTTAATAGATCTGTCATATCCTGTTCAATTTTCTTTCCTTCTTCTACCTTTATCTTGAGTTTTGTGAAACTCTATAGAAGTTCCATTTTTGCTTCCTCATCTTCTTGAATTTGTTCCTTCAAGCTTGAGTTCTTCTTTCTAATCCTTTCCAAATTCTTGAGAGTAGTGAAGAATTCCTCTTTTATATCAAACATGGTCTCTTCTTCATTTTCTGAAGTCATGTGTGTTTCTTATGGATCCTTCTCCAAGTTGTTAGTCTTTTCATGGAGAGACCCGCTCTGATACCAATTGAAGAACATGTGCTTATACTAAGAGGAGGGGGTGAAAAATATAAGATAAAACTTTTTACTTCTCAATCCATATGATAACATCAACAGTAATAAAGCAAAAATCATTACACAAAGCATCACACACATGAGAGACATGATTTAACGTGGTTCACCCAATGTGGGCTACGTCCATGGAGAAAATATTTCACTTAAATTTTCTCAACAAATTTCTTGGGAATCCTTCCCTATTACAATATTTATGGACCTCTTTCCAAAGGAGACACCAATCCCCTAATCAAGTTCATGGATCTCTATCCATAGGAGACACCAATCCCCTTAGCTAGTTCATGGATATCTATCCACAGGAGAACTCCTTCTCCTTTGCTCTGGCTAGTGATCCTCTAGAAGACTACTTCCTCCACTGCACTGGCTTGTGGATCTCTCTCCACTGAAGACTCCTATCCTCACTCAAAAGACCTCTATCCTCACTGCCCTAGCTAATGGATATCTATCCACTAGAGACTACTATCCTCTGCTCTATCACCTCCAAAGCTTACTCTTACTCTGCTCTATCTCTATCTCAGATATGTACTGAACATTGTCCTCTACCTTGCACAAATCTGCTCAATATCTATCTCTAATCTACACTAAACATAGTCCTTCGATCTAGCACAAATCTTCTCAATCTCTGTCTTTGGTCTGGCACAAACCTATCCTCAAATCTGCACCAAAATATGTCCTCAAATCTATCCTCAAGCCTTAACACAAAGCTTGATCCAATCACTAATCAACTCTGCTAGATCTGCCCCAAACCTTAACTCAAGGTTTGAAAAAATCAATCAATCAACTCTGCTCACAAGTCTTCTCAAAGACTTACCTCAAATCTGTCCACAAGTCCTCTCTAGAACTTGCTCAATCTGCTCAACAAGTCTTCACCAAGACTTACCTCAACTCTACTTTGTAAGCTTCCACAAAAGCTCACACAAATCTATCCTTAAGCTTTCACAAAAGCTTTCTCAACTCAACTCAATCTATCACAAAAAACCTCTTTCAATCTCTTTCTCAAATCAATTCAAAATATAGAATAATTTGTTTCACAGAACTTGAACTATCACTTCAACACTTCCAATCAACTAAGCCCAATCAACTCCACTCAACCAATCACTCAAATGAAAGCTTAGTCAACAATGCTTATCAAACAAACCTCACATAACAATGATACTCATGATATTTCACAAACCTAGTTCAAATGACAACTTCACATAACAATGATACTCATGATCTTTCACAAACCCTAATCAAGCATATGAAAGCTTACTCAATATTTCCAACAATGCTTATCAAACAAGGTTTCTAGCATCAACCTTCATTCCAGAAAAATCCTCATCAATCAATATTGGATATCTCAAAACCAAACTCAACAATGCTTATCAAACAATCCTTTTCACTCCAACTTAGCATTCACAACACTCAATCCAACAATATTTCACTCACAAGGAAGATATGCCCATACCTTTTTCTTGATGTAGAAATGACCTCAAAACCTGTCTCAATCACAATCAACCTCTTTGCCAATCTCAAGGGTTAGATAGCAAAAATCCTCACTCAAAGATTACAAGATTAACAAAACTCAAGTACACCTTATTATCTCCAAACTTTTTCAAATAAAGACTTCAACCATTCAATTTCACAATAACCCTTTTTCAAAATTTTAATGCATGAAACAATCCAAACACTACTTATGTCTCCCTACTCAATATTGCATTTTTCAAGTAATTAACTTTATAAAATAGTGCAATATATTTTTAACCCTCAATCAAAATATTTCAACTTCTCTAAGGTAAAAATTAATTACCTTACCCTTTTAACTCCCTAAACTCTTTAACAAAACAAATAACCTCACATGCTAATTTTCCCTCTTCACTCTACACTCCAAGTGCAGAAATAATCCAAGCACTTTGAGCACTATCAACAACCTTAGGGTAATACACAATTTAACAAAAATTAAATACCTCCTCGTGCGCTCCCACGGGATCGATCCCTGGTCGAAGCACCTGCAACACCTTAGTCGTGACTCCCTAGCCGCGTGAGCTAAGTGCTCACATGGGAGTCAAAGGCGCTAAAAGCGCTTTGACTCTCCCTTGCCTACCAAGAGCCAAAAAGGCTCTTTCCACATCGTTAGTAGAAATCGAACGCAACACCTCATGTTCTGAAACCTTTGCACAATCCAAAATCACTACTAGCCCAACCGTCATTGGTTGGTGGTCCCTTCCACTTTCACCACTTTGACTTCCTCAGAATTCGGAGGTTAAATAAAAATTAAATCTTTCTCCTTAGCTTTGCTTGCTCATGAAATTATGTCGCATTCCCTCTTAATTCGCATGCGCTTGAATTTTTGGAGACATACTTTCCTTTGGGGAAAGGCTATGGTATTTATACCATATGCCTCCCTCTCCTCCACATCGGCGGAAATAATTAATTAAGTGCCTTCCAATGCATGTCGACGGAGATAAATGGTTTTTGGTGCCTAACCCAACTTTGGGTTATTTAAAAAATAATTTTATAATATAAACTACCTTAGGCATAATTAAAATTTTAATATTATAATGTTATTTCCATTGGGCCTAGGTGTTTTCCTCTTTCTCCCTTGGGCCTTTTATGACTACCTTTAATATTATAATAATAAATATTATAATATTATTTCCTTTAGGCCTTTTCTTCAGGGTATTTAACCATCCTTTTGACCAAGAAACTGGAGCTCTTAGATCAAATCTCTTGGGATTAAAATATAAATATTTTAACCCTTCTTCTGCCAAGTCCTGCACTGATTCCTGAAACTGACTCTTGACATCAATGACAACACAACTAACTCAAAATTTCCAACACCCCTCTCTTTGACCTCGCTTTCTTTCAGTTCGTTCGTATTAGGGTCGAATTCATTTTTGTGTCCTTCCCCTTCCATTGCCACTACCACTTCCACTAAGGTTGTGAGTATGCAAGCTCCTCCATGAGTGAGCATAACTGCAACCGAACCTGGTTCTTCTATCCACTCTGTTGTTTCATTCCCCCCTCTTTTGGCTATTTCTTCTTCTTCCTTTGAGCTTGACCATTCACAAATCTTGATTCCTTTCATGTTGTTTTTGGAGTTGCAAGTACTTCCCAAAGTCAAGGTAGTGCTAGAGTAGTCAAACGTAGAGAAAATCAATCGAGCACACCTCATTTCATCATAGTGACTGAAGAGTTGTAGGCAAAAAGAGGCACTTTCCCTAGTTGCCATGGAAGTTAACATGACAAAGATCACTCCCCCGATCCAGAATCCACAAGGAGAAATGACACCAAGCGATTATGCTTACAATACTCAAAAAGAGGACCTGAACAGGATTGACCCCACTAAAAAAAATGAGGAATATATAGGTCAACATGATTTTAGTCTACTTGCATGGCAAATATTATAAGCAAAGATATTTTGATGTCAAAAATAAAATTAAAAATTTTGAAGATGCCTTGGACGCTAGCAGAGTGCAACAAGAGAAGATGGTGGTAGAGATGGAACACTTGAGTCAATAGGCGAAGGTGAATCAAAAGGATAAGGATACAATAGAGCAGCGAGTATAAACACTAAAGGCACAACTTGAGTCGATCCAGAATCAACTAGCAAAGAAGGCCATACAATCTATAGGCTTTTCTCATAATATAGTGAAGGAGGCCCACCTTCGTTTGGCCTAGAGCTGTGAAAAGTTAGCAGCCATAGCAGTCTAGTACAGTATCTCTGTGAGTCTCAGATTTAGATTCAGCTGAGTCAGTAGACAATGGATAGTATTAAGGAGATGCTGGAGCCTCACCTGGAAATGGCTATAAAAATCCAAGCATTGGATCAATTTGACATATGAATTTACCCCATGAGTGACATGGACCGATCTTGGTCAACCACCAAGTTCATGCTATGCAACTATTTTCAGTGGTTGGATCTGGTGAGAGAAGGCAGAAAGCTCTTCAACACGATGGAGTGAGAGCACACTATTTCCATGATCCATTTTGATGCTCTCGCTGATATGGGATTTCCAAATTTTATCAATGAATGGGGAGAGGCTCTACCAAAATAATAGTTGGAAGTGGTCTAGAAGAACTTCATGGAGGATGCATCCAAAGTTGACAAGTGGAAAGAGCTGACCATAGAGGAGCAGGTGATGCCGCTGATGAAAAAGTTCACCTGCATGGAGATGGACTTGTTCGAGTTGGCCCAATGAGCTAAACGCCTTAGCCTAGAGGATGTTGAACACTTGTGGTTTATCTATGAATTAGTTAGTGTTCCATCCATGTTTACCACTCATGCTTGGGATGATGCGGTAAAATTTTATGAGGTAATTTATGCAAGTTTGAAAGAGTAGGATAAATAGGTAGAGGCAGCTGAGAAGGTAGTAGAACAAGAGTAGAAAAAGGCATCCACATCAGGAGCACCAACTAAATAAATCATCAAGAAGACTCAAAGATGCGTCTAATGGATAAAGGCCTGGGATCGCTTCCATCCATGCGAGCTGGATACCCCGTGAGCCACTAAAAATGTTGGCAATTTTGACAATATGCCACATTAAAATTTTGATGAAATTTTATTGATGTAAAATCGACAAATATATTAATACTATGATACAGTGTTTTTCGGCCTATATGATATGTTACAATTTTTGTACATATTAACTTCTTTATTTTTTATGCATTTCTTGCTTGGAAATAATGGACATCACAAGACAAAATATTTATGGATAAAGGTGTGAGAAATCTTAGTAAAATTCACCAAATAACATCACAAAGAGCACTACTTCGAGGTTCAAATTTGGGCGAGAATGATTCCTTTATTTTAAAATCGGGTCATTATGCAAAAGGAACGAAAAAGGCATGTTCACCTCTAAGTTGGGATGACTAACGCGTTTGCCCCTTTCTGAGGTGAATGTGATATTTTTACAAGGAATACAAAGAAAATTGGCTAAGGTTTGAAAGGAGATGCTTTCACCCCAAATGAGGGGTGAAAGTCCCTTTCACCCCGCTTTAGGGTGAAAAGAAATTAAAAAAAAAAAGTGAAGGTGCTTGAAGTTAAAAAGCAGGAAAAATAACGTAGAGTGCGTTCACCCCAAAGTTGGGATGAAAGCTTAATTCAACCCAATTTGGAGTGTGTTTGTCTCACAATGACATTGAGAGGGGGGGTGAATTAGTGTAGCTATTTAAAACTTAAATCTTCAACACTCAAAACCAAAATAATTAAAACATAAAACCAAATAAAACAAGTATAACAAGAGAACATCACACAACACAAGATGTATCGAGGTTCATCGATTTGGATACATCACCAAAAATGACTATTTAGACTCCCATCCAAATCTAGCCTTTGCAAAGCACCAACTTTACAATCAATTTACCAGCACCCACTGGAAGGAGCACCAACCCCTGATTTATCTACACCAACAGAAAGGAGCACCAACCCCTCTACCAAGCACCCAATTGATTTTGATATTGATAATAAAATGACATATATGAATTTCTTCACTGAAATCAGAACTCTCTATGGTCTGTAATCTCAAAATCTAAAACTTTCTATTTCACCCAGTATAACATCCCTCTCTCTGCATTACTCAGAATTTGAATCTTCTCTTCTAAAAAAAACTGATTGTTATCTTAGCTCGTTATGCTAATTGCTAAAAAAATTATGGGTATTGTGTAGCACTTTGTCTACAAACTCCTCTCAAAATTTTAGCCAAAATGGATATCATATGATAAAGTTATGCCTAAAATACTAAAGTAACATTTTTCACCACTCTCAAAAAATCACGGATTTTCACTCTTTATTTTTCTCCACACACACTTTTCTCTTCACAAAATAAAGTCCCCGCTTTTCAATAAAATCCCTTGTCACTTAAAAAGCACACACTTGCATTCTTTTACCCTTTTCAATTTTAAAAATATTTTCTTTAATGAAGCTTCTTAAAACAATATAACTTCCTTTTTTTATTTTGAGAAGGCATTTCGTCAAACACGTCACATGCAAAGAATTGACACCTTACTCGTTATCTTACTTCGGAGCCACGTGACACCTCAAAAAAAAATGAAAGATGCTCTATTTTATGCCTTGAAGGTGTAACAACACTGAAACTAAAACTCTAGCGACTCTGCAAGGTCAAAACAACCAACTGAAGGATTTTGCACAAGTGGAACAAATTGACATAAAAGTGACCTGTACCGTTTTTTTAACAATTATAACTCTCACCTTGTAACTATTTTTTCTCTAAAAATTGAAACATAGAATATATGCAATACTAAATACATCCATTATGAATCTCACTACATAAACCCTTATGGTTCGCCTGTACCACCTCCACAAAAACTACTGCTGACACACTTTTTCCAAAAAGAGCGTTTTTGTGACAGTCTTGCAAAGCTTGTAACATTCACCTCATTTCTCATTTTTGATGGAAATTTGGAAAACATGTTCTTGAAGATAATGAACACCTCCAGTTTTAATTTTGCTATCAAATTCTTCTTGGTTTGCTCATAGTGCTTCTGACAAAACTGCCTTTTTTTGGCCTGTACAACCACTTGCCAAATCATCCGCCAAGATACCAAAAATGTCATCGATCAATCCAAACACTGTGCTGCCACCTAAAATGCTATTATGGAATATTTATTTACATGCTAACATGTTTTAAACTGATCCATCCTATCCAACTGTGCCCATGATGACTTTTACAATTTTTTGACAACTTCTTGACGATTTTTTTAACTTTTGCAAATTTGCACGAACAACCTGTAACAACTTCACCCGAACATCAAAAACATCCTCATAAGCATTGAACATCACTGTACATACTCTGAACAACCTCTAAAAAAAAATCCACTACATCAACCTGTCCATCTAAGTGTGTTGACAATAATGACAATATTGTTGCTGCACCTTGCTCAACAATCTCCCCCTTTGGAATTGTTGGCAACACACGCACAATTTCCTGTAACTCTTCTCCCCCTTTTACAAAAAGACCAAAGTACTGCTGCAAACTCCCCCTGAGTCCATGCACAACATTCTTAGGAAAAAATTATTACACTTAGCAAAAATCACAAACATGAGCGAAAAGATAAACAAATACACAAATGCTCCCCCTGAGAATGTGGTCCCAATAGCTAGTCAATTCTTGGGAAGTGTGACCACTCGCAATTTCTTGTGAAGGTACTCAAATAATTCCTTGGGCAATGGTTTGGTGAATATATCTGCTACTTGATCTATTATTGGAACAAAATCCAACTTAACCTCACCTTCCGCAACTTTCTCCTTCAAAAAATGATACCGAATAGCAATATGTTTTGTGTGAGAATGCATAACCGAATTATTTGAGATGTTAATGGCACTGGTGTTATCACACTTAACTAAAATCAACTCACTAAAATTAATTCCAATATCCTTCAGAGTTTATTTCATCCATAACACCTACGTACAACACATTATCACTGCAATGTATTCTGCCTCTATTATGGATAAGGAGACTGACTCCCATTTCTTATTGTGTCATACGACCAACCTGTCTCCAAGATAGAATGCACCTCCATTGGTACTCTTCCTATAATCTACACATCCTACCCAATATGCATATGAATATGCAATAAAAATGAAGTTTTTACCTTTCGAATACCATAACCCATACTCCATAATACCCTTTGAGGTACCGAAGAATCCTCTTCACTATTGTCACATGAATCTCCTTGGGACTAGCCTAAAATCATGCTACCATGCATACTGCCTACAAAATATCTAGTCTGGTAGCTATCAAGTATAGTAAGCTCCCAATCATAGATATATACATAGTTTGATCAACATGTGGAGATTTTTCATCCTTGCTCAACTTGTAACCTATCATCATGGGAGTGCTAACTGCTTAAAATCATCCATTATGAAAATTTTTAGCATCTCTTTCACATATTTAATTTGAGAAATAAATATGCCCTTCTCCTTTTTATTAACTTGCAATTCGAAAAAATACGGAATTCCACCAATCATTGACATTTCAAATTCTTTCTGCATCTTATTTGCTAAATGTTTACACAACTCATCTTTGCTTCTGCCAAATATGATATCATCTACATATACAACAAGAACAATATGATGACCATTTTCTATTTTGACATACAAATTACTATCCACCATACCTTTCTTGAACTCTTGCTGAGTAAGATAATTGTCTAGCCTTGCATACCATGCTTGGGATGGTTGTTTTAAGCCATATAATGCTTTCTTCAACTTGCAAACCAAGTTGGGATCATCACCAAGTTGGAAACCATCTGGCTGCTCAATATAAACCTCTTCTTCAAGTTTCCCATTCAAAAATGTTGATTTCACATCCATTTGATAAAATTTGAAATTTTTGTAAACTGCTAAAGCCAAAAATATTCTAATTACCTCTAGTCTGGCCACAGGTGCAAATGTTTCCTCAAAGTCAATACCTTCAACTTGTGCATAGCCTTTGCATACCAATATTGCTTTGTTCCTGACTAACTGTTCGTCTTCATTCAATTTGTTTTGAAAGACCCGTTTAGTACCGATTACATTTTTATTTGTGGGTCTTGGTACTAACTCCCAAGTCTTGTTTTTCTTGATATGATATAATTCTTCATTTATTACCTTTACCCAACTTTCATATTTGCTTGTGTCAACAACATTTTTGGGCTCAATGCTGGATAATAAAAATCAGTTACTTACTAATCGTCTTCTTGTATGAACACCAACTGTGGGGTCTCCAATTATTTGCTCTCTAGGATGATCTTTTTGCCAGCTACCTATTTTGAATTTCTTATTTTATTCCACTTTTGAATCACTGTTTGAATCCTCTGAGTCAATTTTTTGTTTCTTTTCTGTTTCCTTTTCCTCATCTCCTTCAATGACCTCTTCATAAATTGGGTAGTTCTCTTCATAGCTAATTACTCGTTCCCTTCCTTCATCAACTTTAAAATTGACACTATCCATAATTTTCCTTAGCCTCTTATTGTAGCATTTGTAAGATTTGCTTTTTGACAAATAGCCAAGAAAAATACCTTCATCTGCTCTATCTTCAAACTTACAAAGGTTTTCTTCAGTTATTTTGATGTAACACTTTCTGCCAGAAAATTTAAAGTATCTTGTTGTTGCCTTTTTACCGAACCACAACTCATAAGGAGTTTTTCTTTCATGCATCCTCAACATGCACCTATTTTGGATGTATACCGCAGTATGGACCGCCTCTTTCCAAAATTTATCTGCTACTTTTCTCTCAATCAACATAGTTCGTGCCATTTTTTGCACTGTACTATTCTTTATTTCTACCACACCATTCTGCTGAGGTGTCCTGGCTGCTGAAAACTATCTCCTAATGCCATATTTTCATAATACTCTGTGAAATCCTTTGAAATGAACTCTCCTCCTCTGTTTGACCTTAAACATTTAATCCTTTTTCTTATTTGATTCTCAACTTAGTTTTTGAAAACCTTGAACATCTCAAAATATTTTTATTTATACTTCAAAAATAGTACCCATGTCATCCTGGAATAGTCATCTATACACAACATGAAATATTTGTCACTGTTTATGCTTTGCATTCTCATGGGTCCACATAAATCAGTATGTACTAGTTCCAAAGGTTTGCTTGTGTAGTACTCTTTTGTTTTAAATGAGACTCTAGTTTGCTTTCCATTTTGACATGAAGCATAAATGCTATTTGATGGTTTTCCAATGGTGGGAATATCTCTCACTGCTTTCTTTGAGCTAATTTTTACTAGATTGTCAAAACTGATATTACTGAGCCTCTTATGCCACAACCAATTCTCTTCTTCATGTCCAATCAACCAAGCTCCTTCTGAATTCTCTGAGAGAGTATACAGGTTGCTATATGTCCTTAATCTAGTTGCTATCAACTTCCCATTGTTTGCCTTTCTGACTTCACAACCTTGCTTCTTAAAGATCACTTCATGACCTCTATCACAAATCTGACTTATGCTCAACAAATTATACTTCAAACCAACCACAAAAAAGACTTCTTTTGACCTTTTTTTTTCATCACTAATCGTAACTGAACCTCTGCCAACTATCTTAGCTCCATCATTATTTCCAAACTTTACTGAACCACCTTCATATTGCTACAACTCAAATTTTTGTGTCACATGTCATATGACTAGAGCACACTGTCAAGTGTCCATGGTGTGGATTTATTATGCACTTTAAATGTCATCTGTACGATCAAGGATTCCTTTTCTTCCTTAGGTCACTCTTTTTATTTCCACTCAGGTTTGATTATAATTTTGGACTGTTATTTTAGCTTTTCTTTTTCAATAGCTTGTGCATGTTTTTCGGGAAATTTTCTATTTGTCTTATTCCATTTGGCTAAAATTTTCTTCCCTAAAATTGATTTGATGCAAATGTACTTCAATAATTTCTTGCAATATGCCCAAAATTATGACAGTTATAACATTCTACTGCATAATCCATCAAAGGTGAAAAAACATTTCTATTGGTAAAATTCCTTGGTCCTACATTATACTTGCAATCTGAGATCTTATGTCAATAACCATTGCATTTAAAACAGTAACCAGAAAATATATGATTGAACTTGGGTGGTGTCTTTTCCATGTTGTCGTAGGAGCCATAAATCTTATTCTTCTTTGATGTGTGACATTAGTGAAGCCATAATTGTCAATTCTCCTTTCGTGCCTTGCATTATTGCTTTCCTTTGCATGATTCATTTTTGCTTGATCAACCTATTTCTTCTCTTCATTCTTTGTGGATTCTTCATTTATGGCCTTTGATCCATTTGATGATTCTCCTTCATCAAAAACCAAACCAAATTTGATGCCTGTAGTCTTTTGGTTATTTATGATCTTATCCAGCTTCATAGAACTTTCTTCATGTTTATGATAACAACTAATTTTATGATTCATCTCTTATAGCTGCATTCTTAAATCAACAATATCTTCTTCTAGCTTGCTGCAATAATCTATTTTCATGGTTATTTGTACTTCGATATCTTCAGAGATTTTTTTGGATTATTCTATTTGTACTTTCAAATTTGTTATGATTTCATTTGCATCCTCAAGCTTTCTTGAAATTTTATTATTCTTTTTTCTTTATATCTTCAATTCATCTAGAGTTACAATTAGTTCCTCTTCCAAATTCACTTCTACGTCAATTTATTCTTCATCACAATCCTATTATTTTTCTAGTGTTTATTCTTTGAGTGCCATAAAAAGAGCTTCACCTATTTCCTTTTTAGAATCCTCACTAGAGCTATCTTCTGATGAACTTACATTATTGAAGATGAAACTTTTCTTCTTGAAGTTGCATTTTTTGAAATTTGTTTTTTCTTCATCACTTATTTCTTCGTGTGATCCTTCATCACTTATGTTCTTCTCATTAAGTGGATATTTAGCTGCAAAATGCCCAATGCCTCCACAGTTGAAATATTTAAATAGTAACTTTCCTCTATATTTTCCTTTTTCCCTTTTTAGTTTTCAAACAAATTTTGCTTCTATTTCATCTGATGTCTCTTCTTCCTTGGATTCTTGTTTTGCTTTCATATTTTTATGGGCTTTAAAAGTAGCTTCTCTGTTTGTGGATTTAGATTTTCCTATTCTCATATCATATGCAGTCAAAGAACCATGCATCTCATCCATACTAAAAGAATTTAGATATTTAGCTTCTTCTATAACTGAAACTTTAGAATAAAATCTTTGGGGCAGGGATCTTAATACCTTTTTCATAATGAAAAAATATTTGATTTCCTCGTCGAGTCCTCTAATCGCATTAATGAATTCATTAACTCTCAGCATATATGCCTCTATATTCTCATCGTCATTCATATTTAATACTTCAAAATGAGCTCGATGTGTTTGTAACTTGGCCTCCTTGATCTTAACATCTCCTTCATGAATGCTCTTCAGTTTGTCCCATATTTCCTTTATCATTTTACAACCCATAATCTTTACCAGTTTGTTGTCCACTAATCCACATATGATAGCATTCTTTGCTTTTGAGTCATTCTCAAATAGTTTCTTACTGAAAGCATCGGTTGGAGAAGTGGTGGGTATTGTGTATCCACTATCTATTGAATCCTAAATGTCGTATCCCAAAGCACAAATATATGTTTGCATCTTGAGTCTCCAAAATGCGTAATTAGTTCCATCAAATGGTGCTTTGTTTGATGAGAAGCCTTCACTACCTGCCATTGTGTCACTTTCAATATCACCCTAACCGGTTAATCCTATTGAGAAACCTCACTCTAATACCAATTGTTAGTCTCAAAATGACACTGAGAGGGGGGGTGAATTAGTGTAGCTCTTTAAAACTTAAATCTTCAACATTCAAATCCAAAACAATGAAAATATAAAACCAAATAAAGCAAGTATAACAAGAAAACATCACATAACACAAGATGTACCGAGGTTCACCGATTTTGCTACATCCCTAAAAATTACTATTTGGACTCCCATACAAATCCATACTTTGCAAAGCACTAACTTTACGATCAATTTACCAGCACCCACTAGAAGGAGCACTAAGACCTAATTTATCTGCACCAACAGAAAGGAACACCAACCTGTCTACCAAGTACCCACTTGATTTTGATATTGATAATAACATGACATATATGAATGTCTTCACTGAAACCAGAACCCTCTATGGTATGTAAGATCAAAATCTAAAACTTTCTATTTCACCCAATATAACATCCCTCTCTCTACATTACTCAGAATTTGAATCTTCTCTTCTCAAAATAAAACTAATTGTTCTCTTAGCTCATTTTGGAAATTGCTAGAATATTTTTTGGTATTGTGCAGAACTTTGTCTACAAACTCCTCTCAAAATTTTAGCTAAAATAGATATCATATGAGAAATTTATGCCCAAAATACTAAAGTGACATTTTTCACCACTCTCCAAAAATCACGGATTTTCACTCTTTATTTTTCTCCACACACACTTCTCTTCACAAAATAAAGTCCCCACTTTTTAATAAAATCCCTTATCACTTAAAAAGCACGCACTTGCATTCTTTTTACCTTTTCAATTTAAAAATATTTTCTTTAATGAAGCTTCTTAAAACAATATAACTTCCTTTTTTTATTTTGAGAAGGCATTTCGTCAAACACGTCACATGCAAAGAATTGACACCTTACTCGTTCTCTTACTTCGAGCCACGTGACACCTCAAACCAAAAATTAAAGATGCTCTATTTGATTACTTGAAGGTGTAACAACATTGAAATTGAAACTATGGCGACTCTGCAAGGTCGAAATTGCCAACTGAAGGATTTTGCAAAAGTGGAACAAATTGACATAAAAGTGACATGTACCATTTTTGCAACAATCATAACTCTCACCTCGTAACTTTGTTTTCTCTAAAATTTGAAATGTAGAATATCTGCAATGTTGACTACATCTAGTACAAATCTCACTATATGAATCCTTATGGTTCGCTTGTACCACCTCCATGAAAACTACCGCTGACACACTTTTTCTAAAAAGAGCATTTTTGTGACAGTCTTGCAACACTTGTAATATTCGCCTCGTTTCTCCATTTTGGTGGAAATTTTAAAAACATGTTCTTAAATATAACAACCACCTCCAGTTAAAATTTTGCTATCAAATTCTTCTTGGTTTACTCGCAATGCTTCTGAAAAAACTAGCATTTTTTGGACTGTATAACCACTTGCCAAATCATCCGCCAAGATACCGAAAAAGTCACCGATCAATCCAAACATTGTGCTGACACCTCCAATGCTATTTTGGACTATTTCCTAACATTTTGGCATGTTACAAACTGATCCATCCTATCCAATGCACCCGTGATGGCTTTTACAATTTTTTGATAACTTCCTGATGATTTTTTCAACTTTTGCAAATTTGCACGAACAACCTGTAACAACTTTATTCAAACATCAAAAACATCCTCATAAGCATTGAACATCACTGTACATATTCTAAAAAAACTTTGAAAAACTATCCACTACATCAACCTATCCATATGAGTGTTTTGACAACAATGACAATACTATCGCTGCACCTTGCTCAACAGAGTGAACACCATTTTAAAGTTTCCTAATGAAGGTGTTGACAAGTCAATTGCGCTTTTGCCTCGCTTGAGGGGAAAATGTTCCATTTCACCCATCCTAGAGGTAAAAGTGCAATAAATGGAAGCTTTGGTGAATATAAATGAAGTTGCAAAGTGCCAAAGAAGATGTTGAAAATTCAATGGCACATCCACCCCAAGAGGGGGGTGAACGTCACATTTGCCCTTCACTGGGTGAAGCTATAGAAAATAGATGATGACACATCTAAGTTTTTATTATTATTATGCTCTTAGGCTACTATGGGGATATGAAACACTAAAACATAAATTCAAGGTTCACCCAAAGTGAGAGGAGATAATGCATTTCGCCCACCCTAGAGGTAAATGTATATTTTAAGGAAGAGGGATGTCTTATGAGAGTTGCTTTCGCTCTGAAATAAGGATGACACAGAGGATAAATTAGATCA
This sequence comes from Wollemia nobilis, assembly GCA_028583015.1. Lineage (NCBI taxonomy): Eukaryota > Viridiplantae > Streptophyta > Pinopsida > Araucariales > Araucariaceae > Wollemia > Wollemia nobilis. Next base: position 7,370,076 of record JAQPPZ010002449.1, read on the forward strand.
TTTTTTTACCTATGGAAAATAAATATGAGGGGAACATTCTCTACCAAAAATTGTGATTCAAGAACAAAAGTTGGGAATCAAAGAAAGCATGTTCGCTCCTTGCTCAACTTCAGGCATAATTTACCTTCAAGCATCAACACAGGTTTTCAAAGGCACCCAAGACAGGTGAATGAAAGACATTTAATGATTGGGTTGAGGAGTATTCGAAGTTGTGATTTTCAGGTTAAAGGAACTACAACATTAAATTTACAAGGAAATATTCATGAGTTCCAAAGCATTATGAGTGAAGACAAATTTTCAAAGAATAATGGAGGTTTCAAGTCAATGACCAGGTTTGCAGTTTTCTGTGCATTGACATCCAAATGTTTCGATTTTCTAGAGGTTCCTCCTTAAAATCTGGATTGATTTTTTAAAGAGATAAGTTTTCAAGGTTTTCAAGAAGGAATTTCCTCACCTATGTTCCTGATCTATAAATATTTTGTCTTCATGTACATTTAATTAAAGAGGCGAAATCCTCTATAAATACTAATCAATTTCCATTGTAAAAAGGAGGATAGGCATTATGTAGAAAAACTATTCAAGTTTTTTGCATAATAGAAGAGACTTGGCTTCTAATTTTATAAGTAGTTTTTATGTGTGATTACTTTTTGTTTTAAGCATTTCTATTATATATTCATGTCTGTTATCTACTACTAAATTCAAATTTTGCATTTGGATTTGAATATTATCGGTGAGGGAGTGAGTACTGGAATGTGATCCTGAAAGTTATCTCCATGGAATGGTAATTAAATTCTTTACCTTATTTCCATATTATGATGTTACTACGCTTGGTTGGAATTCCTGTTGCTAATCTGTCCCCAATCCTACACCTTCGGTCTATGACCATATTTCCCACTTCTTTTTGTTTTTTCAAATTTCTTTCATGCAACTCTAGTCTTAAACCAATGTAGGATTTATTAAGGGAGCCAACCCTCTCTGATTATTGGCACGAAGGACATTTACTTCCTTTGGCCTTTCAATATTGGCCACGTCTAGGGTGCACAAATGTAGGTTTGTATAATTAGGCAGATATTTGACCAACACTATCATATAAATACTTTAAAGCAGTTTTTGTACTTAGGTATTATAGCACACATGTACTCTAGAATAGTTCTAACATATAGGTACTCTAGTACACACATATTTTAGCATTTAATTTTAGTGACTACTTTGTTATTCTTCAAGGTAGTCTATTCAGGATTCAATTGTTTCAACATTTAGATCTACAAGTGATCAACTATCTAATAATTTTAAAGCACTTCGAGTACACAAATACACACATGTACTCTGGAATAGTTCTAACATATAGGTACTCTAGTACACACATATTTTAGCATATAATTTTAGTGACTGCTTTGTTATTCTTCAAGGTAGTCTATTCAGGATTCAATTGTTTCAACATTTAGATCTACAAGTGATCAACTATCTAATAATTTATTGAGTGGTATCGGTATGCAATTAGACCTTTAATACACATAAAACCATCTTACATAGATAAATAATACACTTCCCTTATTTACTATATTCAACATCAATATTAACATAAACTACAATTTAATCTATGGTATACACACGTATCAGTCATACAAAACAAGGTTAAAAGGGTTTTACTTGGATATATGCAAAGAGATATTTTAGAGCCTCATCATAAGTTTAATCTAGGTAAATCATCTTCATTTTCCTCAAGTAGCATAAAATCTTCTCCTTACAATAAAAATAAAATTAGTATAGAGTGTATTTATTACACTTTAGGGTTTCAAGAGTAGCACAATAAAGAAAATCACATGGAGGATATCCAAGGAAATTTAGGGTTTCTAGGTGATGCAGGAGCCTATATTTTAGAGGTTTTTTTTTTTAAGTTATTAAATAAAATTTTATTACTAAAAATGGAAAATTTTGATGAAAAAATAATTTGTCAAAAATGATAATTAATAAAAATGACAAATTTTGACGAAAATATAATTTTTCAAAAATAATAATGACTAAAGCTAGCAATTTTTTATGGAAAAATAATTTGTTAAAAATAGTAATTACTTAAAAAGGTAATTTTTGGTGAAAAAAACAATTTGTCGAAAATAGTAATTTTTGTTTTAATCTTTAGGGCTTTAAGATTTAGGGTTTTATTTTAGGTTTTTTTTGGGGATATATATTCCCTTGGTATTACATTTTTTAAGGGAAGTGAATACAAGAATCATAAAATAAAATATTTATTGATTTATTTCCATGTATTGCAATTTTTATGTGAATGAAGGGTTTACTAGTTTATTTCTACTTATCGTAATTTTTATGTGATGGGAGGTATTTGTTTTGACCTCTTGCAGCTGGATTTATATCATTTGGTATCTGAGCAAGTTGGATATTTTTGGGGGAGAGAAGTTATATATTACAATAATGAGACTATGGGAGAAGATAACAAATCAAAGGTTCATGTAGAGGAAGAACCGAAGGGGAAGCTAGAGGGGCATCGTTTTGAGGATAGGTTGATTAGGGCCTTGGAAGGAAATAGAGATGAGATCAAGGTTGATGTCCCTGAGTATACAAGAGGGTTGAAACTAGAAGAGTTGATAGATTGGTTGAATAGCATGGAGAAGTTTTTGAGTGGAGAGACCTTTTAGAGAAAAGAAATTGGTACTTTGTGTAGTGCTTGCAGGAGGTTTATTATGTAAATCCTTAAAAGAAGAAATTGACACTTTGCACAGTACTTGTAGGAGGTTTTCTATATAAAAATTTGAAGGAAGAAATTGGCACTATGTATAGTTCTTGCAGGAGGTTTGAGATATAAAACCTCAAAATAAAGAAATTGACACTTTATGTAGTGCTTGTAGGAGGTTTTTTATATGAAGCCTCAAAGGAAAGAAATTAGCACTCTGTGTAGTGCTTGCAGGAGGTTTGTTATGTAAAGCCTCAAAAGAAGAAATTGACACTTTGCATAGTGCTTGCAGGAGGTTTGCTATGTAAAACCTCGAAGGAAGAAATTGGTACTATGTGTAGTGCTTGTAGGAGGTTTGAGATATAAAACTTTGAAAGGACACTGGTACTCTAAGGAGTGCTTGTAGACGTGTGGTGCTCTATGGAGAGAAATTATGAGTTTGATCAAAGGAACTCGTAAGATCAGAGTTCTTTTCAACCAAAGGAGAGTGATCGAGGAGCCTATCTTTTAGAGGGTTTTTTTAAAAAGTTTTTAAATAATTTTTTATTACTAAAAATGAAAAATTTTGACATAAAAATAATTTGTCGAAAATGGTAATTACTAAAAATGACAATTTTTGATGAAAATATAATTTTTTGAAAATGGTAATTACTAAAACTAGCAAATTTTGATGGAAAAATAATTTGCTAAAAATAGTAATACTAAAAAAAGGTAATTTTTGGTGAAAAAATAAATTTACCAAAAATAGTAAATTTTTTTAATCTTTAGGGGTTTAAGCTTTAGGGTTTTTTCTTAGGGTTTCTTTGGAATATATATTCCCTTGGTATTGCATTGTAAAAGGGAAGTGAATCCAGGAATGAGAAAATAAAATATTTATTGGTTTATTTCCATGTATTGCAGTTTTTATGTGAATGGAGGGTTTTACCGATTATTTCTATTTATCGTAATTTTTATGTAAATGGAGGGTTTTACCCGTTTATTTCTACTTATCACACTTTGTATGTGATGAGAGGTATTTGTTTTGACCTTTGCATATGGATTTACATCACTAGGCCAACATAAGAAAGTAATGACTATGTAGTATCATCTATGCACATTAGGGTTTGTAGGGGAACATAAATAAGAAATTAATGAGGCTATTACTTGCATTTTAGAAGATAAGTCTCATTATGAACAATATGAAAAAAATAATAGATTGATGAAGATGATAGTGTTAGTGGGAATAGAAAAATGAGAGGAAGGCCATCAAAGCATGAACAAAGAGAAAAAAAAACTCAAAGGGATAATGATTTGGAAATCCAAATAAAAATATTCCATGTTTTAACAAGTGGGAGTAAGGCCACTAATAAATATAAAAGTTATTATGCTGAAAATGATATCATGGAATATTAGGGGTATGAAAAAGACCCCTAAAAAATAGTTCTTAAGGAATTAATAGACTGATATAGTCTTGAGTTTATTTTAATACAAGAAATAAAATTGAGTAGTGAGGAATGTAAGGATACTTTTAAAAAGGTTTGGAAGATGGGTGATTGTCTAGAAATTTCATCTACAAGTGCTTCAGGTAGTATTGCAATAATATGGGACAAATGCAAATGGGATGGACATTTAATATAAGAAAAAAGTAATAGGGTTGTTGAAATTTTTTACAAGAAAGAATAAAGTATCAAAGTTATGGTTATAAATATATATTCTTCGACCATAGTTACACCTCATGAATTGGAAGGACCTTAGCATATTTTTGTTAAATACAATGATGATTCATTATGATCTATGGGTTCTTGAGGGTGACTTCAACATTGTTCTCTCTCCATTGGAAAAGGAGGGTGGTATTCCAAAATTGTATAAATCAATACAATATTTTGCTTCATTTGTTAATTCAAATGACCATTGGGATGTTAGTCCTTCAAATATTTAATATACATGGGATAATAGATGCATTGGAAAAATTCATATTGCAGAAAGATATGATAGATTCTTGTTATCAAATAAATGGCTGCAAATAAAGTATACAATCTTTTCAAATATATTATTACAAATATAATCAGATCACAAACCCATTCTTTTCACTTGTGATTTACCCAATAATGGTCAACCAAATCCATTTCACTTGTCTATGTGGCTCCAAGACCCCAATTTTTTCTATATTGTTATGTTATGGTGGGATGAATCAATTTGAAGGATCATTTATAAACAAGTTTGTGCAAAAGATGAAAAATTTAAAGGAGCAAATGAATTTTTGGAAAGCTAAATCTTTTGGTAAAATTCTTAAAGAAAAGATAGAAATTGAATCCAAGCTCACAAATTTACATGAGATAGTAGTAACTAATGGAATGGATCAAGATTTTTATGTGAAATAAAAACAATTACTTTCCTATTATCATAATGTATTGAGAGAGGATGAGTCATATTGGTTTCAAAATATAGGGAGAAATGACTTAAGGAAGGAGATAAATACAAAATAAATTCATGCTACAAAAAAAATAAAATTTTCTTTTCACCAAATAAAAAATATGTGAACTCCAAATGAAATAAATATTGAGGATGAAGAAGATATAAGAAAGGAAGCAATTAATTATTTCAAAAATATTTTATCATATACTAGGCAAGATAAGGAGGCACAAGATAAGCTTTTACAAAATATTTCATCAATTATCACATAGAAAAAATAAAATCTTGATGAAGAAGATATCTATAGAGGATCTACATGAAGCAATTTCCTCTTTCCATCCTAACAAGGTACTTGGACTCGATGGATTTCTTACAATTTTCTTTAAAAGTTTTTGAGATTTATTGAAGAGTGTATTTTAGTTCTAGTTGAAATGGCCCTAAAAAATTATAGTTAACAAGGTTCATAAAATATTTGAGTCTCACAACTTAACCAATATAAGATAACTAGCTACTCACAAACTACTTTCAAAAGAAACCAATACTACTTTAAGAATATATAGATATAAGTAGAGTTTATCCCCTTGAGGGTCCCTTCACTTGGAGTAAAAATCTTACCCATGTGGGATGAGGGCTACAATGGTAGCTTTTCAGATGCAGATAATATTATGGGGCACTATTGTCGATTCCCTTGTCTCTTGCTAAAAAAAAATAGGGTTTGAAAGGGTTATCATTTCCTTTTTCTATTGAAATTTGAACATTAGTTTAAGGTACATCGTCTCTTTATCTCAACCATTAAACTAAAACGATTTTGAATAAGAAAAATTAAAATTCCATAAAATATATAACTGGAAGACTACATGTACTATATAATGAACTGATGATAATAGTCAAGTATAAGACAAGGTTTTTACTTCAATTTTTTTGGCATCATGATAATTAGCATCTCTCTATGATACATCTTGAACATTTTTAGATGATTTGCATGGTGGAACTATCTCTTGATACCTTTATATGCAAATTGTATGTGACTTGAAACCCGAAGAAGATGTTACAATGACAGGTCCAGTTGGGAAAGAAATGCTTATGTCTGTTGATCCTAATGCAACTGTCATTATGGTGAACACTTTTCTTAAAACTTCTGGAAACTCATATAAAAAGAATGAAGAGTATGAGAATGCTATAATGGAAGAAATTTTTGTTAAGTAGCTACTTCCATTTAAATAACTAAGTAGTCTTTCATAAAAAATTTAGAACAAGTAATCTATATGGCTTTAGCCCTTGTTTTATCTATGGACTCATGCAGTCAAATATGACCATTACGTCTTTTGTGCTAGCTTGCTACTAGTACTAGTATTGCGCCCTTCATGGGTTACTTGTGGAAAATGTTTTTTTAGAAGCATGATGATTACAAGGTACCCTCAAATTGACTTGTTTTTGACCTATTTTTGCTCTTGTAGGACATTTTCTTTGTCACATTTCATATGATGTCATTCACTTCATTTAAAATTTGTATATAATCTGTTATGGTATGTAATGCTAATGCTTTAGGCACTAGAAGCTTCCTTTATAATTCCCATTGGCATACCTCTAACACCTATAACTGCTTTTCCTAGCAGTGTACACCTGACCTATAAATTGTATTGCAGTTCAATGTGTTAGCATGGCTTTTCTTGGGAGTTCCTACAAGCAGTTCCTTTCTTTACAAGGAGGTAGAGTGACTTCTCATATTTAATTAAATTGACTGAGCTCAACATAACAACATGCATATAGTCTTTTCAAAAATATCTGAATCTCCATGTATTATTTGTTTTGACAGGAATTTGAGAAGATGAAAGAAAAAAATCCTGACAAATTTAGGGTGGATTTCGTTGTGAGTCGTGAGCAGACAAATGAAAAAGGTGAGAAGATGTACATTCAAACAAGAATGACCTAGTATGCAAGAGAACTTTGGGAACTATTGAAGAAGGACAACACCTATGTGTACATGTGTGGTCTAAAGGGTATGGAAAAGGGAATTGATGACATCATGGTCTCATTGGCTGCAGAAGATCGTATTTACTCTTGGTCAATTATATGCACATCATTGTTGTTGTTTGGTTTGAACAATGTCATTGCAACTGAACATCCCATATTTTGTAGGTATTGATTGGATGGAGTACAAGAGGCAGTTGAAGAAGAGTGAGCAATGGAATGTAGAAGTGTACTTATCTTTTTCTTCTTTCATCTATCAAGAATAATGCTTTTTTCCTGCAAGCAGTTGTTGGGAAGCTTATATTTTGGTACTATAACTAGTGATTTGGAATCCTTATGGAAGTCAAATCCTATTTTCAAGAAAATCTCTCCTTGGGGGATCTAAAAAAGAAAACTTATTAGTTCTTGCTTCCCTTATTTGGAATACAAGAGGATGATAAAGTCTCTAAGCTACATGTATATTCAAGAAGCATACATGCATACATGTTTGTTTCTAATCTATTTTCTTTTCTACAAATATAAAAATTGAAATTAAAACATGGGAGGATATAATAAGTGAGATTGATGCCACATTTATTATGTTGCTTCCCAAGAAAGGTGAGAAAATATTTTAATAATTTTAAACCAATAAGAATTTGTAATAATATTTATAAGGCCATTTAAAATTTTTGACAAATAGGTTGAATGACATTCTAGGTAGTGTTATCTTGAATGTGGTTTTGTTTGTGGTTGTAGACATGGAAAATTGACCATCTAAATGATTCATTTTTTCTTAGAATCCTTAATAATGTACCCAAGGTCGCTAAGTGCAAGTTTCAACTTCTTTTTCCTCTTTTATTTTGCTTTTTTCCTAGCCTTTTTGAATTCATGGTCATCCAAGATGAGGAAAAAATTTGACAAATTTGGGTTTTTATCTTGAAAAGACCAAGTTTTTGGCCAACCTCTAACGTTCGATCTTGCCCAAGTTTGTGTTTGTATTTCCCAACTAAAACCCCCTCCAAACCTATTATAAATAAAAGGATTTGGAATCCCTTTTCCCCTCAAAATATATATTATTTTGGTAGTGTAATAAAGGGCTGAGAAGTCTCTTTCATGTCACGGGTTGAACTTTGGATCTCTCAAAAAAGAATTATTTTCAATATATTTAAATTCAACTTAAGTTTTACACAACTAAATGAATATATTACTCGAGTTATCTTTACACTAATAAGTAAAGGTATTAATTAAATTTACCATCCCCGTGAGTGTGGTCTATCGACAAGGATGCCACTTGTATTATCGGTGATGTGACCCGGGTTCAATCCCCATTGTGGATGTGTATAAGAAGTATTTAATAATAAATTTATCGAAATGAGTTTTTAGCTCTTCTAATACTCTCCAGATTTTGATGCTTTTGGAATGCTTTGGTGCTTTGCTTTTGGTATGTCTCTTATGATTTTTTGTTGGGATAAGCAAGTGGAGAAGCCTTGATAATAGACTGTGCATATAATTTTTCTTCTAGAGAAGAAAAAAATATCTTCCACCTTGGTTTTTTTCTTTGCTATCGCTTCCTCCATAGGCCTATCAAGTTTTATTTGTGCATTATTAGTTTTTAGGTCTTTGTAATTGCATTTTGTATTCATAGGTTAAATTTTAAAAGACTTTCTACAAATTCGTGCTTCTCCCATATGAGACAAGCATTTGGTTTTATTATTTGTTTTTGAATTTATGACTGCTAATTATGGGATGTGAATTTGATCATAGTAGCTTGGGGGAAATCTCAACTCTTGAAACCCTAGTTTTTCATTTGCATATTTATTTTCCATTGCATTTATTCTATTTGCACTTTGTTTTCACTGTTTCATGTTTATTATGTCTTGTTTTGTTTGTTCCAAAGTTTAACAATCATTTTTATTTTTGAATGGTTAGCTAAAAGGACCAAGGGGGATTTATTATTGCACCTCCAAGCTTAATCACATAGTGGCCTAAGCAGACCCCCAAACACTAATCAATTTTTTTGAGGTGTTTGAAGATGTTTTACAGGTTTTGACACTATTAGATATTATGGGGTAAAAATTTGGTTAGGATCAACCACCAGATCAAGTAAGTGTTCTAATAGATTTTAAGGCTATTTTTTGTAGGTCTATGTTCATTTTATTTTCTAAATTTTATTGGAAATATGAGCAAGTTTTGTTGTCATTGATGTCAAGAGTCAGTTTCAGTGAGTAATATGAGGTCAAGCATCAGTTTTCATGAGCAGTGCAAGAAAAATATTGCTTCTAGACCTAAGGGAAAATAATATTATAATATGCTTATTATAATATTCAAGGTGGTCAAATAAGGTCTAAAAGAGCAATAGGAAGGCCCAAGAAAATAATATTATAATTTTATATTATAATATTAAAGGTCTAAAGTATAGACCTAAAATAATTAAATTAAATCTGCTTGTTGTGGTGCAGTGGTAAATGCCCTGGGTGTTGGTAGAGGCCGATCCAAGTTCCATTCCCCTTGTCTTCATCCTATAGATATATGGTATAGTTAGGAATGTCCTATGTGCTGATAGAGGCCGACAAGGCTCCATTTCTCCTATGCCCAAACTATTGAAAGTGGCACCTCGAAAGGGATGTTTTCCACTATAAATTAGTTTTTACCCAAGTGTTGTAGGTGAGTTGGAGAGGAGAGGGCAATCCTCCAAGGGAGGTCCCAGGTTCAAATCTCCACCCTACCAAAAAGTTGAATTGGGTACCCAAAATCCAATTGATAATGTTGGTGCGGGCAGGGCTAGGTGTGACTCCTGGGTGACTTTGACGGTGTAGAACCCCCTGTTCGTGGTCTCTCAGACCAAGATGACCCCACATGGGGTTTTTCGCTTTAAAAAAAAAAAAATTAAATTAATTATAATAACTTTGTTATAAATTAATTTATAATTTAATTTAATTAAATAACCCTAAGGTTAGGGTTACAAAGGGCAAGTGATTAAAATTAAGGCATCGACATTGACTATATTTTTCACCCGTTGACGTGCTATAGGGGAGAGCACATTGGTATAAATACCAAGTGCTTTGGTAATCCCAAAGTTATCCTTTGAATGAATTAAATTGAAGTGCATGCGAACTACGAACTACATGGAAGAAGAGGACAAGGTTTTTGCTTACATGGTGGTCATTGAATGCATAAGAGGAAGGAGGCTTGGAGCCTCATAGCCAACCATGGTAGTTGGGCCAATTACAAGTGGTTGTGTGCTTAGGGTGCTAATAGGCGGGAGGTCCTGTGATCAAAAATCGATGGCAGTGTTTTGGTAGAGATTCTCATTTTTGGTTTTGGTGCCAAGATGAAGCAATAAAGCGCATGAGGCACTTCTTGCTTCTAAGGTGAGCGCCTAGCTCACATGGCACATGGGCCATGGATATGGAACTGTGGAGGAGCAAGAGGGAGTTCTTAAAGGTATTTAATTTTTGAAAATTAAATTTCTTCTAAGGTTTAAGGTGGCATGATTAATTTTTGCTAAGGGGAAGTTATAAGGTTTTTTAGGGATAATTTTTTTTTTTGTGATTTTTGATAAAGTGAATTGAGATAGGAGTTATATGGTTGAAAAAGGAAATTATATTTTTGGTGGGATAATATATGATGTGTTAAATACTTTGAAAAAAGAGTTAAGGGTTCATAAAGAAAATTATTGTGATTATTTTATTTAAACAAATTGTTGGCTTATATTTTGAATTGTGGAGATTATAAGGTGTAATAGAGATTTATTGCTATGTATGGTGAAATATTTCGAGGAATCAAATTGAGTGAATTTTTGAGAAGATATTGCTATCTAACCTTTGAGATAAGAAAAGAGTTGATTGTGATTGAGATAGGTGTTGAGGTTAATTCTTCATCAAACAAAAGGTATGGGCATATCTTCCTTGTCAGTGATAGTTGTATGTTGTGAATGCTAAGTTGGAGTGAAAATGTTTGTTTGATAAGAATTGTTGAGTAAGATTTCATATGCATGATTGGTGAATGTAGTAAAAATACTTGAGTGAGAACTTGAGAACTATCTTGAACTAGGGTTTGTACAAGATCATGAGTATCATTGTTATGTGAGATTGTTTGATAAGCATTGTTGGAAATAATTGAGTGAGTGTTCATATGCTTGAACTAGGGTTTGTGAAAAGAACATGAGTATCATTGTTATGTGATTTGGGTTACATTGTGTGAGTGGTGAAAAGCATTGTGAAACACTTGCTTAGGGTTTGTAAGCAAGGTGTGTTTCATTGAGTGATTGGTTGAGTGGAGTTGATTGAGCCTAGTTGATTGGAAGTATTGGAGTGATAATTCAAGTTATATGAAACAAATTGCTCTATATTATGAATTTATTTGAGAAAGAGATTGAAAGTGATTGAGTGTTTTTAAGTGTAAAATATATTGAGTCTCTAACCATTATCTATATTTTATGTGAGATTAAAACAAGAATATGTGTGAAACTTGTTTGTGTGATTAAAGAGGTTTTATGTGATAGATTGAGTTGAGTTGTATAAAGCTTTTGTGAAAGCTAGTGGACATATTTGAGTAAGTCCTAGAGTGAACTTGAGGAAAGATTGAAGCAAGCTTTTGTGAAAGCTTGTGAACATATTTGAGTAAGTCCTAGAGGGGACTTAAAGATAGATTTGAGAAACCTTATGTGAAAGCTTAAGAACATATTTGTGTGAGATTTTGTAGAAGCTTACAATGTAGATTTGAGGTAAGTCTTGGTGAAGACTTGTTGAGCATATTGGAAAATTTTTAGTGAGGACTTGTTGAGCAGATTTAAGGTAAGTCTTAGAGAAGACTTGAGAGAAGATTGTACAAGTTCTAGTGAGGACTTTTTGGACAAATTTGAGATAAATCTTTGAGAAGACTTGAGAGCTGAGTTGATTGATTGATTTTTTCAAACCTTGAATTAAGATTTGGGATAGATCTAGCAAAAGCGATTTATGATTGATCAGGATTTGTTGGAAAGCTTGAAGATAGATTAAGGATAGTGTTTGGTGTATATCTAAGGATAGATTTGTACCGGACCAGAGAAATAATTGAGAATATTTGTGCTAGATCGAAGGACTATGTTTAGTTGAGATCAAAGACAGATATTAAGCAAATTTATGCTAGATAGAAGGATTGTGTTTAGTGTAGATAAGAGAGAAAGATTGAGCAGATTTGTGCTATACCAAAAGACTATGTTTAGTGTAGATTAGAGATAGATATTGAGCAGATTTGTTCTATACTAAAGGACTATGTTTAATGCATATTTGAGATGGAGTTGAGAGCAAGCTTTGGAGATGACAGAGTAGAGGATAGTAAGTCTCCAGTGGATAGAGATCCATTAGCTAGGGTAGTGATGATAGGTCTTTTGAGTAAGTACAAGAGTCTTAGTGGAGAGAGATCCACAAGCTAGTGCAGTGGAGGCAGTAGTCTTCTAGAGTATCATCGACCAGAGCAGAGGAGTTCTCCTATGGATAGAGATCCATGAACCAGTTGAGAATATTGGTGTCTCCTATGGATAGAGATCCAAAAACTTGATTAGGGGATTGGTGTCTCCTTTGGACAAAGGTATATAAACATTGTAATAGGGAAAGGTTTTCCAAGATATTTTTTGAGAAAATTTTAGTGAAATATTTTCTTCGTGGAGTAGCCCACATTGGGTGAACCATGTTAAATTGGTGTCTCTATTGTGTGTGGTTATTTATGCATTACTTTGATTACTACTATTGACATTACATTGATATATTAGATTATATACTTTGAGTAAAGAAAATTAAAAAGTGGTCTTATATTGTTCATCCCCTCTCTTAGTATAAGCTCGTGTTCTTCAAATTTAGACCATAAGAAAAATAAGGAATTTGGTTTCATTTATAGGCATCAACAAATAAAATAATAGATTTTGAATCATGTTTGTGCATTCCCTTGAACCCTTAATTTTAAAATAAAAATATTTACTTTCTTACAAATTAGGATTAGTGTTAATTGAAAGAAATAATAATTCTAGGAATAGCTCCTTGTTTGATTGCATCACTATTTGCATTGTATTATTGTTATTTAATTCCTTCCAAATTAGATTTTAGTCAAGATCAAACTTAGGTGATTTCTAAATAAACCCATCAAACATTCCATCCTTGAGTTGGAGTGAGTCCTTAAACCACTCCTAGTGAACCCTTTGATCTCCCAAGCCCCCGAGTGTAGAGAAACAGTAGCCCCATGGTCACCTTGGCTCCCAATAGATTTATCGAGAATCGTATGCAATGGGTTATTTGACCCCTCAACATATTTGATGAACCTGACATGAAACATGTTCTTAGTGGCCATTTATAAAGTATATTTATTTTATTCCTTTTATTTTAGATTTTAAACTATAAATAAGACCATTAAGATCTATTTTCATAGAAGAACATAAAAACATATAGAAATTATTTTGTGTGTGTTTTACTAGTTTTAGATCCCTTTTTATCCCTTTTTTATTTCTCTTAATCCTATGGCTCCAAACCTTAGGAGTAAGCGAAATATTATAGAACTAGAAGAGAATCCTCTATGCCATGGGGATGATACGGTTGATAGAGAGAATACCAATCTAGAAGAAGAAGAGGACATAGAGATTGATGATGACTCTAATCCTATTGAGGGATCTAATGGGTAACTCATATTTAAATCACATAATCATATCTAGAATTTCTTTAGGAAAAACATAAGACACTCACTTCAAAGAAGTTGGGTTGTCTCATCATAATATTTGCATCAATTCTTTGTTTGAATCATCTCATAATATTAATATGTTTCATAAACCCACATATGCTACTACAACAACCACCAAAATTGGGAGAATTTTGCAACCTCCCCCAACTAGTAGTGCATTCCAGAATAATGTTCAATTTTCATCTCATTCTATTCCTCTCAAAATTCCTTCTTATGTTCCATCAAATGCAAATTTTATCCCACAACAAGATGCTACACAAAACATCCCATTCTAGAACCAATACCACAATAGTGTTAATGCATCCAAAATTAACCAAGTTCCTTTTCAAAAACCTACCTATAACCCACCCTTAGGGAATTTAGGGGTATTGCACAACAACAATCAAGACATGCAAATTTTGATAACTATAGTGAAATAATTGGAATTAAGAATGAATACACTTTGAAAGCTTTTTAAAGCTTAATATTAATAAGAAACTCATAGGATAAATTTTACAAGATCAAATATAAGATAGCCATAATATAGTAAGATCAATATGATAATATAAATAGATTAATATGAGCCAACTAATGATTGCTTGCTACAACTATTCTAGCGGATCTTCAAATTTTCAAATTTCATCAGGTGGAAAGGAATTTTTTCAAATTTTCGATGGGCGGGAGGATGGTGGAGAGGAAGCTCCTATTTCTAGTAGCAAGGTTGTCCCTAAAGATGTTGATAAGGATGTCCCTGTGTCTAGTAGTAAGGATGCCTTGGTAGATTCTATCATTCCTATTCTTCCATCTAGTTGTGATGTACTAGCAGAGGGTAAAAAAGTGTTTGTGCCCTTTGTTGTGGATGGTCCTAGTTCCAATCGTCTTTTTCCTATGGATTCTGCCCTAAAGGTAGGTCCTTCCTCTGGTATCATTAATGATGCTTGTGGCTTTTTGGGCAATGGCATGTCTATTAGTAATTCTCATTCTATGACCCTCTCTATTTAGGATCTAATCACCCCTAAGCCTTCCTTTGCCAACATTGTGGGTAATTCCTCATCGCTTCCAGATCCTTCTTTACCCCTATCTAAATTTTTTGGAAATAAAGTGAAGGTTCCTTTGAGTCTAGTGTCTATTATTTATCTCAAGAATCATTTTCTCTTGTTGACAAAGTGGTGGGGGGTAGGCCTAATTTAGATACCATCAGGCAGTGGGCCCTTTCCAAATGGAGGGTCAAAGGTTGCTTAGAGATTATTGGGCTTTCTAATGCTTTCTTTGGCATCCACCTTAATTCTTAGGAAGATGCTAATCATATTATTACTGGTGGACATGGTTTCTAGGGTCCAAAAGTGTTTTCCTTATGAAATGGACCCCTAATTTTGATCCTCAGAAACAAAGTATTATTTTTTACCCTATTTGGGTCAAGATTCCTAACCTCCCCTGGTACATTTGGCATAAACCTGTTCTTAGAGTTATTACTTCTACCATTGGAGATCTTGTGGTCATTGACAGAGTTACTCTGGCTAGATCTAGAATGCATACTGTTCACTTTTGTGTTAATGCAAATTTAGATTCAGCTCTCCCTACCTTTATAGAGCTGGAATATGGGTTATTTTACCAAAATCAAGCCATTGAATATGATAACAATCCCCCTTTTTGCATTGAATGTCGCACCTAAGGACATATCAAAGCTCATTGCCCCTATCTCAAAAGTCATGTGGGAAATGCTGGTCCAAGTCAAGAAAATCTAAATGCTGGCAAAGGAAAGGATTTGCTATGATTCTCCAAGTCAGATAAAAGAATATTTCCTCCTTAAAAAGGAGTTTCATTCCTTCCCATAAAGAGTCAAAAATCTCAAGGATATTTTGCTAATGCTTCAAGTGATAAGGGTAAAAAATCTTCCTCTTCTATCGTTGAGCCTTCCAATAATAAGGTAAGTTTTTTTGCTCTTCCTAATAAATTTCAAGCATTGGCTAGTTTATCCTCTGAAGAAGATGTTGTAGATCTAAGTATCCATGGTCTCAATCCTGAGCCAAATTCTTTTCCTGGTCCTGTTTCTGTTCCACCACAGGAAGCTTCTCCTCTCCCTTCTTGCATTGGAAAATCCAAGTCCTCTCCTATTTAGAATGCTAGTCATTCATCTTCCAAGGCTAGTGAGCTGATTCTTGAAAGAATTTATGAACCTATAGAATACCCCCTTATTTATGAAGTTTCTATTCCTTCATCCTTCTCTAAACCTTCTATTCTCATGATTCAAAAAATCACTTCCCATAACTTCAGTCCAAAAAATACCATAAGTCATAAGAAATGTCCAATTGATTGTGGATCTGAGAATAATAGAGGTAGACCTTCTAATTCTAATCAATGGAAACAAGGTTTGCATGAATATATTGCTAATGGAATCCAAAAAACCCTATTTTCCTCTAGGATTAATTTTTTAAAGGAAGATTCAAAATGTACCAAACATCCTTAACCCCAAGGAAATGGAGGCAAGAGAACTTCCAAATATTCAAAATGAAAATCATAGCATGGAATGTGAGAGGCCTTAATGGTTTAGATAAGCAGAGGCTAGTTAGATCATTAAGAAAAGAAACAAGTCCTACTATTTTTCTTCTTCAAGAAACCAATGTTAGTGATCCTTATGCTAAGACTATTTGTAATAATGTATGGAAAAAATGTGAGTTTATTGTCTACAATGCAAACTGCACCTCTGGAGGCCTCATCTATTTATGGAACCCTTATATACTATAATGAAGATGAATTAATTCTAATTATGAAACTATCAACATTCTCTTTTTTTATAAAGTCAACAACTCGCCTTGGGTTCTCACCAATGTTTATGCTCCAAATTTAATTATTGGAAGGTTTAGGCTGTGGGAAATTATTTCATCTGTTAGGAATGTCTTTCCTGAACTTTCTTGGATCCTTGTTGGTGATTTTAATATGACTCATTTTCCTTCTAATAAAAGAGGTGGGGTTGGATCTTTTACCAAGAGTATGGAGGATTTCCAAGACTTCATAAATTTAAACAACTTGATGGATGTCAATATCAAAGAAAATCAATTTACCTAGGCTAATAGAAGAAGTGGCTCTCAACTCATCCAAGTTAAACTTGACAAAGTTTTATTTTTGCAGGAGGCCTTGGCTATTTTGGGAGACGCCAATCTCCAATCTCTTCTTAATATCGTGTTTGACCATAGTCCAATTCTTCTAGATACTAATAATCCTAAAATATTTAGAATTCCATTCAAGTTTGAAGCAATGTGAATGCATCATCCTGATTTCAGAGAAAAAATAATTCAGTGGTGGCAAACATAATTCCAAGGATGCCCCTCTTTTATTTTGTTTCAAAAACTAAAATTAATCAAAGAAAATCTTAATATTTGGAACAAATATATTTTTTGGAATCTCTTTAAAAAAATAGGAAATAAAAAATAGACTGGCCACAATTGAACATGAAATTCAAGAAGGACATGTTTGTTCTAGTGATTTAAGAAATGAAGAGAGAAACTTGCTATCTCAATATCATAACATCCTCTAGTGCGAAAAAACCTTTTGGAGATAAAAATCTTGGGATATATGGCTTAAGCAAGGAGATTCCAACACAAAATTATTTCATGTATCTACTATGAGGCACATAAGTAACAACATGATTAAGGAAATTAAGTGCACGAATGGAAATTTTAATTCTGCTATTAAGGAAATTAGATCAGAAGGGATAGAACATTTCATGCAACTGCTTGAAGAAGAGCCTAGATCTACCTCTAAAAATGCCAAGGATTTCTTCCTTCAATTTATTCCTCACCTGATATATTATGAGATCAATCACAATATCACAGTTGTTCTCAGAGATGAGGAAATTAGATTAGCTATCTTTTCCATGAAACCTGACAAAGCTCTCAGACCTGATGGATTCTCGCCTAGGTTTTTGAAGAACACAAGCTTATACTAAGAGGGGGGGTGAACAGTATAAGAGCATTTTAAACTTTTCTTTCCAAATAAATATTATTTAATGTATAGATATCAATATCAACAATAGTAATCAAAGCAATGCTCAAATAACACATAGAGTAGAGTCACCAATTTAACGTGTGTTGAGTGGTATTTTCACCTGATTGTGAAAACACACTCTCCGATAGGATTTGGGTTCTAAATCCTCTGCTTGCAAAGAAATTAAACATGTAACTTCTCCAAGGTTCTTGTTATGTTAGCATTCTGCATCTATGTATTAATAATCTCAAACAAAGATATTTAATTAAAATGCTTGGAACCCCTTAGTGGTTGCAAGTAACTAAAAACAAGGGGCACTGTGGTTTATTTTACTGTGAAAGTTAGTGATTGTTCATTGAACCCTGATAAAGCAAATATGATTTGATTTTTATATGACCATCTCTGTAACTTCAAAATAACATTTAATGAAATGCCATAACATGAAGGAATTATTTAGGGATTTTGAAGTTTTTTAATTTTTTATTTTATTTTAATGCTTAAAAGAAATAAAATTAGGACTTCTAAAAAATAAAGTGCAGCAAAAAGAAAATAAAATGTAAAGAAAAAGAAATTTAAATTGCATTCAGTTTGATGCTATCCCGTCCTAGAAAAACCGAAGATGTGAGGTTTCCATGCATGCAACCTAACCTATTGGACCTACAAACACGCACAATCCCGATAAGCTAAGTGCTGATTCCTAGGGTTTGAAATAAAATTCAGATTTCAAATATTCGCCTAATGCAACCCACAAAAGTGGCATTTAACATTATCAATAAATCTAAAATCTGAAAGATGAAAGAATAAACATTAAATTCATAGCATGCACATAAGATCTCCTTCTTTCTTGCCCACAAGATGCAAATTTCTGAACACTCCTGCATTAAAGATAAATCCTGTTACAACAGCAGAACATCTGGTTTTCCCAAAACTAGAAAAAGGAAGAAAACAACCCCAAGCAGGCCCAGAATGGCATCTCGCCTTTGGCACTGTAACCCTACCCGTAGCCATTTTTGACCTTTGTGCCAATCTGTGCTTTTGCATTTATAATTTCTGGCAATGCTCTTTGTTTCACCTTGTGACGGTTCGTTTCACCTTCCCGATCGATTTGTTTTGTCTTCCAGATTGCTTCGTTTCACCTTCCCCACTTTTTTACTGCTTTTGAATTCATGCTCGAGATCTTCTCCATGAACTGTAACGCCTCTGCGGCCTTTACACATGTACACCACGTGTTTCACACTTTTTTGCATGTTCTGTAATGGCCCCATGAAAATCATGACCAAAAAATAGCATGTCGCGATATCACGATGTTTTTCTACATGCAACTCTGTTCCTCACTTTCATCGAGAAAACGTGACATGTCACGATATCGCGATGTTTTTTATGCATGCAGCTTTGTCCGCCTTCCTGGCCGTGAAAACGTGACATGTCACGATATCACGACACTTTTTTGTCAACAGCATTTCTTGCCTTCATTCATAGCAAAATGGTGACATGTCGCGATATCGCGATAACTTTTCATTTCATACACCTTGGCTGCAACCTGTCGCGAAATCGTGACGATTTTTCATTTCGTACACCTGGGCTATTTTCTATCACGAAATCGTGACACTTTTCTCCTCGGCACACCTTGGCTGTTTACTATCACGAAATCATGACGTTTTTCATATTCGTATGCCTCGGCTGCTTCCTGTCGCGAAATCGCTATGCTTTTTCATTTGGAGCTATCTTGCGGCAACCTGTCACGAAATCGCAACGTTTTTCACTTGGTACGCTTTTGGCTGCAACCTGTCATGAAATCGCGACGCCTTTTCGTTTCTTTACTCTGGCAGCTTTCTATCGCGAAATTGTGACACTTTTCTGTTCCGTACCATTTGCCAGATTTTCGTTGCGAAATCGCTACGCTTTTCTATTTTGGGCTGCTCTTGCTGTCTTGGCCGTGAAAACGCGACATGTCACGAAATCATGACATATTTTTCTGCCGTACCACTTCTCTGCTTGGAGCCGCGAAAACGCGACCTGTCGCGATATCGCGATGTTTTTTTGCTTTGTGCCCCTTTGCTACTTTTTGTCGCAAAATCACTACGCTTTTCATGCCTTGCCCTATTTGACTGGTTTGACCCACGATTTTGTGACATGTCGTGATTTCATGACAATTTTACATTCTGCCTTTCTCTCTCCTCTCTAGACCGCGACGAAGCAACATGTCGCGATATCGTGAAACTTTTTCATTTTTGGCAGCGACCGCGCAACACGTCACGATATCGTGACACTTTTCATTTTCGGGCAGTGACCGCGCAACACGTCGTGAAATCGCAACACTTTTCATTTTTTGGCAGTGATTGCGCGACATGTTGCGATATCGCAATACTTTCTATACTTGTGCAATTTTGCTCCTTTTTCTTGATTTTTAGCATCTGGGTCACTGAGATCTTCTTTGAAAACATGCAAAAAAGGTGGGTCCCTAATTTTGGGGTGTGTTGTGGATCAGCCACAACAAATGGCGACTCTGCTATCAAATGCTCTTGAGCATTTTAGTGAGAACCCAACCTGGAAACATATATAAACTCAAAAACATGTGTTAGCACATAAGCAATATAAACAAATGCCCAAAGATCAGAAGTATATGAATCATCAGAATCATCAAGTATTAGCTTAGTGTGTGTAATGAATTTCATTCCCTATCGTTTGAAATTGATCAACATTCCATTGTTAGTTTTACATGAATGCATATGTGAGATTGTGAATGATTTGTGTAACCTAATGAATATGCTAATGGATTTTGCTTTTATAAAAGGCATAGTCCTTATTCTAGTATCATACACAAACATTCAAGATTATCAAACCCTCTTAGGATCAACTATATGAATTGCTTTATTATATCCCAAAGTTGGTTATGAGTCCCTACTATCTTGAACCCATGTGCAAGTGAACGTGAAATCAGAACTTTGGGGAATCAGACTCCCAACCTAACCGAGATGGGAGGTTAACCCTATCCTTACTATTCTGACTTAGAATTCATTACCTCACTTTGAGCAAAATAATTTAACCAATTATGGAAGAAGTGGTCATGCTAGTCTAACCCTTTGAACAATCAGTGGTCTTGTTTTTTGGACAAGACATGTTGCCATGCATGGGCATACCTAACCCCATAATCCAAGACTTATCTCCATTTCTTTAGATCTTTGGGATGACTACCCATCCTTTGTAGAGGACAAATAGTACGATCCTTCCAATCCAATATAAAGATGAGATGGGAAAAATTAATTTTTTACTTCTTGGACCTTGGGGATGACTACCCATCCTTGCTAGGGACATGTAGTACGATCCTTCCAATCCAAGCTTTGGATAAAAATGGAAAATATTAATTTATTACTTAGACCTTGGGGATGACTACCCATCCTTTGCAGAGGACAAGTAGTACGATCCTTCCAATCCAAGATTTATCATGAAATGAGACATAAGAGCTTTGGAGAATCATATTCTCAACCTAAGCGAGATGAGAATTTATGCCCTATCCTTACTACTCCATGTAGGTCAAATCAAAGCTTTGGGGAGTTGGATCCTCAACCTAAGTTCGATGAGGATTTAGCCCTATCCTTACTACTCTGATTTTAGGCTTTAAGCTTTATGGAAGTGGTCAAAACCACTATCTTAAGGATCATGTTGCATAATAGGATAGACATGAAATACTTCTTTCACCCAACCTTTTATTCCAAGCAAGGTTCTGATCATTTTTCTCAAGATCCTTTTTAATGTGTATGAAATGTGCTTGGTTCTAGATATCTCAAGACTCAGTTCCCAACCTTAGGATTTTCTTATTATTTATGTGATAGCATAACCTTAAGAGGATTCGACACACTTTAATGATTTGTATTTGAAATGCATATGCAACTAAGATGGCATGCATGTGCAAAGTGAGATGTAATATGAATGCATTGTCTTTGAATTGCAAATGAAATATTGCCATATAAAACTGACTACTTCATGCATCACAAATTTCAAACGATACTATTAAATTGTTTGTGTTACTCGTGGAGCTTCTACAACACAATTCCAATGTTTCATATATCCCCGATCTAGAACATAAGTTAGCATCTCAAGGCAACTTTTTCATTATTTTATTATTATTATTATTATTATTTTTTATAGACAAACAAAACATGTCAAATAAACACACAACTTTAAATTAAAACTTGTTCAATCCAAAACCAAACTGCAATCCCAAACATGAAAACTTGAAAACACGAACCAAGACCAAACCCCAAGTAACTTAAAAAATAATCTTGAAAACACAAACCAAAATCCAAAAAACCAAAATCTATATACAAATGTACAATATAATACAAGATGATCTGGATTATCACTTTCCTGGATCCCAAACATGGTTAGAACATTTCAACAAAAATATAACATGATATGCATACCAAATGTTGTGGGAATCCCACAAAAACAAGACAAGACCAAAAAATGCAACAAACTTCCACTTGCCATGCTCACCATACCAATTTGATTTAGTTCCAATAATACTCCCATAGGTGAGCATCAAATTACTAAAATGATTAGACAATAAATGATTTTCAATTTTATCATGTCTATTCTTTAAAATGTAAACTTCATAATTCCCTCCTTGATTTAGAATTAGGCTATCCTTTTCAAATATGTAATTTTGTAAGTAAGAGCCTATTTCTACAAATTTCAAAGCCAAATCATTTTCCAAATTTGTAGGCCAATCAAATTTGTGTAACAATTTACAAGCATCTAGGATATTTACTAAATTAGGATCATTAAATTTTTTTATCCTAGATTCAATTAGTAATTGTTGATGAATTTTATTTAACAATTCAAGTGCATCAACTTCTTTTCCATTCATTAAAACCATGTTATTAAAGGTGTGATTAAAAATTATACCTTGTTTTTCATTTACCTTTAATGACATTTCATCATTCAAATTCAAAACATGGTCATGCAAATTCTCAACCCTCAAATTTTTTTGGTCACAGTGTATGTCCCATGACTCATCTTGATGATCCTTCATTTGAGTTGCTTCCAATTGATCAATCTCTTTATCATTTGGTTCTAATTCTTTGTTCACTATCCATGGTATCTCTTTATGTGAATCCTCAAAATCATCATGCAAACTTGTATCCTCTCCTTCAATGAATTTATATTTTGTCCCCTTTTCAAATCTTGTGAATATGAGATCTTCGTATGATGTAGAAGGTTCAACATCCTGCATATCAAGTGAAATATGAGTTTCATCTATAGAGATGTGAGAAAAGAATGCATCATCATATCTCCCCCAACCATTGTAAAAATCGTCATCCAAATCCATAGAATGAAAATCCATGATGTTTGTGACATGATCTCTTGATTCATTCGTCAATTCTTTTTCTTCTTTGTCCTTGGCAATGGGATCATTATAATCTTCCAAAATTTGATGAGATTTGAAACCCTCTTCCAAAACATCCTCAAATTGTACAGGAGTTGTAAAGTCTTCCTTCGAGTAGGCGATTATGTTGTCCTGTATATCAATTGGCACACAAGTTCCATTAGTAGTTATGGAATGAGTGAAGTCTTCCCACTTCTTCCAAGCATCATAATAATCATCTTCCAAAATAAAGTGGTGACGTTCAACTATTTCTTCAACATCTTCCAATTCATCAATGTGTTTCTCATAAAATTCATCTTCACCTTCCTTAGATGGTTCAATTATTTCCAAAAGTGGGTCGTTTCTTAAATTCAAATTTGTAAGGCCATCATAATCCAAATTAGTAACCCATGATTCAATTTTATCATAATTTGGAGGGTGAAGAATTTCTTGATCTTTAATTTTACACATCTCATCAATAGTATCTTCCAAGAACAAGTGGTGAGACTCTATCATGTCTTCAAATTCGTTTATTGGTTTTCTTTCCATTTTACTTTCAACCACTTCATTTAATTCCATGGCAGGTTCCATATTATCACATATATCAAACATTGTTGAATTTAGAACCCCTTCATCTAGATAATCATGTATCTCTACATGATCCTCACTAGTGGATGTTGTCTTAGCAATTTGCACCTCCTCGTGGACTACATCTAAGGTGGTTGTAAAATTTGGATATTCAAATTCATCCCCTTGATTATTTACCGTAGATATCATTGGAATGGAGGGTGCTATGTTTGATGGTTGGTGTAGGTTGGCATCAAAAGAACAATCTTTCATATGAACATGTGCCTTTTCTTCTTCAAGACCTTGTCGTTCCATCTCTTCCAAGATTTCATGGATTTTATCTAACGACAAACCACTTAGTTTTTCCTCAATGAGTGAAGCAAGTGTGGGGTGTATGGCTCCTAGGTATATTTCCATGGCTTCCTTTTCCAATGTGTTAAAATTTTCCCACATTTGAGAGTGCAACTCCCGAAATCTTCCATTGAATTGACTCAAGGATTCATTAGGCTCTTTACATATGGAGGTAAACTGATTTTTTAGGATTTCTAAGTCAACCTGATTACCAAAATGATAAAGATAGGCTGCTTCTAGTTGTATCCAAGAAGCCCTGACCTCCATAGGTATTTTGCTGTACCAAAAGAATGGTTTGTCATCCAAAATTTATGCAAATAACTTACAAGCCACCTCCTCATAGAACACCTGGAATTGACATAATGTATTCTTGTAGACATGCAGTTTTTGCAAGTATCCTAGTGGCACCTCTTGATTAAAACACCGTAAAAAATCCAATAACATTGTAGGAATTTGACAGGGTACCACAGGTATAGATAAACCCTTATAATGATCCTCTATCATTGATACCATTCTCTCTCTTAGAGACACTATTTCTTTTCTTAAGGATACCCTTTGCTCCTCAAGTGTTGCCATTAGTGAAACTTAAAATGTAATTTTAGAACCAAATCTGTTGAATATTCAACCTGCAAGGTAAAAAAAAAAATCAAGTTAGCATCAACCAAGAGATGTAAAAATCAAATGAAAGTAATTGCATGAAACAACACTTTGTTAGTCAAAACCAAAATTTTCAAAATTAAATCAAATCACATTGTTTCTGTATGAACAATCAGAAAAATATACAGCATACCTGAATTGCTTAAAATAAAATAAGTAAATAAATTCAGGCCATCCTTTATACAATCGACTGAGTGTTAGAGGACTAAAGCATAAAAAATTTAAATTTAAATAACACTAAAATAAACCCGTTCGGCCCTCTTGGCACAAATCTGTTGAGTGGTGTTAGAGGCCGAAGATGCTAATAAAATGGACTTGAAATATTTAGCGATGTAAAGCTCTTAAACAATTATAAACCCGTAGCATCTAAAATCATGATAAAATAAACCCTTCATGCCCTCCTTCTAGCGCCAATCTGTTGAGTGGTATTTTCACCCGATTGTGAAAACACACTCTCCGATAGGATTTGGGTTCTAAATCCTCTGCTTGCAAAGAAATTAAACATGTAACTTCTCCAAGGTTCCTATTATGTTAGCATTTTGCATCTGTGTATTAATAATCTCAAATAAAGATATTTAATTAAAATTCTTGGAACACCTTAGTGGTTGCAAGTAACTAAAAACAAGGGGCACTGTGGTTTATTTTACTATGAAAGTTAGTGATTGTTCATTGAACCCTGATAAAGCAAATATGATTTAATTTTTATATGACCATGCTGTAACTTCAAAATAACATTTAATGAAATGCCATAACATGAAGGAATTATTTAGGGATTTTGAAGTTTTTTAATTTTTTATTTTATTTTAATGCTTAAAAGAAATAAAATTAGGACTTCTAAAAAATAAAGTGCAGCAAAAAGAAAATAAAATGTAAAGAAAAAGAAATTTAAATTGCATTCAGCTTGATGCTATCCCGTCCTAGCAAAACCGAAGATGTGAGGTTTCCATGCATGCAACCTAACCTATTGGACCTGCAAACACGCACAATCTCGATAAGCTAAGTGCTCGATTCCTAGGGTTTGAAATAAAATTCAGATTTCAAATATTCGCCTAATGCAACCCACAAAAGTGGCATTTAACATTATCAATAAATCTAAAATCTGAAAGATGAAAGAATAAACATTAAATTCATAGCATGCACAGAAGATCTCCTTCTTTCTTTCCCACAAGATGCAAATTTTTGAACACTCCTGCATTAAAGATAAATCCTGTTACAACAGCAAAACATCTGGTTTTCCCAAAACCAAAAAAAGGAAGAAAACAGCCCTAAGCAGGCCCAGAATGGCATCTCACCTTTGGCACTGCAACCCTGCCCGTAGCCATTTTTGACCTTTGTGCCAATTTGTGCTTCTGCATTTATACTTTCTGGAAATGCTCTCTATTTTTCCTTGTGACGCTTCATTTCACCTTCCCGATCGATTCGTTTCATCTTCCAAATTGCTTCGTTTCACCTTCCTCACTTTTTTACTACTTTTGAATTCATGCTCGAGATCTTCTCTATGAAATGTAATGCCTCTGCAGCCTTTACACATGTACGCCATGTGTTTCGCACTTTTCTGCATGTTCTATAATGGCCCCATGAAAATCGTGACCAAAAAATAGCATGTCGCGATATCGCGACATTTTTTTGCATGCAACTTTGTTCCTCACTTTCACCGTGAAAACGCGACATGTCGCGATATCACGACGTTTTTTATGCATGCAGCTTTGTCCGCCTTCCTGGCCGTGAAAACACGACATGTCACGATATCGCGACACTTTTTTATCAACAGCCTTTCTTGCCTTCATTCACAGCAAAATGGTGACATGTCGCGATATCGCGACAACTTTTCATTCCGTACACCTTGGCTGCAACCTGTCGCAAAATCGCGATGATTTTTCGTTCCATACACCTGGGCTGTTTTTTGTCGTGAAATCATGACACTTTTCTCCTCGGCACACCTTGGCTGTTTACTGTCGTGAAATCATGACGTTTTTCATATCCGTACGCCTCAGCTGCTTCCTGTCGTGAAATCGCTACGCTTTTTCGTTTGGAGCTATCTTGCGGCAACCTGTCGCAAAATCATGATGTTTTTCACTTGGTATGCTTTTGGCCGCAACCTATCATGAAATCATGACACCTTTTTGTTTCTTTACTCTGGAAAATTTCTATTGTGAAATCGTGACACTTTTCTATTCCGTACCAGTTGCCAGCTTTCCGTCGCGAAATCGCGATGCTTTTCTATTTCGAGCTGCTCTTGCTGTCTTGGCCGCGAAATCGCGACATGTCACGAAATCGTGACATATTTTTCTGCTGTACCACTTCTCTGCTTGGAGCCGCAAAAACGCGACCTGTCACGATATCGCAACATTTTTCTGCTTTGTGCCCCTTTGCTGCTTTTTGTCACGAAATCGCTACGCTTTTTGTGCCTTGCCCTGTTTGACTGGTTTGACCCATGATTTTGTGACATGTTGTGATTTCATGACAATTTTACATTCTACCTTTCTCTCTCCTCTCTGGACCGCGACGGAGCAACATGTCGCGATATCGCGACACTTTTTCATTTTCGACAGCGACCTCGCAACACGTCGCGATATCGCGCCACTTTTCATTTTCTGGCAGCGACCGTGCAACACGTCGTGAAATCGTGACACTTTTCATTTTTTGGCAGCGATGGCGCGACATGTCGTGATATCGCGATACTTTCTATCCTTGTGCAATTTTGCTCCTTTTTCTTGATTTTTAGCATCTGGGTCACTGAGATCTTCTTTGAAAAAATGAAAAAAATGTGGGTCCCCAATTTTGGGGTGTGTTGTGGATCAGCCACAACAATGTGGTTCACCCAAAGATGGCTACCTCCAAGAAAAAAATATTTCTTCTAAATATCTCTCAAATAATATCTTGGGAATCCTTTCCCTATTACAATGTTTATGGACCTCTATCCAAAGGATATGTTGATCCCCTAAATCTGGTTTGTGGATCTCTATCCATAGGAGAACTCCTACTCTGCTTTGACTAGTGATCCTCTAGAAGATTACTGCCTCCACTGCACTAGCTTGTGGATCTCTCTCCACTTAATACTCTTCTCCCCACTCAAAAGACCTATCCTCATTGCCCTGGATAATGGATCTCTATCCATTGGAGACTGCTATCCTCTTTGTTCTGTCACCTACAGATCTCTATATCAAATCTGCACTAAACACAATCCATTTAGTCTATCACTGTAGACACCAAAATCCAGCCACTTGCAAGTCATCTATACCTTCCTGTCAGCCACATGTCGGTCATCCACCTTCCCGCCATTATTTGGCCCAAATCCACACTTTCCCGCCATTATTTGGCCCAATTTCACCTTTCTCGCCATTTTTTTTATTTAAATTAATATTTATATATATATTTTAATATTTTAATATATATATTTAAATAATAGTTTAAGTGATTTAATCTGAGCCGTCCATCGTTCATTTAATCTCATCCGTCCATCCATCTTAATCCATTTCACAACCAAGATTTATTCTCTACCCTTGGATCCACTTTAATCTTAGCCACACGTTTAAAGTGTCGTTAAAACCCTAAAGTGTGCCCTAAGAGTAGATTATAAATTGAGTCACTTTGATGGCTCAAACCCGATGTCTTTGGCTACTTCTATCTCTGATGCGCTATCTCTTATTCTAATTCTTCTACTGCTATCTCCTCTATCTTTCTTCTGCTACCCTTTCATCGCATCCATCGCTGCTTTCGCCGTCATTCCTTCTGTAGCATTCTGTAGAATCTCCCATTCCTGTCGCAAGTGCCCACGGGCGTTTACCCCTTCACCAAGTGCCCACGGGTGTTTACCAAGTGCCCGCGGGCGTTTACCTACAGCCACAGACTCAGACCGGCGTCTGTAACCCAGATCCAGAAGCACGCGGGCATTCAACGAGTGCACCAAGGCGCCTTTCGTAGCCTATTATGACAACAACATTACTTTCAGGTGTCGCCTGGTCTAGCTGCGTTAACAGAGAACAGGTATAAATTAGTTTAAAGCAAGTAACTTCTTTTCTTCTATTTGATCTGTTATTGAATTCCTGCATTTCATTTTTCTAGGGTTTTAGATTGTTTCCGAGGGCTCACACAGTGGAGCCCTCTTATTAATTTCTAACTCCTTGATAGTGTTAATGTGTGCAGGTTTTTGATAGCAGATCCGGTTTATTGATGGCAGCTGATTAAGCTGGAGTGGTCCAAGCAAGGGATACAACAAAGCCCACTCACTCTGTTGGGATTGAAGATACGTTCTTCGGAAGCGCCACAATTTGTGCCGCCTAGGGTTTCGGAGAACCCTAGCATAACTTGTAATCGTGTATCACAAATAAAGGGTTACAGGCCCGGTTGTATTCAAAAAGGAGTTTTTAAACTCCATCGATTAATAGAAATCGTTTGTTTTGTGCAACTATTCTGTACTCTGTTATTGTGATTTTATTTATTTTTGTTTGGCGTGTATTTTATGTATGGGGTATTATTGGCCCACTATGGAACAAGATTGTTGCAAATATGTTAAACAATGTAAAAAGTGTCAAGAACACGCTAATTTAATCCATATACCATCACAAGCTTTACAGCCCATCCAAAGCCTTTGGCCCTTCTCACAATGGGGTCTCGATTTAATTGGCAAGATTTCACCCGCCTCTTCAGGACAGCATACTTTCATCATTACAACCACTGAATACTTCACAAAGTGGGTTGAAGCTATTCCTCTAACCAGACGAAAGGTCCTAGAATTATGGAGTTTATACTTCACCATATCATTTGTCGTTTTGGTATTCCATCTAAAATCATTTCTGATAATGGAAAGTCTTTTAAGAATAAGGATGTTCAAGCTCTTTGTGAAAAGTATAATATCCAACATAGTTTCTCAACTCCTTACTACCCACAAGCCAATGGACAAGCTGAAGCTTCCAATAAGACCATAATTGCTATTCTTAAGAAACTTGTTAAAGAAAATCATAAATATTGGCATACACAAATCCCCTTGGCATTATGGGCTTACAAAACAAGCATCAGAACTCCCATTGGGGCAACGCCATTTTCTTTGGTCTATGGAGGTGAAGCAAACATGCCTCTTGAGCTCGAGATCCCTTCCTTGCGAATTTCTTTGCAGAAATTTATCGATGATGATACTACTAGACAAGCATGTCTTGATCAACTCACACTCATAGATGAAAAACGAATCAATGCTTTAGAGCATTTGCGAGTTTATCAAGACCGATTGAAATGTGCTTACAATGCCAAAGTTCATCTAAGAGAATTTCAAGTAGGGGATCTTGTCCTTAAAGAGAATCAACAAAACACCAATGCATTGCCGCATCTTTGAGATAAATTCGCGGCTAATTGGTTAGGTCCATATATGGTCACTGAAAGAGTGGGTAATGGAACTTATAGACTTGCCAGTTTAGAGGGAGAGGAAGAACCCGAACCACTTAATGTTATACACTTGAGGGCATTCTACGCATAGTTTGAATTTTATATGTACGTATATACATGGCTTGTACAACAAAAAAAGAAAAAAAAAAAACAAATAAAATAAAAAGAATTTGCATTTCATTGCTAGTTGCATACATCTCATTCAAAAACAGTTGCATATCATGTTAGAGACCATTATATCTTTTGGATATAAAATTTGGTCAAGCAAAAGTCATGTTGCCTTAATCAGGGGCACCTTCATAAAATCCATCAAACCGAATTGTCATTCGTACACCCATTTTCCATTTGCACATATTTACATTGCCAAAATGTTTTCAATCACTCAACCATTCCTAGTGTTTTAAGTAAACTTTGAAATGCATGTCAAAATTCTCTAGGGCCATATCACAAATGACACTAAATAAAATCTTGAGTATTGGGAAATGATTTCAAAAGTAGTCTTGAACCTATCACATTTTCACATCTTAAAAAACATCTTGTGTCAAAGAGAGATAACACCATCCTTGGGTTGTGCCTCGAAGTGAACAGGGTAATCCTCGTTTGTCCTATCATGCAAACATAGTCCATAAAATAGTGGTTCTTACCACTATCACAAGCAATTACAAAATATAAATATAAACAAAGTAGTAAGGATAGGGTAAAATTCTCATCATACTTCGGTTGAGAATCCGATTCCCCAAAGCTCTAAGGAAATGAACATTTTTCACACACCACTGATCCCAAATAATTTGTAAGGATCGTACTACTTGTCCAGTCAGACGGATAGGTAGTCATCCCCAAGGCTTACAAAGGTCAAAAAACAACATGGACTATGGAGTTAACCTTCACCGGGGCTATAGACGCTTGACTGGCAGTGGAGTATACTCATTGCGTGGCGACATGTCTCTCCTCAAAGAGAGACCTCTGAATGCTCATACGGACAAACTAGCTTCGGGGTCTTATCCATAATAGGGTTACTTAATTTATGCAAGATGAGGTTAATGAACACACTTGCACACACACAGGTTTTTGATTGCCTAGAGTCACTACCATGCTTCTGATTTGGTTAATGAACTCACATGCACACACATTTGGTCCTATTTGAATTAGGCAGTATTAATAAGTTTGTTTGATATCACTAGCATGTTTGAGTCTTTGTAAAACAGTCTTCCATATCTTCTTCCCTATCAACCTCCATATCTTCTTCCATATTCATGTCATTCCATACGTCATCCATTCACAAGCCACCAAGTTCGGTGCCCCTGATTAAACAATTACGATAAAAGTTGGCTAAATCTAACTATCTAAAAGTATGAGTGCTTCTTAGTGCATATTTCATTTATTTAGTCTTGCATTAATCATCCATAGATTTGCACGTTATATACTTAGTCTCGCATTAATCATCTATAAGTTTGCATTCCATTCCATCACATATGCATCAAAAACATTAAAACATATAAAAACATGCATCACAAAAACATAGGCATTCACACAAAAGAGAGTAAAACACCAAATAAATAAAAGCCATGTATATATATATATAGGTATAAAGGTCAAACTGTACAATGAATGCCAAAAGGCTACAATATACAATAGAGCACCAAGGCTCATAAAGAGTGCATCTAAGCACTATGCTAACCATCAAAAGAGGACCCCTGAGACCTAGCTCCGCTAGTCCCACTACCTCCAATATCTCCCAGTATGCCTGGGACAATGACCTCCTCATCCCCAGAATGATAGGGGAGAATCGGTGTCGTGCCTCTAACACCCTAAGCTGCAAAACAACAAAACAAAAATTGGTTACAAACAAAAAAAAAAAAAAAAACAAATAAAAGTACTTACTTAAATAAAAAAATACCTCAACTGGCTGCACTGGCACGTCCGCTCCCATCTCCGCCATAGCTCCCTCGTGCTTCACTCTCCCACACAACCTTTCACTTCACTTCACTTCATTCCACTCCCTCAGACGCACTTCTCTCAAGCTCGAACGCACAAATGAGCGAAATTCTCGCTGAAACTGTTTAAATAGCTGGTTTTGGCGCCCTGAAACATAGTGGAGTGTTTCATGGTGCATTCAGACACAGTGGGGCATTTCATGATGCATTCAAACACCGGTGGGCATTTCTGCCACCTCCAAATGCATACCGGCGTTTGGTGTCAGTATTGAATAAAAGAACAAAACTTACAAAATTGAAGCTTAGCTCCTCCAAATTTCATCAAATTGCATCCATCCATTCTTCTTATCATAATAAAACATTTTGTGAAGGTTACAACAGTTTTGGAAACAAATTTTGTCATTTTGCTCAAAAAGCGCATCATTCATTATTGATTTACAAATTGGGTTAAAAACATTCAAAACCTTCACAAAATTAACAACATTCATCAATTCTTCTGATCTATCGTCAATTTCATTCATTCTTCTTTCATCATGCATATTTTTGCCAAATTAAATTAAATTAAACCTCGTATCTAGTGGTATATTCTATCACCTTGGCGATTGCAACGATTTGCATCCATGCAATTTGGTAAGAGGATTAAACCACCATAAGGACACTTACCATTTATCATCATCAATTATTTCACTGTTTGAAAATTGGAAATCAATTTTGGGTATCCTACTTTTCAAGTGACCTCATACCAAGATTAATTTGCTCAATAGTTGTCATTGATGGCCTAGTTCATGGGGCCTTAAACGTGGACAATCTTCAATATCATCATTATTTTGAGTCTTGCTAGAGATTAAGGCTACCTAGGTTGATTGGTTCCGACCCGAGGAATTATCCATACAGTCACTAGGAGCATCTCTGAAGTTCTGGACTCTTTCATATTGCATCTCTGCATATCAATGGCACCAACAAGGCAATTTCATCAACAGTATGGATTCACCCACAGGAGTTGGGGCATCCGTTATCAATTTTTAACTTTCCTAATAGTAGAATTCATCTTACATGATCATGGAATTTAAAATTTGGCAAAAATCCCTTTCTAACCGTTGGGGCAGAAAACGGTTCATCTTTCACATCACTCATATCGTCTTCAATCATATTATTTTCTGGTTTGTACACCAACCCCTTTTCTGTTGGGACATAAATAGATGGTTCATACACAAACCCCTTTTTCACCGTTGGGGCAAAAACGGTTCATTTTCTTCCGAATTTCTTCCAATTGGCTCATGAGAACCATTCTCGCTCTCCAATTGAGGGGGTAAGCTGATAAATTTTAAATATTCTTTTATTCTTTGGTCTTCAAAGTTGTGCTTTAGTCTTGAGAGAGAGTTGCGTCTGATCCAACTTTTCGGGTGTCCTAAGTTTTTGTGCTGCATTGTGTCTTCACACAAAGCAGCTCAAAAAGGGGCATCTCGTAGACACCAAAATCCAGCCACTTGCAAGTCATCTATACCTTCCTCGTCAGCCACGTGTTGGTCATCCACCTTCCCGCCATTATTTGGCCCAAATCCACACTTTCCCGCCATTATTTGGCCCACTTTCACCTTTCCCGCCATTTTTTTATCCCCAAATTTATTTAAATTAATATTTATATATATATATATATATATATATATATATTTAAATAATAGTTTAATTGATTTAATCTGAGTCGTCCATCCTTCATTTAATCTCATCCGTCCATCCATCTTAATCCATTTCACAACCAAGATTTATTCTCTACCCTTGGATCCACTTTAATCTTAGCCACACGTTCAAAGTGTCGTTAAAACCCTAAAGTGTGCCCTAAGAGTAGATTATAAATTGAGTCACCTTGATGGCTCAAACCCGATGTCTTTGGCTAGTTCTATCTCCGATGCGCTATCTCTGATTCTAATTCTTCTACTGCTATCTCCTTTATCTCTCTTCTGCTACCCTTTCGCCGCATCCATCACCGCTTTCGTCATTGCTTTCGCCGCCATTCCTTCTGCAGCATTCTGCAGAATCTCCCATTCCTGTCGCAAGTGCCCGCGGGCGTTTACCCCTTCACCAAGTGCCCATGGGCATTTACCAAGTGCCCACGGGCGTTTACCAAGTTCCCACGGGCATTTACCTACAGCCACAGACTCAGACCGGTGTCTGTAACCCAGATCCAGAAGCACGCGGGCGTTCAGCGAGTGCACCAGGGTGCCTTCCGTAGCCTATTCTGACAACAACATTACTTCCAGGTGTCGCCTGGTCTAGCTACGTTAACAGAGAATAGGTATAAATTAGTTTAAAGCAAGTAACTTCTTTTCTTCTATTTGATCTGTTATTGAATTCCTGCATTTCGTTTTTCTAGGGTTTTAGATTATTTTCGAGGGCTCACACAGTGGAGCCCTCTTATTAATTTCTAACTCCTTGATAGTGTTAATGTGTGCAAGTTTTTGACAGCAGATCCGGTTTATTGATGGCAGCTGATTAAGCTGGAGTGGTCCAAGCAAGGGATACAACAAAGCCCACTCACTCTGTTGGGATTGAAGATACGTTCTTCGAAAGTGCCACCATTTGTGCCAGCTAGGGTTTCGGAGAACCCTAGCATAACTTGTAACTGTGTATCACAAATAAAGGGTTACAGGCCCAGTTGTATTCAAAAAGGAGTTTTTAAACTCCATCGATTAATAGAAATCGTTTGTTTTGTGCAACTATTCTATACTCTGTTATTGTGATTTTATTTATTTTTGTTTGGCGTGTATTTTTAATCTACAATCACAAATATGCTCAACAAGTCCACTCAAAACTTACTCAAATATGCTCAATAGGTCCACTCAGAACCTGCTCAAATATTCTCAACAAGTTCACTCAAAACTTGCTCAAATATTCTCAATAGGTCCACTCAGAACGTACTCAAATATGCTCAACAGTTCCACTCACAACCTGCTCAAATATTCTCAACAAGTCCACTTAGAACTTGATCAAATATACTCAACAGGTCCACTTAGAACCTACTCAAATATGCTCAACAGGTCCACTCAAAACCTGCTCAAATTTTCTCAACAAGTCCACTCAAAACTTGCTCAAATCTACTCAACAAGTCCACTCAGAACCTGCTCAAATCTACTCAACAGGTCTAGTTAGAACCTGCTCAAATCTGCTCAACAAGCTCACTCAGAACTTGTCCAAATATGCTCAACAAGATCACTCAGAACTTTTCCAAATTTTCTCATAAATTTCACTCAGAACTTGTCCAAATCTACTCAACAAGCTCACTCAGAACTTGTCCAAATCAGTATTGTAAGCTTCCACAAAAGCTCACACAAAATCAGTCCATAATTCTCCTCAAAGACTTACCTCAAATCTACTTAACAAGTCCACACAAAACTTGTCCAATATCATAGAAGCATAAAGAGAATTGTTAGAGACTCAATATGTTCTACACTCAATGCTCAATCACTTTTTCAATTCAAATTAGAATATATGATAGTTTGTTTTAAGGAACTTGAATAATAACTCCACACAACCACTTGACTAGGCTTAACCAACTCTACTCAACCAATTCACTTCAAAGTAACAACCCATTATCACAAACCCTATTCCAAGCATGTAATCACCAACTCAAAATATTTCCAACAATTCTCAACAATAAATCTCACATAACAATGATACTCATGTTCATTTCAAACCCTAGTTTAAATTATTTGCACAACAACTCACTTCAACAACAATGCTCATAAAATAATCTTCAAATAACAATGATACTCATGTTCTTTTCTAACTCAAGTTATTCACAAAACCAATGGCTTCAACAACAATGCTTATCAAACAAGGTTTTAACAACAACTCTTTATTATAGAATTCCTTGAAGCATTAAAGCACTCTTGAAAAGGAAGCCCTAATCAAGTCCTTTTCACTCCAAACTTTACTTTATAGAAAGCCACTCAATCAACTCAATCAAGGAAGAATTTTGCCCATACTTTTTTGCTTGGTGGTAAAGAATAGATCTCAAAATCTATTTCAATCACACTCAATTTTCCTTGACAACTTCAATGGTTAGGTAGAAAAATTTTCACTTTAAAACCCCTTGTAAAAACTTGCAC
This sequence comes from Wollemia nobilis, assembly GCA_028583015.1. Lineage (NCBI taxonomy): Eukaryota > Viridiplantae > Streptophyta > Pinopsida > Araucariales > Araucariaceae > Wollemia > Wollemia nobilis. Next base: position 7,406,139 of record JAQPPZ010002449.1, read on the forward strand.
AATAATTATTTTTATACAAAGATAACAAGTCTTATATACACCTTATAATCTCCACAATCTCAACATTAAATATAACACCCAAAATAAGCCTTTAGGAAACACTTTATAGATCTTCATTTAAAACTAATTTATCACCTTATTAATCCAATTTAAAAGAATATATTTATCTTTTTATAGATCACAAATCAACACACAAACAATTTTCTTTCACCCCTTATGTCTCCTTATCACTAATTTATTGCCAAATAGAAAACCTTTTAAACTCTCTTATAACTCCTAATACAATCTTTAATCAAACCTTAGGCAATAAAAATTTATTTAAAAAATTGCCTTGGCCTCCATGGGTTTCGAACTCTTAACCTCTACCTCTGTGAATGTGCTAGCTGTAGGGGCTCCACAACCATATGTTCTCAATGCACATTAAGATCTTAAAATCTCTTAGCATAATTTATTCCTCTCTTGGCACCCGAATGAAAGAATGCAAATAAAAAACCTTCCCTTTGGTGCTACCACTCCACGATATTTGAATGTGGGTTAGTTCTTCCACTAACGCCTTCATAGAACGTACACTTCCAATGGACCACCACGTCCAACATGCTTTAAGAAATGGATCCTCTTCATTTTAAACCCTGTGCATAAGACAAAAACCTTTTGTCTTCTTCCTCAACCGAAACAACGAATCGCACAATAAATATTTCCTTGGTCGCATTAATCAAACCGATGAGGGATAATTTGTAAAGTCCTTTGGCCACCCTTTTATACACGATGACTCCATATTATTCGAACGTCGGCGTTAAAACAACTTTATAAATGGTGCTTTAATTTTGATGATGTCAGCCCATTTAACCTTTATAATTTATAAATGATTTAAATTCCAAGGAATTTAATTTTTATAAATTATAATTATAACCTTTGGCTTTTAAGGCCTTCCTTGGGTTAAATTTGAAAAATATTTTAACTTATGCTCTCATATAATATTAAAATATTATGGAGCCCTTTTGCCTTTAACTTCTGCATTGTTGAAGCTTCTTCCTGGATATTAGTGATAACTTTGATGACTTTATTTCTTGCCAAAATCCTTGACATTAATGGTGACTTCATCCAGTGACATCAAATGACAACTTTGACTTAGGGACTCAAAATGTCCAATAATCTCCCCATTTTTCATTGATGGCAACCCAAATTATTTTTACCGAAAACTTGACCTTTCTTTTATTCTACTCCCCCTGGGACATTGCTTCCCCTGGCTCAATTCTCTCTTCAAATATCAAATCTCTCCCCATTACTCAAATCTCTCCCACTTTGAAATCAATGGCAAAGGATCACCTTTTGGGCTCGTGGATAAGAATAAGCCTCTTAGCTTATCACCTCCCCCATATTCTATTAAGGTGATTAATTTCAGGGTGGGAGTATTTCAACTCCTAGAAAGCACTATTCTTTACCTTTATCCTCTTTTCTTCTTATCTAATTTTTTTGATTCCTCTAACTATTTCTATCTGTGTCCATGTTCCTATCCATGTCATCATTCCTATTCCTATTCACATCCATGTTACTATTCTTGTTCATGTTCCTGTTGATATCCATGTTCCTATTTCTATTTCTATTCCTGTTCATATCCATGTTCTTGTTCCTGTTATCGTTCCTATTCATATTCATGTTCATGTTCCTATTCCTATTCATACTTGTTTTTGGAATATCTGCTCTACACCACTTTCCTGTGTGGCCATTATTATTGCACTTATAACACTTAATTTTATTTTTCCTTGGAGGTGCAAATGTCTTAGGATTTCTCCTAGTGAAGCCATATCCTCTTCTGTCATGAACTCTGCAATTCATTGCCTTGTGACCAAACTGATTACATGAGTAGCAATACCCATGAAAAGGCTATTTGTTCCCATATTCATGTCTTTCATGTGTCCTACATTGTGAAGACATGTGCCCAAAAATGTGACATAAAAAGCATCTTCCATTGAAGTTTCCTTGTCTTGACCTCATTGGTCTCCTATTCTGATTGTTCCATCTGTATCTTCTTTGTGCATTGTTCCTGTCTTTGTTGAATACTATATTTTCCAACTCATCCTTAGATATCTCACTTTTTTTTACACTATCTTATTCTAAAGTATCTTCATTTAAGGTTTCTTCTCCTCCAAAACTTGAAGTTGAATCTCCTTCCCATTTCTTTTGATCTTGTTCAAATCCAAGACCTGTTTTGTTGGATGTAGTTTTTTATTGAGCTATTTTTAAATCCTTTCATATTGATCTTGGAGTCCTCTAAATATTCTTTTAGTAGTGGCACTTCTTGTTCTAACTTCTCACATTCCAATATCTTTGCTTCTAACTTATCTTTGAACTTTGCCTTAGCCTTTGATTTTTCTAAATCCTCTATGAGCAATCTTCTTTCTTCATCACATTCTTGAAACTGAATTTCAAGTTTAGAGTGTTTCTTTCTTACCTTATTTACCATGTCAAGGGCATAGATAAGTTCTCCCTTGATATCATAACCATTCTCTTCTGAATAATCCTCTATTTGTTTACCTTTGTCCACATTTACTCTCTTTTGGCTTGTCTTTTATAGGATCACTTACTTCTTATTCTAATGCCATTCGGATATTTTCATCTGGTCCTTCAAGTGCATTCTCATACTTATCATCACTAAAACTATAACCATCCCTTGTAAAATCATCTTCAAGATGCCCAAAGTTACCACATCTAAAACACTTGAGAATTATTGGAGTTTTCTTAACTGGTTCTTTTTCTTCAATCATAAATAGGACTTCATCTCTATCATTGTTTGAAAAACTAGCATCACTATCACTTGAGTACTTACTTTCATTATCTGAATAGTAGCTCCTCTTTTGTATTTGAAAGAAATTCTTTCCTTGTTTGCTTTATCCATCCTTATTTTTCTTCTCATGCTTATCCTACCTATATCTTTCTGATTCCCTGTACCTGTGATCCTATTTTTCTTCACCGTTATTGTTATTTGGTTCTCGAAACTCAAAGTGCATCAAAAAATGGAACAAATCTAAAATTATTTTATTTGGATAGGTTCTAAAAATAAAAATAGATTCATCTGGTTTCCTGGGATAATGTTTGGAAACCCATAGTGCAAGGAGGACTAGGATAGAGAAGAATTCAACATCTCAATTTTGCTCTCTTGGCTAAATAGGCTTGGCACCTCATATTGAGAGAAAATACTAAATGGGTTAGGATAATCAGAAGAAAATATCTTCAATTATCTTAATTCCTTTATGGAGACATTCCTACCTTAGGTTATTTCTTCTGGAAATCAATTTGCTTAGCTAGATCAATCATTAAAAAGGGATTAAGGTGGCAAGTTGGTAATGGGAATTCTATTCATTTTTGAAATATAGGTGGATAGGTGACCGACCACTTCTTTAGTATCTTGAGCTTCGAAGATTAAAATATATCACTCAAAACATTTTTGGTCCCCTTCTTGCTGACTTTATCTCTTCCTCAAATGGTAATAGAACTTGGAAAAGGGTTTTTATTCCTAATTTGGCAGCTGAAATTTCTTCTCTCGAAGCACTATTATCCTCCTTTCGAATTCTTTTTTATACCTCTTATGATTGTCCTATATGGAATCCAACTGAATTGAGATAATTTTTTGTCAAATTGGCTTACCATGTTGTCTCTCAACTTTACTGATAGTCTTATCCATTTTAGACAGGTGTGGACAAAGTATTTAACTCCTAAAGTTACCTTCTTTTCTTGTCTTTGTAGTTAGGATTGCATCCTTACCATTGAAAATATTATCAAGCATGTTATTCCTCTTCCTAATAGATGCTTTCTTTCTCTCTCCCATTAGGAACCCACCTCCCACATTTTCATTTTTTGAACTTATTCCACTGCGGTTCTTAATAACCTATTCCTAAAATTTCATCTTGTCTGGGCTTCTCCTCCTATCGTTGACCTCTTCATTCAATGGCCCAATTCCTTTAAAAATCTTATCCTCCAAGGCTTATTGAGCTTTTGTCTTCAGAATTTCTTGTGGCAGATTTGTATTGAATGTAATAGAAGAGTTTTTGAGAAAGATATCAAATATGTTGAGTTCATCACTAATAAAATCATTCTTTATGTCAAAGAAAATGTGTTGATTGCTCCCCTTGTTCCTTTTCCTAGATCCTCTTTTGAAGATTCCATGCTCCAATATTGTCATGTTTCCTTTGAGGATGGTTATCCAACTAGGCCCCTATCCATTAGAACCAACATTAAATGGCATCCTCCACCTTTTGGTTGGGTCAAGCTAAATTTTGATGGTGTTGTTAAAGGAAACCCCGATATGGCTGGTGTAGGTGGCATCCTTAGAGATCATTTTGGAAATTCCATTTTTACCTTTTTTTATCCTTTGAGGATGTTGTCCAATCATTCAGCTAAAGCCAAATCCTTATGGAGAGATCTCCAATTCATCAAGAAAATTTTAGGTATAATCATCATTGAAGGAGATTCCTTAAATAACATTAATTATCTAAAAAAGTCCAAATCTCCTAGATGGAAAATAAGGAGTATAATTGAGGAAGTGAAAGAAATCCTCTGTGAGAAACATGAGGTTATTGTCCAACATGCTTTCAAAGAAGCCAATTTTGTAGCTAAAAAATTGGCAAATATTGGGATTTTAACCTTTGGTTTACTAATGTGGATTGATTCACTTCCTTCTAAAGTAGAATTACTTGCAAGGCTGGATCAAAAATATTGTCATAATGATGACACATCAACCAATCATATGTGATCTTATTTATTGCCAATACCCTCATGTGGGGATTCCTGTGACTTATTTCTTCATTTGTACGGTCTCAATTCTTGTTATTGTGCATAATATCTTATCCATAAAGTCTATCATGCTTACCTTCTTGAATATTTTTAGACTTTTGAATTATACCTTGGTTTGCACCTTACTATCTTTTTCAATTCTTCATTTTAGTTCCATCATCTTTTCAGATCCCCTCCACATTTTTTTTGCCAACTACTTTTTATTGGGATTCCAATACTCTTCCCAGAACTACCTTTCATCATTTCTGCCTTGTTTTCCTTGGAATTAGCTGCATTTCTAATTTGAAACCCCTTCCTCTTTGGGTTTCCTCTTGCTTTGTTCTGAGGCTTACCTTGTTAAGATTTCCACTTTACCTTGCTTCTAGAGCCTTCTCTATTATCTCATTTCCCCATTTTTTGAGTATTCCCACAAGTCAAATTTCTCCTTTTTTGGATCTCCTTTCGATTATCCTCGATAATTTTTGATGTCGGATAATCCTCCTCGATCCCATTATTTTCCAATCAGTTCCTTCATTCTGGTTGTTTTTATTTCCTAGTTTTTTTTCCTTTTGAGTTCCTGTGAGTGTATCATTAACTCACTGTTCTCTTCGTAGGGTTTCATTTTAAATACCTGCAACTCCATTTGCATTTCATTGCCCCTTTTTCTTCCCTATAGCTTCCCTACTATGCACCTCTACTCTGTCACCATGAAAAATGTGAAAGAAACCTATGTTGAACCTGAGGTTTTCTCAATTGATGCTATTACCAGTTCTATTCTGAAATATAAAGGTGGTCTCATCCCTTTCTTCAATTTTTTTTCTAGAACTAGTTGGGATGCTAGCATAACATTTGCATCGGCATGGAAAGACAATGTTTTCATAATCCATGGGGTTGATTTTCAAATTACTGTGTATATCCTTGCTAAGCTCACCGGGAAGTCCTTGACGGTAGGGTGGTCAGAAGGAACAAACACCACTGGGAAGCCAAGTTAACTAACTTCGAGCCATCCTATTAAATTTGGAATCTTTAAAAGAAAGGTTTGTATCATCACCATTTGTCTACTACTTAGAAAGAAATTTTAAAACTTGTAATGCAGTATCTTACCATTGATGACCCTGAGTCTCAGTTATGTAGTTTTCACCTATCCTTTATTAATCACTTCAGAGAAGCTAAAATGCTTAATATCCCTGAGTTCTTGTACTGGTCCATGGAATATTCCATTACCTCCACTCATGATAAGGAAGAGGAGGGTTGGCCATCCCACCAAGGTATTTTTAAAATTTTGTATGGTTATTTACTCCTAAAATTTCCTAAATGTAACATCCCTGAGCAAGTCAATGCTGAAGAGGATTCTTCTCCTACCCCCAATCCTAAGGCATCTAGTTCAAAAAGGAAGGGTAAATTTGAGAAACCCCACCCTATTTTTAATTCCAAGAAAAAAATTAATCTAGAAAATACCCCTAGTTGTTGTTCTCAAAGGCTCAAATTTAAGAAAACCCCTAATCCTGAGCATCTAAAGAAAGAGGGTAAATTTGAACCTAATTATCCTTATGTGGTTGAAAAATACTTGCAAAAACTTGCTATCTAGTCTTCTACTACCACAATTAACCATATGGAGACTAACTATATTGCTCTTGGGAAAGACATTTCTCAATTGAAGGATCAACGTAATGCTCTAAGCTTGCTCTTTTTCTATGATACTTTTGAAGAGGATGGTCCAGCTATCTCAACTGCTGCTAGAGTTTTTGATAGCAAAGACAATGTCAAAGAGGATGAAGTGGTTGAGATTGTAAGGGAAGCTTTCAAGGAAGTTCCTAAGGATGCACCCAATGACGACATCAAGGACGACATCAAGGATGCTGAACCAGATTATATTGTTGCTCTTCAATGCAAACAATTGCTCCTCCTTTTTAGTAATTGTACTATTAGTTTTTTTTTGGAGGATTTTCCTATAGCCCTCTCTTTGGGTTTGTTTTAAGGTTGCGTTTCTTCTACCTACCTCATTTTGGATGTATTTTATTCTTTCCTAGCATCCTTGTCTAGTTCTTCTTTTTCTCTTCTTCCTTCTGGTTCTTCGCTATTTCAAGGCATTGGGGTGCCTTTCAAATGCCCCATTTTTAATATCAAATATTTAACTTACCAAAAAAATATATCAACTAGCATTCATTAACATGCAGATATATGAATGTAATAGCCTAAATAATACTCCTCTTCCTAACAAAATAACAAATGTATGTAATATTTATTACTCCTCTTCCTCTTATAAATGTATCATAAAATCTATTACATGATGATAACAATGCTCTCTATACTTGTTGTGCTCACTATGAATACTATGCTCTTCTATGAATGTTATATTTGTTATATCCCTATATGGAGTAATATATAGTCATTGTAGAGTGACTCTTGACTATTCATTTCCTTATTCCAACTCTCATGACTCTTGGCTTCCCTACTTGATACTTGCATACACATGACTCTATCTCGTATGTACACCTATACATGAATATTCACTTAGAACTCTCTAATATAAGGACACTTGTGCACACTTACATATAAGGCAATTATGCACACATACACACATCACACTTGTACACTTAATCATATGACACTTGTGCATTTCTTATATATTATTACATTACATAAAATATTTACTCACACTCTAATCTAAGACTTGACCCTAGTATAATATTTCAAGGTGTACCATGAAGGTACCATGGGGCTACATTAACATATACCAAATAATGTAGTATTCTACAACACACTTCAAGCTCCAAGTTTCATGCATAACTATAAGAAAATGTGCAATCAATCCATAGATCCTATGGTAGCCTCTAGGAACTACCCTAAGCATTTTCGAATGCCAATATTACCCATTTATAAAGGAATAAAGGACCTAATAAAATATTTAAGGATCTTCAGAATGGCATGTCATGATATCGTATATGATGATATGTTGTTGCTAAAAATATTCTCTAAAAGCCTTTGTGGTATGACATTGGAATGGTATTATCAACTATCTCATCATTATTTTAAAATCTTTGAAGAAACAACCAAGTTATTTGTTCAACAATTTGAAGCTTATGTGGATAAATGAGTAACCATACAAGATTTGTACCTTCTAAATCAAGCTAAAGATAAAATTTTCTTAGAATTATTGTCTTGATGGAGAAGCTTAGTTGGATAGTTAAGATACACCTTACCTCATAAAAACATATTATATATTTTTATTGGAAACTTAGAAGAGCAGATATGATATGAATTAGAAACAACAACTATTACCTCTTTCAAACAAGCAATAAATTTGGCAAGAGTCTTATTTGAAGAGGTCAACTTAATTTAAGGAAAGAAGAGGAAAGGGAGACAAAAACCCAATATAAGAACAAGCATGTAGTTTATGATGGGGTAATAGATAATAGGTAAACCAACAATGTCAATGCTGTTAGTAACTTGTAGAAGTTGGTACTTAGAAAACCCCAAAAAATCCCACCAAGGAACTTTACAAGACTCAAACAACCCATTTCATTGGTACTTAAGTAACTTTTAGAATAAAATATGATCAAACTACCACCCATAAGACAACTAGACACCATGATAGTTTGGTATAATCTGAATCAACATTATGAGTATCATGGGGTGGATGGGCACATGATAAATTCATGTAAGAGGTTGAAACACATGGTTTAGGACCTAATAGATGAGGGTCATATTGTTGTGTATGAATCCCAACCCACTCCTAACCACAAACCTCCAACTAGTCAACCTCCAACTAATCAACCTCCTACTAAATAGACACCCATAAGTAATCAAGAAAATAGGATATTCCAAAATCCCCTACCTAATCATAGGTAATACACAACCAACCAAGTGTTATATGATAATGTACTTCCACCCTAAAAAACCATGGTGGGTAAGATATTTCTACTACAAGGAAATAAACTCAATCTCAACTGACTAAAATTCTCAACAAAAAACAAGTTCTACCTCCAACCAACCCTCTAGACCATCTTTAGTTCTTAAGAGTACTAAAAAAAGGAGCACAAGTATAGAACAATTATCCTTAGTGTTGAATCCATAACCAAAAGTATCCTTTGATATCCAAAAATTGTTAGGTAACACACTTACCAAGATATCACTCTTAGATATTTTATAGAATTCTCCTATTCATAGGGAAGCATTACTGAAGATTCTAAATCAACAATTTATCCTGCAAGATCTTCCCCCTAGTAACCTATCCATTGTTGTAGGTACTCTTAGGATAAATCACATATCATTTTATGATGACAATCTTCCTTCCTCAAACTTACAAGGGGATTATTTGATAAGGAACACACAATTACAAACAGACAACCAAAGGCTTGCATGAATGAAAACTAAATTGTATTACTAGAATATGCCTATAAATAGGTATTACAAAGCTTCAATTGGATAAGGTGGTATTAAATATTGATGACCCTTATCCATTACAACTAACAAGTAATGGTAATACATTATTCCCTATCATTCCTCCCCATTGAGAAAGCATTGGTCCCCAATGCATACAAGGGTGGAAGAGAAAGTGGGAAAGATCCAAGAGTATTGGGTACAACAAAAAATGTACTCCTATTACAAAATAAGAAGACCAAAAAAAAATGAAAGTGGGTAGGTCTTCAAAAAACTAAAAATTGACACTGACACTGTATCAGGGTTGAAAAACTGTCTCCAACGACACTAAACACTGTTATACCTATGGATAGCTAGATGGGTCCCTCAATTCGGTAGAAGATAGTAGCATCAGTGTTATAGTAAAAAATTTCAAAGAATATTCCTAAAAAAATGTGCCAAAGATGCCAAGAAAAAAATTAATGTTGTTTGGCATTAAATTTTTGTTTTGGTTTTGAAATGCATTGAAGGAAAGCAGATAGCAGTGACATGCATTTAATGAGGGACACACACCTTATTGAATTTTTGTGTTTGATTATGGACCACTCATGAATGAAATGTAATGGCACCAAAGGGGTGAATTTAATGAAGTTGAATGGCATTTAAGGAAGATGATGAATGCCAATTATGGATCACATTAAATGATAACGATTGGAAAACATTACTGAATGACACAAATTAATTTAATGGCATTGAATGAAGATGGCAAAAGTAATTTGGGTTATGGAGTAATTATAATTTCTATAATTTTATGGCTATGATGTTAATAGGCAGGACTAACATGTGAGATACTGCATGTGATGGTCAACGCAGATGACCAGTGGACAAGATTGACCTGTGAGAGGCTGCATGTGATGATCAACGAGAATGACCAGTGGATAGCTAATAGAATATGGAATATAGATAGAAGAACAAGGTGAATTAGGGAAAAAATGTGCACCAAATTATGTGGAACAATAAGCGTATCTACCCCATATCGCTAATGAGCATAAAAAAGGAAGCATGCATGCAAAAGGAAACAATACCAAACAAAAGGAAATGAATCTAAAGCAAGTATTTTATCATTAATTTGTTGGATACAATCCAAGGTTCAGAAGTCCTCTTGAGGGATCAAAATGGTTATACAATTTTTACAATATTGGGTTCCCAAATACCAAGTCTTTCACGGAATTTGGGTGCACATCCAATGTTTCTCTGTGTACCTACAATCGAGGTGGGTGATCCAATGCCACCGCTGCTTGTATGTAGGTTCTATGATGTCTGATATTTCTTACCAAAGCATTATGAGTACCTGCAACTGCACACAAGGAAACAAAAAGGGTCAAATAGCAAGGGTGTATGGTGAAAACATGCAATCCCCATAGGGGCAAAATGGCATATGAATTAATAGTGTATCAAACGATATCAAAATTAATTGAAAATTTTCAGAAATGTTAAAGGGGAGGTTTTGGGAAGATATAACCCAAAAAATATCAGAAATTGCACCTTTAGACCCCTCGATTAAGTGTCGTTCACTTGCAACCTACGAAAAGGATGACAACAAAATCTGGAACCTGCACTCATCCAAAACTCATGAAATTTTGTCTATATGCATAATTTGTCATTTAAAGACAACCCATATGTTCATATTTTCCAATTGGATCTCGGATCCACTTGCATAATATTGGGATGCCCAGATGGGCCCTACAATCCTGTGAAAACTTAAAAATAGCATAACTAATTAATTTTAACTCTAAATTACCTGAAATTTGGACTGTAGAATCATGACATAATTTAGAAAATAACCAATTAAAAATAGTAAAGAAATTTCTTACGAATTTACCCTCATCCCAAGGGGGGCGATGGTGACTATAACTATTTGGGGGGCACCCTAGGAGGGTATAACCACAAAATCCGGTCACTTTTTGTTAAAAAACCACTGGAATATGTTCCTAAACTACCTAAGGTGTGTTGTTGAATTTGGTGAATAAATTCACCCGGATGGAAAAGTTACGCTCGGATTACCTTCTTGAAGTCACCCAGTAACCTCCTTGGCAAAATGGAGATTTCGAGGGCAAAAAGGTGCAATAAGGTGAGGGGAAATATCGTCAGCAATCCATTGCATATCCTAGAACTCATCTCCATTATTTTTTGTGGATATAGAACCTATTTTATAGCCCAAATGGGCTCATGTGCAAAAAGGCATGCATGGCAGGAGGTGCCACTTGTCAAATGGAAGGCATGCACAGGGTGTGGAAGAGAATATTCTAATTTGGATCTCATCAAGATGAATGTCATAAGGATTCCCTGTCCTCTACCTAGCATGCTCTGTTTGGGTGGTCAAATGATAATTTTTGGGTGCCATTTGGTCAAATTTTGACTTTTTTTGGGTCAAACTTCACCACCGTCCCACCCTAGGACGAGGGCTCACCACCATCCTAGGGTGGGATGAGGAGCATATAACCTCATCCTAGGGTGGTACGGTGGTGAATTTTGGGCTAAAACCTCCCAAAATTGGGCCGATAGCCTCCAAAACCCTTTTCGGAGTGGCTAGAACCACTGTGAGCCTCCAGAGGGCTGCCTAGGGGGCCATATTATGTCAATTTGATCACTGATTATTGGATTCTTAATTGGGTTTACCATATTTTAGTGTCCAAAAATGCATCTTTTTGAGATGCGTTGTGTGCAGCACAACTCTGAGCAAAAATAGATGACCAAAATGTAGAATGATTAAGGTTACTCGATAACCTAACCAACTTTAGATGCCCCAATCATGAAAAGGGTGTGTGTTCTTGAATCTTTGATTCTGACTCATTGAATGAGCATGCCTATGCTTAAAAAATTTCTGTCATGAAGGGTCAGGGCCTATGACTTGATGATGCCAGTAATTTCAAGAGTTATAATGTGATTTTGTGTGCTTATTTCCTGCCCCAAGCAGGAGCGTGATTGTCTTTATTGAAGATTCGTTGAACGAACACAATTCACATAATTGAGTGTGTGCTTGCTGATTTAGACTGAGTATGACTACCCCCTCAAGAGACAAGTCGATGAGGGAATGAACAATGAGAAAATAAATGAGTTGCTTGACCCAATTGACTAGTATTATGCTTACCTTCAGTTTTGTCCCTTGAAAAAGAGGGTAATTTGGAGAGGATTTTGGTGGCTTTGTTGAGTTTTCCTGGAGGAAAGGAGCTGAAAACTGCATGTTCAGGGAGTGGTCCAACCACAATGGCCTTATTTGGGCATGAATTAACAACTTTTCCATCCCTCCCAGGATCCTCAGGATTGAATTTTGATCTATGTAAAATTTTGGCCCAATTTGAGCTATTTTGGTGCAATTTTGGACCTGTTTTGGGTCATTTTGGGATTTTTTGGCCTATTTTTGCTACCACCATCCTAGGGTGGGATGAGGGAATGTTATACCACTGTCCTAGGGTGGCACGGTTGAAAAATGTGTGCTCGTCCCACCCTGGGATGGTGGTGACCCCTGCATATTTATATAAACCCAAAATATGAAGGTTAGGCTCATTTTTGCATGCTTTCTTTGGCAGTTTGAGAGGTGAGGAGTAGGAGAGTGATTATGAGTAGTGTAGGACTATAAAATGAATCCCAAATTCACCATGAGATAGGTATTATAGGTGGACTCAGCTAGTGGAGGAGCTGATGTGAGACAGGTATGCCAAGTCTCTCTTATTGCATTTTCCTAGTGTTAGGAGTTGATTTTCTTGCTTTTATGGTATGTTTTTGAATTGGAATCATATCACACTAAATTTTACGTAATTAAAACTAATTTATGAGATATGTACCAACTTTTGTGTTTTACCCATGTTTTTGTGCAATTAGATTGCATTTTGTAGATCAATTTTGCATTGTTTTTGCTATTTTTGATGGCCTGAAAGGCCTTTTTGAGCCCAATTTTTTGGAGTCATCCCTAGGTGGGATGGCTAGTGTTGGCTGATCATAGGACATCCATTTATGGGTTGGCCATATGGTTGGGGGCCATTCCTAGGAGGAATGGCCACAAACTGGCTTCAAATATGAGCCATTTTGAGTCTTTTCTTTTGAATGTTTTTGGGGCCATGTGAGGCAATTTTGGTGGTGTACATTGAGTCATTTATCCTTGTCAGGTGGCGAGGAGTCGGTATCGAGTACCTAATCTATTTGATTCCATGAGGGATTCCTTGACCATAGAGTATTGGGAGTGGCTGGATGCCCTCGACCTCAAGTAGGTGACCTGATTAGAGGTTGTCATAGGAGACCATGCATATCTGACTACCCTAATTGATCTATGGGATCCGTGCACCAATACCTTCCACCTACCCACTAGGGAGATGATGGTGATGCTAGAGGATGTTTATCAAATTATTTGGATTATGATAGAAGGGTGGCCTATCTGCACAACACCATGATACCAAAGGTAGGCAGTGCTCGAGCGGTACTTTAGTTATGATCTAGAGACAACATAGATGGACTGCTTAAAGGGTGGTATGCTGGTAGGATTATGGCATGATACGAAGGTATTGGGGGTGAGGCATACACTACTCATGATGCTCATCTCCAATATGCTACTACCAAATTCTTCTAGAGCAAGGTTCCCATGGAACCTAGTGGAGATAGTGTTTGCACTGGTGGGGTCTACTGTGGCAGAGCCACTGGTGATGGCATGGGGTACTACACTACTGGCACAACTCTATGATGAACTGTACGAGATACGCTACCATAAACGAAAGGGTATTGGGTGTAGCTTTTTGCTATAGTGTTGGGGATGGCAACACATAGCTATGGGGTGACCACAGGGGCTACCCTAGATGACTCGGGCACAACTAGTAGACAAGGAGATAGTATACGATATCCTATGGCAGAGGGCTCAGAAGATGAGATAGAATCAACGATTCACAAGCAAGGTGGCCTACTATGCAGATATGTTTGCTCAACTTGGGGTAGGTCAGGTATTATAGAGGCCATACAAATATTTTCTAGAGTGGGTATATGCTACTGTATAGCTCCACAAGGTGCGACGAGGCAAATAGTTGGTTGGACAACATGACACGAAGTGGGAGTACTTCCATTTTTCTCAGGTTATGTGATAGTTTGGGCTATGATAGGGGGTGCCTAGTGAGCCGGTGCATTATCAAAATTGTGGGGATGAGAGGACATTGGCATGGTTGATGATAGTGGACATTCCAGATGTGGATGATGTCAGGACTACAGCGGAGTATGATGCTTGGTGGGTGACAGGACAAGGGTACGAATAGGGGCCACTGAGGAGGGATGCATCTAGGGAGGCACATCAGGATGTTTTTGGTGAGGACCAGGGTGAGGCAGGTGATTGACAGGGGCATAGGGTAGGGGAGCATGTGGATCTCCTGGACTTAGGAGATCAAGATGACTTGGGGGATGATGATGTTGGGGATGAGGGGGTGCAGGCACCATCGATGGCATCGAGGGATACAGAGGCAAAGCTATGAGAGGAGCTACTAAGGGTGAGGTAAGAGAGAGATATCCTATGGACACAGGTGCATGATGTGCAGGTAGAGCTAGCAACCGAGCAAGCTAAGGTACAGGTGGATTAGGTCGAGATAGCATCTCTTCGGGCATATCTATGATCTCGAAGCTCTACATAGGAGGATTTCAGCAGTGGGGAGGTGACTAGGCTACAGGTAGAGGTGACACAACTCCATTCTATGGTGGATATTTACAAAACATGGTGCCAACAAGGGTAGGCTTATGCGGATGAGCTGGAGACTAAGGTAGTACACCTTGGTGGGTGTATACGGGATGATGGAGGTGCTAGTGGGTCATACCAAAGTCACCAAAATAGGACATGGTAGTCCTCCTCTAGGTGAGAGGCACTAGGGTCTATGTGGAGAGATGACAGGGTAGGTGGTAGAAGATATGGGAGTTCATAGAGGACTCCTACTCCAGGTGGGAGTGCGAGTCGTAGTATCAATCCTGCATGATCGTGGTAGTGGCTCGCGTGACTCTTTTTTTATTTTTGGATGTTTTAGCAGTGTGAAGTCCGAGGACTCACTTTACTTTAGCCTATGTGCAACATGATGTATCTTTTTTATCCCACACACACACACACACACACACACACACACACACATATATATATATATATATATATATATATATATATATATATATATATATATATATATATATATATATATATATGAGCTTGTTATGTGGTTTAGCATCATGTGCTTATTGTTTTATGAGATGTATGCAAATGTATGCAATTTGATTTATGTAATGATGATGAATGCCTATGTATGCATATTTTGTAATGTGATTTGATTTTATTGTGTACATGCATGGATGTATATTGATATGGATGATTTATTGATCTAGAGGATGTAATGTGTAGACTACATGTTGTATTATGTTAGCACCATAGATGATGTATATTGCACCAACTCATATGTAATGTTGTCATGAGACTTTATATAATGGATTTATGAATAATATAATTGAAATGAATGAGGTGAAGTGATATGAATGATATGTTGCTTAGGAAATGCTCATTAGGTTTTCATGAGACTCAAACACTCTAGTCAACTTATCAAAAGTTGTATACTAACCATGCAAGAATTTTTGACAAGGTATGAATCTGCTAGGACGACCAAGGTACTTCATATCCCCAAGGTACTTCATATCCCTGTGTATGCAAGTGAGTTCATTCCTGTGAGATGCATAAGGATACGACTAGTTCCAAGTAGGCTCTCAACAAAACCTGTACTGAGGATCACCAAATGAATGCCACCATCGTAGGTTTTGTACTAAGTATTACTAGACCACTAGGCCATCTAGGTTACCAAAGCTAGCTCATCCACATGCAAACATTGGTCTACACATGTTCCTAAAAGATAATTTTATAGACATATCATCATGCGTGAGGCTACCGCCATTGATAGATAGGCTATCCACCAAACCCGTAATGAGGATCACTTGATGGTTTTCTAAATGCTGAGAGTTCCAGGGATTTCAAGCTCAGGTGTTTTTTGTTTGGTTATTCATTTGATTGGGATTACTTGCTCTCATATATAGTGATGAAAATCATTGTTTATTTTCTCTTTTTAGTGACTATAATCACTGTTTATTTTGAGTTTTTACTTTTTATCTTGAGCAAGGGGTTGGAGTAGTGGTGATAACCATTGTTATTTTTTATTTTTGCTTTTTGAGGATTTTGATTTCAAAGTTGATTTTTTGGGATTTTTGGATTGCGGATGACATTGATCTTTTAGGCCTTGGGGATGACTACCCATCCTTTACGGGGATGTGTAGGATGAATCCTTATGAATTTAGGGATTAAGGGTGTTTGGAAAATTTGATAGTGGTGAAAACCACTGTTAATCTTGAAGAATTGGGTGGGAAAGAGCTTGTCATTTTGCCAACTCTCAGTATTTTTGAAAAATTTGCACAGGGGGATGAGCAGGATGACATTTTTGCTGAAGGTAACCTAGACCACTTCATAGATTTCATCTGTCTTTGTGCAAAAATTATATTGTTAATGATTAATTGTATTTGGGATATGATGTACGCAAGGCATAATCAATACAAGACTCTACCTCCTAAAAATCAAGCTAGCCTGCTACAAAATCTGAGTAGAGACTAGATATGGCTGAGTGACTGAAAACCCTACTGACATTATTCAAAACAAAAGGCTAAGTGAAGGGAATGGACAAAACTATGGAAATGTGAAAAAAATGGTGAAAAATGCTAATTGCGGTATTTGAACTATGAGTACTTTCATGACATTGATTTTGAGTGGTAAGTAATGTATCATCATGGTGCTAGACATGTATGTGCAACTCTAAAATGTAAAGTGCTAATGATGAATATGCCTAGATGCAAGTGATGATAAAATGCAATGTGGTGTGATGCAATATTTTTAAATTTTTGAAATTTTGATGGATATGTATGTATGAAAGTGCAATGCGATGCAAATGTTTTTGTATTTTGATGTTTTGATGATTTTTTTTGAATTTTTTAATTAATATGTATACACATGTGACCAACATGATTACTTGGGGGCCATTGGGGCATTTGGGGGGGACAAAAGGGCTTATGGATGCCTTTAGGACTTTTAGGTTTGACCTAGACAATTGTAGATAGTCCAAGAGTGTTTTTATTTGACCCGGACGATGAGAATTCGCTAGGATCCTTTTTGGGTGACCTAGATGCGCAACAACACTTAAAAAGTGTCTACGACTACCTAGGGGTATTTGGCTATGACCAAAGGGCTTATGGATACCTTTAGGGATTTTAGGGTTGACCTATATGATCCTACATAGTCCAGGAGCATTTTTACTTGACCTAGACAATGAGAATTTGCTAGGAGCCTTTTGGGTGACCTAGACGTGCAGCGACACTTAAAAGTTATCTACAATTGCATAGGGTCATTTGGCTATGAACAAAGGGCTTATGGATGCCTTTGGGGCTTTTAGGGTTGACCTAGATGATCGTAGATAGTCTAGGAGTATTTTTTCTTGACCTAGATGATGATAACCTGCTAGGAGCATTTTAGGTGCTCTCTAAGCATGAAATGGCTGCAAATGAAGGATTTTCAAAGGTCTAGGATCCTCAAAACCTTCAAGTGAAGCTAGGTGATAAGTTATAGGTCCTATTTGAATAGTGATGACAAAGGGACCTAACCAGTTTTCCGTAAATTTGTCTCGTAGGTGGGGCGACAAGCTAGAATTTTGTTGGTTCTCTTTCAGGATGAGATCACCAACCTAAAAGTCTCTAAGATGGACTTTCATATTGTAGGCTCTTTTGAGCCACTCTTGATACACACATATATGCTCAAGCGCATTAATGTGATGCTCATCCAACAACATAAGTTGATCTAGGTGAGCTTGTTGCACAATATCATCATCAATAAATTCTTGCATGGATATGCGTAGTGATGGGATTTCCAACTCTAGAGGCATGACCGCCTCAACACCATACACTAGAAAAAATAGAGTTACCCCAGTGGGTGTCTGAATTCTAGTGTGATAAGCCAAAAGGGAAAACAACATTTGTGTATGCCAATCGGTATGATTTTATTTGACTATTTTCTTTAATATGGTAATTAGGGTCTTGCTTGATGCTTTTGCTTGCCCATTTGCTTATGGATAATAGGGTGTCAAAAAGCTATGCTGGATGTTATAATTTGTTGTAAAAGCACACACATATTTATTCTTGAATGATGTCCCATTATCCAAAATGATCTTGGATGGAATACCAAAATGACAAATGATATTATGAAATATGAACTCCATTATGCAGGGTTCTATCGTAGTGTTAAGGGGAATTGCTTCCACCCACTTTGTAAAATACTCGATAGCTGTGATAATAAATGTGTGGCAGCCCAAGGATGCAGGGAATATTTTCTCGATTAAATCCAACCCCCATTATGAAAATGGCCGATATTCTTGGATCAGTTGTAATGCCTAGGAAGGTACATGTGTCAAGTTAGCATGGTGTTAACATTTCACACACTTCCTCACATATGTGCAATAATATCACTCTAAAGTTGGCCAATAATAGCCCATGTGAAGAATGTGCTTTGTGATGGCCATGCCACTAAAATGGCCACCACAAGTACCGTCATGCACTTGGGCCATTTCCCAAGTCGATTCTTGATGTTCTAAGCAATGAAGAAGGATTCCTTCGTAGCTCTGACGGTATAGGATGTCTCCTAATAAGACAAACTTTGTTTCCTTTCATTTAAATGTCCTTTTGGAAGCATGTGATAATCTAGGAGGGAGGTTACCAAGTTTTAGGCACTCTCTAATTGGTGTGGACTAGTCCTACTATGTGGAAGCCTCGATTCCATGAATTGGTTGTCCCTCATGAAGTTAATCTTGAGCAAATGCAGAGTGGGATAGAACTTGTAAAAATAACATTTTGCTTCTATCAAAAGGGGTTTGGGGGAACAGAGTCCCCCAAGCAACATGATTCAAGCACTCGTAAATGTACAAGAATCTCTCTTGATGAGGTTCTATTTGAATCATGTGAACTTTTGGCATGGCTTGAGTGCTCTCATGCTCAATCGCTGATTGCGATAGCATCTTGACTTGAATGGTTGTCATATCCCCTGTGGGGTCTTGTGGAATCAAAGATCCTGAAGAGGCAATTGTATCCACAAAATTATTAGATGATCGAGGGAGTACCTCGATCTCATACCATTCAAAATTTTCCAGAGATTTGTCCACAAGGGCTTTGTAGGCTTGCAAAATTGGGCACTTGAATTGGAAGATTCCATTTACTTGGTTTACAATGAGCAAGGAGTCACCAAAAATATTGAGCTTGGTGATTTTCATGGCAATAATCATTTTAAGCGAGTAAGGCTTCATACTCAGCATTATTGTTAGTGCAGGGGAAATCAAGTTTAAATGATAGGGGTATGGGAGCCCCATGTGGTGTGAAAAAAATGATTCCCATGCAACCCCCTTGCTCACATTTGGAGCCATTAAAGAAGAGAGTCATATCCGCCTGTGACTCAGGCTCATTAGAATCAGGTGAATCTGATATTTGGAAGACATCATCAGGAAGCTCCATGCTAAGAGGCTGGGCCTCCTGGAGAGGAGCCTCTACAAGTTTATCAGCAATGACATGTCCTTTGATTGGCTTATGTCCTATAAACTCCAGGTCGAATTATGTCAACAAAATAATCCATTTTGCCATGCGACTACTATGATAAGAATGACTCATCATGTATCGCAATGGATTCTCTTTGGATATAACATACGTAGTGTGACTGAGCATATAGTGTCGTAGCTTCTTGGTAGCAAAAACCACTGCTAGATAACTTTTCTATGCATAATTAATCTCATAGCTCACCAGGGTGCGACTGAGATAATATGTCACCTGTACCTTATGAAATTCATTATTTTGGGCTAACATGGCACCCAATGCGACCTCAGTAGCTGAGATGTATAATCGGAACAAGACCCCTGGTCTGGGTGGAGCTAACACTGACGGCGAAGCCAAGTATTATTTAATTGTGTCAAAGGCATCCTGAAATTCATTGTCCCAGTGGAATGTGACCCCCTTGTGAAATTTTTTTTTCATGGGTCTACACTTGTCTGACAATTGTGCTATAAAGCATTTGATGGATGCAATCCTCCCCTGCAAGCTATGAAGCTGCTTTATGGTAGTCGGGGGAGGCATTTCAAGGATTGCCTTGACTTTGTTAGGGTCCACTTCGATGCCTCATTTGGAAACTATAAATCCCAAGAGCTTTCTAGATGTAACGCCAAAGATGCACTTCTTGGGATTCAGTCTCACATTATGTTCAATTAAGAGATCGAGGACTTTGCGCAAGACATCGAGGTGCTCATGACGTAATAAATATTTTGCTAATAAGTCATCCATGTAATATTCCAAAATTTTATGCATGTAGTCATGGAAGATATATGTTATGGCACGCTGGTAGGTGGAACCAGTATTCTTAAGGCCAAATGGCATGACCTTGTAACAAAATGTCCCCCAAGGCATTGTGAACGCTATTTTGAGCTGGTCTTCTGGGTTGATACGAATCTGATTATACCTAGAGAAGTCATCCATAAGGGAGAGCATTTCATGTCCTACGATGGCATATACCAAGGCATCTATGCTTGGCAAAGGAAAATCATCCTTAGGACTCTCTTTGTTTAGGTCTTGAAATTCGATGCAAATATGAATCCTCCCATCGAGATTCTTGATGGGAACCATGTTGGACAACCATGGTGGATAGTCTTTAGAAATGATAAACTGGGCATCCAACAATTTTTGTAGCTCTCTTTGACCATCAAGGCCACTATTGGGTGCATCTTTCTTAGCTTTTGCTTAATAGGTTTGACTATGGGGTCAAGCGTGAGATTATGGGTGACCAAAATTTGGATCTAGTCCTGACATGTCTTTATAAGACCATGCAAAAGCCGCCTTCTTTTTTGTGAGAAGGGCTATATAATTGGCTTGCTATTTGGGAGATAGGATTTTCCCTAGCTTGATATATTACGTGTTTTTAGGATCTGAGCTGATATCTCTGTCAACTGTAGGCTCGACTGACATATGAGACCCCTCCTCCAACTGATGGGGAGTAGGTATCAAATGGATATCATTAGCTAAATTTAAATATTTGATGGGAACCTCGGGTTCCTCCTCAGCATGGAAAACATCATGAGTTGGTCCTACGGAGAAGTGAACAAATCTACCACAAGCAAAATACTCATCGAGTGATGGGGGTGAATTAGCATGATCCCAATCAATCGCCTCTAGGTCTAGATGGAGTGGTTTGGAAGGATCGACTAGGTTGTGGAGTGTTGTGGTCAAATAAATGGATATCATATTGATGAAATGTGTTTATTCTCTAGGACCACGTGCATGTGACTATGTATTGGTGTTATCTCTCACCCCCAAATGTGGCTCTAGGGAGATTGGGATCTTTGGATCCTATCTAGGAACATACTGTAGGATGGGATCGTTAGATTCAAGGAGCTCCATGTGTGTGGGTGGGTCAGGGAAGACCTTGTGATGAATCTAGCCTAGATTTATAGGCTTGGCCCTCAAGTGTGGGCCAACATGTAACTGATGATAGACTTCATCTATGTCAATATTCTCATGATGATGTCACAAATAATAAGGACCTAGGTATACCCTCTCTGTCTCATCCTCATAGTCACTGTCATATATGGGAACCTCGTTTTTACCCCTTGGGATCAGGAAATTAGGTATGTGTGGTCCCATTTATGCTAATTCCTCATAATCATCCTCATGGATGAGGATTCCTCCATTCTCATCTTGTAGTGCCTCAGTCTCCCGAGGGCCCAACTACTCAAGTAAATTGCCTGCTCCCCCCTAGGAGGTCTATCTTCCTATAGATGATTCGACTCTTCAGGAGGAAGGAGCTACCGCCAAACAAGATCAGGGAAAGGGAACAAATGTATGAGGCTTTCCTATTGATCATTAATGGGGACAATTTATGAATGATCACTGTTTGAGTCAAAAGGGTCATATGGGGTTACCTCATAACCTGAATCATCCTCTAAGGTCCACTCATATGAGGTTCCTAGATCGGCTCATCACAGACATGGGGACAACTCTATGACCCTTCCCCTCTCTCAAAATGTGGGGGAATGTCACTGGGGATTGTGGGGTTCACATATAGCCATGGAAAGTAACTCCCAAGGAGTAGAATGCATTGGGATTGGCATAAGGGTCTTGGGCCAACCCACCCTCATAGCCTATATTCAAGCGATTTAGGCTGTTTAAGAGGAGATCTAGAGAAAATGGATTGTTGCGTCCCACTTTCGACTTGTCATAGGGCATATGATATTGTGGTTGACAAGGGATTCTGGTGCCCTGCTCATAAAAACCTAACCCATAACCATGCCAGTTGCATAGGTCAAGGTACTTCAAGGCAAATTCAAGGTTAGACAAGTAGTTGATATCCTCTCCAAAAGGTTCCTCATATTCCTCCTATTGTTGGTAAGGTTCGATGCCATAGTCAAGACCCCCATAGATAAATTTTGTTTGATTAGGGGGAATACCAAGAGGTACGATAGTGCCTATGGGAAGACGAGGTCTACCCATGTCTTGCATCGAATCTAAAGCAGGAGTAGTGGTAACATTCCTAACCATGTACTCTCCCAATTTGGTAGAAGCCATATGTAATATAACCTAGGGCTACGAATAGAAGAGGGATGAGAGTGAGACTTGATCAGGCTCATTGTTTGCCTTGTGCGATGTATCTTCATCATCCAGGATAAGTATCTCCTCTATAGAGATGGTGGATATGATGGGTTGGTCCTCCTCAATGGGCCGCTTCTATGGATTCATAGGAAAAGGATCCACAAATGTGTTAGGCATCTAGGGTGGGGCCGACGATGAGGAGGGCATGATATGCTGTAGCGATGGGGTCGAACCTTAGCTAGATTTTTGTGATTGAAAATCCAGATGTATCGATGGCAAGGTCGACTCAGGTAATTGCTAAACCATGTTGCAGTACTTGAAGAGCTCTAGGTCCATGGGGACAACATGAACTTACCCTTCGTGAGTGTACTTGAGGCACTGGTGAACGATGGAAGGGACACACTTCATGTCCCTGATCCATGGTCTTCCTAACAAAATGTTGTATGCAATATCACCCTCCAGGATGTGGCCCATCGTCGAGATGATATTTTCCCCTGCTTGAATAGGTAATAAAATTGTACCAACCATTGAGCATATGGAGTCATTGAATGCTTGGAGGGTGTAGGTAGATGTGACAATATGAGATACTGGAAGCTTTAAGTGCTTCAGAGCTGTTGTAGTTATAATGTTGCTCGAAGACCTAGTATCTATAAAGACTCTATTGTATGGTGTTCCATTCACACATGTGATAATGTGTAAAGGGGGATACACCATATCATGTGGAACCGATTTACGTTCATCTTATCAGAAAGTAATTACCAGTTCCATGCATTGCCACACATGCCCCATAAAGTTATTGAAAGAGTTAGACTCCTGGGGTTGAAGTTCAATTGCCTTAAGGATCTCCATCAAGGCTTCTCCATAAGGTTGCGATTGTTGGATGAGTTCATAGATGGAGATCCGTGAAGATGTTGTTCTTAATCTCTAAGCGAGCTTGCTCTTTATGGTGACTACAGGCCTAAGTGGGAGGCTCATTCCAAGATGTGGTATAGGCTACGATGTCAAAGGGAAATCACTCTGATCCATAGGTGGTGTGGCTAGACTTGGATAGCGCCTGTTTCTTGTCATGATACTTACCATGTCAACATATCCTTGCTTAAGAGGGGCATGGTGAACCTCGTTTAATTGGGGCACTGGTTTGGCCTGCTTCACATGGGTAGGCAAGGGGTCTTTAAAGACCCCCATCTATTGGTTTTTCGATGCGATAGGGTTATCTACCTGGAGGGCATTTCTATCAATCAGGTCTTGCACCAGATGTTTAAATTTATAGCACATTTGCACATCATGCCCATTTTACCTATGAAATTTGTAGTATAGGTCTTCTCTGTATCCTTTGGGCTTAGGTACATTAGGTTTGATTGGTCAACTATCAGGTAGATGGATCTCATTAGCCACCAAGAGGATATCAAACACTGAATCCATAGACTCTGTAATGGGCATAAAGTGTCGCTTGGGATGACGTTGTTGATTTTTCCCTTGACCATTCTGGTTATCCTTGGCATAGTTCCCAGGCGTGGCCTAATAATTAGGCTTCTGAGATGGCACGATAGGCGCTGGCCCTGGGACACTAATGAAAACCTAATTTATCGCTACTGACTTACGTTATGCTAGGGTGTTCTTAGTTTTCTTGCTCCACTTCTTCTTGTGAGGCTTTGCAATCTCACCCTATTGAATCTTTATTTCTTCGATGATCCTAGCTTGTGCTAAGGAATGTTCAAGAGGGATATTGTTGCAACTGTAGCAAAAATGATATTGGATTTAAGAAAATTTTAGAGAACATCTGAGTCAACTCCAATATGGGGAGAAGATAAGGTAGCTTGGCGAGCAAGGTTTACTATCTATTGCCATAATTTGTTATTGAATCATCATCATATTGTTTTAACCTAGCTACATCAGGTAGCGTTGCCTTCCTCTTGGTATTGAAGGCAAAGCGCTCCAAGAATGGATCCACAAGTTGGTCCAAATTATGGATGCTATGCTTGGGAAGTTTGTAAAACCACTCAAAGGCAGGGCCAACGAGGGTAGTCACAAATATCCTCAGAAGCAAAGCATCATCATCATGAATGCCGAAGCATTGGCATAAGAACCTAGTGATATGTTCTTACGCATCCTATTCTCCCTTAAAGGTAGCCAACTGAGGCAACTTAAATTATTCCAAATAGGGAGGCATAGGTACTAAAAAATGGATAGGTTGACTACGTAATTGATGCATAGTAGGATTTTGAGATCTCGACCCAAAGGTCTTATTCTCTATCGACTCCAAGCATCCTAACAATGCTTTGTAAGGATCTAAGGACTTGATATCCTCATCTTTATTCACATATTGTGGTGGAGGTCTAGGCTTCTTCAACCTAGGGTGAGGCAGTGGTAAGTCGCCTCCCCTACCTCGGTAAGGCATCTCAACATATTCTATTTTTGGCTCATGCTTAGTATAAGCCTCGTAAGGCATCTCTCGACCTGACCTATGAATGAGGGTATCTACCCGAGGTGGGCACCCTATGTTTGACCTGGGAGGGATCTCCCAATTTGGCCTAGGAGGTCATGGAAGAAACATTTGATAAGGTCTCAGGGACCTGTTGAGAAGCAACTCACCCCCACTAAAAAAATGAAATTTCATCCTTTGAAAATATTTAGCTTTCATTTTGCCATAGGGACCCTCTTGATGTTTTTCAGGTTTTTATTCCAAATTTTGCTTGCCTCCTTTTTCAAGTTTTGCATATACCAAAGTACTTAAGTAGGCTTGCATATGGCTTTGATTTCAATTTAGAATTCATTTTTAAAATGTTAGAGTCATTCTGAGTAAAGAAGATCTTTCACTAATATGTAAAAAAATGCAGAGTACAGATGAACAAAATCATTGGAGTCAACCTACATTTTCTGGAGAATTGGCAAAGTGGAAGTCACTTGGGAACATCGCGATTTCGCGACAATTTCCATTTTTGGAAACGTCGCGATCATTTTCCATTTTTGGAAACGTCGCGATATCGCGACATATTTTGGTAGAAAAGGCCAAGTGTAGAAAACGTCGCGATATCGCGACCTATTTGGAAAGAATGCCAAGTGATGAAACGTCGCGATTTCGTGACAGGTTTTGGAAGAAAGAGCCAAGTTTCGAAAACGTCGCGATTTCGTGACATATTCCATTTTTGGAAACGTCGCGATATCGCGACACATTTTAAGTTTAAGGAGAGCTTGCGGAGATGTCGTGATTTCGCGACTCCATTTGTGACAGTCAAAAGGAAAAAAATCAACGAAAACGTCGCGATATCGCGACAGGTTTTGGAAAGAAAGTGCCAAGTGATAAAAAGGTTGCGATTTCGAGACATATGTTGGTAGAAAGAGCCAAGTAACAAAAACATCATGATATCGCGACAGGTTTTGATTGAAGGCAAGTCTTAAGGAAAACGTTGCGATATCGCGATAGGTTTTGAAAAAGAAAGTGCAAGTGATGAACACGTCACGATTTCATGATAGATTTGGATTAGAAGCACCAAGTGGAGAAGACGTCACGATTTTGTGACACGTCACGATTTCACAACGCATTTTGAGAGGACGTCGCGATTTCGTGACATGTCACGAAATCGTGACATGTCACGGTTTCACGACAAAAGGGGCAAGAGAAACCAAAGTGCAGAACAGGTCACGATTTCGTGACATGTCACGAAATCGTGACATGTCACGGTTTCACGGCAAAAGGGGCAAGAGAAACCAAAGTGCAAAACAGGTCACGATTTTGCAACATGTCACGAAATCGTGACATGTCGCGGTTTCGAGGCAAAGGGGCCGAAACAGTGCAAAGCAAAGAGGATTTCGTGAAATCACGACATGTCATGGTTTCATGGCAAAGGGGCAAAACAATGCAAAGTAAAGAGGACGTCGTGATTTTGTGACATGTCACAAAATCGTGACATGTCACGGTTTTGCGGCAAAGGGGCCGAAATAGTGCAAAGTAAAGAGGACGTCATGATTTCACGACATGTCACGAAATCGTGACATGTCGCGGTTTCACGACAAAGGGGCCAAAATAGTGCAAAGTAAAGAGGATGTCACGATTTCGCGGCAAAGGGGCCAAAAAGCAAAGTAAAGAGGACGTCACGATTTCGTGACATGTCGCAAAATCGTGACATGTCGCGGTTTCACGGCAAAGGAGCCGAAACAGTGCAAAGTAAAGAGGACGTCATGATTTCGTGACATGTCACGAAATCGTGACATGTCACGGTTTCGTGACAAAGAGGCCAAAATGAAAAGCAGCTTGAGGAAAACGTCGCGTTATCGTGACACGTGTCAAAAGAAATCAAGCCGACATATAATGAACATTAGGGTTTAATTTAATAATATTAAAATGCTAATCCTGGTTTTGTCTTTTGCAGAAAGCCATCTGGCAGTTGCATACTAGCGGAAGTAATGGCGAAAAGGACAAAAATAAGCACGGATCAAGTGAAGGCCGTCAGATGGAAATGTGAGATGTCGAGAATTTTTGGTCCATCCAGATTTTATAGATCTGGTCGCAAAGAGACTTTACGATGACTAAGCAGCTGCCTCATTTAATGGAATATGTCGACAATTGATCGAAAAATGAAAATATCTACACACAATTATCGAAATTTGCCGATGGACGCATTTAACAGGAGAATTTATGGTGAAAGTAATGGCGTGCAGAGAATTTTAACTCAGAAGCGGCTCTGCGAAGATAAAATGTCAGAGAAACCAATGACTCATTCCGAATTTCTCTGAGGAATTAATGAGACGCTCCCGATAGATGCACCAGAAAGATGAAGATATTTACTTACGCAGTGCCCATTTATGGAATATATCGATGATCGACCAGAAAATGAAGATATTTACTTGCAGTTATAGATGGATGAGAATAATATCAGATCATGCCTTCTCCATTTATGGCAAGTAACTGCACTAAGATTTGCAGAATGGTTAGGTTTTATCAAAACTCTATTTTAAAAGACCTTATATTGTAAAACCTGGGTAGTAGATTTTAAGTGATAAGATTTAGGGTTTTGGAAGAAGATATTTCTGAAAAGATCAGGGTTTGTCCTGAGTCTATATATACTTCTTTCGGATGTAAATTCAAGAGGTGGAAACTTAGAAATAAAAGCTATTGGAGCAATTTCTTGCAAATCTTGTTTGAATGCTTTGTTCTGGACCTGGAGTTGGTGTAGTTTTATTTTTCTGTGATAGCATGGCCAGGAGCCTAATCTCTTTCAGATTGTGATAAGTTCATCTTCTTTTGTTTCTGTTTCATTAAGGTTTATTTAATTTATGTTGTAGATCTGTGTTATCAAAGATTGGGTATGCTACTAGGCTTCATTCTTTTTATTGTATGCTAGGGAAAATTATAGATTTAAGGTTCAGGCCTGTTCTAATTGCTTTGTCCTCACTGTGCGAGCTAAGATGCTGGTGAGAGATACCAATTTCAACTGACTTTCCTTTTGTTTGTGATTTTCTTTCAGATCTGTTTTGTCTCTGTCTTATGCTCTTAGTGGAAGGTGATCTTAGAAAGTTGGACACTTTCCTCTTTGATTTGTTCTATTGTGAAGCTAACCGGTATAACTAAAATTGGTAGTTTTGGTTTTGCAGCTAAGTTAGGTAAACTTCTCTTTCTGCCCTACTCTACTCTCTCTGTTCCACCGATTGAATGATCCATTTTTATTTTCTTTAGAATTTGTCTTTTATTTAAAACTGCTAAAACATAAAGAGCTAGATCAAAGAACTGATTGTAAATCTGAGTGTCCACAAAGATAACCAATTCCAAAAACATTACTGAACTAAAGTCCAGAACCCGTTGTAAGGTAACAGACAGTCCACTTGAAACTATTCCAGAAGCGAAAAAGAGTGAATAGACATTCGACCCAACTCTGTAACTCACACCTTGGATATCCAACAAGATCCTAAAGTGAGTGGGATTTATCCCTTATAAGTGTTATCGGGATTTCATGCTCATTCTTCACAGGGTGTGTATAAAAGTCGAACCAACATTTAAAATTGGCGCTAGAAGGAGGGCCGAACTTACGTTCTTAGTGCGCTTGAGTTGAGAAATATGATTGTATGTGGTATTTAACAAATACTATATTTTATCCAGAGTCTGGTAGCCTTTTTCCCTCCTCCTCAGCCTTTTAAAACTTGTTTGTTTGAGTTTTTGCCTAAACAGCGGAACTCAACACCAACATTTAAAATTGGCGCTAGAAGGAGGGCCTGAAGTTCAGTAGTTTGTTAAGGATTGTAAGGTTATAAGTTGCTTGTGAAAAGCTGGATTCTAATTATAGAGTAACAAGGTCCCATTTCAGAGCTGGAGAGCTCCTTGTGCCTGAGTTAGAAACCCCAAGAAGAAGCAGCCTCAGAAGGGCCAAGTCCTTGTCTGAAATAGTTTTGTCACCACTTGTAGTTACTCCAACTACAACTGAAAGTATCATCGTCAATCAAGTAGTAATGGCAAACTGGTTGGGTTCCACTACCTTAAATATCTCGGGTGCAGCCCATGACCTGCCCAAAAATCCTGAGAGATATCTTCCCAGATACAAGCATGATGGAACTAGGACAGCAGAAGAACACCTAGTAGCATTCAAGAATGCTCTAAAATTGTTAAATGTACAACATGAAGATGTGGCTTGCAGATTGTTCCCGTTCACTCTCCAGGAGGGAGCTTACGACTGGTTTCTAAATCTCACTAACGATTCTATTACCAGTTGGAATGACTTGGAAAAGGTTTTTGTATCGTAGTTTGGTGAAGTGATAGATCCCAGTGTATTATATCAACAATTTTTTGGTATTAAAAGAGAAATAAATGAATCTGTCAGATCTTACAATGTCAGATTTCAGAAGGCTTATGGTAGACTGACTGGTTATTATGTGCCAAATGCAGACCTGGCATTAGAAATTTTTAGGAATTCTCTAGATCCAATGACTTCTGTTTTCTTGAAAAGAGATGCCTCTATTACCAATCTAACAGAGGCTTACAAAGAAGCTTTGGTTCTGGAAAGACAGTTGGGACCTCAACCTTTGAATGCTCATCAAATTCCTTTGGTCACACAAGGTACCCCTATCTTCAATCCCATACCACATCAGATGATGTTGCCAATACATCAAACTCCACCATCAGGAAATCCATTGGCTGTAACACCTGCTGAAAATGTACGGAATCCGGATAAAGAATCTGATAACACAAGAGTTGAGGAAGTTTCAAGGGTGGTCCAAAAGTTGGCAAATGACTTTTTGACTTTCAAAAGGCAAGTGTCCACCGGCGAAAACCCAAACAGATTTCCTTATCAACAAAACAGATTCACTCGGCCCCCATACGAACCCAATAAGGATTATAAAGGTAAAGGGCATGATGTAAATATTTGTGACTTGGCTTTGCCTAACTGGTGCAGGATACATGCCACTTCTCAGCACGGGGAATTGGATTGCTTGGAGTTCTGTAATGCCTTTGAAGCTCTATCTGGTGAGTTGGTTTCTCCTGAACATCAAAGAACTACGGATGCTCCAAGTTCATCCAAACATAGTGCAGCTATGGTGTTAGATTCTTTCACTTTCCCAGAAGAATCAGAGAATGTTGTGGAGCTACCCATGGATGAAGTGCAAGCCTTTCAACAGTACAGGAGGGACAACTACAACCTCAGAAATAGAAATCCAGAGCCCAACACTACATCTACCCCTTCGGACAACTCCCACAGTGTTCCTCCAGATCCATCTTCAAGCAATAACCCATCCCCACCCAAGGGAGGAAATCCGAGAGGACCAGATGCATTTGTCCCTCCACTCAATAAGGGATATAATATAGTGGAGGACATGAAGAAGATCAAAGCTAATATCACTCTCCATGAGTTGGCCCAAATTTTTGAACAAAGGGATAACCTGATCAAAACATATTCTGAACCTACTACCAAACCTTTGGAAAAGGGAAAGAAGATGGCAAATGCAAATGTGGCCATGTATAAAGAGAAGACTGAAGTTTCGCCTTTTCTACTGACTGTCCGAATATTTGGGAAAAATTTACACAACTGTCTGGTAGATTCAGGTGCTTCAGCCAATGTCATGCCTCTAGCCATCTGTCAGCAGTTGGGTTTGACCCCCATGAACTCCGAGATGAGAGTCATCCAATTGGATAAGTCCGAGGTTAAAGTGGTAGGTGAACTTCAGAATATACACATCCAGCTAGCATCCGAGCCGAGAGCGCAGACACAGAATTGACATTCGGGTGGTGGATATTCCTGTAGGATACGGAATGCTTCCGAGCGGGGATTGGTCAAAATCCTTGAATGGGTATTTGGCTACTGATTTTTCGCATATGTGGTTACCCTGGAATGGTTTTGCAAATCAATTAAGAATCAACAGAGAACCAAGATATAAACTCATGATCACAGAGTATAATGCCAAGAATGAGACTGCTAATCTTGCTTGAGGGTCTGTTATATCGGGGTTTATAATTTGACAACTACTCAAAAGGAGAAACCGGTTAAAGCTCACCAAGATCACGATAATGAAGTTGGAATGCTTCATATTGATGGAGCTAAATCTAAGCAAGGTTTCGGTACAGGGGCTGTTCTTAAAGGACCAAAAAATCAAACCGGTTTTATGTCTTATCGCTTGCAGTTTCCCTGCATGAATAATTTGGCAGAATATGAAGCATTAGTACCAGGATTAAAATTTGCTTTACATTACTTTGATCATGCAGATACGAAAGCTCGTGTGTTGGACTTGGTTGATTTGCAGGGTGGACGACTTCAAGCTGTGGAGCATTTTAGTCGACACCAAGAGACAGTCAAGCGTTGGCTTGACGAAAAGGCCAGGGTGAGCGCCTTCAATCGTGCAGACCTGGTGCTTCTATGGGACAAAGCCCAAGAAAAGAAAGGTAAACACACAGAGCTGCAACCTCTATGGATAGGGCCATACCAGATTGTCGAGATCCTAGGTAATAATGCATTTCGTCTACAGGACCTCGAGGGTAATTTTTTGAACCTTCCTGTTAATGGTCAATACCTAAAGCATTATTTCTCAGTTGTTCCATCCAATACATCGTTTGAATAAATCACAAAGACGTTGTAACATGTGTATATATTGTAAATAAGCTTTGAAGTAGTTTGTTTTTATTTTATTTTGTTTGATTTTAAAGTTCTATGTTTTATCCTTTGGGGTCTGTACAAAGTAGTTTTATTTTATTTTATTTTGTTTGATTTTAAAGTTCTGTGTTTTATCCTTTGGGGTCTGTACAAAGTAGTTTTATTTTATTTTATTTTGTTTGATTTTAAAGTTCTGTGTTTTATCCTTTGGGGTCTGTACAAATTTCTTTTAGCTTTTAAAGCTTTGTTTTTTTTAAGGTTTTGCCTGGGCAGAAAAGAAAGAATCAGCCTTTAAAAATTGTTTTTATTCTGAGTTCAAAATCCTGTGTTCATTTTGTTTTATTCTAATTAAGAGATAGTCTGCTTAAACTGAATAGTGGAACTATTTTGTTATTTAGAACAACAATAGAAAGATAATTGGATTTTGTGTCTTGCTTGCCACAATTATTTTAATTATAAAGAAACTACTATACTGTTTGGCTGGAGAAACTCCCAGGGAATCCAAGAAAAGTTGGTCGTAAGAGGGGACTCTGATTTGTGAAATTATTTAAGTGTCCATAGAGGCTATCGGTACCCAGGCTTTCCAGATCGATGAAGAATATAAAAAAAATTGTTTTTAGCAAGGCTTTCCAGATTTCGGTATATTTCAAAAGAGAGAGAGAGAAGGTGAAAGTTGAGCAAGGCAACATAAAACTGGCACTCTTTTATTTCCCACACAAAAAAAAAAAGGGAAGAGAAGAAGTTATGTAATGAAAGAGATAGCCAAGGCTCCAGAAGATGTTTTCTTTTACCAAGTTGTAGATACCACCTCATAGTTGTGGATCAGGGTCGTGAAAATCTAAAGAGTAACTCTATCGTAAAAGGCTAAACTAGTAAACAGAGCCCTACTCGGTTTCCCCTTTCACAATCTAGAAAAGCTGATCAATCCAGAGTACAACATTCGAAGGCCCAGTCATTCTTGAAGAAAGTTTTATACGCTTATAATTGCACATCAGAAATCTTCCTTAAGTGATTCAACCTAGTATGTCCTTGGGAAATTTTAACAACTATCAGGTAGTAGTTAAATTATTTTGAAGAATATTTGTGGCAAAGCATGGTACATGGTCTATATTGTTTTGAAACTAGAGTCTTGGATTCTAAAATAGTGCTACTATTTTACCCGTAGATATCGCCATTTGTTGAGAAGCAACACACCCCCACTAAAAAAATGAAATTCCATCCTTTGAAAATATTTAGCTTTCATTTTTCCGTAGGGACCCTCTTGATGTTTTTCAGGTTTTTATTCCAAATTTTGCTTGCCTCCTTCTTCTTCTTCAAGTTTTGCATATACCAAAGTATCTAAGTAGGCTTGCATATGGCTTTGATTTCAATTTAGAATTCATTTTTAAAATGTTAGAATCATTTATGAGTAAAGAAAATCTTTCACTAATATGTAAAAAAATGCAGAGTACAGATGAACAAAATCATTAGAGTCAACCTACATTTTTTGGAGAATTGGCAAAGTGGAAGTCACTTGGGAACGTCGCGATTTTGTGACAATTTCCATTTTTGGAAACGTCGCGATATCGTGACATTTTCCATTTTTGAAAACATCGCGATATCGCGACATATTTTGGTAGAAAAGGCCAAGCAACTCCAAATCACCGTTTAAACCAATAAACACGATCACGTTTGAAACAAACCGATCAAAACGTCGCGATATCACGCTTTAAAACAAAAAACACGATCGTGACAAAACCAACACACCGAACACTAAAACACGACATCACAAAAAACAACCCACAAAAAAAAAACCCCAGAACCCATCGCGACAGTCACAAAACCACACAAAACAACAAATCACGATCGTGACATGTCACGTTCACAAAAAGGCAAGACCAAAGAACTCACGAAATCGCGACATGTCACAAAATCATGACATTCATTTCAGAAAACAAAGAAAGCATAAACGTCGCGATATCCGACACCATCAAATCAACAAAACCGCATCACGACATCATCAAAAAACAAAACCCAAAATCATGACACATCAAAACAAAAAAAACACGACCGCGACATCACAAAACAAGAAACCACACAGAAACAGACCCAAAAAAGGAAAGACATCACGATTCGACACGAATCGTGACATGTCGCGGTTTCACGACAAAAGGCCAAAATGAAAAGCAACTTGAGGAAAACGTCACGTTATCGCGACACGTGTCAAAAAAAATCAAGCCGACATATAATGAGCATTAGGGTTTTAATTTAATAATATTAAAATGCTAATCTTGGTTTTGTCTTTTGCAGAAAGCCATCTGGCAGTTGCATACTA
This sequence comes from Wollemia nobilis, assembly GCA_028583015.1. Lineage (NCBI taxonomy): Eukaryota > Viridiplantae > Streptophyta > Pinopsida > Araucariales > Araucariaceae > Wollemia > Wollemia nobilis. The sequence goes on from JAQPPZ010002449.1 coordinate 7,440,363, forward strand.
GCGGAAGTAATGGCGAAAAAGACAAAAATAAGCGCGGATCAAGTGAAGGCCGTCAGATGGAAATGTGAGATGCCGAGAATTTTTGGTCCATCCAGATTTTACAGATCTGGCCGCAAAGAGACTTTACGGTGACTAAGCAGCTGCCTCATTTAATGGAATATGTCGGCAATTGACCGAAAAATGAAAATATCTACACATAGTTACCAAAATTTGCCGATGGACGCATTTAACAAGAGAATTTATGGTGAAAGTAATGGCATGCAGAGAATTTCAACTCAGAAGCGGCTCTGCGAAGATAAAATGTCAGAGAAACCAGTGACTCATTCCGAATTTCTCTGAGGAATTAATGAGACGCTCCGGCAGATGCACCAGAAAGATGAAGATATTTACTTACGCAGTGCCCATTTATGGAATATATCGACGACCGACCAGAAAACGAAGATATTTACTTGTAGTTACAGATGGATGAGAATAATATCAGATCATGCCTTCTCCATTTATGGCAAGTAACTGCACTAAGATTTGTAGAATGGTTAGGTTTTATCAAAACTCTATTTTAAAAGACCTTATATTGTAAAACCTGGGTAGTAGATTTTAAGTGATAAGATTTAGGGTTTTGGAAGAAGATATTTCTGAAAAGATCAGGGTTTGTCCTGAGTCTATATATACTTCTTTCGGATGTAAATTCAGGAGGCAAAAACTTAGAAATAAAAGCTATTGGAGCAATTTCCTGCAAATCTTGTTTGAATGCTTTGTTTTGGACCTGGAGTTGGTGTAGTTTCATTTTTTGTGATAGCATGGCCAAGAGCCTAATCTCTTTCAAACTGTGATAAGTTCATCTTCTTTTGTTTTCATTTCATTAAGGTTTATTTAATTTATGTTGTAGATCTGTGTTATCAAAGATTGGGTATGCTACTAGGCTTCATTCTTTTTATTGTATGCTAGGGAAAATTACAGATTTAAGGTTCAAGCCTGTTCTAATTGCTCTGTCCTCATCTGTGCGAGCTAAACTACTGGTGAGAGATACCAATTTCAACTGACTTTCCTTCTGTTTGTGATTTTCTTTCAGATCTATTTTTTCTCTGTCTTATGCTCTTAGTGGAAGGTGATCTTAGAAAGCTGGACACTTTCCTCTTTGATTTGTTCTATTGTGAAGCTAACCGGTATAACTAAAATTGGTAGTTTTGGTTTTGCAGCTAAGTTAGGTAAACTTCTCTTTCTCGCCCTACTCTACTCTCTCTGTTCCACTGATTGAATGATCCATTTTTATTTTCTTTAGAATTTGTCTTTTATTTAAAACTGCTAAAACATAAAGAGCTAGATCAAAGAACTGATTGTAAATCTGAGTGTCCACAAAGATAACCAATTCCAAAAACATTACTTGAACAAATTCCAGAACCCGTTGTAAGGTAACAGACAGTCCACTTGAAAACTATTCCAGAAGCAAAAAAGAGTGAATAGACATTCGACCCAACTCTGTAACTCACACCTTGGATATCCAGCAAGATCCTAAAGTGAGTGGGATTTATCCCTTATAAGTGTTATCGGGATTTCATGCTCATTCTTCATAGGGTGTGTATAAAAGTCGAACCAACAGGACCTCTCTTGAATGAGTGTGGGTTGTCTCGGATGGACCTCTTGCCTATGTGTCTTAGAGGTAGGGACCCTCTCTCTCAAATTTTTCTGGAATAGCTTGTTGGTCTGCTATTTTATTCTTTCTTTCTCAAGCTGGTGCAAGCGATCTAGTTGCTCTTTATCCCACCAAAGCTACTTGAAATGAGCTTGGCATTCTGTGTATCTTGCAATCGCTTGCCTAATTTGATCCATAGTGCGAGGCCCAGGAGGCCTATGAGTCTCACCTTGGGGTCGACCTTATCCAAGGTACTCTATGTTCTCGATAGGGTGCTTGCCTCTCTTGAGGTTCACCACATTGACTTGAGGCTCAGGCTGGAACATGTGTTCATTACATTCAGCTGGCGTAGAGGCACATTGGGCATGCATGGTATATTTTTCCTAAGGAAAATCTGGGATCTCCTCATGTCTTCCCTCCTGGATGAGGAAAGGTAGGGCTGAGTTGGCTTGCCCAGACCGACGAGTGTCATTCCCATCGGGATGCAAGAGCTGCTATATCCTATCAAGGTAGCACGAAGGTAAAGTCATGTCGACTTGCTCTGGCCAATGTGTGAAGTCATACTCCTACCTTTGCTTAGGTGTGCCAGCCCTAGTGGGTATGCGAATGTGTGGCACCGCTCTATCTAGTAGTGCCTCAGTGCACAGTTGCCTTTCACCAAGGAATGCCTGTGAGATATCTACATACCGAGAACACTCTCCCAAGTAATGGTCATCATCCCTCGAGGTGTCCTAGAGATGATCCCTTCAGAGATGAGGCTCATTCCCTGATGTCTTGGGGCTAGGTGGAGGGGAAGCTTGCCAAGGAGGTATAACCAAGTCCCTAGGGCTATATCGAAGAGGATTCATGTCTCCTAATCCACTCTCCACAACTTTTGACCCTAATTGGGCTTGGCTATAGGTGCACAGCATTACGCTCCTCTATTAGTACCCCAAGATAATTATCTGCTTTACAAAGTCATTAATAAAACAGTATACAAGAAATAAAACACTCAATAAGACATATGATTATCTCTTTTAAGTTTTAAGTGTGAATCCCTAAATTGTTTCATGTGTTTCAGATGTGTTGTTTGTAAATAATGACCTTGTGTCACATGTTTGAAATATCGTTGGATTGTAATATCATGTTCAATTGGATTTCACCTATATACTCGTAGCTCAAAAACCCGACTATGAACTCTAGGTTGTGTTATCCCACCTATAATGTGTGGTGATGAGGTCCACACATGGCTAGAGAGCACAGGTCCTACCAATTCCTCACCCAGTTCACCCGCAGTCTGCGATACACCTCCCCGAAGGGTGATGCGTGCTATAACCCATGGGATATGATAGATATTGGAATCAACCTTGGCAATATGGATTGGGTTCATGGGATTTAAGCCAAGTGTATGGATATGAAACCCACCGTAAATTGAACTCTACTACTGGATGGTATTGAAGTCCACTTCACTAGCGTTTACATGAATCATGGTGTGTGTGGTTCATTATTATCCAAGAAAGTAAGCAAAGAAGCAATCAATCCCTATTCACTAAATGCATGCAATAGGTGCATTTTAATTTTAGAATAATAAGATAAGGAACCTACAAATTTACGTTATGAATGCAAATCCTACATGCTAACCTACCCAATGGGTAGGCCACAAGTAATTAAGCCAAACAGATGCATTTCTACTATAAGTTCTTTTTTATTTTCCTTCTACATTTTGCTATGTGATGTTATAAGAAAAGAAAAAATGGAAAATTTTAACCTTTCTATGCAAGCAAGTGAAGAAATAAAACTCATTTTGATAGTCTCTAAAAATATAACATAAAATCAGAGGGTTTAGGCACTTACCTTGTCCACTTTGAAGCATCCAAATTCTGAAATTTTGGGCAGAAATCTCTCTGTTTCACCACCGCTCCAAGGTGGGGTGAGCAGCAGTTCCACCACCATCCCAGTGTGTGCCAGATAAATCCTCTGCCATCGTTCCAGGGTGGGGAGGGGAGCACCTACAACACAAAAAGGGCAAAAATGCAAGAAATAAGTCAAATTTTCACACAAATCAAAAGGGACAAGGGTCCCACCGTGATCACCACTAAAGTAGGGAAAAAAAGTGGACCAAATTATATGGAAAAATAAGCATATCTACCCCATATCACTAATGAGCATAAAAAAGGAAGCATGTATGCAAAAGGAAGCAATACCAAACAAAAGGAAATGAATCTAAAGAAAGTCTTTTCTCATTAATTTTTTGGATCCAATACAAGGTTACAGCAGTCCCCTTGAGGTCTCAAAATGGTGATACAATTGTTACAATATTGGGTGCCCAAAGACCAAGTCTTTCACGGAATCCGGGTGCACATCCAATGTTTCTTCGCGTACCCACAATCAAGGTGGGAGATCCAATGCCTCTTCTACTTGTATCTAGGTTCTATGATGTATGATATTTCTTCCCAAATAATTATGAGAACCTGAACCTGCACACAAGGAAGCAAAAGAGGACAAATAACAAGGGTGTATGGTGAAAACATGCAATCCCCATAGGGGCAAAATGGCATATGAATTAAAAGTGCATCAAAAGATATCCAAATGACTTGAAAATTTGCATAAATGTTAAAAGGGATTTTTTGGGAATATATAACCCAAAAAATATCAGAAATTGCACCCGTAGACCCCTCTATTAAGCGTCGCTCGCCTGCAACCTACGAAAAGGACAACAACAAAATATTGAACCTGCACTCATCCAAAACTCATGAAATCTGGTAAGTATGCATAAATTGTCATTTAAAGAAAACCCATATTGTCATATTTTCCAATTGGATCCCGTATCCACCTACATCAAACTAGGGTGCCCGGATGGGCCTTACGAACCTACGAAAACTTAAAAATAGCATAAATAATTAATTTTAACTCAAAATTATATAAAATTTGGACTGTAGAATAATGGAATAATTTTGAAAATAAGAAATTAAAAATAGTAAATAAATTTCTTATGAATATACCCTCATCTCGGGGGGAGCGATGATGATTGCAACTATTTGGGGGGTACCCTAGGATGGGATAACCACCAAATCCGGTCAATTTTTGTTACAAAACCACTAGAATATCTTCATAAACTACCTAATGTGTGTTTTAGTTGAATTTGGTGAAGAAATTCACCCGGATGGAAAAGTTACGCTCGGATTACCTTCTTGAAGTCACCTGGTAACCTCCTTGGCAAAAGGGAGATTTTGAGGGTAAAAAGGTGCAATAAGGTGAGGGGAAATCTTGGAAGCACTCCATTGCATATCATAAAAATCCTTTCCATTATTTTTGTGTGGATATGGAACCCATTTTATGGCCCAAAGGGGCTCATGTGCAAAAAGGCATGCAAGGGCATGCATGGCAAGAGGTGCCACTTGTCAAATGGGAGGCATGCACTGGGTGTGGAATAGGATATCCTAATTTGACCCTCATAAAGATGGATGTCATAATGATTCCCTGTCATCTACCTTGCATGCTCTGTTTGGGTGGTCAAATGGTAGTTTTTGGATACCATTTGGCCGAATTTTGACTTTTTTTGGGTCAAACTTCACCACCGTCCCACCTTGGGACAAGGGCTCACCACCATCCCAAGGTGGGATGAGGAGCATCTACCCTCATCCTAGGGTGGTACGATGGTGAATTTTGGGCTAAAACCTCCCAAAATTGGACCGGTAGCCTCCAAAACCCTTTTCGGAGTGGCTAGAACCACTATGAGCCTCATGAGGGTTGCCCAAGGGGTCATATTATATCAAATTGATCACTGCTTGTGGATGCTTAATCGGGTTTACCACATTTTAGGATCTACACAAGTAGTGTAGGACATGTAGACAACAATACTGACAAGCGACTGGTTATAGGAGATTGAGAACTGATGATTGACCATAGACTAGGGACTGACAGTATGGACAACAAACTGACAGTGAGCATGGACTACAACTAATATAGGATAATAAGGAGGAATTTTCTAATGTGATAGGCATGTGGTAGGCGTAGAAAGTATGGGAAGTAAGGAAAATGTGCAAACTACAGATATAGATTGACATCGATGATGGCATATACTAATACCTTATGTGCCTCCCTCACTCTCTGTATATCATCTTGTAGTAGAAAATTTCCCTCACCTTCTTGGCTACCAATAATGACAACCATATCCTTTTCCTGGGCATACTTTCACTCTCACTCTAGTCAGTCCATCTCTCTCTTGAGGTGATCTACCTTAGCCCTCATTGTGTATCCCTTAGCCACTATCACATCCTTCATAGTAAGGGTCTAATATTACTTTGAGAGTGTAGTTTTAAGGCTCCTTGCAACCCCTCTAACCTCTTGGGCATGTCATATAAAATCAGGTCCATATCCCTCTACATGGTTGCTATCTTGGATTTGTAGCACCTCAACCTCCCTAGCTAGGTCATCCTAAATTATGGTCCCACTAGGTCCTACTACTTCCACTATAGGGACATCTCCTACTACCATGCTTGGCTTGAATTCTATTATGGGAGCATCTCTTATTTCTCCCACTCCCCTTGAGACAAATATAGTGATATGTGTCCTCATAACTATCACCATATCTATCTAAACCTATACCCATGTTTGCTTGGATAGGTTTGCACCCCTATAGCATTTCTTATATATGCATTGGATAACCTCTCAAAGTGTCAATTGCACCCACCAGTACATGAATTGGCACCTCTACACTTACATCGATGGGGAGGTCCTCTAGGGAATAATACACCTATACCATTTTTGTTATCCGAAGGCCACCTCGATATCATTTACTCTTGAGTCAACATATAAAGGGTTGTCTAGGTCCTCTTTAATGAACCTCCCCATACTAGGTTCTCCTATGAATCCTGATGGGTCCCTTTGCACCCACCTAAAACAATAGTCAACTAGATCTCGTATCTCCTAAACAATATCAAACTATTATTGTACTCGATTACACTGATATAGCTCCAACCCACCCTTCTCAATGGTGAACCATTGAATCCTCCTAACCCAAGACAAATCCTCCTTGTCATCGACCCATCTAGGGTGTAGAAACCATAGTTTCCATATGATCTAGTGTGCCCATAACTTATCTATCACCCACCTCCATAGTGATAGGATACCGATGTACATCCTCTCGACTCGCTCAAAGTGTCAACATCACTTCTATGATGCTCGCCACTCTAGGTTAGGTAATGGCCCTGATAGTTCATGGGATATTTTAATAACCATGTGCTCCTAGCACCACACCTAGAGCAATATCGTATAGACTAACCCTATCTATCACTTGTACACGATATTATATAATATCCTATACAAGTGGAGCAACACATATGGACCCCATGAAAACCTAACCTACTAGTACTACATGTCTACCACTACCTATGCTAGTGCCCATTGCAAGTGCCACCTGCTAATGTTGTAATGGTCCTCCCAAAACATATTTCATGATATTGGTATTTTTATATATTGAGCATCTATTTTATTCTTATGATTTATTATTGTTTGATATGGTGCTATTGATGGTATCTATTTTGCAAGTATAGGTCCTCGAGAAATAAAATAGGAAATTATGGTAGTGTGAATTATAACCATAGTGGGATATTCACTTTGGTAGGGATGAAAAATGTCCTAGCAGTGATACACTCATCAATGAATTAAGGGTAGATGAAAGCCCTTCATTCATATAAGTGTATTATGTATGTATGATTGTATGTGATGCATTATGCATGTGTGGTTGTATGTGATTGGAAGTAAATATCTGCATTTGCTTAAATTTAAAACTCTCCAATGGCAAGAAAAGTGCTACACCACATGGGAGCCATTCTTAACAAGTAGATGATAGCATCTGCTATCATCAAATTCCTTGTGGAGAAGAGGAGTTGGAGAAATATGTGAATTTTCTTAAATACATATTTTTATATTATTATTTGAAAATTAAATTATGATAAAATATTTATATATAAATAATAAAATGAATTTTATGATATTATATAAATATATAAATAATAATTTTTTTTATGATATTATATATATATATATATATATATATATATATATATATATATATATATATATATATATATATATATATATATATATATATATGTAAAGTGTGTGAATGTTAAAATATACCTAACATTGTAGGAAGCACTTGTTATAAAAATTATTAGAAGCATTTTTTATAAAAAATAATTAGAACATCCACTTGGTAGCTAAAACAAAGGTATTAGATGTCTCAATGCATGGTTTGTACACGCTCGTTGTTATTTTCTAAAACCTTCTATAAAATAGATTGCATTATTTTATTGCAGTTATGGTGTGTGTGGGGTAGAAAAAGGAACGAAAATAATTAAGAGGAAATATAGAAAGGTGATTCAATGGGTGTGTGTTACCATCTTACCAGCTCAGATTATTTTTATTTGCATATCATCTATGCTCTAAATTTTGTAGATGAAGTAAATTTTAGATTGGAATTTTTATTTTAGAAAATTGTTGTGGAATTACTTGCTCATAGTTTTATTGTTTGAGAAATAGAAAATGTGCTTTCCATTGTATGTTTTTTAAATTTGAAGTAAAATTTAGATTGGAAGTATTATTTTGGAAAATCGTTGTGGAATTATTTTCTCATTATTATATTGTTTGAGAAATAGAGAATGTGCTTTCCATTGTATGTTTTCTTTAAAGATGAAGTAAAATTTAGATTGGAAGTATTATTTTAGAAAATCGTTGTGGAATTACTTGCTCATACTTCTATTGTTTGAGAAATAGATATTGTGCTTTCCACTTTCCATTTGTTAGAAATGTTGTCATTGATGTCAAAAGCATATTGGCTCAATTTCATCATCATTAAGGACATCAAGTGGTTTTTCCAAAAGCAATAAGGTCTTGAAAAGGAATAGGATATAATATTTATTTTTAATATTATATGCCTAAAAAGGCCCAAAGGATGAAGACCCAAGGAAGGAGAAGTAAGTTTAAATTAAATAATAATATTATATTATTATAATATTTCAAGCCAAATAACAAGGTGAAGAAAAATAGGTTCAAGTTAAAAAGACCCATGAGTAGATTACAGAAGATTTAATTTAAATTAAAATATTTTAATCTTTGATTAAAATTATTAATTTAAATTAATAATGGGTGCAAAGGTTTTAAATTTAATAATTAAAATCTAATTCAAAATTTTAAATTCAAATTCCGTCGACGTGTAGAAGACAAGAGAATGTGTATTAATATAGGAAATCAATTTTATTTCCTATGTCTTGGAATACACACACCTTCGAATGAAAAATCGAGCGTTGCATTTGTTGGAGAAAGAGAATTTCATGTTTCAAAGTGATTGGAGGCTAAGGTGTAAGGCCATAATCATGGATAGAAATATCCACCGACGACAGTAGCTTAGGTGGCAGTTGAGATAGTACTAAGGTTTGCAAGGAAGGGATCGTGGGTTCGATCCACGCGATAAATATTTTTTCTAGTGGAGAGGTTTTCATTTTTCGTGGAAACCTTTGTGAGGAGAATAAAGTGGAAAATGTGACCTAAAGTCTTATGTGGGCATGCAGTCCGGTTGGTATCATAGCTTGAGGCTAGGGTGTTGGAGAGGCTATGTTGTGTGTTCGAATTACGTAAAAAATATTTTGGTGGGCAGAATAGTTGAAAGGTATGTTAAAAATATTTTTACTTCTCCAAAGGTTGTGAATTTTGGAAATTGCTTAGAGGTCTTTGTAAGTTGAAAACCATAAGGTTGTTGAGGGAGTTATAAGGTAAAGTAAATTAAAATATTTTTATTTTAATTTTTGGTGATTGAAATTTATTTTATAAAGTTGGAGTGATAAGGTGTATAAAGGAAATTGTTGTGTATTTTGTTATAATGGAAATGTTGACTTATATTATGTAAGTTTGAAGATTATAAGGTGTACCAAAATATTTGATATTTTTGTATAGTAAAATTATTATTGAGAAAATTATTTTGTGGAGATCTTGAGATAGGTTGTGGCTACCTAACCCTAGTGTTGGCAAAGAATTGTTTTTTGTGGTTAAGACAAGTTTTGAAGACATATCTCCATCAAAACAAAAGGTATGGGTACATCTTCCTTGTGAGTAAAATATTATTGGATTGGATGTTGTGAATGCTAAGTTGGAGTGAAAAGGATTGTTTGATAAGCATTGTTGAATTTGGTTTTGAGATATCCAATATTGATTTTTGAGGGTTTTTTTAGAATGAAGGTTGATGCTAGAAACCTTGTTTGATAAGCATTGTTAGAAATATTGAGTGAGCCTTCATGTGCTTGAACTAGGGTTTGTGAAAGATCATGAGTATCATTGTTATGTGAACTATCTTGAACTAGGGTTTGTGAAAGATCATGAGTATCATTGTATGTGAGGTTTGTTTGATAAACATTTTTGACTAAGATTTTATTGAGTGATTGGTTGAGTGGAGTTGATTGAGCTTAGTTGATTTTAAGTGTTGGAGTGATAGTTCAATTTCTATGAAAAATATTGTTCTTTACTAATTTGAAAAAAAGTTTGAAAGTGATTGAGCATTGTTGAAACATATTAAGTATCTAACAATTCTCTATATGTTTATGTGGCAAAGCAAGAGAGATTGAAAGTGATAGTGTGTTTGAGATTGTGAAACATATTGAGTCTCTAAAAATTATCTATATGATTTTGTGGATAAACAAGATTCTGAGTGAAACTTGTGAGTGTGATTGAAAGAGGTTTTCTGTGAAATATTGAGTTAAGTTTTGTGTGCAAGTTTTGTAATTTATTTGAGCAAGATTTTGTGAGAGCTTGTGAGCAAATTTGAGTAAGTCCTAGAGAGGACTTAAGAATAGAGTTGAGGAAGCTTTTTTTAAAGCTTAAGGATAAATTTGTGTGAGCTCTTATGGAAGCTTACAATCAGATTTGAGGTAAGTCTTGGTAAAGAATTGAGAGTAGTTTAAGCAAGTCCTAGAGAGGACTAGTGGATAAATTTGAGGTAAGTCTTGGTGAAGACTTGTTTGAAAGATTGGACAAGTTCTAGTGAGATCTTGTTGAGCAGATTTGAGGTAAGTCTTGGTGAAGACTTATGGACAAATTAGTGTAATATTTTGTGGAAGATTACAATGTAGACTTGAGGTAAGTCTTTGAGAAGACTTGTGAGTAGAGTTGTATGAGTGATTTGTTCAAACCTTGAGTTAAGGTTTGGGGCAGATCTAGCAGAGTTGATTTGTGATTGAATCAAGCTTTGTGTTAAGTCTTGAGGACAGATTTGAAGACATAGTATGGTAACAATTTGAGGATAGATTTATGCCATAGCAGATACAGAGATTGAGCAGATTTGTGCTACATCGAAGGACTATGTTTAGTGTAGATCAAATACAGAGATTGAGTAGATTTATGCTAGACCTAAGGACTGTGTTTAATATATATTTGAGATAGAGTCGAGAGCAAGCTTTGGAGGTAACAAAATAAAGGAAAATAGTCTCCAGTGGATAGAGATCCATTTACTAGGGTAGAGAGGATAGAGGTCTTAAGTGGAGAGAGATCCACAAGCCAGACCAGTGGAGGCAATAATATTCTAGAGGATCACCAGCCAGAGCAAAGGGGAAGGAGTTATCTTGTGGATAGAGATCCACAAATCAGCTAAGGGGATTGGTGTCTCCTATGGATAGAGATCCATGAAATTGATTAAGGGATTGGTGTCTCCTTTGGAAAAATATCCATAAACATTGTAATAGAGAAAGGATTCCCAAGATATTTGTTGAGAAAAATTTAGTGAAAATTTTTCTTTGTGGAGTAGCCCACATTGGGTGAACCACGTTAAATTGGTGTATCTATTGTGTGTGGTGATTTATGCATTGCTTTGATTACTTCTATTGATATTGCCATTGATATATTGCATAATATTGTTTGGTAAAGAAAAGTAAAAAGTGGTCTTATACTGTTCACCCCCCTCTCAGTATAAGCTTGTGTTCTTCACCATTGTATGTTTTCCTTAAAGATGAAGTAAAATTTATATTGGAAGTATTATTTTGGAAAATCATTGTGGAATTACTTGCTTATAGTTCTATTGTTTGAGAAATAGAGACTATGCTTTCAAAAGTGTATCTTTATTAAAAAAAAAGGTTAAAAAAATTATATTTTTAGAATCAATAAATTATAGAACTCTGTCTCATCACCTATTATATTCAGTGTGTAATCAGACTTATCTATGTTTGAATTGTGTGCCATTTCTTTACTTTTTCCTCTATTCTATTTTGAAGTTCAATGGTTGCTGGTATTTTTTCAATCATATTTTTGGTGTATATAACCTTTCGTAGCTTATACCATTCGTTCCTTGTTTTGGGTTGAATTTATCGAGAAATGACTTTCTGTTTGACAACCCTATTAATATTTGCATCTTAGGCCTGTATAACTTGGTATTAATATTTTTATTTCATACTGAGTACCTATGGTATGAATGATGGATGAATCTCTTCAAAATAATATTTTTGTTATGGTGTAACAATGAGTGCTACTCATTGGTTTATTAAGAGGAAGGTTTGATAGTTGGAACCTCGGTTGGGGGCATAGGGGAATGAGACTTGGTTAGTTGAAGGATCTACAAAAGTAAGTGATGTTGTGGGGTAATCTATTATTTTGGTTTAAGTTGGTGGTAGGTTTTACTAGTTTAGCTAAAGGAACTCCAAAAAAAGGTTGGTATACTGGGTGGAAGGCTAGGGTTAGTTGAAGGAGCCATAGTTAGGGGGATGGGTGGAAGGTTGGATCATTTGAAAGAGGTGTAGTTGCTAGTATTGTTGGTGGTTGAAAGGCTAGACCAATTTTGTGGTTGGGGGCTTGGGCATTGTTTGTTTAGGTAATTGTTTCTTCTGGGTACCTCATAGTGAAGGGCTCTAGGATTTTACATCCTATATGGGAGAAGAGGGTGCTTCATGTGCTATTATTTTATGCAGTTCCTTGGTTTGTGTTTATGTAGTGGGTTTGATTGGGCATCAACTCTTCTCAGAGTGAGATGGTAAAGTTTTAAATTTCTAGTGCCCTTAGATATTTTAAATATCAGGGTTTCTTCCTCTAAATCCTACGTTTTGGGTACCTCACGTTGGAGGGTTCTAGGAATTTACTTCCTATTTGTGATAGATAGGGATTTTCATTTACAGATATCTCAGGAAGATCTTCTAGATGGTTTTTTATGTTGTGGATTATGCTGACAAGTATTTTTACTTAAGTTGACTATTATTATGAGGGGTCTCCTATTACGTGCTTTGTTGGATGGAATTGTTGATAAGGAAAACATGATTCCCCTTTTATATTTTCTAGTTTAGATGGCAAATGCTTCGGTTTGGGTGGTTTTTATTTGTAAATTTATTCTCAACCGATAGCATTTTTTTTTTCCATGTGTTTCTTCTAGGTATCTAACATCTTGCAAGATCAATTTCCATGCTTCTTCAGGGATCCTTGTCTTTGGTTTGTTTTGGGCGGTATTCTGATCCCCAAGATTTTTTCAACTTTGAAACTTTTTTTGGATGGGATCTTGTTGAAATCCGGATTTTGAGCGAGTACCCTTGGGGTTTCACACACTGTTATTTTTTGGGCATTCAATAACTATTTGTTTATTTATTTTTAGATCAATTGTTTCTCTCTCTTTGAGCTTATTGAATATCTATTTTTTTAGGTTTGGGGACCCTTGGAAAATCCCTCTGTAAAAGGTTTGGGGTGAAATGATTAAGTATTGATAATTAAGGAATATTAGGAGTGCTCCATTATGTGTGCTTCATTATTGATATGATAGAATATGATATTTTTCCAAATAAAAATTCTTCTACCTTATAGTTATAATGGAAAACTAAAGGTGCTATCTTACCAATAGTCAATTGGATTATGTACAATTGACCTTAAACTTCCATTACATAATAGCTATAATTTTGATGGAAGTTTATAAAATCTATTTATAAATATGGCTTGAAAGTTATATTAGGAGTATATAAAACATTTTAATTTAAATGTATGTTCAATAGTTCTTTAAAGTAATTGTACTTATGAGTAGTTCTTTAAACTATTGTACTTCATTTACATGCTTTAATAGTTCAAAATTTTCTTTTATTGAAATAAAAATTTGATTATGGATGTCTTTTCCTTATATAGTTTTTAAAGTAAAGTAAAGAAAAATTATAAAGTTCTTTCATTATGAAAATAAATTCTTTGGTTCTCTCATTAGTGAAAAGAAAAACAATAAAGTGTTTTTATTATTCGATTATGCTGATATTATATTTATAACCTCCATTTTAATTTAAGAAAAGAAAAGTGAGTATATTAACTTAGGATTGATTATTTTTCAAGTTATAAACTTCTATTATTTAAATTAAAATTATTTTAGATTATTTAAGTTAAATATTATAATAAGGATTAAGTAGAGTCTTACTCTACAAATATTTTTTTTAATTAAATTATACTTTTAATAATATCAGGAGTTTATTAATTAAAATATACCTTTAATAATATCTAGAAGAATAACGAGATAAGTGTGAGTCTAATTACTTGAAAATTAAATAATTAAAACTCTTTTTGAAATATTTACCTCTAGAATATTTAGAATAATCTTATGTCAAATAAATTCCTTAATATCGAGGAGGATGAAAATCTGAACTTATCCTTAAAATCATTGGGAAGGATGAATAAAACCAAGATGCCCTATTTTAGAGATTAAAATTATGGTAATCATTGCAAATTGGGAATGGCCTATATGAATGGGTGGTATGGGATGTCCATCTAGGTCATTGTACGAGTAGTACGATGGTGGCCCTTGTATGAAGTTATCAAATAAGGAATCTTGGTGGGATAACTATGAATACAAGATGAGATTGCCTAGTTAGCGAATCTTGGTGCGAGAAATATGACTCCAAGATAAGATTCCATGGTAATTTTGTATGGGACAAATATCTGTATTATTTGTAATTTTATCAAGGAAATCATGATTAGTGCCAAGCGAATGGCATGACCTTAATTTTCCATGGTGCTATATATTAATCTATATGAATGATATCCAATTAAGCACCATAGGATTTATGCTATAATCCTTACATGTTTGGCAACATATGAGTTAAGATATCCTCAGGGTTCCACTTAACATGTGAAGGAAGGGAGTTATATGTCCACCCTCTAAGTGTTATATTCCATAGAGGATAACCCACACTATGATTTTGGCTTCACAAGAAAAGAGGGTGATATGGATAGAATAACTAAGGGCACATTTTACAAGACTCGACCAGTATCGTCCACTTGGAAGGCCAACTACAACAATAAAATTTCCAAATATGGTACTTATTGCTAGGTATTGATTACTCATGGGTACAAAATCAAAACTTAAAAAAAAAATTACCCCTGTTGAACCACCTTCCTTATTTTTCAAGGTGAGTTTAGATCATTACAACTTGGGTGCTTATGGCTGGGATTTCACAAATGTGGCACATCAGTAGCCCAACCATTACCCCATAAAGCATAGTAGTTAGTGCCCCAAATCCATATCATCATGGCATATCATCGACATGAAGCCCACTTTGTTGGATTTTATATGCTAGGTTCCTCGATAATATTTACAATGTTACCTGTGGTACCCACACTCTAAGATCATCCTCCCCCTGATGGGGATCCTCAAGATTTTCCACATGTCCTCTAGTATGATGATCATCTCACCTTTGGGTAGTTAAAAGGTGTATGACTTTAGATACAACCACCTCTCCACCAATGTTATTATTAGTGCTCTATCTGCCTCAACCTGAGGTATCTTTTCTAAGTGCAATATCCAAAACCACCTGTAGAGTGTCTCTCTCTCCCATTGTGAGTTGTAGAACATCCTCTAAGGAGTTTGCCTACCACTCCTTGATCTCGAGTAAATCATGTTGCACTCATAAATATTAACAATTTTTTTATTAGTTTCATCATAATAATAAATAAAAATTCATTAAAAAAGTCAAAGTAACATAAGCAAAATTTATAACAATGCATCTCTCTTTTCTTCCTCTCTTTTCTCTATTTTATTTTCCTCTTTATTTCTCTTATTATATGAATTCATGCCCCATATTTCCAGGGAACAGATTTAGTCATTGTCGATGTATGGCCAAATTTGCAGTCCTTAAATTTGTGTCAAGTGCCCACATGGAAAATTCCTTTTAAAAACCTAAAAAAATCCATAAAAGTTAAAAAATGTAATAAAATCCTAATCTAGAGGTTGGATTTTGGTCCTTACCCATGCTTTCTCTACTACTATACTAGCCTCGCATCTCGTAATGGCTAAATGGTGTGTGGGAAGTACCATTTTATTTTTTCTCCTCCTTCACATGATGAAAATGATTTTTATTTTCACCCCTTTTCCCTTTTTATCCCTCTTTTATTTTTCATTTTTTTTTGTTTCTTTCATTTTGCTACTTTGCTTTCTTTTGTCTACCATTTTGATTTTATTCAATAATTTTGCAATATTTTTGAAACTTGAGGGGACACCCCAATCTTAGGGACATTAATGTCATTAATGCTTCATTAAGCATGTAAAATTTTAAAGTGTTCAAAATGACACATTTTTTGCACCATCCCTTCGTCTAAACCAAATACCCCTTTTTGTGTTCACCATTTTTCATCCATAGGTGTCGACATCTTTCTTTGACACATTTATCAAGCCATAAATGCATCAAAGAGGGGGTAAAATGTAGACATGGAAAATTAACCCATCTAAATGAGTCATTTTTACATAGAATTGCTAAAAAGGCTACTCAAGGTTGCTAAGTGCAAATTTTAGCTCCTTTTCCCTCTTTTATTTTGCTTTTTCTCCTAGTCTTGTTGAATTTATAGTCATCTAATATAAGGCATGAATTCAATAATTTTGAGTTTTTTTCTTGAAAAAACTAAATTTTTGGTCAACCTCTATGACGTTGGATCTTGCCCAAGTTTGAGTTTTTATTTTACTTCTTAAAACCTTTCTAAACCCCATATAAATAGAAGGTATTAATCTCCATTTCCCTCTAAGATAACCTAGATGAGATTTATCCTTTTCTAATGCTCTCAAGATTTTTATGCTTTTGGTATGTATCTTGTGATTTTTTGCTAGGATAAGCAAGTGGATAAGCCTTGATGATAGATTATGCACATCATTATCTTCTAGAGAAGGAAAAAATGTCTTCCACCTTGGTTGCTTCCTTTGCTCTTGCTTCCTCCATAGGCCTATTAGGTTTTCTTTATGCATTATTAGTTTTTAGATCATTGTAATTGCATTTTGCATTCATAGGTCAATTTAGAAAATATTTATGCAAATTTGTGCCCCTCCAATAGGGGGCACATAATTGATTTTCTTCTTTGTTTCTAATTTTTGCATTAGGGGTAAATCTAGGGTGGAGATTATTTAGAGACCAAGGAAAGAATTAGGCAAAAATATTACTTTAAGAATATATAGATTCTCTTGATGCAATAAAAATATTTAGGATAAGAACCCTACCCAAAGGATCATCAATATAAAACTTAATATCAAATAGTTTGCAATTGATATTAATTTATTTTAGATAGTTAGTCAACAAGGAGAATTATGTAAATTTAAACGCTTGGTTGAAGCCTTATCCTCTTATATCTAAATTAAAATGATAACCATTGACTCAAGAATGCCTAGCTTGTAAAGGTCCAAAATTCAAATACTATATTAATATAAGCAACAACTCTAGATCATAGATTTCTTTTAATAACCTGGTGGAAGGAGAGAAAAACAAAATGCATTTAAAATTCAAAAGATGCTTCAAGAGTTTTATTTATTTAATTTTGCATGAAAATATGATTTGGTTTGAAATCTATCAGAGGATGGTAGGTACTTGATAATTTGGGATATGAGGATTTAGAGCAATTAAAATTTCCTACTCCCAATATTTTCCTTGAAATAAATTTAGCCATTAGAGGTTCTTCTTAAGGTCTCAACATTCCTTTGGTTAGCAACTCAAAGTAATATTTTTATAGAAGATATTATACAAAGAAGAGGATATCATGGACCTTTTAGATGTGCCTTGTGTGATAAGGGTTTAAATATATCAAATCAATTACTTCTTTGTTGTCTCTTTGCTCACACTACTTTGGATTTTTAAAAAATATGAAAATATGTTGGGTAGCTCCATCAACATTGAAAGAGTTGATGAAATGTTGGATTGATTATTTCAAAGCTAAATCATTATGTATTTTGTGGAGGATTGACCCTACCATTATTTTTTGGAATTTATGGCTTGAAAGGAATAATAGAATTAAAAAAAATCTCAAAATTATGCCCAAGTTTGGAACAATATTATTGCCTTTGTTATAGAATATTTGGAAATATGGTGCTCATCATGGAAAGTCTAAGTGTAGAAAAAGAGGTGGTAAAAACTTGGCTACATGATTCGAATACGTGGAAAAGTCATCTATGATAATGGAATCAAAACAAAGGATCTACTTTGATTTAGGGTAAAATGAAAATATCCAAAAAAATAGATTTATTAAAATTAATTTTGATGGTGCTTCTAAAAGAAATCTAAGAAAAGCTAGTGGAGGTGGTGTTTTTAGAAATAATGAAGGAAAAATTCTCCTCACTTAATCAGAATCATATACAACTAACAACTATGTAGAGGCTAGAACACTTCTTACAAGGATCAAAATTGCAATAAAAAAAGATGGAAAAATATTTCAATTAAGGGGGATTCACAAATTATCATCCATGCTATGAGAAAAAGGGGATGTGGGGATTGAATAAAAAATAATTTTATTGTTGATGTTCATCACCTATTATTGGAGGCAATCTCTTCAGTATGTAAGTATATTTATCGAGCTGGAAAACAAGTAGTTGATAATTTAACCAATTGTGGTGTTGATATTCATTTTGGTGAAATTCAAATTTTAGAAGGCAATTGGTCAAGTGAGATTTTATCTCTTAATAAAAATGATGTCAACAAGTTGATTGTAAAAACGTAATACTTTGATGAAGTTGAAGAATATATTTAATAAAAAATATTTATGATAATAAGACATGTTATTTTAGTAAGGCTTATACAAGGGTATAAAATATCCCTCTTATTTGTAAATTTTTTCAAACTATAAATTTTGTAAATTTTTTCAAACTATAAAATAAAAGTTTATATTTATTTTTGAGAAAAAAAAAGAATTTTGAATATGGTTTAATTAACCTAATAACAAATGTAACATTTTGGTATTTTGATAAAAATAGAACGTAAACCCAAAACCTTTACTAATACAATGTACCAATACAAACCACATATATCTTATTAAAAAAAAATACAAAAGTTAAAACTCCCCAAAGGCCCAGGTTCAAATCTCTCCCCTCGCGTTGCGGATATGTTGTATATAAAAAGTTCCTCATAAAAAAAAACTACAAATAAAAATTTATTATAACATTATTTTCACTTATGCTTTTCAACCATATATAATATACAATTCTTCCTCAAAAATTTGGAAGAAAAGAAAAAAACATTAAAACCATGTTAAAGTGAAATTCTTCCTCTAAAATTTGAAAGAAAATTGAAAAAAAAAAAAAAAAAAACCATTAAAACCATTTGTCATGTCATGTTAAAGTGAAAATTACCTTGTTTAATTTCTCCACTAAAATCCTTCTTGTCAAATTTTCATTCTATTTTGATAACCTTCCTATCAAATCCAACTTGACCATGGTCAACATCATATCATATCCTCTCTATTTTAATAACCTTACTATCAAATCCAAACATCATATCATATCCTCTCTATTTTAATAACCTTACTATCAAATCCAACTTTTCATAAGAATGGTAATTCATGGTCAACATCATATCGTATCCTCCAAAAAGTTAGAAGATAATTGAGAAGTCACATAATCGTCTCACCGTGCATTATTGAGAACACAAGGATCCACTCCAAGCCCAGGGGACGAAGCGTACGCCGTTGGGCAAACCTTCCCATATCCCACTAATCTAGGTGGTGGTAGAGATCATGAGGTGTCCACGTCTACCACTTGCGGTAATTGACAAATCATCCCCTCAGAACGTTGCATATCCTAACCACCAAATCCACGGTCTTCCAACACTCGAAATTGTCAGAGACTTTCGACGCCCGCTTCGGACGTGGCTTTTCCCTCCTTCCTCCACGTAGGACGCTTAGTGCTTTTCCCACCCATCCATTAACTCTCTTCCTACGTCATTCGCTGACGTGGTTTACGTTCTGCATGGCTCTCCATCTTCTCCGACGTCTATAAAGAGCTCCCCTCCCTTGCCTTCCATATTCCAGAGCGAGAAAAGATGACGACGGTGAAAAAAGTTGCATTCAGAGTGTTGGTAACTGCAATCCTCTGTCTGTTTGCGGTGGGAAGTGTGGCGCCGCAGCAGCAGATGGAAATTCCTCGAAAACAAGATGGATTCGTGTACTACAACCGAGATTTCCCTAACAATTATTCTATTCTGGTTGAAGCATTCTTCGATCCTCTGTGTCCGCAAAGCAGGAATGCGTGGTGGAGTCTGAGCAAAATACTCGTCACGAGCCCCTACTCTGATTATGTCACGTTCAGTTTCCATACGTTTCCCGCACCGTATGTTATCTCTTCTCTCTCTCTCTTTTTTTGGTTTGAATACTACTTCCCTAATTGGTTATACCTGCGCCCAATATTTTTGTTTACAAAAAGTTTGCCAAGTTGAATATAGTCTGTTCGTTGATTTTATTTAATTTGAAACATTTGGGTATTGTATGGCTGAAGTCTCTGGTTTCTTTTATCCGTTTTGGCATGTGGTGCTCAAGTAGAAGATTATTGATTGTCCTGTTAACCATTGATTATTAATATTGTTGGAGGTTGGTAGGTTATTTCAATTTAATTTTTTTGAGTGTTGGGTCTTATTAAATTATAAGAAAATTTCTCACCAAAAAAATTAATTTAATCATTATGTAATTTTTTATTTATTTTATAAAATGAATATATGTATTTGGATTTCTATCTGCTGCTGTTTAATTAGATATAATATCCTTCAACATAATTTCAAGAATATGTATATTAAAAGTTGATTGTATTAAAGGTTTTAAATGTTTTTATTTTTAAAAGTAACTAACGATAATAAAAATACTCATGAATTCAGTCGTCATAATTTAATGAGGTGGGGCAATGCATACTATTTTTACGCGTAAATATCTTATTATATTTGTACAGTATTATAATTTTCATCTATATTTGTTATTAATTTTATAAGTATGTTTAAAAATAATAATCTAACATTGTTTAATTACTCGCTAGTGGACTGTCGTTTATAAAGTTATGTATACAACTTTAAAAATTAATTAAATAATATAAAAAGATTTATTTTTTAATTTATATTTTCTAATTTTTTAATAAAATAAATTAAACATTCTTATTTATATTATTGTAAACTATTTTTAAAATTATTATTAACTTTAATTATTTTTAAAATATCTTTTTATTAGTTATAGTTGTTAGTTTCAATATTTTTTTTTTATCAAAATTACAGTTTACAAAATTTTTACTATATAATTATTTTCAAATGAATGAATTAGTTTAAGGTTATTGTGGGGTGATAACTCACTAACCTTTCATCTTATATAATAAGGCATACCACAATTCCCTTGGACTTATGCCATGATAAGAAGATGATCATAGTAGGCCTTTATGCCTCTAAAGTAATGGGCCTGAATAAGGGTCATGCTTTTATTTTAATAAGGTATATGTGGTTTTTATTGGGACCATTCTCATTAAAATATGAAAATATTATATTTTTTGTTAGGTCAATTCAAGCATATACATCATGCTTGTTTATTAAATATAAATATTTTTTTCTATTAATATTATTTTTTAAATTTCTCAAAGTGCTATTGATTAAGATATGAAATCTTACATGGCCAGTTGCCTTCTAAAATTTGAATTTCACTAAGATGAATATCAACACATTGATTGACAAAATTATCTACAATTTGATTTCATTCTCTATAAATATGCTCACATTTCTAAGAGATATTCCAATAATAGATGATGAACATCAACAATAATATTATTTTTTATCCAATTGGCACATCCATTTTTGTTGATGACATTAATAATAATGTGTGAATCCCCCTCAATTGAGATATATTTTCTATCATTTTTTTATTATAATTTTAATCCCTCTAAGAAGTTCCATATTCTCTCCATAGTTATTAGTTGAAGTTCCATATGATTATTACTAAAGAAAGTGTTGCTTCCGTTATCTCAAAAAACACCAATTACACCTACTCTTCCTAGATTTCCTTTAGAAGCACCATAAAAATGAATTTTAATAAATCCAATTTTTGGACATTTCCATTTTACCCTAGATCAAAGTAGATCTTTTATTTTAATGTCATTATCACATATGACTCTTTCAAGTGTGTTCAAATTCTATAACAAGTTGTTACAATCTTTTTTATGCACTTGAGAATTCTTATGATGAGCACCATTTCTATAAATATTTAAAAAGATAAGCAATAATACGATTCCAAACTTCGACATGATTTTAAGATTTATTTTTAAAAATTCTATTTTTTCTTACAAGTCATAAAGTCCAACAAATAATGACAGGGTCAATCCTCCATAGGATACATAATATTTTATCTTTAAAATAATTAATCTAACATTTCATCAAATATTCCAATGTTGATGAAACTACCCATTATATTTTCATTTTTTTTTTTAAATGACTCCAAATGGTATGAGAAAAGGGACAATAAAGAAGTAAATGATCTAATATTTCCAAATACTTCTCACACAAGGCACATCTCCATTATATCCTCTTCTTTGTATAATATCTCTTGTAAAAATCTTATTTTGAACTACTAACCAAATCCTCTAATAAAAAAAACAATCTTCCAAGGAAAATCTTTGGAAGTAAGAAATTTTCAATGATCTAACTCCTTGTATCTCAACTTGACCAAGTATCCACCATATTTTGATAGATTCAACTAACTCATTCTTTTGTGTTAAAATTAGTAAATTAAAATCTTGAAGCATATTTTGAAGTTCATTTACAAATTTTTTGAGTTCCTCTCCTTCAATAATATTACTAATGATCTAGAGTTGTTTCTAGTAATAATATAGTCTTTGACCTTTGGACCTTTACAATCTAGGTATACTCAAACCAATGGTTTCCATTTTGAATCAAAGATAAGAGGATAAGGCTTCAACCAAGCATTAGACCAAAAATTTATATTATTATTCTCATTCCATATAATATGTTTATTAATTATAAACTATTTGATATGAAGTTCCATGTTGGTGATCCTTTGGATAGGGCTCTTTTCCTAAATAATTTTATTAAATCAAGGGTAATATTTTTACCCAATTTGTCCTTCATTTTTTAATAATCTCTACCTAAGTTTTTCTCCTATGGCCAATAATTCTACAAAGTCTACTTATCCAATAACCCTATCCCACTTATAACGAGAAAACCTAAATTTTTCCTTGCATTCCAAAGAAATTGTCTTTGAATTTTATCAAATTTATATGCTGAATTTTATCAAATTTATATGCTATACCTACTAGAAATATTTAAAGTGACATCATATAAATTGGGATGGGTTGCAATGTAGTCTTTGTGAGTTGTGGTATTTTTTTAACATTTCAAGTCGACATCCATCTAAATTTCCTTTTCTCTTTGTTTATGTGTTGAGGGTATTCTTTTTTTTTTGAAACCAACACTTTCATCCTCCTCAATTTATTTATTTTTAGATATTATTCTATTATTTATAGGTGTTTCTTAACTTAGGGAACTTGAAGTGAAAGGGATGACCTTGAAAACATATTATTCTTTAATATTCCTACGAAAACTTAAAGTGAAAGAGTTATCCTCTATAGTACTCCCTTTTTAATGCTTCCCTAAAGTTGTACTAGAAATCATCCATATTACTTTCTTTATTATTCTTCCCTTTAAACCCTAAAGTGAAAGGGATAAATTTTAATAATTGTTTTTAATTTCAAGGAGATGACATCTTTTTATATGATAAAAATTGAGAAAGTTTACCTAGATTGACCTCATCCACCTTATTCATTTTAAATTATACCTCTATTCTTACCTTAATTTCCTTTAGAATTTGGATTTGCACATTATGATTACTCATCCCTTGAGTCCTTATTAGTTTTTCCAAATTTCTTATCCCTTGGATACTTTTTCATTTATTCTAATGTTTACTTTAGTTGAACCATGAAATCCTTTGTCATTTTATGAGACAAAGTAGATTGATGTACTACTTTTTTGGGAGTAAAACTTATTTTATCTTAAGACAATTTATATTATCTCTTTGTTTCATATTTAATTTTATATCATGAACACAATATTTTATCTCTTTATTTATCATTTTTATTTTCTAATATATTGTCATGTGTCCAATATTATAACATTTGCAACATCAAAATAAACTATTTTTAAAATCCACTTGTTGATTCCATTCTCTTGATTTAGGTTCAATCTTAATATATGATGATAGGGGTTTTTAAATATCCATGACAACGTATATCAATGTATACATAGCATGTTTTGCTTCTCAAAAGATGAAAACTATTAGATTATTACATAATATTGTTCAGACCTACTTATTAATAATCTATTATAAAAGTGAAAAATCCTAATATGTATTTAAATAATTTTAAGAGTTTTTACCTTCACCAAAAAATAAATTAAATCTCACCAATGGTTTTAAATACAACTCATATCTCATCCTAAATAATGGGTGGCTATCCATTATTTCATCCTTAATTTTTAAATGGGAGAAGATATTGATATGAAATTATTTTCAAAAGAAAATCCATTGAATCTCCTTATATTTAATCCACTTTTGGACCTGCAAATATAATGGTGGGCGATTTAACTTATATATTAATTGTATACTTTAAGAACCATTATAAAGTACCCAATATTCTCATTCTTGATAGTCACTTATGGTGAAGTGGTATCTCATTCTTGATAGTAACTTATGGTGAAGCATATATCACTTGTATAAGAATTATTATAGTTTCTTTCTTCCTTTTATCACTAACTAAGGAATCCTTACTTTCATGTAAAGGTATTATAAATGAATTTATTTTCTTGCAATCCAAATTTTCCTCATGAGAATACTTTATTTTTAAATTTCATCAAAGACATGGAGTAATCAATTTAAATATGGGGATTTATTCTTGCTCACACATCAACCCTTATGCATGCTCACAATAGCTTCACAATTGCACTCACTTCTACTCATCATATTTTCCTTCTCCATACCCACCTTTGCACCCCACCAAATTCTATCATTAAAATATCTTTAAATAATAAATCATAAAGCATGAGCTATTTATGGAGATAAATTATGCACCAAAAAATATTGTTATGATTTAAGGTACTATAATTCTAATGATTTCTCCAACCCCCAATCATTAATAAATCACTTATAGCTTATTAAAATTAACACAAACATATCATTAATAGCCTTTATAAGAAAAAATGTACTACTAATAATAAGAGCATCAAAGTAGTATTTTTGTTTAAAATATGAAGTATCTAAAGTGAACCAATTCAATGTCTTCATATATATGTAAATTATTTGAATGTGTCATGAAATCTACAAATTTATTTATTTTGTTGTCATTAAAAGACTTTAATTGAAAAATAAAATTCAATTAACATCTATGAGACTAAAAAGTCTATGGTACGATACTATTGATAATATTCAAAATCTCTCAAGTGTATGGTTTTTCTAGTAAGCCATAAATGTCCTCTATACGATGGATGATATATTATAAATTTTGATAAAGCATTTCATGTCATTGTGTTTAGTCACTATATCACTATATGCATCACATTATATAATGAAGTACCATTTTGTCTCAAGTAGCCCTATTATATGAAATATGCATATTTTTGTTCTACTTTTTCTTTGGTATTATCTACCTATCATTTTAATAGTTGAATTGCTACAAATTCATCCTAAGTTAATACATGATTGACTTTCTTCTCCATTTGATATTTAATTTAATATAATTCTTTTAATTATGTTTCATATATAATATTAAAGTTATTATGGCAATATTTTTTTTTTCTTATTTGGGCATTGATATGTGCTCATATCTCACCTCATTCATTTTATATTTCTCTTAATTTGGCATGTTTTATAATTCCATTCCTTAACTACCTAGTAATTTTCATACTCAACTCTCTTTGTATATTAGAATATATAACACACAAATGTTATCTTTAAGGTAAATTTTCCATCAAAATATCATAGGGGATAAAATTCTTTGATTTTTGAACATTCTTGTGATTAGTATTTTCTAGAATTAATTTTATTTGTCTCCATTTTATCCTTGTTATACTACTTGACTAAACATCTCATCCATATAATGCTATCACATATGAGTAACCAAAAAAGTTATCAATCGGTTTCACAATCCCATAATTTAGTAGTATAGACACACAATTCATAATACATGTTATTCTTTTAATAGTATTGAATACTATTTATTCTATATTACTTCCAATTTAATATACTATGGAAATCAAGTCCATTAGAAATTATTCTCTTTAAATTGATTATAAGCAATTTAATAACCTATATTACAACCTCTTTACAAATGTGTTTTGAGAACTTTAAGTTTTCCTTAGCTCTTTTGCTTAAATTTCAATATTTATAAGATTATGGACATAAATCAAATACCTTTATATATAATTGGTCAAGTGTTCAACTAAATTCATTTTCTTAAATAATCACTCTTATATCTTATACATCTATAAAAACAACACAAAATAAAAATAAACGATAACATTGTTCAACTTTATGTCACTTTTAAATTATTTTAATAGGCTTGATTACACTATGTTTTTTGCACATGCTTGATCATTTAACTTGTGTAGTATTACTTTATATTCATTTTGGATGTATAGCTATTCCATCCTATCTTAATATACTATGTCAAAAAAATATGTCAAGAACATTGAGATATTTGTGTAGCTTATGTTGGGATGAATGTTTCTTTTTATTATACTAGAGGAATCTGTAACTCACAATTTTCTACGCCTCTTCGTAAGTTCAAATATTGCTCGTGTTACCATTATAACCTCCAATTGCATTGGGTCAACCATTGAACCAAGCCCTCCAATCCATGTTGGGATGTATTCTAAAAGTACTATGCATTTTTAATATAAACTTGTGTCTCATTAGTGCAACTCACACAATGCATCATTACATGTGTTGTTAGGGTATGATTTATATACCCAAATACCTAATAGGACTATATATTCAATGTGTGAGCCTAATGAATATGTTTTATAGCTAAAACTAATTATAGTTGATTATTTCATTTATATTCTATTAATTAAAAGAATGGATGAACTGGGTATCCTAGTTTCTACATGTGAAAGGTACTAATAAGGGTTTAAATTGATTATAAAAATTATTTCTAAGATAATAAATACAAATATAATATTTAAGATAATTTTATGCTATATTCTAAAAAAAATGGTAGACTAAATAAATTTCAAATAAACCTTAAAAATATAAAATTCTCTATGATGGTTTAATCAAGTTATTTCATTAAGTAGTTGATGACTATGTATGAAAACTCATAAAAGAGATTTTTTGTTCTTAATTATTAGAATTCAAAGAATATCAATTTAAATTTTTGTATGTGTAATTTGTAAAAAAATGTCAAGAAATTTAGTTGCACTTAATAATATATAAAACTTCCTTCATAAATTCATATCCATAATTAATCATGTATAGTTAATTCATAAAACATCTTGTTTCTAAAGCTCTGACATAGATTAAATTATGACTAACTTAGATGGAAAAAAATGTATTTTTACTTTTATCCTTATCCTAAATTTATTTTATTTTAATTATTATTTTTTTAACAAAATAAATAGACTATTTTACTAAAATTCCAACAAGTTATAGCTCATTTTTTATGGCCTCAAAATATGTGTTTATTTGTATTATGAATCGAAGACTAAAAAATTATTGTCTTAAATGCACAATCTTTAAATGGATTGTAAGATAATCAACTATGGACAATAGAATATAAGATTTGAATTCACTCATTAGTAACATAGTGCATTTCCATGTGCAGGTATCGTGGAAATGCATTTTTTGCATCAAGATGTCTTCATTATATCAATAAAATCAACACAAATAATACATATCCATTACTAAATGGATTCTTCGTAAAGCAGGTAAAGTATTGATTTTGAAAATTTCTAGATGAAAAATTCCAATAGCAATAGCAATATTCATATTTTATGTATTTTTTTTATTGATGGAAAGGGAGTATTGAAAGGTCTCTGCACCTTTTACAAAATCAAGATAAAAAAAGAAACCCAAAAGGTATCCCGTAGGGAATTGTTGTGTCAGCCCCGTCTCTCATATTTTATAGATCTTATTCATATTTTTTAAATCTTATTTATGTGGCACAGTTACAAAATTATTGTCTTAATTAGTATAAACCTTAAAAAACTACATAGTGATATTTTTTTTTGGTAAATAAAAGTCGTCATTAATTACCAGGTTTTGTTAACCCAAAACCTAATACAAAATCTAGCCTTATGCTGAGATTGTGGATCCTAGTCATCCTTAGAATATTATTTTCAAAAATTATGTTGGCTATCCTACAACAGCTTACACTTACTACAAAAAGACAATTCAACATGACAATTAACATTACTTACAACGATAGTCGTTTGAGTTGACTTAGAGAAAAAAATCTATGCTTATCACGAAAAATTTGGGGAAAAGAACCCTTCTAACTTTCTCCTTAATTAGTAGTGTGCTTATCATGTCTAAGAATGTCTTCCACTTCACATGGTACCCATTGTGTCCACATCATCAAACTTCCCGCATCAATACCCACTTTGGCTAATTTGTCAGCCACTTTGTTGGCCTCACAAAACACATGGCGAATCCTCCTGTCCTCTCTTGCCACAAAAATTATCCTTGCCTCACAGATGACGACCTCAATCCTCCATGGAGGTTTTATACCATTGGTTAATAGGTTGATGATATTCATGGAATCGCCTTCAATCATCAAATTTCCATGAGTCTTTTGGGTAACTTTTAACCCTCTCAAAAGGGCTCTAGCTTTCGCCTCATTATTATCTCTAATTCCAAATGGTTTAGTGAAGGCCTTAACCATGTTTTCTTGATGATCTCTGATTACTCCTCCAACTCTTACTCTTCTCAAGTTCTCCTTAGTTGCACCATCAAAGTTCAATTTGAACCAACCCCTAGGGGGTGGCTCCCAAGAGACCCCATTTTTGGGATTGGATAGAGGGATGAAAGGCTTACTCAATACCTAAGGCTAAAGCAATTTGTCTTTCCTAGGGAGGGATTATACGGTTCTCCTCAGCAAGGATACTAATGTTTTCTTTCGCAAAGGCAAGGATTATATTGAGGATTATTTTAAGGCTATGACTGGTGTCCTTAAAAGCTCTATGATTCCTTTCTAACCATATCTACCATAGGAAATGGTGCCAACATATTTTCCAAAGGTACTTAATTTTTAGACTAAAAAAGGTTTGAGTCCATTGTGGGAACACTTTAGAAACTGAAGCCGACTTGACCCACGAGATCCTAAAAAATTGGAAAAGTTCATCAAGGATAGACGCTGCCACTTGATACTATAGGAAAAAATATTGGGTTGAATCCCATCCAACCCTGCATATATGACAACGGTTAGCAATAACCATACCTTTGGTCAACATATTATCCATGGTAAGAATTTTTCCTTGGATCACTAACCATGAGAAAAAAGATATTTTAGGGATTAAACCCTTGATCTAGACCAAATTTGGTTGAAATTATTGGTCTTCATTGTTGAGGAGCAAGTTATAGGTGGATTTGACTGTAAAATTTCTAATTTTAGTCTCGACACAAGCAATGTGATCCTCATCTTCTCCAAAGGTAAGAATTTGTTATGTTAAAATGTTATGAAGTTCTTCGGACTCAACTTCAAAACCCTATACTCTGATGTATTTCCACCTAGGGATGTTCATATCCTACTAGATGTAATCAACCACCCTTTGCCCAATCTACTACTCCATGTGTTCTTGAATCCTAGCCAATCGAGGATTATGGGATAATTCCTCAACTCTCGGCCATCGATCCTTCCAAAAGTTTATCATTTGCCCATTCCTAAGGATCCATCTAATCCCTCTCTTGACTAGATCTCTGCTTTTTAGGATTGGCTTCCAGAAAACTGACCCCCTACTCACCAGATTATCATTGAGGAAATTCTATCCTTGGAGGTATTTCCTCTTGAATATGGTCGTCCATTCATTTTCGACCTTGGTTAGTACTCGCCATGCTTGTTTGGCTAGCAGAGCTGTGTTGATATTAACAACTCTCCTTAGCCCTAGGCCCCCCTATACATTAGGTTTGTAAAAATTATTCCACCCTACCAAATGGATCCTTTTTTTATCCTCGATCCATGACCAGAGAAAGTTATTTTGAAATTGCTTGATTTTATGATACACCTTGCTTGGAGCTCTGAAAACCGATAAGAAATATACAGGTATACTTTGTAGGGAGGCCATTGTTAAGACTGCTTTACCCTCTTGAGATAATAAATATCCTTTCCAGCCTACTAGATTTTTTTGGATCCTCTCTAGCACAATATTCCACATTGACCCTTTCGGTTTCCCATAGAAAATGGGAAGGCCTAAGTAGGAGGTAGGAAGGGACGCAATCTGGCATTCCAAAATTCTAGCAATGTTGTTTTGCCTAGGAATGGGGGTATTTATAAAATACAACTTGCTCTTATTAAAATTCACTTTCTGTCCAGCCGCCTCCTCATACATCTTAAGAATGTGTATGATCCTTCTTGCCTCAACCACTGAAGCCAATGTAAGCAACAACGTGTCATCAACAAATTGTTGATGGGTCACTAGGGTTATTAATGAAGTTGCATTTATGCCTGATATAAGTCCAGCTACTATCCTTGCATTGATGGTTCTTCCTAAGGCTTATACTACAATGATGAAAAGCATAGGACTAATGGGATATCCTTGTCTCATTCCTCGTTTACTTTGAAAAAATCTTGCTGTAAACCCATTTACCAAGACTAAAAACCAGGCCTTCGATTGGTAACCAAGCCTTCAAAATACATTCTCTGACCAACTTGACCCATTGATGTGGAAACTAAATTTTACTAAAATTACCTCCAAGAAATCCCAATTTATCCTATAAAAAGCTTTGTTCATATCTAGCTTTAAGGCCATGACTGCCTTCTTAGTCTAGGTAGCCATATGGAGAGCCTCATGAACTGTGATAACTCCATCTAAGATTGATATCCCCTGATTGAACTTCCTTGACTTAGATCAATGATAACAGGCAAGACCTTCTTCAAGCAGTTAGCTAAGACTTTGGACATATTTTATAGGATACGTTACACAGGCTAACCAACCTAAAATCAGCCATGGTCTTAGGATTGAGGCCTTTGGGTATCAAATCTATAAACGTTGAATTAAAACCCCTAGGAATGTGATTAGAAGTTTAGAACTCCCTAATGGCAGTGATGATGTCTGCACCAACAATATCCCAAAAAACTTGGTAAAAATGAGGCGAGAAACCATTTGGTCTAGGAGCCTTGTCAGGATCCATGCTAATAAGAGAATATTTGATTTCTTCATCAGAAAATACTGCTATGAGGGACTCATTGGTCGTCTCATCAATAATTTTGGGGATAAATTGAAGAAGAGAATCCTTTGCTTGGGCATTGCAAGATGGTCCTTCACCTAACAAAGAGCTGAAAAAATTCACAGCCTCATCCCTGATCTCTTGGATATTCGGGGTTGAGGAGCCATCCTCCTTGGTTAACATTCTAATATTGTTGTTGCTTCTATTCCTCAAATTTGTATCATGGAAAAACTTTGAATTTTAATCGCCTTCCTTCAGACATAACACCCTTAATTTCTGCCACCAATACATCTCTTCACAGACTAGGATATTATGGCACTCACAAAGGATTTCCTTCTTTGTATGCATATGCATCTATTGTTTACCTAGTCATAATGTTAGAATATAGGATATTTTGTAATGTTTTATAAGTTGTTACACAAATAGGAATTTTAATGAATTTTAATTAGGATTGTAATTAAACATTAATATGTAATGTAACTAGATTCTATTTCTCCACAATTATATTAGTAAAGAATTACTACATTATGTATCTCTATAGTTTTATTTAAATTTTTCACAATAAAGAACTATCATTTAGTGTGTGTGAGGGTACTCCATTTGTATTTTTAAAGTAAATTGTAACATTTATATAAATGCATTGTTTACTAGAGCTAAACATCTAACACTCCATTTAGCATATACTTATATGAAATAATTTAGTTTTTTGCATAAATTTATTTTTAGCATATTATAATTTAAAACAATAAAGTAGATTTTCAAATAATATATATGCTATCATGGTCTCTTTTATTGAACCATAATGCATGTTGTATTTTCATGGTTTTTTTTTAGCCTTTGAGTGTTATATATATTTACTCATTAATTATAATAATACTTAAATTAGTTTTCTATATCCCTATATGAATAGGGATTAGCCTATGCTATGTAACTCTTTAATGTCATATACTATGAATATATATTTATTCTATACTAAAATCCACAACTTTACTTTATTGTGCAAACTAATTTTTCCATTCATTTCATAAGGTAATAAATATTTTAGGCCTTTTTAATTTTGATATCATTAGATTAATTTAGATTATTATTTTTTTTTTGTATTTACATGGTGGAATCGATAGCCGCTACGAATCCGAGCAGGTTGTCCAGCTTTTATGGCCGCCAGAGTATTATGGTCAGGTAGATTAATTTAGATTATAATAATACGTAATTTATAGAATAGGCTTTGTATTCACTTCTCCACCTGACCTAATACTAAC
This sequence comes from Wollemia nobilis, assembly GCA_028583015.1. Lineage (NCBI taxonomy): Eukaryota > Viridiplantae > Streptophyta > Pinopsida > Araucariales > Araucariaceae > Wollemia > Wollemia nobilis. The sequence continues at coordinate 7,472,877 of JAQPPZ010002449.1, forward strand.
AAATTTTCTTTTAAGTTAAAGAATTCTATTAATAGATTACAAATGTACAATATCCATATATAGAATTGACTAAGATATCATATAAAATTAAAATATTATGACAACTCGAATTTTATTTTTCATGTGGCATATTTTTTTGATAAGCTTGAGGTCTACTTCCATAAAAAATGATACTTGTTATTTTATATGTTTTAACCTTATTTCCTAGATACTACTTTTGTACTATATGATTTGGTTTTTTGAATTACTTCTAAATAATTGAACTCCAAGATATTATATCTTTCAACATGATCAAAAATTTAAAATTCAAATAAAATACTTTTCGTGTGTTCTAATAAAATATGAACTCTATTTTTCATATTGATTACATATAATATTTTTTTTTTGGTAAATAAAAGTCTTCATTAATTACCGGTTTTTGCAGGTTAACCCAAAACCTATTACAATATCCAACCTTTTGCTAAGATTGTAGATCCTAGTCATCCTTGAAACTTTCTTACCATAAATTGTGTTGAATCCCTTACAACACCTTACTAAAAAAGCACACCCATACCTAAACATAACTATAAACATTACTTACATTGATAGGAATTGAAGTTTGGAACTTTGCACTTGTGAAACCTGTTGCTTGCCCATTTCCTATTCTCTGTCGAAATATTCCAAGGCTTACACCATGTTACCTTCATTTCCAATTTGGTATGATTTAGAGGGAAACCCCATAGTTATTACCAGCTCCATGGGGAAAGAACACCCATTCATATTTATAATTAACGGGTAGGTTTCTTTTCATGACTAATAATGTTTTCCACTTCACATGGCACACCTTGTGTCAATGTTACCTACCAATATCAACACCTATGTTGGCTAATTTGTTAGCTGACCTGTTGGCCTCACGGTACATGTGACGAGCCCTCCTGTTCTGTCTTGCTGCAAAAAGGATCCTCACTTCATGGATGACTCCCTCAATTTTCCATGGAGGTTTTTTTCCATTGGTTAACAGGTTGATGATGTTCATAGAATCACCTTCAATCATCAAGTTACGTTTAGTTGCCTGGGCTACTTGCAACCCTCTCCAAAGGGCTCTAGCTTCTGCTTCGTTATTAGTTTTGATTTCCAATGGTTTAGCGAAGGCCTTGACCATATTTCCTTAATGATCCCTCATTATTCATTAAGGTTTTCTTTCATGAAGACAATAATCCTGTTGAGGATGGTTTTTGGATTGTGAATGGTATCCTTAAAGGCTCTATGGTTCCTTTCTAGCCAAATCTGCTATGGAAAATGATGCCAACAGATTTTCCATAGGTACTTAAGTTTTAGGCTAACAAAGGGTTGAGGCCATTGATGGAATACTTCGGATATAAGAGCAGGCTTAACCCACGAGATCCTAAAGGCTTGGAACAGTTCATCCAGGATGGACTCTACTATTGGACACTCCAGAAACAAGTGTTTGGTAGTCTCCCATCCTGCCCTGCACATGTAGCAACGGTTAGCAATAACCATACCTTTGGATAAAATATTTTCCATAGTGAGGATTTTTCCTTGAATCACCAACCATGAAAAAAATGATATTTTAGGAATTAAGCCTTTGATCCAAACCAAACTCGGTTGAAATTGTTGACCTTCCACATTGAGAAGCAAATTATAGGCAGACTTAACTGTGAAGTCACCACTTTCAGTCTCAGTCCAAACAATGTGATCTTCATCCTCTCTAGAGGGAATAATTTGCTGAGTTAAAATGTTATAAAGCTTTTCAGACTCTGCTTCAAAACCCTGTACTCTGATGTGTTTCCACCTATTGATATTTATATCCTGCCACATATAATTTACAACCTTCTTCCCAATATGCTACTCCATATGCTCTTGAATCCTAGCCAAACGAGGATTCTGGGCTAACTCCTCAGCTCTCACCCATTGATACTTCCAAAAGTTTATTGTTTGCCCATTTCCTAGAATCCATCTAAGACCTTTCTTGACAAGATCCCTACTCATGAGGATTGCCTTCCAAAAAGAAGATCCCCTACTTGCTAAGTTGTCATTAAGGAAGTTCACACCTTGGAGGTATTTCCTCGTAACTATGGCAATCCATTCATTATCGACCTTAGTCAATAACCACCATGCTTGTTTGGCTAACAGAGCTGTATTGAGATGAGCAAATCTCCTTGATCCTAACCCCCCATCAGCTTTAGGTTTGCAAACCTTGTTCCAACCTACTAAATGGATCCTTTTATTATCCTCAGTACCTGACCAAAGAATTTTTTTTTGAACCTGCTCAATTTTGTGATACACCTTGCTAGGAGCTCGAAGACGCGATAGGAAGTAAATGGGTATACTTTGAAGTGAAGCCATAGTTAAAGCTGCTTTCCTCGCTTGAGATAACGAGATGTCCTTTCCAACTCTGCTAACTTTTTTTGGATCCTCTCCAGAACTATGTTCCACATTGATCCTTCAGGTTTCCCCATAAATAGGGGAAGACCTAAATAGGTGGTGGGAAGGGATGCAATCTGACATTCCATGATCCTTGCTATGCTATTTTGCTTAGGAATGGGGGTATTGATGAAATAAAGTTTACTCTTATCAAAATTCACTTTCTATCCAGCCACTTCATACATTTTGAGAATATTTTTAATCCTTCTTGCCTCAACCACAAAAGCCAAAGTCAGTAGCAATGTATCATCAACAAATTGCTGATGTGTCATCGAGGTAGTTAGTGACGTGGCCTTGATACCTGATATGAGTCCAGCTACCATTGCTGCCTTAATGGTTCTTCCCAAGGCCTCAACTACAATGATGAACAACATAGGACTTATGGTATCTCCTTGTATTAGACCATATTTGCTTTGAAAAAAACCTATAGTAGACCCATTAACCAAAAATGAAAAACAAGGCTTAGAAATACACTCTCTTATTAACTTGACCCATTTCATGTTAAATCCAAATTTTAATAAAACTGCCTCTAGGAATTCCAAATTTATCCTATCATAAGCTTTGTTCATGTCTAGGTTTAAAGCCATGACTGCTTTTTTGGTCTGAGAAACTGTATGAAGAGCCTCATGAATAGTAATAACTCCATCTAAGATTGATATTCCTTGTACATAACTTCCTTGACTTGGATCAATGATAACCGGTAGAAATTTCTTCAAACGGTTGGCTAAAACTTTGGACAGAATTTTATAGGATATATTACACAGGCTAACCGGCCTAAAGGAAGCCATAGTCTTGGGGTTGGGGCCTTTAGGGATCAAAGAAATGAAAGTTGAATTGAAACCCCTTGGAATATGATTTGAAATTTCGAACTCCTTGATTGCAGCAATAACTTCTGCTCCAACAATATCCCAACAAACTTGGAAAAACTGCGGTGAAAACCCATCCGGCCCAGGAGCTTTGTCAGGATCCATGTTAAACAAAGCCTCCTTGATATCTTCATCTGAAAAATCTACTGTAAGAGACTCATTAATCATTTCATTAATGATTTGTGGAATTAATTGAAAGAGAGAGTCCTTTGCTTGGGCATTACAAGCCTATTCTTCACCCAATAATGAACTAAAAAATTAAGAGCCTCGTCCCTGATCTCCTGAATGTTTTGAGTTGAGGATCCATCCACCTTAATTAAATTTCTAATATTATTGTTGCTTCTATTGCCCAATGTGGTAACATGGAAATTTTTTGAATTAGAGTCCCCTTACTTTAGCCATAATGCCCTTGATTTCTGCCTCCAATACATCTCTTCACAAGATAAAATATTATAAAACTCACAAAGGTTTTCCTTCTCTTCAGTCCTTGTCACCTCATCATAGGTTCCATTTTGGATTTTTCTTTCTATTATTCTCGGTTTTTCCCCACTGCTCTCTTATTCTCAAAAATATTTCCAAAGACTTATTTATTCCATATTCTAAGGTTATTTTTCACCATCTTAAGTTTTTGAGATAGTTTGAAGGAAGCACTTCCCTGGATAGGTTGCTGCCACCATTCCTCTATTCATTTCTTGAATTTCAAATGTTTAACCCACATTGACAGAAATCTAAATGGCTTTTTAAATGAGTTAGCCTGAAATGCCTCTCATAGAATAAGATTATGGTCTGAAGCGCATTTAGTAAGGGCTTGTAACGCTGAATCACCAAACATTGTTGTAGCTTCCTTGGATAAAAAAACCTGTCCAACCTTTCTTGAATCAGTTGACTTCCTATCCTCTTGTTACTCCATGTAAATTTGGCTCATTTTAGTCTTACATCCATCAATTCATTTGTGTTAATGAATTCATTGAAGTCCTCCATGATCCTTGAGGGTAACCCAGATTCTTCATTCTTATCGGATGAGTAAAGGGGGATATTGAAATCTCCCCCAATCACCCAAGGAATGTCTTTAAAATCTTGGCTCAAATGCCCCAAAAACTCCCACAGTTCAGATCGCCCTTGGACAGAGGTGGGGGCATAAACATTTGACATAATCCAATTCTTATTAGTATCAAAATCATGAAATAATATGCTTACGACTCTTTCATTTGCCTGAATAATACTTCATTCTATTTTAATAGGATCCCATAAGATCATGAGGCCCCCAGATGCTCCTCTCGCCTGTTGAAAGGCCACTTCCCCTTGCTTCCAAATCCTTCTAGCTATAAGTGCTGATTGTGCCGCATTTGTTTTGGTTTCTTGAAGAAAAATGATAGTAGGATTCCAATCCTTCCTTATAGACTTCACCATCCTTCATTTTGGTGGGTTGTTTAGGCCTCTCACATTCCATGAGATAACCTTCATTTAGATTGTTTGATATTTTTTCCCCGCCCCCTTCCCTGATCCAAAGGGGGTTTGTCAATTTTGCTATTATCCTGGCCAGGAATAGCTTGCTGTAACAATGTTTTTTGCTTTTTGTTTGCAATTTCTTCATTGATTCTCATTCTATAGTGCTCTGCTGTAGATATTCTCCCTTTATTTCTTTCACTTCCATAATCTATCGGAGGCTTGGTAGTGCTTCTAGTCTATTTTGGACTGAAATGAGGGGGCATATACTGTGATAGTCTAGGGCTTGAACCTTCTTCCTCATTTTGGGGGTTTTCAATTCCCTCTTCATCCTCAGCCTTGTTTTGGTTCACCTCTCCTATCTGGTTCCTAAACAGGGGGTTTGCCTTCAAGGAATATTTTACCGTTGGGCTCGTCTGATAAGGGATAATTTGCTCCACTACCAGATTAGGAGCTACATTCTTGGCTATTGTTTCCACAAATTCGACTCTTGACTCTATTTTTTCCATTTTTAAACTGAAATGACCTGGCAATTTTTCTTCATTTTGAGCATAGCTTTTAGGGATTTTTGTCATAGCTATGGATGGTCCCGATTTGGATGGGGAGTCTAGGGTTTTAGGAAAATTGACACTGATGGTATCATCCTTACTATTTTCTTTTTCAACTTCTAGATTTGCTAGGATATCAAACATGTTCAAGCTGGGATCTTTATTACATACCTTATGATTTTTTCCTCCCTCATTATGTTGCTTTCCTTTCTCCTAGATTTTTGCTAGTTCTGTGTTGGCTTGGTCAGCCTAGTTATTCTTAACTTGTCTGTATCCTTCCAAGTTAAGACGTGGTCCTTGAAAATTTGGTATCCCTCTCCCATTAGCTTTCCCCAGAAAACATTTGGTCGTGGCTTCCTTGTTTGCAGTTATTGTCAAACATTGCGCTTGAATGTGGCCCTGGGTTTTACACACTCTACAAAATATCGGCTTGTTCTCATACTCCATAGGTTGAATCCTTAGAAACTCTCCATATGCTAGTTCCACCTGAGAAGGTAGATCAGAATCCAAGTTTGCATTTACACAGATCCTGGCATGCATCAGTCTAATCCTTGCCTGGGTTGAATGGTCTATTGCCACGAGCTCTCCTATCATCTTTGCTATGCCACTAAGCCAGTACTTATTAATAAACTGGGCTAGGAGGCTTGGTAAGTGGACCCAAATGGGTGCTATATTAATGTTCTGCTTCTCAGGGTTGAAATCCTCCCCCCACTTCCTCAGAAAGAGGCTATGCCTTCCTAGAAACCAGGGTCCTCCTGTCAAGATGCGCTCTGCATCATATTTGTTGTTGAGTCTTATCATAAAAAAACCTCTTGACATGGCTACGATTTCTAAGCTTCTTGAAGTTTTCCACTTTGTCGCGGCCCATGAGCGAATAGTCTCAATGTCTAGCCTTCCTCCCAAAAAGTTGCCAACTAAGGATGATGCCTCCATATCCAAGAATATTTCCATAATCTCCATTGGCACAGTTAACCTGTTATTGTTTGGTATCAGGGGTGATAGTTCACTGACTGGCTCCTTCTTTTTCCCTTTCAACATTTCCAAAAAGGTTGGGTCCTTGTTGCCAGCTCCCGAACCCCAATGGGACCCTTTGTATGAGGGTTTATCTGGAGGATTTGTACCTTTAGATTTTTCAAACTGAGCTGACAGGGAATCCTTTTCCTTTCCAGCTATAGCATTCTACCCTGCCTCTAGATCTTCTCCTTCCGTTGGTTCAAAATTCCTGCCTACCATTTTTGCTCCTCCTTCGCTTCCTCCACTTCCTCCATCGCTCCTCATCTCTCTGCTTCCTCGATTACATATAATATTAACCACCTAATTGGTAAGGAATAAAAAAATAATATTAACATATGAAAAATATCATAAACCATTTTCATAGACTACCCTACTAAATATCATGCTTACATCACATATTACTATGAAAACTATATCTAAATTACAAAACTTATTTGAATAGAATATTAAATATTTTAAAATAAAATAACTAGTAATCAATATCATATAAGTGGATCATGTTTCTCTTGGTGATGTGTCTTTAGGTTTTTGGTTTCTTTTCCCCTAGGGGGTCTATCCTTTTGGCATTTTGCTTTGGATTTTCATTGAAAAATTTTGTGGATTTGTAAAAGGTTCGAGGACCCTTTCAAAACCTCTTCTTCCACCTAATAAAAATAAAAATATCATATAAATTTATAACATTAGGTGCTTGACCTACAATTTATATGAATTAAATTTATTTTCTATCATCAATAGAAAAATTAACTTGACCATAAACTAAAAATTGGAAAATATATTCTTTATAAACCAATCAACTTTGTCATCATCAAAATAATATATGAGTTTTTCATAAATAAATTCATTTATAGTAATGTAAATCATTGATAGAGTGATACTTGAATTATAATTGAAACAAAAATTTATTTATAGTCCATAGATAGAATTTGATAAGATCATTTTTTCTACTTGAAGGACCTCAATAGTCAAAATCCCCATAGTGTTCTTTAGAATCAAAATGATCCATGGAATCTAGACTATAAAATTCTACCCTTTAATCACAAGGATAAACTTAGAATCTATACCCAAAGGAATAAATTCTTCAATATTTTCAATATTTTTTTGGAAAATTTAAATTGAATTGGAATATTATCATTAGGTTTTTTTTTTTGGATTTGGTTATTGTGAGAAACCCCTATAATCGACGTAAGATGAGCAATATTCTCTCAATCATGACCCCTCCTAAAGTAGAGAGATATACCTATCAATAGGGAATTTAACAAAAAGCCACCACACACACCCCCTCACACACTCACCCATGCAGTGGTTTAAACCTTCTCATTAGGTTCATTTCATTCCTAATAAATGATAGTTTTTAGCATCCTCATACCTTTAACTGCCTTTCATTTAGAATAATCAACATATTCTTATTAAATAAACTATTTTCCTTTATTGATATTCTAATTTACCCTAACACTTTACTCATGATATCCTAGATAAATCACATTAGGAACCTATAAGAGTATAATGATATTAAATTATTATAAACTAATTAAATATTTGTACTTTTTTTTTCAAGTCATTATATGGAATTGAAATGATACCCACCTATATTTTTAATGGGTTATATGGGGTTGAAACAAGCCCCACTTGTATAACATCTACACCACATAGTGGTATTACAACTTAGAAATTATACATATATCACTTGGAAAATTTTGAACCTCAATATCCTCCTTGAAAGTTGAGTAATCTAACCAATTGAACTAATGCCATTTGATATGAGGCCTACCTACATTACATCATTGTATTATGAAAATGTTTTTTGCAATTATAATATATTGTCTTACAAGATGGAATGTGGGTATCCTTAAAATTTGAGTGTATGGTTATACATAACTACTAGTTATCGCTAAATTGGATAAAATTAGAATTTTCAAAATTTAGAATTGGCTTATATTTGGGACCCTTGACCAAGTCCCATTAGCCAAATTTTTTTTGACTAATTTAAGTTTAAATTTCCAACATTACCCCTAATAATAGTGAACCTTCTACATGTGTTTGGACACTATTCACCTGGATTTCAAAATTGATTCACCAAATTTTTATAAATACATTTTGGGGCCGACCCCTTACGCATAACCCTAAGTTGAGGTAGTTAACTAGTTAAGCTCATGTAATTTTAAAACTAAATCCTTGTATTTGCTATAACCATTTTTTTTGGTATCCATTTGATTCTAGAAGCATAAATGGTACATATAAAACCTAATAATAAAACACTTTCTAGAACAAACCTAGATAGACTAGTTATTATCACTTACACTCTAGCAAATATGAGAAACTTAATTTCCTAACTATGAAGATCATGTAAATTTATATGATTTAATCCTTGAATATTTATAAATAAATCTTAATTAATAATCATTAATTATTTTTATAGCATTAATATTAGGATGCACTTGCACAATTGGTTTACCCTTGTAAATAATTTACACTTTAATATTATAAATGATAGTTGGAAAAGGTGTCTGTATCAAATTTCTATCAATTATGTTATTCCCATGTTTGTAAACTAATATTCTAAAAGAAAGTAAATACTTGTGATTATATGCTTGAACTTGGATCCATAATGAAAGTTGTAAGAAAAATATAGGAATTGTAGTTTATGTATTAAAATCAATGAGACCTATTATAACCATTAAAAATATGACTACTCTATTTATTGCATATAATAATATGACTTCAATAGATATGGGTATTTAAAGGAATGATAAATTACTAAAAATAGAACTAGCAATATAAGTATTCTAGATCTCTTTCCATAGAGAATCCTCTTCACTTGCATATATCAAGAAAGGAAAAAATTAAGCAGTTGATCTTATGGACATTCATAGAACATTCATCGAATAATTATAAATAAAAAAAGGTTGATCATGTATAGGTGGATCAAGGGTGGAAGGATTAACTAGCATTTTTTTCATATTAGAAATTTTAGAACTATTTGGTCCATTTTATAGTACCACCCATTTTGAGAATTTTAGTAGTAGAATAAGCTTTATGTGCAAATTTAGATATAAATCTATAAATTTCATTGAGACTTCCAAGAAATGATCTGATTTTTATAATGTTGATAGAAGGTGCAATATCAATAATGCATTTAATTTTAGAAGGGTTCACATTAATACCAAGATTTGAAGCTAGATGTCTTAAATTCTTACCTAATGAGACACCAAAAACACACTTATCTACCTCTCAAGTCTAACATTATACTTTTCCAATATTTCAAAAATGACTATTATGTATTTTTAATGGTATTACCTCCTTGTAGATTTTTCTAATAGGTCATTTATATATTAATCCATCATTTTACGAATTATGTCATCAAATACATAAGCTATACATCTTAGGAAGTGTTCTACTAATTTCTAAAGACCAAGAGTTACAACTATATAGCAATTAATGATCCACTTGGTGACAAAGGTAGTTTATATTGATTTGTAGAGCTTATATCAGCTATTATAATTCAATTATATATTAAAAAAATATTAGTAATGGAAATCCTTTAACATCCCATGGTTGAATCCACAATTTGGTCAGTATAATTTAATGGAAGATTATCCTTTGTGACATGTGGTAATAACATCTATAAACTAAATACTTGTTTTTAAGACCTTATTTTATTTATTAATGGGAATAAAATTAGGTATCCAAATGGCATTAGTATATAGGCTTGATAGATTTGATATTAAAACTACTATTTACCTCTTTATGGATAAACTTGTTAAATATGAAATGGAAATTACTAGTATTTTTATGGATATACTTAGTATCTAGATAAGTAGAAATATTATGCATGACAATGCTTAGATCAATTTTAGGTATATCCTTGTAGTTTCATACTAAGATATTTATATTTGATGATGATCTCTTTATACTATTTAGCTTATGTGAGAGTCACATCATTCACTAAATTAAACATCCTTGGTATATTTCTTGTGTTCTTAGATCAATTTTAATTGTATTATTAATAAGCATAGATTATACATATTGAACATAGTATAATGCATTGGGTAGTTTCTTATTTTATATATATTCTAGGTCCATACAAATGATATTAACAATTCATATTTCTTTTAAACGAACTAGCTTATGATCTTATTTAGCATTAGGAAATTCTAATATAATATCCTTACTATTAAGAATGAAAATAAGAGAAGTCACATATTCATTATCATATTTTATGGTTAATACTTATTCTTAATTGAAAAATAAAGGACTTGAATCTCTTGTATTAACTTGTAATGAAGGTTGTTTGAGTAGTCTTATCAATCCAATAACAAAATCCATAATATTATGAATGTTAATACAATTTTTGCTCAATTGCAACTCTATTAGAAAGAGAGACTTCTTCTACTATGGGTGGGATAAAGGTATCATGTATTAACATTCTTAAATAATATCAATCATGAAGTTCAACTAGTAATTATTTATAGTACCTCACTTTTTATTTTGAATACCTTATATAGGATAGGTCAATTATTTTGATTTATTGATCTTCTATTTCATTTCTATGTGATTAGAATTTCTTAGACTAGATTATTCTATATTAACATAGATATGATCCAACACAAGAGTATGTTCATGACTTCTTACTTATATTTATTGATATTAGAAACTTCTACTAATTATTTGGATTGTTGTTCATAATCACTTAGGGTACTTATGGCCTTTGTTATAGAATGATATAATAGAAGGATTTCCAAAATCTTGTGGACCAGCTTTATCTACATCATCTTCCCATTAATTATCTTTCACTTAGGATTCAATTAAGGATTGTATCTTTCTATATTTTAATGAGAGGTGTGTACATAGATGGATTATTATATTTATTATTACTAGTTTTAATTAATTACATGTATGAGGGTGATCATTTGAATATAGTGGAATTTTCTCAACAATCAAGACCTCCTATTATAGTGATGACATGGTTTCTATGAGCAAAATTAATAATTTGATATGCAAAGGAAATTAGAGATATTATTCTTTAGGTCCATAGGTGTCTTAAAATAATGTTATATTATTTTTTCTAGTGGGACACTAAAAATTTAAATATAATAGATTTTAGATCACAAGTTATAGGAAATAAAATACATGCAATAGAATAATAGAAATATTTGTTATACCCATGACAACTAGATCTAATGGAATTTCCTTAATTCAAATGGAAATCAATGGCTTGATAAAATAAAATTGTGCTACTTGTGCAATGTATTCTTCATCTATTGCATGTCTTTTAACTTCATAAAAGGTGAATATCCTTCTATATATTAATATGTACTACACGTCATACTATCTATGGAAATAAAATAACCAAGTTTTATGGAACACTTTGATCAATTTTTATGGCTTTAATAGTGTATATTAAGATTTTTTTAGTTGTTAACAAAGGTAGGATATCTAGCTACTTTCCCCCTGGTAGGATGGGGTTTTGATTCAATTTTATTAAAAAATATATTTGTTACTTTTGTATGTGTTGGATAAGTTCTAAAACTATCATAGTGAGGGATGCTATCTAGAGTAAAAGATAATTCATTGACCATGTCCCATGGTGTACTTTAAACAATAAGTTAGAATTAGGGTCTTTAGCATTGATTATCCTATATTTTTTGTGCATAGAAGATTTGGTTTATTTTGAATCCGAGGTTGTGATTTCCCAATATCAATGAATCTCTTTTTAATTATATTTTTATTATATTCATATTTATTAGAATTAAATTTTAAAGGGAGCTTACTTATATTTAGAACCATTACTATAGATATAATTAAAATTTGAATAATGAGGTTCTTATCCATATTTTGGATAGAAGAAAAATTCAGGTATCCTATTATGTATAAAACTTCATTACAAAAAGGTGAAGGCATTGAGATATAGTTAGTTTGATATGAATATCATCGCTTATATAGATAATTATTATATTAATCAACTTGATGGGTTATATAGATAATAATATGTAGACTATTATTATTAAAGGTCAAATATCTTAAAAATAAGCCATCATGTTTCTATTTTTCTCACTTTTAAATGGTTATAAAATTAAGATTATTACAAAAATAGTGTCACATAAACTTTAATAAAGTTCTATATGATTATGAAAATCATGCCTTAGAATGCCACTAAAACAAATAACCATACTTAAACCATATTGGACCATATCTATTCTTATTATAAATTAAAATTTTAATTCTTATTTTAGATAATGTCATCTTAAGTTATTCCTTAGTAACTAGAACTACACATCAAGGTTGTTTCTCTTGATTATTTTTGTAAGGTAGATAATATAAGTCTCTTGTTTTCAATTGCAATTAGTAGTGCTTGAGTTAAAATTTAGATAAATATATTTTAGTCCATCCTTGATTACTTCTATATTAGAATTTTTGGTTTTTATGATGTTTTTTACATGTTTCTCTTTTTTGTCAAGTCTTACTAGTGTTTAAGCATGGTCCATGCAATATTACAAAGACATGAGATTGAATTATATTTTTGGTCCATCCCTAGTGGATGGAAGAAGTGATTTAGTGAATATATTATTAATAATTTGGCTCACCAATGTTATGTCATGCTTGATATCCAAGACCTTTCTATCTACTAATAAATATATATATATATATATATATATATATATATATATATATATATATATATATATATATATATATATATATATATTCCCTTTGTAATTATGGTTTCATCATAAAATGCATTAACACATTAATATGGGTTGTTCTAGCTTCAAACACATAAACGATAAGATCTATTAAGTGATTAAAATATATGATATTCTTGGTGGGAAGAGTTGTATTCCAATCTAAGATAATACCTTTAGGCATCCAGAAAAAATTCTAGTTATAGCATTCGGATTTATGTCTATCCAATATTTATCAAAATTATAAAATCTTGCTATGAACACTTTATAGTCTTGAGTTTCATCATATGAAATGGGTGAAACTTGAGGCAATAAAATATTTTCAATATGATATTTCAAATGCTAATAATGTTGCTTTCTTGAAGAAGAATTATTTGATTGTCTTATATTTTGAGATATGGTCCCCCTTGGATGCTATTATTTGTTGCACTAGTATATTATATACCTTAACCATAAAATTTTATAATGGTACTCCACTCATTTATGTTTGGGCCAATTATATTTTATATTTTTTAGTTCAAGATTCACATTCTCTCCCAAATTTTCCAATTTATTATTATCCTTTAGATAAGAAGTAGGAGGAGAATTTCTTTGATATTGTTGTTTTATTTATTTATTTTAACTTATGGTTGCTTTCCTTCATATTAAGCAATATTTTTTCTAATTATCCATTTAAAAAACATAGAATACCCATGTTTTATTTCACTATTTCTTAAATAGTTTTCAATATTGAGTTTAAGGCTTTTGAATTTTCATTTTTCATATTAATTTCTCTTGTTATTAAGTTATAAAATTTCTCCTATAACTATATGAGAATATTGTTCATTAGTTTTAGGTATACTAGATTGTTAAATTTCTTGTTCATGATCCTGACTACATTTGGAAAAATAAAATTGGTACCCTTAACAAGCTTGAATTTTAGGTTCTTTACCAAGTTATTCCTTTTAAAATATAGGAGGAGGTTTTGTACATCCAATCCTAGGAGAAGGTGGAGGATTAAATCCTTCATATTATTTATCATCATAGTTGTCATCTTTATAAATTTACTGAATTAAATGTCTTCCATACTTATATAGTAAAATATTTTAGGATCATTTAGATTAATATTTTATTTGTTCAATTTGTTTTATAATCATTTTTTGGCTATTTAGACTAGGGTTTTCTACATTGATAATCATAACTCCACTCATAAGAAGTGGTTCATGTTAGGATCATTAAGATATTTTACAAATTTTGGAAAAGTTAGGAAAAATATATCTTAAGTGTAAGCAACACTAATATAATCCCACATGGATAAAAAAGACATAAATTGGGTGAAACCAAGGAAGGTTATGTTGGAATGTGTAGAGGGTGAATTGAGGTGTATCTTAAGTATAAGCAACACTAATATAATCCCACATGGATAAAAAAGACATAAATTGGGTGAAACCAAGGAAGGTTATGTTGGAATGTGTAGAGGGTGAATTGAGGTGTGATGTAAAGGGGGTAGAGAGGTAATGAAAAGGGTTGAAAAGATATAGTTCTTGGAAAAGACCACTAAAATAAGTAACATATAAATAAAGCAAGTAAAGTACAGAGTTTATAAAATTATAATAGACAAAAGAAATATAGATATAGTTCTTGGCACATAGGTACATACACATGACTAGTGGTTGATTATATTTAAGACCACTAAAATAACTAACATATCAAGAAAAATAAAGCAATTAAAGTAGTAAAGTGCAAAGTTTATAAAATTATAAGAGATAAAAGACTAGTGGTTGATTATATTTAAGAAAATAAAGCAAGTAAAGTGCAAAGTTTATAAAATTATAAGAGATAAAAGAAATATTTACTAACCTTTTATATGCAAATAAATTAATCCCTCTCTCCCTCTCTCCAATTTTAAACCATAAACTATCCATAATAATCGATTATAAATCTATGACAAGTGTTAATGAAAAAGATCTTGGATTTTGTAATACTAGCCAACTACCTAAATTTAAACTCATAATAAATAGATAATAAGATATTGGGTCACCTTTGTAGAGTCCATGGGATGATTTATATTATATAGCATCTCTCTCATGGAATGATTTATATTAGAGAGAGAGATGCTATATAATATAAATCATCCCATGGACTCTACAAAGGTGATACCCTTTTATTTTTACCTTTGAGAAATCCCTCTTTAATACCAATAGAAGAATAATAAATAGATAATAAGATATTGGACCACCTTTGTAGAGTCCATGGGATGATTTATATTATATATCATGGGATTCATTGATCAAAATATACAATCTAAATACCCTTTTATTTTTTCCTTCGAGAAATCCCTCTTTAATAACAATCTATATACCCTTTTATTTTTATCTTTGAGAAATTCCTCTTTAATAACAATATAAATACCCTTTTATTTTTTCCTTCGAGAAATCCCTCTTTAATAACATTCTAAATATCCTTTTATTTTTACCTTTGAGAAATCCCTCTTTAATACCTATAGAAGAATAATAAATAGATAATAAGATATTGGGCCACCTTTGTAGAGTCCATGGAATGATTTATATTATATAGCATGGGATTCATTGATCAAAATATAATATTTTGGAGTGTTATAACATCTAAATATCTTTGTTTTTCTCTTTTATTTTTGCCTTTGAGAAATCCCTCTTTAATACATATAGAAGAATAGTAAATAGATATTAAGATATTGGGTCACCTTTGTAGAGTCCATGGGATGATTTATATTATATAGCATGGGATTCATTAATCAAAATATAATATTTTGGAGTGTTATAACATCTAATCTTATCTAATATATTCTAGAATCAATAACTTCAATCTCTTTTATCTTATGAACTAGCATATTTTCCTTGTCTAGTTCTTTATGTTTAACACATGCACACATATACTTCACACACACATTCTTTAAATCATCTCTAAATTTAGTTTCATGTTTTATATAATATTGAAATAATAGATTTTTATTCTTGAACTTGTATCTTCTCCTAATAGTGAAAATCTAGAGGGGTCCCTTTCTAATCTATTTTTTAAAATTAATATTTTTAATAGATCAAAATATGATTCCTATCAAAGTTTTGCATTGTATTTTATTGAAAATATTAGAATTAGATTTTGCCTTTGAAATAAATGTATCTTAAACATTTGTTACCTTGATTGTTCTTATCTTTTAGTCTATATTATAAAGTCTCTAAATTGAAAATAATTTCGTGTATCTTTTCATCTTAAAAGTTTTCTTAAATTTCATGTTATTCTTATTAATGGTAAAATAATAAAAAATTTAATATTAATATTAACAAGTACACTTACATAATAATTTTATTCTCAAACAAATATTTATAATAAATAATATTTTCTAGTAAAGAGGAAACTACTTCACATATATTTTCATTAGGTATTATAGTTTACATGAAGTATAACTTTGCACTACTTTTTATATATGGTTATGCCTACTGTAATAACTATCCTGTTGAATTTAACAAGAAAATACTAAGTTATAGATTAGCCTCGTATATTTTTTGAGTATATTGTTTTATATTCGAATTTGGTTATATTGTTTATTTTGATTCGTAATTATGTTTGCTTAAGCTAAAATAATTATGTGAAATATTATCCAATTTAGTTTCTCAAAAGCTACTGAGCTTGTTATCATTATCACAAACCACAATTTAACATATTATTTTAGATTTAACATCTAATTTACGTAGCCTAAAATAATTTGGTGCTTATGTCTTGTGGGTTTGAATTGTATCTTGAGTGGATCAAACTTATATAATTTCATTTCAACATAATAATTAATCAAAAAATTATATCTAATATATAAAAATAACATCTCAAAGTTAAAAAAAACAAATTAATAAAATAAATAATAACGACAATAATTAATATAAATCTAAATCTAAGTTCAACTATAATTCCACAATCTTTCATGATACTGGGAAATAAATCAAAGATGTGCCATTTAAAAACATTTTAACATGTTATAGTTTTTGTTTTTTATAGAGGTGGAAATTGATAACTATCTTTTCTTTTTGAATAACTGGTTAAAAGTCAAATCACATTTACCTCCTGTTATAACATCAATTTTTAAATAACTAATTAAAAGTCAAATCACATTTACCTCCTGTTATAGCATCAAATTTTAACACATCATGTTAACTTTTTCAAGTCAAATATTTATCTAGACTTACTAGACATACATCTAATAATTCTAAAATTTATATTTAATAGTAACTCTCACCCTAGAAGTCTAAAATCATATGCATCTGTAATTTTTATATGCTAACCCTAAAAAATCCCTTAATGTTCCTAGTTTATTCATTTTTTAAAATTGTTAATAATTTTGATTAAATAAAATTAAAAAAATGCTTTTGATAAGCTTAAAAACATTCTTAGATTATGGTTATTATTATACATTTCTTTACTTCTTATTTTTATACATTTTTAAATAATATTTGATGTATGAATATATGCAGCCAATGTTTTATGATGCTGCAACGGCTAACGTATCTCGTGCTCAAACCAAAGAAAACATTATCCAGTTTGCAATGGATACTCTGAAAATGGGCAACTCTGACTATAATGCTTTTCTCTCTGCTGTTACTAATGACACAAAAAATGAAGAAGAAACTATTACGTCATTGGCGGTAATGTATCAGACTTTATACTGTGAAAATTTGAATTTAAACAATCCAACAACATATTTCTATAATAACAATTTTATAAATTTTAACTTTTAATAAATCCTTTAAAACATTATCATAGACGAATATTATTAATTCAATTTTTCCTTCTTGTGCTGTAGCATGGTTGTTCCAAGGCAGTGACAGGAACGCCTTACTTCTTTGTAAATGGAATCCCATTAGCCAATCTGGGTGATGTAATATCTGCTCAAAATTGGACCACCATCTTTCAAACACTGAGGAAGGGAAGTTATGTAAAACTTACAGAAGTAATAAGTGGTGTTGAAGCAGTGAAATAATAAAAGGTGTTGTACAATTTCCTGCACTGCTTCATGAATTTAGTTAAAAATTCAACAAAATATTTATTTTGGTTAAGAATTCAAATGTTAAAATATTAGAAAGATAGAGAGCTCTCGATGATTACTAATCATACCTAAACTCTTTTTTTTTTTATAGTTTTATCTAATAACTGTTGGGTTTTGCAGATAAATAATGTTTACGCTACCGTTTCTTCTTACTCAATGGATCCTTGGAGTTTGAATGGAACTTCACTGCTTTCGTATTAGTTATGATTATAATAAATGTAAAACAATTTTGATGACCATTATGGGTCTCAAATGTTTTCTTAAAACTCTGAGCTTGTAAAATTTATTATGTTTGAAAAATATAGTAAACTTATAAGTTTGTGCAAATTGATGATATATTTGATGTTAATGTTTTTTTAGTTTTTCGTAAACAAATAGGGAAGTTAGTTTATTTTGATTATATTTATAAATTGAGTGAATTATGATGAAAATGATTTGATTAGTTTGAAGAGTAAATTATATTATTATTTTTTATTAGATATAGAAGGGGTTTTGAAAGGGTTATCTTTTACAATAGAAGTCCTGCAAAACTTGACCTAAGATTAGCAATACAAAGACAAGAACACCTATAAAGCATTATAACTAGCCACCTATCACCAAGTGAACTAGCTACAACTTGATATAAGAAACAAAAGTAGAACATCCATGGGGATTCCTTTAGCCAACCAACACTTCCACATGGTTGTGCCACAAAACCTTTTTTCATAAACAATAAAATATTATAGAGCATCAAGAAACATTCATCACTGAATCCAATTGCTATGGAAAAATTATCTCTCCAAATAAACAAACCATTAAGACTTATAATGAGGTTTACCATAAAGTGAGCATGCCAGTTTTCTTCTTTGAAGATATGCTTTATCTCCCTATCCTCTCTAGCTTGAAGAGTCTATCTAGATTCCATAATAACAACCTCAATGTTCCAATGAAGGACTAAATCACCTTTGACCAAGTAAAATAATATTCAACAAGTCTCCTTCAATGCAAACATTTTTGTACCCCATTTTCTCCACAAGCAAGAGACCTTGGTAAAGGGCTCTAGCCTCCACAATATGGAAAATATGGATATCTAATTTCGGTATACACCAGCAGAAGCCCACCTCTATCATATCTAAGCACCCCACTAGTGCCAAAATTACCAGGATTACCCTTTAAAGCTCCATCTAAGTTTAGTTTAATCCAACCTGGAGAAGGAGGTCACCACCTCACAAGAGCATGCCCATTAGGACCAAAATACCAGGATCCCTATTGCTTTGTGAAATCCAATTTTCCTTTCTAGCTTAGCCTCCTCGAATTTGGCCCTCCTTCAAAGAGAAGAATTTTAGTTTAACTCAACCTGGAAAAGGAGGTTCCCACCTCACAAGGACAAGGTGATTAAGACCAAAAAGATCAACAACCCTATTGCTTTGTTGAAATCCAATTTTCCTTTTGATCTCAACCTCCTCAAATTTACCTCCTCCAAAGCCAGAGAAGACACATTCTCTATGGTGGAAACCAAGGTTCTAGCACAAACCTAGGCAGGATCTCTTTTGAATTTTTTTAAAATTCTACTATTAATCTAAAAATAAGGTAACTAGGACATCTCATAAAAAAATGTGCTTTATCCTAACCCCTCAAGCTACTCCCGAGACCAAAGAATTGGGACTAGGACCCCTCATAAAAGCTCCTGCTTTATTCTAACAATAAGCTATATTATAATATATATATATATATGACAAGAATTCAAATAGATAGCATGAAGAGAAGATAAGATTAAAAAGGAAAATATATAAAATTGAAGTTTAGATATTTAAATTTTCAAGTCTCTGTATTTTAATACTAATATTTGTAAGTTTATAAGGAATTAAAATTTTAGAGATTACTTCTAAATGTTGGTAACTTGAAATATTTGTGAATTGATGATAGGATTACTATAATACTTTAACCATTTTTAAATAAATCATTGTTAAAAAAATAATATTTTTGCCACAAACAAACTTAGAGTTAGAAAACTCCAATTATATTTCAAAATAGAGTGAGCTATAGTAAATGCAAAACTTTCATTTTTATTGCTTTCATATGCTTGTGAATGTGTGAATATATGATTTGAACATAGAGTGACTTACATTAAAAGACATGAAAACATATAAAAGTAAAATTTAGTTAATTTACGAAAAATATCATCAAATTTAAAGTAAATCATATTTTATACTAGAATTACACAGTTTATACATGTTTCAAGTGATTATCAAATATTTCTATTGGTTTTTCATATAACACATAAAGAAATAAAAAATAAAAAAATCTATCATATCTATGATTATTATTAGATGATCTACCAACCTTCCAAGATAAAATATCTATAAAAGTATAATTAATATTTAAAACTATAATTAATATATAAAGTGTATATTTATATTAGTGATAATTTACTAGGTACGTATTGCAATATTATGTGATTCCAAATAATATTTTAATAATTTACCCTATATCTTTGCTCTACTGATTTATCTTGTGATATAATTTTAATTTAATTTTTAAATTAATTTGTATGGATTATTTATGTGGTCCTTTGTATGTGTAGCAATTTATTATGATGTTTGGGAGACTTATTATATTAAAATTTGTACTTGATTTTATTGTGACGGAAGTTAATTAAGCTAATATTTTATTTTATTTAATAATTTAATAATTTAAGATAATGTGTTTTTAGTATGAGTATATTTTGTACTAATAGGAAGAGTGTTTTGATATAAATGCAAAAAATATTTAATTTATAAGTCTATTCATCACATTAATATATTGGATAGGCTTAAGGGATTTCATTGTGCAATATATTTAATATTTTGTAATATTTTATTATAGAAGCCCAATGGACCATGGCTAACCATGGTTGAACCTTATTTAATATTTGTAGTTAACCTAAAGTCCACTTGTTATTTTGGCTTAAGTTACACCTTATGATGTAATTGAGTTTTGGTATTAATAGAAATACCTTCCTCACCCTCCTCATTTTATTATTAGAGTGTTGTGCTATATATTTAATCTATTAATAGTCATATGGGTGGTCATCGTATTAGTATCTTTCTTTTGTCCTTTTATGCTTTCTATATAATATTTGAGTTGATGGTTTACTTATATTCAATTCTAAAAAATATTGTGAATTCCAACATGGTGTTAGTTTTTCTCTCTTCTAGTTCATTTTCAAATTGCAATGCAAAATTGTGGTGGTGGAAATATTCACATACAAATTCATGTAAAGGAATTCAAATATAAGGAGGCTAAGATCGAGGAGTTCATGGATAAGGCTAATTATTCAAATCAAATAAAGATAACTACATTGGATTCTTTGATGCAAAGCAATGAAGGTACACATCCAAGTACTTATTAAAAATTCTTATTCATGGAATGCTGAATTTATTTTAAGTTGAGTGTCCTCTATTTTAAATAGATCCTACCAAAAGTGACTATTTAAAGTAGGTTCCCAATTAGAAACTGTGGATTAGGGCTTGTTTTGTAGGTAAATATGAATTCCAATAAAATTTAGGGAACTATTGAGGTAGTGTAAGGATGAGCTAGGGAACAAAAATGAGCATAGTTTGTGAGATGATCCACTACCACAAGAATGATTGATTTACCCATAGATTTTGTAAGCTCTTCAATAAATGCTATGGAGATATTAGTCCACATTTATGCTAGAATTGGAAGATGTTGAAGTGTTCCTAGGGTGCATATAATTTCTCCTTTCATTCTTTGGT
The DNA here is from genome assembly GCA_028583015.1 of Wollemia nobilis. Lineage (NCBI taxonomy): Eukaryota > Viridiplantae > Streptophyta > Pinopsida > Araucariales > Araucariaceae > Wollemia > Wollemia nobilis. The sequence goes on from JAQPPZ010002449.1 coordinate 7,494,642, forward strand.
ATGTACCACATTCAGCCATAATGACTAAAATATTATTTTTCATTACCATCCAAAAGAATGTGTGATTGGACCTTTCATAGGTTTTAATAAACCTTGAATGTCCTATAGTTGGTGACGTATGTATTTTCTACAAAATAGATTTAGAGAATAGCAAATTTTTAAGGACAATAATTCATTTATGATATCTTAGGTGTTGTCCATCCTACAAATATTCTGATTAGGATCATAGATCATATTGGATTTTTTGAATCATGGATTGCAAGGTAGAGTCCTTGGTTACTTCTTCTCTAAGCTAGTGGGCGTAGTATGGAAATAAGGTTGATATAGCATACAACATATTATGATATTTGTATTGTTGGAAAAGTACTTCCATGATATCTCCTATTTTTTATACATGATTTTATGATCATACCCCAATATTTTGTAGATCCACTTTTATTAATTATGTGTAGATACTCATCATTATAAGAAATATTTTAGACTTTGATAGTATATTTTAATTAAAAATTGTTTTCCAATTATGATTTCCAATGATTGATAATATGCAAAATATCCAATATTTCTTTCTTATAGGTTTATTTTCCTAATTTTTTTCTTGATAACACCTTGTTCATGAATTCCAATGGTCTTCCTTATTTCACCAATACTATCCCAATTCCATTGCATAAAGCATCACTTTAAATTACAAAATGCTTGGACAAATTGAGCATTCCTAACACTAACATATATAGTATGGCTTATTTAAGATCCTGCAAGGCTTGTTTCACAAGCTTTTAAGAACTTCATGAAGAGAAAAATATTATTTGGCCCTACATGACGAACTGTTGGGGTCTTGACCATGAACTTTTGGGAAATTTAATTTTGGCATCTTATATGTGCTATTGTTGGAAAAAGAATTATGTGGTCCTCCTTCTGAACTAGCCACCTTAGACTCTAAGAATTTGTTACTTAGATACCTATATGCATGATCCATACCTTCTAAGTTACCATCAATTTCCTTTAAACTATTTTGACTTAATCTTATTGTAATAAATAACCCAATATTTCTTGTAGCTTATTTAATTGTATCATGACTATATTCAATGTGTTATTTATATTACTCAATACTTCTTCCATGTGGGCACCTCTAATACCTACGTCCATCCTTTGGTTATTTGGTTTTTTTAAAAAAATTTATAAGTGATAAATACCAAATTAGAAGCCTTACATTTCAAAAATAAGTGAGTGATTGTGTGAGGGTTTCATTTGTGTTGAGTGCAAGCAGCTCTAGATATTTTTTTAGGGCCTTTAGGCCCTAGCATCCAAAGTTTTTGTAGTTTTCGCTTAATATTTTAGTAGGATATGTTGTAGGGGACCCAAGATGGGTTATAAATATATCTTTCAACAATTCATCATGTTGTGATCTTGATTGAAAATGGCTTCCAATTTGTTGCAGAAAACAAAAGTAAAAATCATACCTTTTCTTAGTGTCCAAGGCATGGATTAAAGAGATCTAGAAACAAGTTTCAAGCAATTTATCAAAAAATGGTTTAACCCTCAAGTGAATATATAACTAAGGAGCACTCCCAAAACAAATACACTATGGAAACCCCTTTCAAGGGTAAGGATTTCCAAGACTTGGCACCAAAAATAGATTTTTGGGATGCCCTCTATGGTGGATAACCTCAACCTAATGCTAACATTAATCTTAGGGATTATTATAAACCTCTAAGAATGCCTAAGATTAATCCTAGGAAAACTTAGTCAGGATATCTTAGGGAAGCTAATGAAACTCCCTAAGCTAGATATGGGTAGCATTCAGACTAGCATAGAAGATATAGAAAAAATAAGACTAATTTATCATTTCTTGGGTTTTTGTTTGAGCCTATCTACTTTCAAAGTTTGGTCTACAAAAAATTAAAAAATAAAATGTGAGTTACAGATCTATTTTTATCCAGATGGTTATTTTCTTGTTTTATTTTCTAATAATGAAGATAGAGAGAAAATATTTCAAGGGGGTCCTTAGTTCTTTGGAAGGATAGGGCTTTTCATGAAGCCTTGGCATACTAAATTTAAATCCAAAGAATATATGCCTTCTACAAGTCCCATGTGGGTTAGACTCTTTGGCCTCCTAGTTGAATTTTGGAATTTGACTATCTTTTCTTCAATTGGAAACTCTTTGGGAAATTTTATGATGATTGTTGATTGTACTAAAAAATTTAAATATATTACTTATGCCTGGATTTGTGTTTTAATGTATTTTGACAAACCCCTACCTAAAAATATATCATTATAATTTGGGGAGGACACTTGGGAGAAAGTGGTGGACTATAATAACATCCCTTTTTGTTGCATAATTTGCCATAAATATGGTCATTTGGCTAGTGTTTGCCTAAATAAAATTTTATATCAAAAGGAAGAGGATAAAAAATTAGTAGGTTTCCAAATACCTAAGAATAAGAACACTCAAAAATTAGTTATGAAGGATCAATCAAAGTTATCAGCTAATATGTTTGAAATTATTTTCATAAATGATGTCTTAGGTAAGGAAGAGGAAATAATGGAAACAAAAGTCTTAGAAACACAATTTAAATATGTAGGAAAATCTTAGAGATAAACCATGAAATCAAAAGTTTTCACTAGAAAAAATGGAGAAAATATACACAAGAAAAGCCCTCTTTAAAATGTTGAGACTTCAAATAATATAGGTCCTAATATAGAATCTATTAAACCTTTCAGTAGATTTGTACATGCATTATTTGAGGTTAGAAGCCATCCTAGATTCATTTGGGGTTATTCAAGATATAGGAGAAAAAATTGAAGATGGATTCTAACCAAAATGTAGGTCGCAAGACCAATCAACATCATATGGTAAAAGAAGGTGAAAATTTTGTAGAGGAAGGTAATATTAATGCTCTTACCAATATTTTTAGCCATAATATTAATGGAGATAATCACTTAGAATATTAGAGGACTCAAAGGGAGTATTTCAAAACAAAATTAAATTAGAAGAATGATTCAGACAAACCATCCAAATATTATTTTCCTTAAAGAAACAAATATGTCAATAGAGGAATTGGAATCAATAGCTAGTAAAGTTTGACCAGCTAGAAAAGTTTCTTTCCTCAGTTTCCAAGGGACTTTCAGTGTCATTTCTTACCTTTAGGACCCAAAAGAGGTAGTCATTCACCATATGGTTGGTATTTGGGGTCTTTTAGCTATAGTTATTCAAAGTAGATATTCCAACCAAATTATGCTTTGCATAATTGTTTGTGCTTTGACTAATTATGAGGAAAAGAGAAGATAGTGGAAGGATATAACTTATATTATATTCATTTTCTTGAAGATTGGATCTTTATCGAAGGATATTTCAATACCATCTTCTCTATGGATGATAAAATGAGAAGAAATATAAATTTGAACAAGAGCACTAACCTCATGATTGAATATATTGCAAAGCTTCATCTTGTGGACATCCAACTAGATAATGGGCTTATGACTTGGTCTTATAGAATGCAAGGCTTAGCTTGTATCATGAAGATATTGGATAGGTTCTTGCTCTTTGACAATTTATTAATCCATGGTCATATTTCTAAGATGAAGACTCTTAAAAATGATGGTTCGGATCATTGGCTAGTCATGGTGAAAACATGGAAAACCAATGTGAGTTTCTCACCTTTTACCATTTTTATTTTAGTTAATGCGGCTTAGAGATAGTTCCTTTAGACCTTGAGAGTAGCAATGGTGGAAGGAAGGTAAACCACGGTATGGGACTAAGATATTGTATTTTACAAAAATGTTGCAATACATTAAATCCAAAATAAATATTTGAAACTAGAAGGTGTTTGGCGATGTCCAACAAAAAAATATGAAGTGATTGCTTAGCTTGAAAATTTGAATAATAAAATTTGTTTAGATGGCCCTATAGAGAGTAGAGGTACAAATGAAATTAGACCCACAACTCAGTTAGAGGAATGAGACAAAAAATAACTCTTATGGAAGAAAAAATCTAACATCCAATGGCTTAAAGAAGGATATCAAAACATAAATGTGTTCCACAAATCTCTTCTAGCTCAAAGATCTCACAACTTTATTTCTTCTTTGAAATTAGATTCTAGAGATATTACATACACTTGGGATGGCATGAACTCTATTGTTGTTAATTACTTTTACAATCTTTTTGTTGCTACTCCTCTTGACTTGGCTTATCAATAAAATGTTCTTCAAGCAATCCCTACTCTTAACACTTATAAGGAGAACTCTATATTGACTACTCCAGTTACTATCAATGAGCTTCAATAGGTGTTTTTTAAACTATAAAAATGGCAAACCCCATGTCTTGATGGTTTTCCCATTGATTTCTACCAAGAGTTTTGGGGTATCCTTCACGTTGCTTTATTAGAGGTGGTGGAAGAAGCTAGGAAAGCCAAAGAAATTTTGAAGGTTATCAATAAAACTTATATAGCTCTCATCCCAAAATCTCAAGAGATAAAACATATCTCAACTTTTATAACTTTAGTGTTATGTAATGTTCTTCTCAAAATCATTACTAATATCATGGTAAAAAGGTTAAAGCGTCTTTTGCATGATATTATTTTCCCTAAAAAATGGGGTTATGTGGAAGGGTGTAAAATAGTGGATGAGATAGTTCTTGCTCAAGAAGTTATTCATTCCATGGAAATGCAAAAATATTCTTCTATGTTCATTAATTTAGACCTATCCAAAGCTTATGACAGAGTGGATAAGCACTTCCTTGTCAAAGTTTTGAAGCAATTTGGCTTCTCTCAATATTGGATGGACTAGATTATGGGTCGTATATCTTCAGTTTCCTACTTAGTTATTATCAATAGAAGACATTCACAACTATTCCTAGCTTCCAGAGGTATTGGGCAAGGTGACCCCATCTCCCCTTATATATTCATCATTCTTATTGAATGCCTATGTAGGACTATAACCAAAAATAGAGAAAAGAAACCCCTTGAGGGAGTTAACATACTCATGGATCTAGGTCTATCTCTCATTTTTAATTTGTTGATGACACTACTCTATTAGGTAAATCTACATTTAAGGAAGCTTCTAAAATTAAACAAATCATTAGCTATTTTTCTAAGGCTATCAGGTAATTGATCAATCAAGACAAATCTAAAGTAATTTTCTTTTACTGCTCTCTCAAATATGAATCCATGATCCTAGATAAATTATGATATAAGAAGACCTCCTTTCTAATCACTTATCTAGGCATTCCTATCAATATTCAAAGGCTAAAAAAATACTACAATTGTCTATTGGATAGAGTTAAGAAGAAAATTAGAAAGTAGACCAATAGGTAGCTTTCTTTTGTGGGAAGAATTACCTTGGTAAAATAAGTCTTTCAAGCTATACCTATTTATGTCTTTGTTGTGGTGAATATCTTAAAGGTTGTTCTTCAAGAATTGGATCAAATTAATCATTGATTCCTCTAGAGTGGTACTAAGGAGAAAATAAAATGGGCCTTGGTGAAATGGGACACTTTATGCCTTCCCAAGAATGAAGGGGGGTTAGGATTTTATTTTTCTATTAATAAAAATAAGGATTTTGCTACTAAATTATATTAGAGGATTTCACATAGCCGTAATGCTCTTTGGGACAAAAATTTTTGTGCTAAATATGCTGAGAACAAAAGTCTTGAAGACCTTTTTTTGTGGAAAACATCCCAAAAGAGATGCCACTTTCGGGTAAGACCCATGGAGGTAGGGGTATCTCTTATACAAAAATCACCTAGGGCTCAAACCTGGCCTACCACCTTTAAAATTCTCAAGGATAAAACCTAAAACAATAAAAAAACAAGAATACACAAACACAAACACAATAAGAAAGTCTTGAAGACCTTGTTCGCTATCAATTACCTACCAAAGGTTATCCTATATAAGCAGTTCTTAAGACTGGTGAGTATTTGATAAATAAAAATTTATTTTGAATCATTCATAATGGTCAATAGGTATATTTCTATATAGATTCTTGAGATTATCACTAGCCTTTGATAACTTAGTTTCTTGATTGGATACCTTGGATGGAGGGGCTTCACTAAGCTAACTAGATAAGGTAGTTAATTACTATCGATACCATTGATGAGTGTCATTAATGCTCATCATTGAATTTAATTTAATTTATCAAATCTGGGTAGGTTTCCTAGGGTTGGAGATGTTGAACTACAGCTTAGATATCAAGACACTATATTTTCTTAAGAAAATTAGAAATATATGCAGAAAGGAAACAATGTCACTTTGCTCCATTTTGTATAAAACCAATTTAATTACAAAAATTAACTTGATAAAATAAAATATGATAAATTACTTTTGCTAAATGGAAATTACTAAAATGAAAATGCGGACATGAAATCAATTAATTTAACAACTGCTGAAAATGAAACTGTTGTAAAGAAATTCCTAAAGCTGAAAAATGTTGCTGAAAAATGTAAATAATTGTTGAAACTAAAATTACAAAAATTGAAAGGAAAATGCAGAAGTAAATAAAAGGTCAGCTAGTTGAAAAACCACACTCACACATAATACCTAAAACTAGGAGAAAAATACAGTAAAAATAGGGTAGATTCTAATTACTTTAATTTAGCAAGAAATTGACAACAATTTAGTAGGAAATGCACTAAAATAGAAAACCTATAAAAATGGTAATACAACTCCTTCCACAAACCTTGAGAGTGTGCCCTTGCTCCTTAGTCTAGTAGAATGTCTAACACACCAATGTCTAAGTTGTAGCTACTTAATCAAGCATCAAAACAACATCTAAAAAATACTACACTTTATTAATGGTTTCTGCTATTATAGAGTTGTTTCCAATCACTATATCTTATTTGTCAATATATTTTCTCATCGTCTAACATTTGACTAACTCCTAACCAATATATGAGTGGAATTTTTTATACATATTTCCATGCCCTATCCTATGTGATATAATTACAAAATAATTTGTTTATTTTTAATGCTTGATTTGCTACCCTACTACAACAAACTTGGTCTTGATTTAGGATAAAATCCACTTTCTAGCTAGTTGTGCACTTATCTTCACCTCCAACCTAGTGGGAAATCAGCTAGGAATATATGGAGCATCATTTGACACACCTATACATGCACCAACTTGTTCATCCCTTGAATATTTGGTTTGCATTCTAATTTCTTGTTGATTTTGCCTATTCTTTTAGAGTAGCTCCAGAATATCAGGCTACACACCTGTCAGATGCGGTTGGTTCTAATTTTATCATGTGGGGGCACTTAAAAATGATTTGTGGGTGCTTCATTATTACTTTTATGATTCTTAATAAATTTTAGCTCCTCTTTTTGTGTTTGTATTTACATTCATATTATTCTATAAGTAGTTTCCTAGATCTTTTGGAGTTGCTCCTATATATGTTATGTCCAACTATCTTGTGTCCTGTTTCAGCTGCAACATGGTTTTTTTTATACCACATAATCCTAGAAACTCATTTTAGGTGGGAAAACACTTTAAAAATGCTCAACCAATCAGATGTCATACAACCTTTATTTGCTAGTGATTTTTACTATGCTATTTTATTGCTAAATCATGCAAAAAGATGATATGAAGTGCAAAAAATAGTTAAAACAACAAAATATTATTTCTTAACATTTAATCATGGCAAAATTTAATATTTGGCATAGAACTATATTATTTATTAAAATGTAGTAGTTTTCATGTCAAATATGATGAAAAAAGAGGTATTATTTGGCCTCATCATTCCCCCCCCACTTTTTTTTTTTTTTAAGTGAAAAAACCCCCTTACGGGGCTGCCTTGGTCTAAGATACCATGAACAAGGGGTTCTACACCATCAAATTCACCCAAGGGTCGCACCCAGCCTTGCCCACACCAACATTATCAATTGGATTTTGGGTACCCAATTCAGCTTTTTGGTAGGGTGGAGATTCAAACCTGGGACCTCCCTTCGAGGATTGCCCTCTCCTCTCCAACTCACCTACAACACTTTGGTCCATTCCTACCCCACTTAACTTGATGCATGTCCTCATGCATTTTATTGGGATACAGAAGAATGGAGGTCTAATTCCTTATACCATTTCCTCCAAAACTTGTGTTCTCCATAATGATATCCCTTATTTTGCTTTATTTATATTAGCCATCTCTAAAATTGTTGTTCAAGTTCAAGGTTAGAATCAAAGTAAAAAGGTATAGGTGTAATAATAGTAGGTGGCCTAAACCATAGGCCTATCCACTAATGTTTTAATGATAAAATAACATCTATCAATGCTACTTCCCTTCTGTGTGATCATAGCAGGTTTGTTGGTGAAATGGGTTCTCTCTTTCTTAGAGACATGGGTAGTTCTTCCCACCTACTTTTGCATGTTGCCATTGAACTATCAAAATTATCTCTATGGAACTACTGAAAATAGACCATACTTTCCTTGAGATACCTAAGATAAGTAGCTTTGATATTTGGATTGCTCATCAAGAAAAAGTGTTGGATGATTAGTGTTGCAGGGTTGGGACGAATATGTCTCAACAACGGACCATGTCCTAACTCCACAATCTTATTATGCTTTCTTTCCTGATCCTAACACATCTAAATTTGTAATGTGGAAATGAAATATCTACATTGTACATCACCTATATATATATGAGACATTTACTACACATATTATACTAGTACAAATTTATGCAAATAAAATTTACAAAGCAAATTTGTTTTCTCCTTAGAACTCTACAGGTATGCATCAAGGAAATCCTCACCAAAAGATAATTCATATGATAAAATAGAATAGAATATCTTTACCTAGATCCTGAGAAATATTTCTTTGAGTAATAAACTATATAATCTAGTAGGCCTTTTACACTGCACTAAATGTTCTACAATCTGGCACAAGTCTTTCACTTTAGTATGCAATTCTACAATTTTTGTAGTCTGCTTCCTACTCTTTTCCTCCAATGGCTTCATTTTTACAAAATGTAATTTAAGGGTATGGTAATGAGCTACCCAACCTGCTATAGCCTCATTATATTTTTCCAGTGATATTATATCTGGTTGATGCACCACCACTAGTGGGAGTTCATGAACTAGAAGTAATTCAACCTGAATCCCAATATCCATAGTTTAAATTATCTTAACAGATTCTATGAGAATATATTTATATTATTTTTTTGATGATGTATATATTTGTATGGATTCATTTTGTACTCTATGAACTTCTTATGTTGATGTACCTTGCTCAACTTGTTGTTCCAAAGCTTTTCCTAGATGTTCTAGAGCTTTTTTTGGATGTTCCAAAGTCGCTTTTGAATGTTTCAAAGTTTCTTCAGAAGGTTCTTAAACTACTTTAGAATATTTCAAAGTTTCTTTAGAATATCCTAGAACTACTTCTAAATGTTCCAAAGCCACTTCGAAATGTGTTGGTGACATCATTATGATAGCTTCCATGTGTTCATTTACAATGTTGCATCTGAGTTTGAAATACTACAATAAAGTTAACTTTCGACTGTGTGAGGTGGTGTAACATTGGAAATATCATTTTTTTAATATTTCAAATGTGCACTTCATGTATTTTCAAATTTTTGTTGCAGCAACCTTCCAAATTTATGGCATTTCAGAGCTCTGACCTTTCGAAGATCTAACCTTATGGATAAGGTTATGCATAAGGGGTTGGCTCTAAAATGTATTTATAAAAGTGGGATGAATCAATTTCAAATCTAAAATTATTTATAATTTCAAAGTGAAAAGGTCCCCTATTATTAGGGGTAATATTGGATATCTGAACTTAAAATGATCCAATTATAATAAAATTGGGGTAAATCTATCCAAAAAAATTTACACCCATTTTGTTTGGCTAATGGGCCTCAATCAAGGGTCCCCAATATTATCCAATTCCATATTTTAAAAATAAAAATATTCATTAATTAATTATGATTATCCGTTATGCATAACCCTACTTATTGAGATCTAGACCTTCTGGAGCTCTGTAAATTATAATTTTCCATGGTGCCAAACTGAATTTCTATGTGACCAAGGACAAGACAAAATATTCCTTGACATGTTTAGCAAGATGTTTCATTTTTATGCCAAATTTATAAGTATTTTTAGCCAAATATCTAATTCATAAATCAAATATCAATGCTAACTATGATTAAAATGCAAGAAACACATACCTTACTACTCTAAAAATTACCATACATCTTGTAAGTCACTTTCAATGAATATTAGCAAGCTACATAAAATCAAAAAATAAAAATATTACACGTGCAGTAAGTGATATTTTTATAATGATGGATAAACCAAGAAGACAAACAAGCCAGAAAATGGTTTTCATGTAAGCCTTAATTCAACAGCACCTAAAAAGGTTTTCACCATTGAACTATTCATTTTTTCAGAATAGGTTGTTATTTCTAATTTTCAACCAAATTCTACCGTGATTGCATTCATAAAGGATTTTCACAGTCAATATTATTCTCTCTTTTTTTTAATGATTCAAAGATATGATCACTCATAATCTCCATTAGAATAGGAAGCCTCTTCTATCATGTGTAAGTCATACTATGAGAAATTTTGAGCAAATTCCACCTTCGGTAGTGGCTTATGGTACAATTGTAAATAATATCTATTCACCACTAATTTCCTCCTTGAATCATAAACCGAAGAAATTTTAACAACTCCATGCTCATACATTTTTTGTTCATCCTTACTACTACTAATGTGACTATCATGCAACATTTTGCATTATTGTTGAATGATCTTCATTTGGTTAAGTGTCTCCAACTGAAGTTCATTCAATGCATTCAATTGTAAAATTCTTTTTTTTACACCTGCAACAACTCAATATCAACTTCTAACGATGTATAAAGTGTTAGTAAATAATTAGGATGTTGGATCAATGCATTAAACAATTTTACTTCCTGGTCATTAGTCAACCAAATACTAATATTCAAAGGCTATTTTGGTTGTGTTTCAAATTGTTTTGGACCAGGATGTATTGAATTGATTATTTCAAAATTATGCATTAATGAATTAAGATAGAAATAGTGTGGTAGAAGAGGATGAAAATATTGTGCATCTTTATCAAAAATAATTTTTGAAGAAATTAAATTTGATAAATGGTAATAAAAATATGAGAAAAGATGATAATATCAACCATGTGGTAAATGAATGAAACTATATTATATTGTAATGGGTGACAAATATTTAAGCTCTTTTTTTTCATTCCATAGTAATTGTTCGACAATAATTGGTTCATCTTCAAGATCTAAATCATGCGATTTTTTTATTAGAATATTTTCATCAAAAATAAACCTTTTGGATGAATCCAACTCTTCTACATTATCCTTTACAACTATGGTGGCCAAATTTGAAATGTTCTTTTCATTTTTATTATATGATTCAAGAAACCATGGGCTTCCTAGATAACCATACTTAGGTAGAGTAAGTTTTCCTACAAGCAAGTCTACTAATTTTTCACTTACTTGTATGGTTTTCGGATATATTTTCTTCTTCTTCTTTGGTTTCTTAGAACACATTTCTTGAACAATATTATTAATTATTGGTACATCTTTAATAGCTTGTAGTAAAGGTATTGTATCATTTAGATGTTATTTTGATATATCAAACTGTTCAATATATGGTACTTTCTTTGATGAGTTATCTTGTGGGAGATTTTCTTTCTCTTTTTTTTGTTGTTGTTTCAGTGTAGATGTGTTTTCTTATTTATTCTCATCAAATCCCATTTCTACAGTGATAGGTGGAGTAGGTTCAAGAAATGTTTTTCCTAAACACAATTGAGTGTTGTCATAATCATTGATATTTTTATGGCTATATCTTCTGATTTAGCCATAGAGACAGGGGTTGCCTATTTAACATTATTGGGATTGGCCACATGTTGAACTAATAGTGAAGGTTGTTTTGCTTTTTATTATTGCTAACCCTGAGAGAAATTATGGGTATGAGTAGGCAACAAATTTTGTTGTTGGTTTTGATATTGATGTTGCCCTTGGTAAGATTGTTGTTGTGGTACCCATTGTTGTCCTTACTTTTTTGTTTGTAACCATGGTGGATGTTGTTAATTTTATCGTTGATTCATCCATCTAGGTTGAGACCACTCTTGGAAATATACCCATGGTAATTCAATCCAATGTTGTTGAAGTGGATTTGAAGTAGACCATGGCATATACCAAGGATTATTTCCCCAATTTGTAGGAAATTGAGAAGCATATGGATATCTATGAAAATTACTCCCTTGTCTTTGTCCAATAAAATTAAGTTATTTAATAGGTTGAGATTGTTTTTCAAATATACTTTTGAGTCCTAGTAACATTTGACATTGAATTGTGGGGTGTCCTTTTTCACAAATACTATATAAAGAAGACAATTAAGTTTTATTCAAAGGACATTCATGAAGAGAGTGCTTCTTATTACATCTTGAACAATAGATGGCTAAAGTTTTAGTGAATTAATTCTTTGTGTTCATTTCATATAATGTTGTGTTAAGATGTTCTAAAATATCAGATTTTAGATTATAAAACTCTTTCATTAGTTCTTTTAAAGTATTTGAGTTATTACCAGTTTTCTTTTATCTATGTTTTGTATGGGAATAATTTTTAGAGATTTTAATTATTCTTAAAAATTCAAGTGTATTTGCATCTCCTTTTCCCATAAGATCCAATACATATCTCTATTCATCTTGTAGTCCTCTCAAGAATATGTCTTTACTTAGTTTTGATTCAAAACCTCTACATCTCTTATGAATAAATTAAAATCTATCTAGATAGTCTTTTAAATTTCATATTCCTCTTGTCTCATTCTAAGAAATTCATATTTTTGATTATTTACTTGACAATAAACTTGGTATCTCTGCAAAGATATATTTTCCATTTCATCCCAAGTTCGAATCGAATCAGGTGCTAAGGTTATGAACCATCGTAGGGCTGATTCTTTAGGAGTAGAAAAAATAATTTGATCTTTTAATTGTCATTGGTGTAGTCATAATTTTGGCATACAATATTAAACTCAAATAAAAATAGAATAGGATATTCAAATGTAAGTCCCTTAAAATTTGAAACAAACTGAAGGAGATATGACTTTCAAAGGAGAGTTTTTATTAGAATCTAATAAAATAGGATTTTTAAAAGTTTTGGTAGGTATACTAACTACACTAGGGTGGAGCACATTATTGGCTCTCCATGTATTCTCTTGTAATCCTACCATTATGCATTCCCAACACCAATTATAAATCCGATTAAATTTTCCTAATTATATAGATTTATCAAGGGAAGGTGGTGTTGAACTACTAATTTTTCCTCCTTGTAATGATTTCTCAAGGGATCCTATACTTCTTGATGGAGATGATCATGATTCTTTGAAAATTCTAACATTTTTAGTAATCATAAATTTAGACAACTTTGGCATAGGTTCAACCTCTTGTCATGAATATTTTCTTCTTGTGGTTTGTGAAAAGTTTGTTTTGTGTCCTCTAAATCTATTCATACTTTCTATTAAAACAAAAATCCTATTCTAGTGTCCTAATGTCCAAAATAAAATCCTAAACAATGCAATTATTTTCATGCAAAGATGTCAATTTCACAAGAAAACAATTGACTTGTTTTTTCTCTAACAACACCAATTTGCTCCCCAACAACGATACCAAAAATGATGAGTGTTTTTAATGATCATCATTTAATTTAATTCAATTTGTCAAATGCGAGGAATCCTCCTAGGGTTATATACATTAGAGACATTGAACTACAACTTAGATATCAAGACACTAGATTTTCTTAAGAAAGCTGGAAATATTTGTAGAAAGGAAACAATGTCACTTTGCTCCCTTTTGCATAAAAACTATTTAATTGTAGAAATTAACTTGATAAAAGAAAATATGCTAAATTAATTTTGCTAAATTGAAATTACTAAAATGAAAATGTTGAAATAAAAGCAACTAATTTAACAATTGTTGAAAATGAAACTACTGTAAAGAAATTGGTAAAGTTGGATATTGTTGCTAAAAATTGTAAATAACTACTAAAATTGAAATTACAAAAATTGAAAGTGTTGGCAATTTTGGGTACTTTGGGTACATTGCCTTTGCTCAAGTGTATAAGTTGTCATTGATGTCAAAAGGCATTTTTGTGTTGATATCAAAAAGAGTGTGATGTCAAAAATATCTTGAGAAGCTTCATAATGTTAAAGGGTTTTTATTTAAAACCACCCAGGGTGACGGTTTTTCTAAAAACCATTAAAACCAATAAGGGTTTTTATTAAAACCAAGCTTAACTTAATGCAAAGGTTTTTTCTTGAAAAACCTTGAAGGTCCATGTTTATTATTAATAATTAAATTAACTCAAACCTTTGACAAAGGTCTAAGTTTAATTTATTATTAATAAAATAATAATAATTATTATTTTAATTATTATTAAAGGGTCTTTTAACCCTTAAGCGACGCAGATAAAGAATTCATTCGCCGACGTGTTGCCATCGTTGGAGGAGCGTCGACGTCAAACAATTAAGGAGAAATGGCTATATAAGTGGGGATGATTTTCTAAAGTAATGGTACCTTCGATCGATGCAATTTCGTAGCTCTGTGTCCTTCGTAAAAGTGATGGTTTTCGCTGTATTTCGTTGTCCATCCATATTGAATTGCTCGAGCTTTTCTTGCGCTTGACGTCCGACAGATTGCGTTTCTCTGACATTTGATAAGACTGCGAACTATGTTTTCTGGGAGTTACATTTTTGGACAGCGCTCATGATGATTGTGGTGGCTTGAGGAAAACGTTTACGTTTTCAGATCCTTGGCGATTGAAGGAAGACAACACATAGGATTACATTATATTTTTCATTGGGCACTTGTGCTCCAATGGTGGTGGTGTGTTGAGTGAAGAAGCGTTGGGCAGAGGTGCCAAGTTTGACCCATGTTGTGGGCAATTTCATTTTGGTCGTGATGCACGAGGATAGCAGCAATGAAAGCGCTTTAGCATGTGTGGTGGTGTTATTCATTTTCTCCAAAGGTTGGAGAACTAAGGTTGGCCAAGTGTTGTGATAGGTTTTGAGTTCTCCTCTTCTTCATCAAAGTAAAGGTATGGGCAACTTCTTCCATGTATATTGTTGATGGTGTATTTTCTGAAACTGAGTTTGGAGTGAAAAGGTTGTCTACTAGGTATTTTTGTTGGTGTAAATCCTATTTTCTGGATATTGAAGATTGTTTATGCATTAAAATCATTGATGAGTTTTTGGGTGAATGCATAATTCTGGTTGAGGAAGAGGAAGCATTTTTGCACTAGGGTTTATGTTAGTAAGTCTTGCTACTTGCATTAAGATGGTAAAACCCTTAGTTGGCTATTTTGATATTGATGGTTGAGTTGCTTCCATAGAGGTTGTTTTGATCAAGTTAGTGCTTTACTTGATACATGATTTGGGCTTACTCCATTGAGTTGATTTGAGCAAGTTATTCTTTGCATTTGGTGATATTGTGTTGGTGGCTGTTTTGTTCAAATATCTTTGGAGGGAAAAGGATTTCTACTTGTTTCCTTTTCTTGTGATGATTGGTTGAATGCTTCAAGGTTGATGTTGAGTTGAATGGTGTTGGTTGACTAAACCTTGTTTGATGAGCATTGTTGTTGAAACCCTAATTGATGGTGAAAAGAACATGAGTATCATTGTTATGTGATTCTTTGCATAGTTGACAATTGTTGGGGTTTCATGTTCTTGAAAGAAAACATTCTATCCTATCCATTTTAGATATTGAGTTGAGTTTTTAGATTTGAGATTGAGATTGAGCTGAGTTGATTTGAGTTGAGTTTTGAGATTGGGATTTGAGTATAGAACATATTGAGTCTCTAACAATTCTCTTTATGCTTCTATGAGTTTGACAAATCACATTGGGTCTCTAACAATTCACTTTGTGATTTCCTACTAAGAAAGTTTTTCTTGGTGAGCTTGCTGAGTTTTTGGACAGGTTCCGGTGGGGACTTGTGAGCAGGTTTTGAACAGGTTCCGGTGGGGACTTGTGAGCAGTTTTGGACAGGTTTCGGTGGGGACTTGTGAGCAGATTTGGACAGGTCCTAGAAGAGGACTTGTGAGCTGAGTTTGATAGTTCTATCAGAGAACTTGAGGACAGAGGAGCATTGGTTCTTTGAGAAGAACACGAGGGAAGATTTGGAAAGTCTTTGAGAAGGCTTGTGTGTAGAGGATTGATTTGTTCAAGTGTTGGACAGATCTGACGGACAGAGGAAGACTTGTACTAGACCGATTGACTGTGTTTGGTACAGAGTTGCTTGAGCTGCTGTGGACGTGATCATAGAAGGCGAAGGTCTCTTAGGCTAAGCATTGAGGACAGGAGGTCTTCGGTGGAAAGGAGTTCCACGTGTTGGCAAGAGGTAGAGGCAGTTGATCTTCTGAGGGATCATTTCCAGAGCAGAGGGGAAGGTATCTCCTTTGGGCCGAGGCTCATAAACATTGTAATTGGGAAGGATTCCCAAAGAACTTTGAGATAACTTTTAGAGAAAAGTTTTTGTGGACGTAGCCCAACCATTTGGGTGAACCACGTTAAAAATGGGTCTTCAATGTGTGATGCTTTCTGTCTTGATTAATGTTGTGTTGATGCCACTGCTATCTAAAGTTAAAATTATTAATTGGTTAAGTCTTATACTGTTCACCCCCCTCTCAAGTATAAGTCCATGTTCTTCAATTGGTATCAGAGCCGGTCTCTCCAGAAAGAGCCTAACAACTTGGAGAAGGATCTATCAGAGGAACATACAGATTCAGAAAGAGATGAAGAGGTTGAGTTCGATCTCAAAGGTGAATTCTTCTTGGCTTTGAGAAAGCTTGAGAAATTTAGGGAAGAGAATTCTGTTCTCAAGCATCAATGTCAGGAAGAAGAGATAGCAAGATCAAAATTGTCTCAAAGTGTTATAGACTTCAAAATTCTAGCTGAAGAAGGGAAGAAGGTTGAACAGGTTCTGACAGAGGCTCTCAAAGGAAAGGAAGCTGATTGCGAGAAACTAGAAGAAGAGGTTATGTCTCTTAGAGTGAAGTTGGAACAGTTGGCTCTCAGACAGAATACTCCGTGTGAAAAGCAAAAGAAGGATTGTATCACCATTCATGAAACAGGGTCTTCGAGCAAGATCAATCTTCATCCTAAAGAGCGATGGATTCCAGTTGGTCACAAGAAGAACAATCATCCAAGGCATCAAAACAGGTTACATAATACTTTCCATGGCTATTGTTTTTCCTGCAAGAAATTTGGTCACAAAGCTATGCATTGCAATAAGTCTTTGAATAGCCATAGTAAGGAAAATGTTAACTCTTTTGCACCTCTTATGAATAAAAATGTCATGTGTTACAAGTGCAAGAATTTTGGGCATATAGCAAGGATGTGCAGTTTGGATAGATCTAGCCTTGAGTTCACTAAAAAGAGAAATGAGATCAAATCTAAGTCAATGATAGTTCAAACTGCTTTTCATGCTCAAGACAAAGTAGAAAAATGGTATCTTGATAGTGGTTGTTCAAAACATATGACTGGTGAAAAGGAAAATTTTTTGGTCTTAAAAGAAACAAACAGAGGAACAATCAGTTTTGGAGATAACGGGTCAGCTAAAATCTGTGGTAAAGGGACTCTTAGTTTGGATGGGAAATCCAAAACAGAAAATGTGCTTTATGTAGAAGGCCTAAGACATAATCTTCTAAGTGTGAGTCAACTTTGTGATCAAGGGCACATAGTATCCTTCTTTTCAGATAGATGTGAGATAAGTAAAGAAAAAAATGGAAAACTCATTGCTAGTGCTACAAGGACTCCAAACAATCTTTACATGCTAAGTGAGATAAAAAAGGAAAAGTGTTTTCTAACTCAAGAAGATGAGAGTTGGTTATGGCATAAAATATTGGGGCATTTGAGCTTTGATAATCTTGTCAATATTAGTAACAAGGAAGCGATTAGAGACTTGCCCAAAATAAAAAGGCCCCATAACATCATTTGCGGTCCTTGTCAACATGGAAAATAGACCAGAACCAGTTTCAAATCAAAAGGGTATACTTCTTCAAAACCATTGGATCTTATTCATACTGATTTATGTGGCCCTACCAGAACTCAGAGCATTCAGGGAGAAAGCTACTTCATGTTGTTTATAGATGATTATTCTAGAATGACTTGGGTTACTTTTCTCAAAGAAAAATCTGAAGCTTTTGAAAAATTTAAAGCTTTCAAAGAAATGATTGAAAATGAGACTGACAAGAGAATCAAATGCTTAAGATCAGATAGAGGAGGAGAGTTCACTTCAAATGAATTTGTGGAATACCGTGAGCAACAAGGAATCAAAAGAGAATATTCAACAGCAAGAACTCCTCAACAAAATGGAGTAGTTGAAAGGAAAAACAGAACTATTGAAAATATGGCTAGAGCTATGTTAAATGAGTCAAAACTTTCAGATGGTTTTTGGAAAGAGGCAGTCAGTACGACAGTCTACATTATCACCAGGGCCCAACTTAGAGTCAATCATCATAAAACTCCTTATGAGTTGTGGAAAGGAAGACCAGCTACAGTAAAATACTTCAAAGTGTTTGGGAGTAAGTGCTTCATCAGAAGGGAAGATCAAAATTTGGGTAAGTTTGATCCTAGGTGTGATGAGGGAATCTTTCTTGGATATTCTAGCAGAAGCAAGGCCTATAGATGCTTCAACAAAAGAACTCATACAGTTGTAGAGAGCATAAATGTAACAGTTGATGAAAAGACAGGGATAAGAGAACCAGTCAAGGAACTCAGTGATGAAATTTGTCAAGAAGAATTCAGAGAGGTTTCAGATGAAGAAGAGGAAAGACAACAACTGCTTCCCAAAACTCCTTCACGATATGTTCAGAAACATCATCCCAAAGATTTGATCATTGGTGATCCAAATAGGAGGCAAACAAGAAGAAGAGTCATTCCCTCACATGATTCTACAAATGTTTCATTATTTTCTCAAATTGAGCCAAAAGATTTCAGTGAAGCATGTGCAGATAAGTTTTGGGTAAAAGCAATGGATGAAGAGCTAAATCAAATAGAGAAAAGTGAAACTTGGGAATTGGTTCCAAGACCTAAGGACAAGAATGTCATTGGCACAAAATGGATATTCAAAAATAAACTCAATGAGGATGGAAATATTGTCAGAAACAAAGCTAGGTTAGTCTGCAAAGGTTATGCTCAAGTAGAAGGTGTTGATTTCGAAGAGACGTTTGCTCTTGTTGCTCGTCTTGAAGCTATCAGAATGTTTTTGGCCCTTTCAAGCTTCAAATCATTCAAGGTATATCAAATGGATGTAAAGTCAGCTTTTCTAAATGGGGTGTTGGAAGAAGAAGTCTACATAGAGCAGCCAGAAGGAGTGTCTCTCTCAGAATAGTCAGACTATGTGTGTAAACTAAAAAAGGCCTTGTATGGGTTAAAGCAAGCACCTAGGGCTTGGTACTCAAGACTTGACAGGTATCTTCATGAGTAAGGCTTCGGGAAAGGTGTAGCAGATAGCAATTTGTATATTAAGGATGAAGGTGATGATATGTTGATTATGGTTGTCTATGTTGATGATATTATTTTTGGGGGAAATAATACTCAGATGTGCAAAGATTTTGCTAACACCATGCAGAAGGAATTTGAGATGTCTATGATTGGAGAGCTGTCATTCTTTTTAGGTCTTCAGATTGCTCAATCAAAAGAGGGTGTATTTCTCTCTCAAGGAAAGTATATCAAAGAAATGTTGAAGAAATTTGGGATGATGGACAGCAAACCAGTATGTACTCCAATGATTACAGGGTGCAAGATGAGTAAAGATGATGAATCTCCAGTGGCAGATCAGAGGTTGTACAGATCAATGATTGGTAGTTTATTATATGTTACAGCTACCAGACCAGATATCATGCAGGCAGTTGGGTTAGTAGCAAGATTTTAGGCAGCTCCTAAAGATTCTCATGTTATAGCAGTTAAGAGGATATTCAGATATCTGAAGGGCACTATGGACTTTGGGCTTTGGTATCCCAAAGGTGATGATTTCACTCTCACAGCTTATACAGGATGCAGATTGGGCAGGCAGTATTGATGACAGGAAAAGCACTAGTGGTGGAGCATTCTTTCTGGGAAAGAGTTTGGTTTCTTGGCTAAGTAAGAAACAACCTTCAGTTTCCTTATCTACGACAGAGGCTGAATACATAGCAGCAGTGGTGGGGTGTACACAGGTTTTATGGATGAAAACCACCTTGGAGGATTTCAAAGTCAAGCATGAACAACCCATCTCCATACTTTGTGATAATACAAGTGCCATAAGTATTTCCAAAAATCCGGTAATGCACTCAAGGACAAAGCATATTTCCATCAAGTATCACTTTCTAAGGGAGAAAGTGCAAGACAAGCAAGTCAAGGTAGAGTATGTGTCTACTAAAGAGCAGATTGCAGATATCTTCACCAAACCTCTTCCAAGAGATACGTTTGAGTATCTAAGGGAGAAATTGGGAGTTGTACTCCCACCCCAAAATTAATCACCTCATCAGGAGGTGGGGGAGGGACTAAGCTAAGAGGCTCCTTCTTAGTCCCGAGCCCCAAAGGTGGCCCTTTGCCATTGATGACAAAGGGGGAGAGATATGAGTAAGGGGGAGAGCTTCAAAGTGAAGAGGAAAGCTTCAAGTTAGGGGGAGCAAAACTTCAAAGGAAGATTCTCAGTTATGGGCACAGTTTCTCAGTTGTTAGCACAGTTGGTTTCAGTTTTGGCTTTTGAGAAGTGTTTTTAGTAAAGGTTTGCCATCAATGACAAAGGGGGAGATTGTTGGCAATTTTGGGTACTTTGGGTACATTGCCTTTGCTCAAGTGTATAAGTTGTCATTGATGTCAAAAGGCATTTTTGTGTTGATATCAAAAAGAGTGTGATGTCAAAAATATCTTGAGAAGCTTCATAATGTTAAAGGGTTTTTATTAAAACCATGGTGACGGTTTTTCTTAAAACCAGTTGGACTCATTAAGGGTTTTTATTAAAACCAAGCTTAACTTAATGCAAAGGTTTTTTCTTGAAAAACCTTGAAGGTCCATGTTTATTATTAATAATTAAATTAACTCAAACCTTTGACAAAGGTCTAAGTTTAATTTATTATTAATAAAATAATAATAATTATTATTTTAATTATTATTAAAGGGTCTTTTAACCCTTAAGCGACGCAGATAAAGAATTCATTCGCCGACGTGTTGCCATCGTTGGAGGAGCACCGACGTCAAACAATTAAGGAGAAATGGCTATATAAGTGGGGATGATTTTCTAAAGTAATGGTACCTTCGATCGATGCAATTTCGTAGCTCTGTGTCCTCCGTAAAAGTGATGGTTTTCGTTGTATTTCGCTGTCCATCCATATTGAATTGCTCAAGATTTTCTTGCGCTTGACGTCCGAAAGATTGCGTTTCTCTGACATTTGATAAGACTGTGAACTATGTTTTCTGGGAGTTACATTTTTGGACAGCGCTCATGATGATGGTGGTGGCTTGAGGAAAACGTTTACGTTTTCAGATCCTTGGCGATTGAAGGAAGACAACACATAGGATTACATTATATTTTTCATTGGGCACTTGTGCTCCAATGGTGGTGGTGTGTTGAGTGAAGAAGCGTTGGGCAGAGGTGCCAAGTTTGACCCATGTTGTGGGCAATTTCATTTTGGTCGTGATGCACGAGGATAGCAGCAATGAAAGCGCTTTAGCATGTGTGGTGGTGTTATTCATTTTCTCCAAAGGTTGGAGAACTAAGGTTGGCCAAGTGTTGTGATAGGTTTTGAGTCCTCCTTCTTCATCAAAGTAAAGGTATGGGCAACTTCTTCCATGTATATTGTTGATGGTGTATTTTCTGAAACTGAGTTTGGAGTGAAAAGGTTGTCTACTAGGTATTTTTGTTGGTGTAAATCCTATTTTCTGGATATTGAAGATTGTTTATGCATTAAAATCATTGATGAGTTTTTGGGTGAATGCATAATTCTGGTTGAGGAAGAGGAAGCATTTTTGCACTAGGGTTTATGTTAGTAAGTCTTGCTACTTGCATTGAGATGGTGAAACCCTTAGTTGGTTGTTTTGATATTGATGGTTGAGTTGCTTCCATAGAGGTTGTTTTGATCAAGTTAGTGCTTTACTTGATACATGATTTTGGGCTTACTCCATTGAGTTGATTTGAGCAAGTTATTCTTTGCATTTGGTGATATTGTGTTGGTGGTTGTTTTGTTCAAATATCTTTGGAGGGAAAAGGATTTCTACTTGTTTCCTTTTCTTGTGATGATTGGTTGAATGCTTCAAGGTTGATGTTGAGTTGAATGGTGTTGGTTGACTAAACCTTGTTTGATGAGCATTGTTGTTGAAACCCTAATTGATGGTGAAAAGAACATGAGTATCATTGTTATGTGATTCTTTGCATAGTTGGCAATTGTTGGGGTTTCATGTTCTTGAAAGAAAACATTCTATCCTATCCATTTCAGATATTGAGTTGAGTTTTCAGATTTGAGATTGAGATTGAGTTGAGTTGATTTGAGTTGAGTTTTGAGATTGGGATTTGAGTATAGAACATATTGAGTCTCTAACAATTCTCTTTATGCTTCTATGAGTTTGAAAAATCACATTGGGTCTCTAACAATTCACTTTGTGATTTCCTACTAAGAAAGTTTTTCTTGGTGAGCTTGCTGAGTTTTTGGATAGGTTCCAGTGGGGACTTGTGAGCAGGTTTTGGACAGGTTCCGGTGGGGACTTGTGAGCAGTTTTGGATAGGTTTCGGTGGGGACTTGTGAGCAGATTTGGATAGGTCCTAGCAGAGGACTTGTGAGCTGAGTTTGATAGTTCTATCAGAGAACTTGAGGACAGAGGAGCATTGGTTCTTTGAGAAGAACCTGAGGACAGATTTGGCAAGTCTTTGAGAAGGCTTGTGTGTAGAGGATTGATTTGTTCAAGTGTTGGACAGATCTGATAGACAGAGGAAGACTTGTACTAGACCGACTGACTGTGTTTGGTACAGGTTGCTGAGCTGCTATGGACGTGATCATAGAAGGCAGAGGTCTCTTAGGCTAAGCATTGAGGACAGGAGGTCTTCGGTGGAAAGGAGTTCCACGTCGCCGGCAAGAGGTAGAGGCGGTTGATCTTCTGAGGGATCATTTCTAGAGCAGAGGGGAAGGTATCTCCTTTGGGCCGAGGCTCATAAACATTGTAATTGGGAAGGATTCCCAAAGAACTTTGAGATAACTTTTAGAGAAAAGTTTTTGTGGATGTAGCCCAACCATTTGGGTGAACCACGTTAAAAATGGGTCTTCAATGTGTGATGCTTTCTGTCTTGATTAATGTTGTGTTGATGCCACTGCTATCTAAAGTTAAAATTATTAATTGGTTAAGTCTTATACTATTCACCCCCCCCTCTCAGTATAAGTCCATGTTCTTCAGAAAGGAAAATTCAAAAATTAAATAAAATGTTAGCTAGCTAAAAACCTCACTCATACATCACACTTGAAAATAGGATAAAAACACTCGGGTGTTGTAGGTGAGTTGGAGAGGAGAGGGCAATCCTCCAAGGGAGGTCCTAGGTTCAAATATCCACCCTACCAAAAAGACAAATTGGGTATCCAAAATCCAATTGATAATGTTGATGCGGGCAAGGTTGGGTGCGACTCTTGGGTGACTTTGACGATGTATAACCCCCTTTTCATGGTCTATCAGACCAAGGCAGCTCCACAAGGGGTTTTTTGCTTGAAAAAAAAGAGAGGATAAAAACAGAGTAACAATAGGGTACATTATGATTACAATAATTTAGTAGGAAATGCACTAAAATAGAAAACCTGTAAGTTGTAACACACCGAAGTCTAAGTTCATCCACCAGCCACAAGAGTGGGCCCTTGATCCCTGGTCTAGTAGAATTTCTAACAAACCAAAGTCTAATTTTAAACTACTCAAGCATCAACACAAAATCTTAAAATTATTATACTTTATTAATGGTTTCTACTATCATAAAGTTGCTACAAATCACTCTCTTATTTGTTAATCTATATTCTCATCTTCTAACCTTTTACTAACTCCTAACCAATAGGTACGTGGAATTATTTATACATCTTCCCACCCCCTATCCTACATGATATTAGTGTAAAATAAATTGTATGCTATTAACGCCTAATTTGTTTTTTGTTAGATTTTGATACAACATGCAATTGGAGATAGAATTCACAAGATCTAGAATAATAATAAATAAAGTATATCTGCAAGATGATTGAAATATGCTATAAATAGAAATGTCAAAAAACAAATAGTAGCTATGGAGGAAATGAACACTCCATGATACAAGCTACTACTCAATAAATGAGCTTTGAGCTTATAGCTCACACACACACTACACTACTATCTATCCTACCCTACTATAATCCTACACTAATATGATATTTCTTCTATATCTATGGCCCTTTATATAGGAATATAAGTTCTTTGGACAACACTCTACATAGTTGTACAAGTGGACACCTTGTACACTACAACTTGCACATTGACACTTGTGCATTTATTAAATTGCATGAAGTAACTAGATAACTTCCCCCTATAGTAATCTAATTTCCTAAGTATGTACCAAGTAAGGAACATTTACATGATCCAAATAATGTAATATAATCTATTTCTAACACACCCCTGTATTACAATATTTGGATATTGAATAATTTAGTCTTCAATGTGCATCTTCCTCTTGAAAATGATCTTTGGCTTCTTTAGGTTCATCATCAATTTCTTCTATCCAACCATATTTATTGGTATATTTGCAAGTATCTTCATTTGGTTCTAAATGTTGATGGCTGAGTAGAGCATAGTTCACTTGTCTTATCATCTTCTTTATTTTGATTCTTCTATGATTGGATCTGTGTTGTACTGGTTCTTCATTTTCATCAACCTGTTCCTTTGAAAATATGTTAGTATCATTTTGAAATATCACATTATCTTGTGATATTTCCATTGAATCTATGATGTATGTATTCCCATGGATTGATCCTATTGCTTTTATTTCACCTTGATTCATGATGAGACATGTATTGATTCCATCCATATATCCAAAGTAGATCATATAGTTATCTTCTACCAACTTGCTTAAAGAAATGATATTGAATGTTAATCCAAGAACAAATAATACTATTTGTAGTAGAATATTTGGAAATGATCTGATAGGTGTTACACATCCATATCCATGTATAGGATAAGTTTTGTTATATGCAATTATTAATCTATAGTCTTTGGTATCTTCAAGATAGTCGAACCATTGCATAATTCATGTCATATGATGATTGTCTCTTGAGTCAATGTACCATATATTTTCATATTTTGTAGACTAGTTTTTGTTGGAACAATTTCCATATTCATTATATGACATTCTTTTTTCCATTTGATAAAATAGAAGATATGGGATAGGATTTTCTATGCAGTATACCTTATGACTCCTTATTCGGATATATGATCCCTAATAGAAGTATATAAGCTTTATTTGGTAAAACCTTTATTAATCCTAGGTTTTGTAGGCTTCCTTATGTCTCCCTAGTAATGAGAGTATATACTCTTGAGGATTTTTAGGTTTTGTAGAAAGCTTATATATTAAAACCTAATAATTTTGGTAAATGCTAATATTACCAAGTTTTGTAGAATACCTTATGACTCCCTAGTATATTTTGGAAAAGATATAAAGTGCTTTTGTAAATTTTAGTTCAATTTTGGTTGATTTTGTAAAGTTTTGTAAATACCAAAATCAATTTATATCATCCTTATTGCTCCTATTGAACTAAGAACTTTTTCCAAATTTAAAGAGGTTTTAATGTTGGAATTCTTTTGTCTCTTTTGTAGAAATATTTGATACAAGTAAATTTATAATTTCCAACCTTTTAAAAAATTTAATAAACCTCTTATAATGGCTTTCAAAATTTGATATTAATTTTTCTAATTTCCAATAAATCAATTTGATGTAGTAGACTTTATGACTCCAAAATTTAGAAAATTAGAAAAGATAACAATATTTGCAAAATATTAAATAGTTCAACCTAGGTAGAAGGCATTATATATCGTAGGTTAGCTTACAAATATTATTTTAATTTTTGGTAAGTTATCTCCTATGTCTTGCTTTCACAACCTTAAAATTTATCCTTGATTTTATAGCCTTATATATCCTATATTTGAAAGTACTATTAATGAGATTATTCACTTACCTTAGCTCCTTATCTTCACACATGAATAGAACTTGTTTTGAATAAGTATAATAGTCCTCTTACGTACCCTTTTTGTGGTTCTTGAGTTGACAAAACCGAATGGGCCAAGTGTGGTATGGCTAAGTGAGAAATGGTCGGGCTTGTTCTTTGATGCTGGAGAGTATGATGCTAGTAATATGTCCTTCTTATATGAAGCTTTAAATTCTCCTTGCTCCCTTTCTTCCATGTTGCACTAGAAATGGTTTGACGATGATATTTCTTATTTTATTTTGACTGCAATTTGCTCTCCTCTTCACCCTATTTTTGCTTTGAAATTAGGCTACATTTATTGGAGATCAAGGATGTCCAAGTGTCTTTTTTATTTCTTGAGAGCACTATCACTTATGTAATACCAATATATTATTGTAACACTTCTACAGTGCATGTTACACCTTTTTAGCATATGATAATTTGCGTTGGTGCTTGTAACTCCCCTTTGATGGTCTCTTGAATGTTAGGAAATGAGAAGCACTGGGGAATATTATGCCAAGTGACATTCAATATTTTTGCATGATACTTTTTATGTAACATCTTCAAGAAGGAGATTGTAACTCCTTCGATTATCTTCCTCCTTAGCTTGCTTTGTTTTCTTGGGCAACAAGAAACCCATTCTTCTACAAGTGGTTTCATGAGGCATCTTGGATCTTTGATCATGGATGATAGTGCTTCCTTTTATGGATGTTACTCTCAGTGTAACATTTTTCCTTCTCTTTATCTTCTTACCTTAAATGTTCTCCCTATTATGTTGTTTGTTCACCTTCGTAGGAGTGGAAGCTTAATGCTCTTTCTTAATGGATGAGATCTCTTATATCTATGTAAATAATATTCTTATTTTTGTCTTTGAATATGTACTTGATAATCTTGCTTTGGTTTACATAAATCACTTTGATGAGATTCCATTGTCTTGTAGGTTCATATGCGAAGAGCATGCCCTTTCAAACAAATATCTTTTTAGAGTAATAATAGTGCAAATGAATCTAACAAATTTTACTTTTTAATGCACTAAAAAATTACACCTTATCACTTCAATCTACTCTCAAGAAAATGCACTTAATCAATTTACTACAACTAATAAATAATAATTTGAAATTAACCTTCAAATATTCTACAAATTCACTACAATTAGTATTGTAGTATTCAATCTTCTTTTCACTTTCCAAAATAGATAATAGGTAGTTGATAGATAATTAATATTTGGAATCTAATCAACTCCTAGTGTGCAAATGAACCTATAAAAGGAACCTTCTTATTTTGCACTTCTGAAGACTATAATCTAAGTTACAACTTTAATCTAGATTAAATGCTTTAACAAATCTAAAAAGTAATCCAATTAATGAATCTACTTGCACCAATAGTTGCTTACATTTTTTTGAAATCTTTTGTAGCTTATTTGTCGCTTATGTAGAGGATGTATATCTTGGTTTCGTAGATCATCAAGTTGTTACCTTGAGTAAGATCATTCAACTCTTTGTATACTATTTCAAACAACTCCTTCACAAAACTATAGCCTCAAAATTTCTTTCATGAACCTAAGATTTGGTGACTTTGTTCTCCTCTCATGGTCTCCTCCTTCTACTGTAAATTTGGAGAAGTATGTGTCTCTGAAGCGGTGTACTCTTGCTATGGGAGGAAATATTTAATCTTCTAGTTCTAGCCAGCTTATTTTATCTTCAAGTATTCTTGTCGAATTCTAACTTCAAGTAGGATCTTCTTCTCAATATTATAAATGTCTTGAGGTCTTCACTGGATTCTTCTTTTGCTTGGATTTGGCAAATTATCTTCCTCTTGGGATTGTTTTTGGATGACGACAATCTTCCCAAGTCCTTCACTATAATGGGATTCTCCTTGGTAGTGGATTTTTCCAATGAGTTCTTCTTTGATGATTTATTTAACAAGGCTCTCCTAGCCTTTTATTGGATGCTCCTTGAGACCTCACCAAGGTCTTTGCTATTGCAACTACTTTTGGTTTTCCTTGAGACCTTATCTTCAACCTTCTATTTATAGAAGTGTTGGTGGTGAGATCTCCTGGATCTCTAATTTTTCTACTTCTAGATTCAAGCAGGACTCTCCTAGTCCTTCTTTCTTGTCTGGAATTTCTTAAATGAGATCTCCTATTGATATATTTTGCTTCAAGTGACGTATTGATTCAAAAGAGGCTGATCTTCCTAACTTTCTTGTAGGAAGCTTTCCCAACTTACTCGATCTTCTTTACCTACAACAAAAATATTAGTACTAAAATTTTCTTTTGAGTTAAGTACTCTCTTCTAGATTCTTCTTCATGATAAAGACATCTATGGCCTATTTCAGTATCAAGGCTTCTA
Organism: Wollemia nobilis; assembly: GCA_028583015.1. Lineage (NCBI taxonomy): Eukaryota > Viridiplantae > Streptophyta > Pinopsida > Araucariales > Araucariaceae > Wollemia > Wollemia nobilis. The sequence continues at coordinate 7,523,164 of JAQPPZ010002449.1, forward strand.
TGGAATTTTCAAGTATTATGTGGTATTTTCAAGGCTTCTATGATATTTTCTTTAATATCAAGGCTTTTGTGGCCTTTTCTTCAATATTAAAGATTCTATGGCCTTTTCTATGCTTCTGTGGCCTTTTCTTATGTATGAAGGCTTCTATGGCCTTTTGCTCTAAATAAAGGCTTATATGGCCTTTTTATTTTTTTGAAGTTCTTCAATATAGCAATGGAGATCTCCAATATCCTGATTTCACCATGATTGTTTTCCAGATGTTTCTTCTAAAGTATTCTTCTTTCTGCAACAACTAATATCTGCATTATGAAGGAACTTTGACCTTTGGGGAACGAAGTTGATGTCTCCTAGCTATTTATTGTAGGAGGTATCCCAATCATCTAAAAAATAATTCTTTGCAATAAAATAAAATTTGGTTAAATATTTCCTAATCTCTTAGATGAGCTTCACTGGTTATTTTTTCAAACTAGTGGATAAAATTTTGAGTCCTAGTCTTCATGAGTTTTTTTGTACCTCCATGGAAATACTCTAGCCATATGCAATTTTTTCATTCCTAAAACTAATATTGCATTTAGTACTCACTTGCAACTCTTTTTAATTCTATCACCTAGACTCTTACAATAAATTTTGATAGTTACTGGTCCAATGGTGCATTAGGTTGATAAAAAACTCAGATTCAATGATAATGATTATTTTCCTATTGATCTGCCATAGCTTAATATATCATAGCTCTAGTACCATTATTAGATTTTGATACAACATGCAATGGGTGATAACATTCACAAGATGCAAAATAATAAGAAAGAAAGTATATCTACAATATGAATGAAATATGTTATAAATAGAAATTATAGAAATGAGTACAATAGTAGCTATGGAGGAAATGAACACGTAGACACCTAAAAGTTGCACATGCTCATTTGTAGATATTTGTAGGCTTGCATAGGTCATTATAGGCCTTCATAGATCATTGGAGACCATCGTAGGCCATAGTAGGCCATCATAGGCCATTGTAGGCTTGGGTAGGCCATTTTAGGCCATCATAGGCTATCGTAGGCCATCATAGACCATTGTAGGCCATCATAGGACATTGTAGATTTTTGTAGGCTATTTTAGGCCATCATAGGCCATTGTAGGCCATCATGTGCCATCGTAGGCCATCATAAGCCATCACAGGCCACCATAGGTTATTTTAGGCCACCATAGGCCATTTTAGGCCATCATAGGCCATCGTAGGCGATCATAAGTCATCATAGGCCATTGTAGGCCATTGTAGGCGATCATAGGTCATCATAGGCCATTGTAGGCCATCATATTCCATCATTTTTGTTCATAGGTGGAAAACCTACAAAACTATGCAAAATGCATCCAAAATGCCTTCTATTCGCAAGAGGTCCCTTACTAGCTCCCTAAGTCCACATAAGCCCTTTCCTACACCTAATTAGGACCTCCATAGGACCATTCCCTACCAAACATCTAATTAATCTAGTTAGCATTCTAATTTTCAAGTGAATTTCCACTTAAAGTTCACTTTATCATTTAATTAGGTTTAATTAGGATTAAGATTCAAATTAGTCCTAAACATATCCTCACACATGTGTACACCCTAAATTAGTTAGGATATTTTCTAGAATACCTAACTCAACCCTCATCTAACCTAGGTATTAGCCAACCATATATAACCCTAATCCTATCTCATACATGTGTGAGAATAGGATATTTCTCTTGGGGTATATGAGATGATGACTAAGCATGCCACCTCACAAACCCTAACTTGACCATGATAGGACTTGACTCTAGGGTCTATTACACATAACTCCCCCTGGCCTTGGTTTCCTCTATAAATAGAGGACCATTTCCCTCATTTATCTCTCTCTCCCATTCAGTCAACATACCCAAAATTTTACAAAATTGTACCAGAATCCTTTTTGATAATTCTACATTTGACACACAACAACATACACCATTTGGAACATATCCAGATAACAAAATTTCAACAATAATCAGTAGCAGTCCAGTTCACACCCTGAAATGCAAATCCAATATCCAGTTTGCATGCCACCATGCAAACAAACCCTCTAGTATATTTACATCATACGATTAGGTATATATCAGTCTTAAGTAGTTTTTATAGCATTCCTATAAATTTTCATCATGTTTTCCTTCATTTTTGAGTCAATTTATCTTCATAAATATGAGATATGACCAAGGTAAACCCCCAAATGCTCAAAATACTTTTTACAATCCCAAAGAAGGTAAAAAAATATATCATCAAACATAATTACTGATGGCACGTGCACATAGAAGCCCACCTTCATTGAGGGCACTCGAGAATACTAGAAAATGCTTCTAAATTCATGTGGAAAAAGGGATAAAAATATTTCTCAAGAAAAATATCATTCTATAACCCTATTTTAGATTAATAAAATAGCATTTAGCACATTCCAATTAGTTTTTGGGAAACAAGTGTTATTCCATGTGTTACATTCTAGCATGCCTGGTGGGACCCCCACTAAAATTATTTTAGAATAGTTATTTTTAGCTAATATAACTCAATTTATAGTTATATTTTGTTATTTTAGGTACTCTGAACACAAAATAGAACCCAACATAACCCTGATATACACCTCAAGTTTTTAGAGTAGGAATTTTAGACCTCCAAATCTAGTTCACAGCCTAACCTGTGAACCAACAATCCAATTTGCATGCCACCATGCGAACTATACTAAATTGCTTTAAAACAACTTGAAATTTTAGAGGTTTATAGTAGAGACAGCAAGAAGTCCATATGACACCATAAGAGTTAGGTATTTCCCTTAGGACCTTACATTTTCATCATTTCTTTGCAAATAAATTTTCCTCTCAAATGCATCAAGTCATTTTGTGAAATTTCCTTTCAAACACATCAATTAGGGTTTTCAATCATTTCAAAATCAGTTAGTTCAAATCATTTCAGATCTCTTTTCTATCCTTTAGATTAAAGTTACATTCCTTTTTCAAGTTATTAGAGTATGTTACCACTTATTTCCAACTTTTACAAATCACTTTCAAATTGTCTTTCAATGCATTAGATAGATTTTTGAAATCTCTTTCCTAATTTGCACTTAGATAAGACTTTTCCCCTTATCTTTTCAAAAATTATTTTAAATCTCCTCTAAAATTTGCATTTATAATAAATTTTAAATTTCTTTCATATCATTTACATATATTTTCAAAAAGCATTTCAAATATCTTTTCAAATTTACATTTAGAATAGGGTTTTAAATTTCTTTCATGTCATTTACATATCTTTTTAAAAAAAAGCATTTAGCATAGGATTTTGAATTTCTTTCATGTCATTTACATCTATTTTCAAAATAATTTTAAATATATTTCAAATTTACATCTAGAATAGAATTTACACCTCTTTTCAAAAGTATTTTAAATTTCTTTCAAATTTGTGTGTAGAATAGAATTTACATGTCTTTTCGAAAGTATTTTTAATCTCCTTCAAAACTCGCACCTAGATAGATTTTTCAATCTCTTTACAAAGCACTTGATATAGATTTCCCAATCTCTTTTTGAAAGCATATAGATTAAACTTTACAATATCTTTCGAAAGCATTTTAAAATCTCCTTCACACTTGCACCTAGATTAGATTTGTAAATATCTTTCCAAATCACACTAGATTAGGGTTTCATTTCAAGTCTAACACACATAGATAATTATCAAATTCCTTTTTCATGCACCTTGGTTTTGTTTGATCTCATGCTTCATAGAGTAAGTTTTAATTTTTGAGAAAGCATCTAAGCCTAATTTCACTTTAAAAAAGCATATAGGTCTAGTTTTATTTTGAAAACACATCTAGGATTAGTATCATTTTTGAAAAGGCATCTAGTAGTTCTTGCTTTCACCTCAGCGGTAGCAAACACACTATCACACACTCACATGGCATACATAATGGTGATATTGGACTTCATCACTGATCCATATTTTTTGTTAGATTTTATTTTCTTGTACTAACCAATTTTGGTGGCTTTTATTGGCCACTAAGAGTTGCAGGTTTTTGTACTTTAAGAGTGTCTTTATACACTTGATGCAAACTAGATTTTGTACCTTTTTCAATGCACAAAACTAATTTATTTTTCGATTAATAATAGTGAAAATTAATCTAACAAATTCTAATTTTTAATTCACTAAAAAATGATATTTTATCACTCTCTTGAAAATGCACTTAATCAATTCACTGCAACTATATAAGAATAACTTGAAATAAACCTTCAAATATTCTACAAATTAACTACAATTAGTACTGTAGAATTCAATATTATTTTTACTTTCCAAAGTAGATAATAGGTAGTTTATAGATAATTAATGTTTGAAATCTAATCAAATCCTAGTGTGCAAATGAACCTCCAAAAGGAACCTTTTTATTTTGTACTTCTAAAGACTATAATCTAGGTTGCAACTTTAATCTAGATTAAGGTGCTTTAACAAATCTGAAAATTAATCCAATTAATGAATCTACTTGCACCAATAGTTTCTTACCTTTTATTGAAAGACTTTGTAGCTTATTTGCTACTTTTGTAGAGGATGTAGATATTGGTGTCTTAGATCACCAAGTTGATGCCTTGAGTAATATCTTGCAACTCTTTGTATACTATTTCAAACAACTCCTTCACCAAACTATAGTCTCGAACTTTCTTTCATGAACCTAAGATTTGGTGACTTTTTTATCCTCTTATGCTCTCCTAATTTTCCTGTTAATTTGGAGAAGTTTGTGTCTCTGAAGTGGTGTCCTCTTGTTGTGGGAGGAAATCTTCAATCTTCTAGTTTTTGCCAACTTCTTCTATATTCAAGTCTTCTTATCAAATTCTGACTTCAAACAAAATCTTCTTCTCAAGATTATGAATATCTTGAGGTCTTCACTGAATTCTTCTTTCACTTGGATTTAGAAATCCTTGCCAAATTCTCCTCCTCTTGGGCTTGTTGTCATATGGTGATAATTTTTACAAGTCCTTCACTATCATGGGATTCTCCTTGGTAGTGTGCTTGTTGTCATATGGTGATAATTTTTACAAGTCCTTCACTATCATTGGATTCTCCTTGGTAGTGGATTTCTCCAATGAGTTCTTTGATGATTTTTTTAGCAAGGCTCTCCTAGAATTTTATTGGATGCTTGCTGAGACCTTACCAAGGTCTTTGATCTTGTAGCTTCTTTTAGTTTTCCTTGAGACCTTATATTCAACCTTCTATTTCTAGAATTTTTGGTGGTGATATCTTCTCCTAGATATTTGATTCTACTACTTCTGGATTCAAGCAGGGCTCTCCTAATCCTTTTTCTTCTTCCTTGTTTGGAAGTTCTTCAGTGAGATCTCCTCCTGATCTCTTTTGCTTTAGGTGTTGGATTGATTCTAAAGAGGTTGCTCTTCATAACTTTCTTGTAGGAAGCTTTCCTGATCTACTGCATCTCCTTTACCTGCAAAAAAATATTTATACTAAAATTTGCTTTTGAATTAAGTACTCTCTTCTAGAGTCTTCTCCACGATAAAGGCATATGTGGCCTATTTTAGTATCAAGGCTTCTATGGCCTTTTCAAGGATTTTTTGGCCTTTTCTTTAATATCAAGGCTTTTGTGGCCTTTTCTTCAATATTAAGGCTTCTACAATATTTTCTAGGCTTCTATGTCCTTTTCTTCTGGATCAAGGATTTTATGGCCTTTTCCTCTGAATCAGGGCTTCTATGGAATTTTTAATTTTATGAATTTCTTCAACCTAGCAATGGAGATCTCATGTCTCCTGGTTTCACCATGATTATTTTTGAAAAGTTTCTTTTTAATTATTCTCTTTTTTGCATCAACTAATCTCTGCACTATGAAGGAACTTTGACCTTTGGGTAACGAAGTTGAGATCTCCTAGTTTTTTGTTGTAGGAAGTGTCCCAATCACCTGAGAATTAATTCCTTGCAATAAAAGAAAATTCAGGTAAATATTTCTAAATCTCTTAGATGACCTTCACTAGTGGATCAAATGTTGAGTCCTGCTCTTCACGAGTTTTTTTGCAACTATGTAGAAATACTCTAGCCATATGTAATTTTAGTATTCCTAAAAATAAAATTTCATTCAATCCTCACATGTGCCTCTCCCTAATTCTATCACCTAGACTCTTCTAAGAAATTTTGACAGTGACTTGTCCAATGGTGCATCAGGTTGACAAAAAAATCAGGATCAATGATAATGATGATTTTTCTATTGATCTATTGTAGCTTAATCTATCGTAGCTATGATACCACATTTATCTTTTGATACAACATGCAATGGGAGATAGCATTCACAAGATGCAAAATAATAAGAAAGAAAGTATATCTATGATATGACTAAAATATAATATAAATAGAGATGAAAAAAATGAGTACAATAGTAGCTATAGATGAAATGAACATGTAGAGACCTAAAGTTGCACATGCTCACTCGTAGATACTTGTAGGCTTGCATAGGCCATCGTAGGCCTTCATAGGCCATTGTATGCCATAATAGGCCGTCATATGCCATCGTAGGCTATTGTATGCCATCGTAGGCCATCGTAGGCTAGCATAGGCTATTGTAGGCCATCGTAGGAAATTGTACACTTTTTTAGGCCATCGTAGGTCATTATAGCCCATCGTAGGACATCATAGGCCATTGTATATTATTGTAGGCCATTATAGGCCATTGTAGGCCATCATAGGCCATTGTAGGCCATCATGGTCCGTATTAGGCAATCATAGGCCATCATAGGCCACCATAGGCCATCAAAGGCCATCAAAGGCCATCATAGGACATCGTAGGCCATCATAGTTATTTGTATGTGCAAAACCTACAAAACTATGCAAAATACATCCAAAATATGTTCTATTCGCAAGAGGGCCCTTACTAGCTCCCTAAGGCTACATAAGCCCTTTTCCTATGCCTACTTAGGGTCCCCATGGTACCATTCTATACAAAACATCTAATAAAGCTAATTAGGATTCTAATTTGCAAGTGAATTTCCACATAAAGTGTACTTTATCATTTAATTCAACTTAATCAGGATTAATATTCAAATTAATCTTAATCCAAATTAGTTAGGATATTTTCTATAATACCTAACTCAACCCTCATCTAACATAGGGATTAGCCAACCATAGTTAACCCTAATACTAGCTCACACATGTGTGAGGATAGGATATTTCTCTTAGGGCATATGAGAGGATGACTAGGCATGCCACCTCACAAACCCTAACTTGACCATGATAGGACTTGACTCTAGGGTCTAGTACACCTAACTCCCCCTGACCTTGGTTTCCTCTATAAATAGAGGACCAATTCCCTCATTTATCTCTCTCTTCCTTTCAGTCAACATACCCAAAATCTACCAAAATTGTACCTAATCATTTTTTATAATTCTAAATCCAACATATAATAGCAGATACCATTTGGAACATATCCAAACAATAAACTTTCCACAATGGTCAATATTAGTCCAGTTCACACCTCGACCTACAAACCCAAGATCCAGTTTGCATGCTTTCATGTGAACCAACCCTACAATAGATTTACAACGTCATATCAGGTATATATTAGTCTTAAGTAGTTTTTATAGTATTATTATCAATTTTCATCATGTTTTCTTTCATGTTTGAGTTGATTTATCTTCATAAATCCTTTTTGCTTACCTAGAGAAGGTACAAAAGGATAGCATCAAACATCATTACCAGTGGCACAAGCACACAAAATCCCACCTTCATTGAGGGCATCAGAGAATACTAGCAAATGCTTCCAAATTCGTGTGGAAAAGAGGATAAAAACCTTTCTTAATAGAAATATAATTTTGTAACCCTATTTCAGATTATTAAAATATCATATAGCACATTCTAATTAGTTTTTAGGAAATAATGTGTGTGTTACATTCTAGCATGCCTAGTGAGACCCCTACTAAAGTTGTTTTAGAATAGTTTATTTTAGCTAATCTAACTCAATTTACAATTTTATTTTGTTGTTGTAGGTACTTTGAACACAAAACACAACCCATAAGAACCCTGAAATACACCTCAAGTTTTCAGAGTAGGATTTTTAGACCTCAACAACTATTTCACACCTCGACCTATGAACCAATAGTCTAATTCGTATGCCACCATGTGAACTCAAATTCATGACACCAGTCTAAAATTATAGAGGTTTATAGTAGAGACAACAAGAATTTCATATGACACCATAAGATTCGGATATTTCCCTTAGGACCTCACATTTTCATCATTTTTTTACAAATAAATTTCCCTCTCAAATGCATCAAGTCATTTTGTGAAATTTTATTTCAAAACACATCAATTAGGGTTTTTAATAATTTCAAAATCAGTTAGTTCAAATCATTTCAGATCTCTTTTCTTCCTTTAGATTCAATTTACATTCCTTTTTCAATTTATCAGAGTATGTTTCCACTTATTTCTAACTTTTGCAAATCATTTTTAAACTATATTTCAATGCATTAGATAGATTTTTAAAATATCTTTCCTAATTTGCACTTAGATCAGACTTGTTCCCTTCTCTTTTTAAAAATTATTTTAAATATATTTTCAAATTTACATTTAGAATAGGGTTTTAAATTTCTTTCATGTCATTTACATATATTTTCAAAAAGCATTTAAAATCTCTTTTCAAATTTGCATTTAGAATAGGTTTTTACATTTCTTTCATGTCATTTAAATCTCTTTAAAAAAAAAAAACATTAAGCATGGAATTTTGAATTTCTTTCATGTCAGTTACATATATTTTTAAAAGCATTTTAAATATCTTTCAAATTTACAACTAGAATAGAATTTACATCTCTTTTCAAAAGCATTTTAAATATCTTACAAATTTGTGTCTAGAATAGAATTTACATCTCTTTTCGAAAGTATTTTTAATCTCTTTCAAAACTCACACCTAGATAGGTTTTTCAATCTCTTTACAAAGCACTTAAGATAGATTTCCCAATATCTTTTTGAAAGCATCTAGACTAATATTTACAATATATTTCAAAAGCATTTTGAAATCTCTTTCACACTTGCACCTAGATTAGATTTGTAAATCTCTTTCCAAATCACACTAGATTAAGGTATCGTTTCAAGTCTAACACACATAGATAATTGTCAAATCCCCTTTTAATGCGCATTGGTTTTATTTGATCTCATGCTTTATAGAGTAATTTTTCATTTTTGAAAAATAATCTAAGCTTAGTTCCATTTCAAAAAAATTATAAATCTAGATTCATTTCGAAGAAACACATCTAGGATTAGTTTCATTTTTGAAAAGGCATCTAGTTAGTTTTTCTTGCTTTCACCTCAGAGCTAGAAAACACACTATCTCACACTCACGTGGCATACACAATGGTGATATTGGACTTCATCCCTAATCCATATTCTTTAGTTAGATTTTATTTTCTTTTATTAACCAATTTTAGTGGCTTCTTTTGGCCACTAAGATTTGTAGTTTTTTATGCTTTAAGAGTGTCTTTAGACACTTGATGCAAACTAGATTTTATACCATTTTTTAATGCACAAAACTAATTTATTTTCAGAGTAATAATAGTTCAAATGAATTTAAAAAAATTCTACCTTTTAATGCACTAAAAAATTACACCTTATCACTCTAATCTACTCTCAAGAAAATGCACTTAATCAATTCACTACAACTAATCGAGAATAATTTTAAATAAACCTTCAAATATTCTATCATTCACTGCAACTAATAAAGAATAGAGGATGTAGATATTGGTGTCTTAGATCACCAATTTTTTGCCTTTAGTAATATCTTGCAACTCTTTTTAGACTATTTCAAGCAACTCCTTCACCAAACTGTAGTCTTGAACTTTCTTTCATGAACCTAATATTTGGTGACTTTGTTCTCCTCTCGTGGTCTCCTCCTTCTACTGTGAATTAGGATAATTTTGTATCTCTTAAGTGGTGTCCTCTTGATATGGGAGGAAATATTCAATCTTCTAGTTTTGGCCAACTTCTTTTATCATCAAGTCTTCTTGTCCAATTCTGACTTCAAGTAGGATCTTCTTCTAAATATTATGAATATCTTGAGGTCTTTACTAGATTCTTATTTCACTTGGATTTGGAACTCCTTGCAAAATTCTCCTCCTCTTGGTATTGTTGTCATATGATGACAATTTTCCCAAGTCCTTCACTATCATGGGATTCCTTAGTAGTGGATTTCTCCAATGAGTTATTCTTTGATGATTTCTTCAGTAAGGCTCTCCTAGCCTTTTATTGGATTCTCATCTAGGCCTCACCAAGGTCTTTGATCTTGTAGCTTCTTTTGTTCTTCCTTGAGACCTTATCTTCAATATTTTGTTTCTAGAATTATTGGTGGTAATATCTTCTCCTAGATCTTTGATTCTGCTACTTCTAGATTCGATCAAGACACTCCTAGTCCTTCTTTCTTTTCTAGAAGTTATTAAATGAGATCTCCTCCTGATATATTTTGCTTCAGGTTTTGGATTGATTCTAAAGAGGCTGATCTTCCTAACTTTATTATAGGAAGCTTTACTGACTTATTGGATCTCCTTTATATACAACAAAAATATTAGTACTCAAATTTTCTTCTGAATTGAGTATTCTCTTCTAGAGTCTTATTTAGGATAAAGGTATTTGTGTCCTATTTAAGTATCAAGGATTTTGTGCCCTTTTCTTTAATATCAAGGCTTTTATTTCATTTTATTTAATATTAAGGCTTTTGTGGCTTTTTTCAATATTAAGGCTTCTATGGCATTTTCTAGGCTTCTCTGGCCTTTTCTAGTCTTCTCTGGCCTTTTCTAGGCTTCTCTAGCCCTTTCTTCTAGATCAAGGATTCTATGGACTTTTATTATAAATAAGGGCTTCTATGGCCTTTTTATTTTTGTGAAGTTCTTCAATATAGCAATGGATATCTATTATCTCCTAACTTCACCACAATTTTTTTTCCAAAATTTTCTTCTAAAGCACTCTCCTTTCTACAACAACTAATCTCTACATTGTGAAGGAACTCCGACCTATGGGCAACGAATTTGAGGTCTCCTAGATTTTTTTTGTCGGAGGTGTCCCAATCATCTAAGAATTAATTCCTTGCCATAAAATAAACTTCAGGTAAATATTTTCAGATCTCTTAGATGAGCTTCACTAGTTTTTTCATCAAACTAGTGGATCAAATGTTGAGTCCTAGTCTTCACAAGTTTTTCTACAACTTTGTGGAAATATTCTACCCATATGCAATTTTAGTATTACTAAAACTAATATTTCATTCAGTAATCACTTTTGGCTCTTCCTAATTCTATCACCTAGACTCTTCTAAGAAATTTTGATAGTCACTAGTCCAATTGCGCATTAGGTTGACAAAAAATTTAAGGTCAATGATAATGGTGATTTTCCTATTGATCTACCATTTTTTAATATATCGTAGCTCTGATACTACTGTTAGATTTTGATACAACATGCAATGGGATATAGCATTCACAAGATGCAAAATAATAAGAAATAAAGTATATCTATGATATGACTAAAATATACTATAAATAGAAATGACGAAAATGAGTACAATAGTAGCTATGGACGAAATGGACATGTAGACACCTAAAAATTACACATGCTCACCCATATATATATGTGGGCTTGTGTAGGCCATCTTAGGCCATCATAGGCCATTGTAAGGCCATCATAGGCCATTGTAGACCATCGTAGTCCATCATAAGCCATTGTAGGCCATCATAGGCCAATGTAGGCTTGTGTAGGCCATCATAGGCCAATGTAGACTTGTGTAGGCCATCTTAGGATATCATAGGCTATCGTAGGCCATAATAGACTATCGTAGGGTATAATAGGCCATTTTAGGAAATTGTAGGCCATCGTAGGCCATTATAGGCCATCATGGGACATCGTAGGCCATCATAGCCCATCGAAATCCATCATAGGCCATCATAGTTTTCCATAGGTGCAAAACCTAAAAAACTATGTAAAATGCATCCAAAACATCTTCTATTCGTAAGAGGCCCATTCCTAGCTCCCTAAGGCCACCTAAGCCCTTTCCTATGCCTAATTAGGGTCCCCATAGGACCATTCCTAAAAAAAAAATCCAATTAATCTAATTAGCATTCTAATTTGCAATTGACTTTCCAATTAAAGTGTACTTTATCATTTAATTAGCTTTAATTAGGATTAAGAGTCAAATTAGTCCTAAAAATTTCCTCCACATGTGTGCACCCCAAATTAGATAGGATGTTTTCTAGAATACCTAACTCAACTCTCATCTAACCTAGGGATTATCCAACCATAGTTAACCCTAATCCTATCTCACATGTGTGAGGATAAGATATTTCTCTTGGGTCATATGATAGGATGACTAGGAATGCCACCTCACAAACCCTAACTTGACCATGACAGGACTTGAATCTAGGGTCTAGTACACCTAACTCTCCCTTGACCTTGTTTTCCTCTATAAATAGAGGACCATTTCCCTAATTTATCTCTCTCTCCCTTTTAGTCAATATACTTAGAATCTACCAAAATTATACCAAAATCATTTTTGAAAATTTTGCATTAGACAAACAACAACAAACACCATTTGGAACATATCCAGACAAAAGCTTTCAAAAATAGTCAACACTAGTCCATTTCACACCCCGACCTGGTAACCCAAGATCCAATTTGCATGCCACCATGAAAACCAACCCTACAATAGATTTACAACATCATTTTAGGTATATATCATTCTTAAGTAGTTTTTATAGCATTCCTATTCATTTTCATCATGTTTTCCTTCATGTTTGAGTCAATTTGTCTTCATAACTATGGGGTTTGATCAAGGTAAACCCCAAAAAACTCTGAATACTTTTTACAAGCCAAGATAAGGTACAAAAGGATAGCATCAAACATCATTATCGTTGGCACACGCATAAATAATACCACCTTCATTGAGGACATCGAAGAATACTAGCAAATGCTTCCAAATTCATGTGGAAAAAGGGATAAAAACCTTTCTCAAGTGAAAGATCATTTTTTAACCCTATTTTATATTAATAAAATAGCATTTACCGCATTCCAATTAGTTTTAGGAAAATAGGTTTTATTTGTATTTTACATTCTGCAATGCCTAGTGGAATCCCCACTAAAGTTATTTTAGAATAGTTGTTTTTTGCTAATCTAACTCAATTTACAGTTTTATTTTGTTGTTTTAGGTACTCTAAATACAAAATAAAAACCAATAGAACCCTGAAATACATCTCAAATTTTTAGAGTATGAGCTTTAGACCTCCAAACCTAGTTCACATTCTGACCTACAAACTAACAATCCAACTCGCATGCCACCATGTGAACTCTACTAAACTGCTTGAGAACAACCTAAAATTGTAAAGGTTTATAGTAGAGACAACAATAAGTCCATATAACACCATAGGAGTCAAGTATTTCCCTTATAAAATTACCTTCTCATCATTTATTTGTAAAGAAATTTCCCTCTCAAATGCATCAAGTCATTTTGTAAAATTTCCTTTCAAAACACGTCAATTATGGTTTTCAGTCATATCAAGATCAGTTAGTTCAAATCATTTTAGATATCTTTTCTTTTTCAATTTATTAGAGTATTTTACCACTTATTTCCAACTTTTGTAAATCACTTTCAAATTGTCTTTCAATACATTAGATAGATTTTTGAAATCTCTTTCTTAATTTGCACTTAGATCAGACTTTTCCCTTTCTTTTTTCAAAAAGCATTTCAAATCTCTTTTCAAATTTACATTTAGAATAGGGTTTTAAATTTATTTCATATCATTTACATATCTTTTCAAAAATAATTTCAAATATCTTTTCAAATTTAAATTTAGAATAGGGTTTTACATTTCTTTCATGTCATTTAAATATTTAAAAAAAAAGCATTTAGTATAGGAATTTGAATTTCTTTCATGTCATTTACATCTCTTCTCAAAAGTATTTTAAATCTCTTTCAAATTTACATCTAGAATATAATTTACATCTCTTATCAAAATCATTTTAAATCTCTTTCAAATTTTTGTCTAGAATAGATTTTACATCTCTTTTTGAAAGCATTTTTAATCTCTTTCAAAACTCGCACCTAGATATGTTTTTCAGTATCGTTACAAAGCACTTAAGATAGATTTCCCAATATATTTTTGAAAGCATCTAGACTAGACTTTACAATCTCTTTGGAAGCATTTTAAAATCTCTTTCACACTTAAACCTAGATTATAATTGTAAATATCTTTCCAAATTTCACTAGATTAAGGTTTCGTTTCAAGTCTAACACAGATAATTATCAAATTTCCTTTTCATGCACCTTGGTTTTGTTTGCTCTCATGCTTCATAGAGTAAGTTTTCATTTCTAAAAAATCATCTAAGCTTAGTTTATTTTTTTTTTAAATCATATAGATCTAGTTTCATTTCTAAAATGCATCTAGGATTAGTTTCATTTATGAAAAATCATCTAGTTAGTTGTTCTTGCTTTCACCTCAGTGGTAGCAAACACACTATCACACACTCACGTGGCATACACAATGGTGATAGTAGACTTCATCCCCAATCCATATTTTTGGTTAGATTTTATTTTCTTGTACTAACCAATTTTTGTGGCTTCTATTGGCAAATAAGATTTGCAGGTTTTTGTGCTTTAATAGTGTCTTTATACACTTGATGCAAACTAGATTTTGTACCTTTTTTATGCACATAACTAATTTATTTTTAGTTTAATAATAGTACAAATGATTCTAACAAATTTTAATTTTTAATGCACTAACAAATTAGACCTTATAACTCCAATATACTCTCAAGAAAATGCACTTAATAAATTCACTACAACTAATCAAGAATAATATGAAATAAACCTTCAAATATTCTACAAATTCACTACAATTAGTATTGTAGAATTCAGTCTTATTTTTGCTTTCCAAAGTAGATAATAGGTAGTTGATAGATAATTAATATTTGGAATATAATCAACTTCTAGTGTGTAAATGAACCTCTAAAAGGAATCTTTTTATTTTTCACTTCTGAAGACTATAATTTAGGTTGCAACTTTAATCTAGATTAAGGTGCTTTAACAAATCTGAAAATTATTCCAATTAATGAATCTACTTGCACCAATAGTTGCTTACATTTTTATGAAATATTTTGTAGCTTCTTTTACATTTCTATAGAGGATGTAGATCTTGGAATCTTAGATCACCAAGTCTCTACCTTAAGTAAGATCTTGTAACTCTTTGTAGACTATTTCAAACAACTCCTTCACCAAACTGTAGTCTCGAACTTTCTTTCATGAATCTAATATTTGGTGACTTTTTTCTCCTCTCATGGTATCCTCCTTCTACTATAAATTTGGATATGTTTGTGTCTCTGAAGTGGTGTCCTCTTGCTATGGGAGGGAATATTCAATCTTCTAGTTATGGCTAGCATCTTCCATCTTCAAGTCTTCTTGTCAAATTATGATTTCAAGTAGGATCTTCTTCTCAAGATTCCAAATGTCTTGAGGTCTTCATTGGATTCTTATTTGGATTTGATTTGGAACTCCTTGCAAAATTCTCATCCTCTTGGGCTTTTTGTTGGATGGTGATAATTTTCCCAATTCATTCACTATCATGGGATTATCCATGGTAGTGGATTTATCTAGTGAGTTATTCTTTTATGATTTCTTTAGCAAGGCTCTCCTACCCTTTTATTGGATGCTCATCGAGACCTCGCCAAGGTATTTTATCTTGTATCTTCTTTTCGTCTTCCTTGAGTTGTTATCTTCAACCTTCTGGTTCTATAATTGTTGGTGTTGAGATCTTCTCTTGGATATCTAATTTTGCTACTTCTAGATTCAAGTAGGACTCTCCTAGTCCTTCTTCTTCTTCCTTTTCTAGAAGTTCTTCAATGATATCTCCTCCTAATCTCTTTTGCTTCAGGTGTTGGATTGATTCTAAAGAGGCTACTCTTCCTAAATTTCTTTTATGAAGCTTTCTCGACTTACTGGATCTCCTTTACCTACAACAAAAGTATTAGTACTAAAATTTGCTTCTGAATTAAATACTCCCTTCTAGAGTATTATTTATGATAAATGCATATTTTTCCTATTTCAGTATCAAGGCTTCTATGGCATTTTCAAGGCTTTTGTGGAATTTTCTTTAATATCAAGTATTTTATGGCCTTTTATTCAATATTAAGGCTTATATGGCCTTTTTCTTTTTATGAAGTTCTTAAATCTAGAAATGGAGATCTCCTATCTTCTGAATTCACAATGATTATTTTCTAGAGGTTTCTTCTAAAGTATTCTCCTTTCTGCAACAATTAATATTTGCACTATGAAGGAACTCCAACCTTTGGGTAATGAGGTCTTCGACATTATAGTTTCTTTTGTTCTTCCTTGAGACCTTATCTTCAATATTTTGTTTATAGAATTGTTGGTGGTGAGATCTTCTCCTAGATATTTGATTCTGATACTTCTAGATTCGATCAAGACTCTCCTAGTCCTTCTTTCTTGTCTAGAAGTTATTAAATGAGATTTCCTTTTGATATATTTTGCTGCATGTGTTGGATTGATTCTAAAGAGGCTGATCTTCCTAACTTTATTATAGGAATATTTACCGACTTATTAGATCTCCTTTACCTACAAAAAAAATATTAGTACTAAAATTTGCTTATGAATTGAGTACTCTCTTCTAGAGTCTTATTTAGGATAAAGGTATTTGTGTCCTATTTAATTATCAAGGATTTTGTGCCCTTTTCTTTAATATCAAGGCTTCTATGGACTTTTATTTAATATCAAGGCTTATGTGGCATTTTTTTTAATATTAAGGCTTCTATGGCATTTTCTAGGCTTCTCTAGCCTTTTCTAGGCTTCTCTGGCCTTTTCTTCTAGATCAAGGATTCTATGGACTTTTATTCTAAATAAGGGCTTCTATGGCATTTTTATTTTTGTGAAGTTCTTCAATATAACAATGGAGATCTATTATCTCCTAACTTCACCATAATTATTTTTCCAAAATTTTCTTCTAGAGTACTCTCCTTTCTACAACAACTAATCTCTACACTATGAAGGAACTCCGACCTATGGGCAACGAAGTTGATGTCTCCTAGATTTTTTTTGTCGGAGGTGTCCCAATCATCTAAGAATTAATTCCTTGCCATAAAATAAACTTCAGGTAAATATTTTCAAATCTCTTAGATGAGCTTCACTAGTTTTTTCATCAAACTAGTGGATCAAATGTTGAGTCCTAGTCTTCACAAGTTTTTCTACAACTTTGTGGAAATACTCTACCCATATGCAATTTCAGTATTACTAAAACTAAGATTTCATTCAGTACTCACTTTTGGCTCTCCCTAATTCTATCACCTAGAATCTTCTTATAAATTTGGACAGTGACTAGTCCAATTGCGCATTAGGTTGACAAAAAATTTAAGGTAAATGATAATGGTGATTTTCCTATTAATCTACCATTTTTTAATCTATCGTAGATATGATACTACTATTATATTTTGATACAACATGCAATGGGATATAGCATTCACAAGATGCAAAATAATAAGAAATAAAGTATATCTATGATATGACTAAAATATACTATAAATAGAAATTACGAAAATGAGTACAATAGTAGCTATGGACGAAATGGACATGTAGACACCTAAAAGTTACACATGCTCACCCTTAGATATATGTGGGCTTGTGCAGGCCATATTAGGCCATCATAGGCCATTTTAAGGCCATCATATGCCATTGTAGACCATCGTAACCCATCATAGGCCATTGTAGGCCATCATAGGCCAATGTAGTCTTATGTAGGCCATCTTAGGCTATCATAGGCTATCGTAGGCCATAATATACTATCGTAGGCCATCATAGGCCATTGTAGGCAATTATAGGCCATCGTAGGCCATTATAGGCCATTGTAGGAAATTATAGGCCATCGTACGCCATTATAGGCCATCATGGGCCATCGTAGGCCATCATAGGCCATCGAAAACCATCATAGGTCATCATAGGCCATCATTGGACATCATAGTTTTCCATAGGTTCAAAACCTAAAAAACTATGTAAAATGCATCCAAAACATCTTCTATTCGTAAGAGGCCCATTCCTAGCTCCCTAAGGCCACCTAAGCCCTTTCCTATGCCTAATTAGGGTCCCCATAGGACCATTTCTAACAAAAAAATACAATTAATCTAATTAGCATTCTAATTTGCAACTGACTTTCCAATTAAAGTGTACTTTATCATTTAATTAGCTTTAATTAGGATTAAGAGTCAAATCAGTCCTAAACATTTCCTCACACATGTGTGCACCCCAAATTAGATAGGATATTTTCTAGAGTACCTAACTCAACCCTCATCTAACCTAGGGATTAGCCAACCATAGTTAACCCTTATCCTAGCTCACACGTGTGAGGATAGGATATTTCTCTTAGGGCATATGAGAGGATGACTAGGCATGCCACCTCACAAACCCTAACTTGACCATGATAGGACTTGACTCTAGGGTCTAGTACACCTAACTCTCCCTTGACCTTGTTTTCCTCTATAAATAGAGGACCATTTCCCTCATTTATCTCTCTCTCCCTTTTAGTCAACATACTTAGAATCTACCAAAATTATACCAAAATCCTTTTTGAAAATTTTGCATTCGACGAAAAAAAACAAACACCATTTGGAACATATCCATGAAAACCAACCCTAAAGTAGATTTACAACATCATATTAGGTATATATTAGTCTTAAGTAGTTTTTATAGCATTCCTATTAATTTTCATCATGTTTTCCTTCATGTTTGAGTCAATTTGTCTTCATAACTATAGGGTTTGATCAAGGTAAACCCCCAAACACTCTAAATACTGTTTAAAAGCCAAGATAAGGTACAAAAGGATAGCATCAAACATCATTACCGATGGCACACACACACACATAATACCACCGTCATTGAGGGCATCGAATAATACTAGCAAATGCTTCCAAATTCATGTGGAAAAAGGGATAAAAACCCTTCTCAAGTGAAAGCTCTTTTTTTAGCCCTATTTTATATTGATAAAATAGCATTTAGCACATTCCAATTAGTTTTAGGAAAATAGGTGTTATCTGTATTTTACATTCTGGCATGCCTAGTGGAACCCCTACTAAAGTTGTTTTAGAATAGTTATTTTTTGCTAATCTAACTCAATTTACAGTTTTATTTTGTTGTTTCAGGTACTTTGAACACAAAACAAAAACCAGTAGAACCTTGAAATACATCTCAAGTTTTTAGAGTAGGAGCTTTAGACCTCTAAACCTAGTTCACATTTTGACCTACAAACCAATAATCCAACTCGCATGCCACCATGTGAACTCTACTAAACTGCTTGAGAACAACCTTTTATTGTAGAGGTTTATAGTAGAGACAACAATAAGTCCATATAACACCATGGGAGTCAGATATTTCCCTTAGAAAATTACATTTTCATCATTTATTTGTAAATAAATTTCCCTATCAAATGCATCAAGTCATTTTGTAAAATTTCCTTTCAAAACATGTCAATTAGGGTTTTCACTCATTTCAAGATTAGTTAGTTCAAATAATGATGTAGGAGCATCCGGTGGCAGTAGAGAAATCTTGCATTTTTTTCTAAGTGTGCCTTGATGTCACGATATTGCGACAGGGAAAAGTGTCGTGATATCGCGACATGTCGCATTTTCGTGACTCAGAAAGGAGAGAGAAGGCACGGAGTAAAAAAGTCGCAATATCGTGACATGTCGCATTTTCATGACTCAGAAAGGAGAGAGAAGGCACGAAGTAAAAAATGTCGCGATATCGCAACATGTCGCATTTTTGCGAATCAAAAAGGAGAGAGAAGGCACGAAGTAAAAATGTTGTGATATCGCGACATGTCGCATTTTCGTGACTCAAAAAGGAGAGAGAAGGCACGGAGCAAAAATGTCACAATTTCGCGACATGTTGCGAAATCACGACCGAAGGAGCAAAAAGAAAGCAAGGAAAGAAATTGTCATGATATCATGATATGTCATGATTTTGCGACCTGAGAGGCGTGAAGGAGGCAGAAAGGAAAGATGTCGCGATATCGCGACATGTCGCATTTTCGCGACCAACAGGTAAGGGAAGGCGCAGGCAAGAAAAAGTGTCACGATATCGTGACATGTCGCATTTTTGTGACTCGCAAAGGGTAGAAAGGCAGAAAGCAAAAAGTGTCGTAATATCGCGACATGTTACATTTTCGCGACTCGCAAAGGGTAGAAGGGCAGTAAGCAAAAAGTGTTGCGATATCGCGACATGTCGTATTTTTACGACTAACAGGAAAGGGAAGGCGTAGGCAAGCAAAAGTGTCGCGATATTGCGACATGTCACGTTTTTGCGACTTGCAAAGGGCAGAAATGCAGAAAGCAAAAAAGTGTTGCGATATCACAACATGTCGCATTTTCACGACTCGCAAAGGGGCTGGAAGACCAAGCGTCGGAAGGAAGTCGTTTCGAAAGCCAAGACAATGAAGAGGCATGGGAATGGAAACGAAGGGTCAGAAAGAGGAAACGAAAAGTCACACCAGCGATTTTAAAAGGGCAAAGCAAATACATGGAATGGGTCAAAAAACTATGGAGATAGAGTGAATATGTAAAGGCAAGAAGCCATTCTGGACCTGTTAGGCCATTTTTCTTCCAAGAGAAAGATGTTGTAACAAAAGCTATCTTTCAAGAATAAAAATTTTATTCGATAGACTATTGCCATGACTGTAATTTTGTTCTAATTTGTTGAAAGTGATTATATATTCGTCGTGAGTGAGTTGGCTCTCGATCAAATGGTATCAGAGTAGGAGTTTGTGAGTGTGTGAGCAGATCACCAAAAGTGAGGCAGTTTGCACCAGGATCTGTGGAGAAGAGTGTGAGGAAGAATGCCTCCACAAAGAAACCGTGGTGGTGGGAGGAATGTGGTACATGAGGAAGATTTCAAAGCTTTGTAGAGGTAAATGCAAGCCATGCAAGAGGAGTTGTGAAGAGCGGTTGAACCAAGGGGAGAAGACCATAGTGAAGATGAATCTTGGAAGGTTGATAATCCATCAGAGGAAGAGGAAAAAATGAATCCTATAGAAGTTATATTAGTTAAGGCCATAACTCAGATCAGGAAGAATCCAAAGTTTGATGTCTCCACATACTCTGAGAAACTCAATTTAGAAGAGTTGATTGATTGGATCAATGATATGGAGGAGTATTTTTAGTATGATGAGGTTGTATATCCAGATCGGATCAAATTGGAAAAAACAAAGTTGAAAGGCCATGCTAGCATATGGTGGAAAGAAGTACAACTAGAAAGAAATAGGAGAGGAAAGGAAAGGATAACCAGATGGGACCGAATGGTTGAGAAGTTGAAGAGGCAGTTTATTCTTGCAGATTACGAATTAGAGCTATTGAGGAAAATGCAAAGCTTGAGACAATCAAGAAAATCTGTCAAGGAATATACCGAGGAGTTTTACCAGATTTTAATAAGAGCTGGACATTCAGGGGATAGTAAGGAGAAAGTAGCTCATTACATAAATGGGTTAAGAATGAATATCCAAGAAGAACTTAGTTTGGTCAAAATTACCACCATTGAGGATACATATCAGTTTGCCTTGAAGGTTGAAGAGAAGCTAAACAGAATATTTGAAGACAAACAAAGAGGAAGAGGTCGAGGTGGAAGAACTGGGGGAAGGACCAATGGAGGAAAATTTGATGATCGAAATAAGACTGGTGAAACGAGTACCAAAAAATATCAGAAAGAGGAGAATACTTACCACCCCCGTAATCAGAACAATGGTTACCAAAGGGGAAGAGGTAGAGCTGGACGTGGGTATGGAAGAGGTGGATTTCATGGAACCTATTTCCATTATGGAGAAGAGGGACATCGGGCATATGAGTGTCCCCAATACCAAGAGAGGACGAATAAGCGACCTGAGGATCATGTCAGAGCTACTGTAGTAGATGAAGGTGTTGAGTCTGAACATTCTGAAGAAGCAGAAGAATGAGAAGTGTTGATGACAAGAAGAGCATTGATGAATGGAGGGAAATATGTGGATCAAAGGAAGAGCTTATTTCACATGAGATGAAAATGTGCAGGTAAGACCTGTAATATTATCATAGATAATGGTAGCACAGACAATTTGGTTTTAGGAGAAATGGTGACTAAGCTAAAACTGGAGAAGAGGGCGCACTCGCATCCATATCAAATTGCATGGTTGCAGTAAGATCATAGGGAATTAGTCAGTGAGCAGTGTTTGGTTAAATTTCATATTGGAACTTATCAAGATGACGTTCTATGTGATGTTTTTCCTATGGATGCTTGTCATTTATTGTTGGGGAGACCATGGCAATTTGACAGACGTGTAGTGCATGATGGACATGTGAATACATACTCTCTGATCAAGGGTGGAAGGCATCACAAGTTGAAGCCATCAAGGGAAGTGGATGAAAAGGTATGCAGTAGTGCAAGAATCTATCTGGTAGATGGTAGAAAATTTTTGGATGGCCTGAAGAGGGAGTCTATGTGTTACGCATTAATTCCTACCATTAAGAAGGAAAAATGTATGGATATTCCAGTAGAGGTTGAAATTCTATTAGAATAATTTCTTGATATTGTGTTCGATAATGTTCTTGAGGGCTTGCCACCAGTGAGAAATATTAGCCATCAAATTGACTTGATTCCAGGGGCCAGTTTACCCAATAAAGCAGCCCATAGAATGTCTCCCATGGAGAATGAGGAGTTGAACAGACAATTTCAAGAGTTGTTGAGGAAAGGATTGATCAGAGAAAGTTTGAGTCCCTATGCAGTACCTGTAGTACTAGCACCAAAGAAGGATGGAGAATGGAGAATGTGTACTGATTCCAGAACCATAAATAAGATTACCATTAAGTATAGATTTCCATTGCCTAGAATGGACGATATAATGTACTGTTTGAGTGGAGCTAAATACTTCATAAAGATTGATTTAAAGAGTGGGTATCATCAGATTCACATCAGAGAAGGTGATAAGTGGAAGACTGCTTTCAAAACCAAATAGGGTTTGTACGAGTGGTTGCTCATGCCGTTTGGTTTAACCAATGCACCTAGTACATTCATGAGGTTAATGAATGAGGTGTTGAAATACTTCCTAGAGAAGTTTTTTATTGTTTATTTGGATGATATTCTGATTTTTAGCAAGACATTAGAAGAAAATTTGATGCAAGTTTGGATAGTTTTTGAAAAGCTGAGGGAGGAACAGTTGCTGATTAACTTGAAGAAGTGTAGTTTTGTGAAGGAGTTGGTGTATCTGGGATTTGTCATTTCAGATGAGGGTCTAAAAATGGATCCAGAAAAGGTGAAGGCTACAATTGAGTGGCCTACTCCAAGGAACATAATGGAGGTAAGATCATTCCATGGTCTTGCAAGTTTCTATAGAAAGTTCATTAGAAACTTTAGCAGTATTTGCGCACCCCTGACAAAAACCATGAGAGGGGATAAGAAGGAGTTTAAGTGGACTACAAGGGCAGGTGCAAGTTTTGAGATGTTAAAAAGGAAGGTGATGGAACAACCCATTTTGATACTTCCAAATTTCAATAAAGTATTCCAGGTTGATTGTGATGCTAGCGACAGTGCCATTGGAGCTGTGTTGAGTCACGAAGGTAAACCTGTGGCATATTTTAGTGAGAAGTTAAATGATGCTAGGAAGAAATACTCTATTTATGATTAGGAATTTTATGCTATAGTTTAGGCTCTTAAGAAATGGACACTATTTGTTAGCAAAATATTTTGTTTTATATACTGACCATCAAGCTTTGCAGTATATTAATAGTCAAGGAAAACCGAATCAGAGACATCTGAAGTGGGTTGAATTTCTACAGAGTTATACCTTTGTTTTGAAGCATAGGAGTGGGAATTCTAATAGAGTTGTAGATGCCTTGAGTAGGTGGCAAAATTTGTTGTTGGAGATGAAGGTGGAGGTCGTTGGGTTTGAATAACTCAAGAGTTTGTATCCAGAGGACCCAGACTTTGTAGAAGCTTGGAAGGCATGTTTGTCTCCTATTACCTTGGATAGAACTAAATGGCTGGATTTCACAATGCAAGACGGGATGCTATTCTGAAAGAACCAATTGTGCATTCCTAGAAGTTCAAAGAGGGATAATCTGATAAAGGAGAAGCATAGTGGAGGACTAGCTGGGCATTTTGGTCGAGATAAGACCATTGCCCTTATTAGTGAGAACTACCATTGGCCATAGTTGCAGTAGAATGTGACAAAATTTGTGCAGGGTTGCAGAGTGTGTCAGATGGCTAAGGGAGTGAGACAGAATATAGGATTGTATTAGCCATTACCTGTACCAGAAATACCATGGAAGGACATCAGTATGGATTTTTTTCTTGGCCTACCAAGGACCCAATGAGGAAATGACTCCATTTTTGTTGTGGTTGATAGGTTTTCGAAGATGGCTCATTTTATTTTCTATCAAAAAATGAGTATTGCAGTTCATATTGTTGGCTTGTTTTTCAAGGAGGTGGTATGCCTTCATGGTCTACCCAAGAGTATCGTATCTGATAGAGATACCAAATTTGTGGGATATTTCTAGAGGACTTTGTGGAAGCAGTTAAAGATGGATTTGAAGTTCAATTCTGCATACCACCCGCAGACTAACGGACAAACAAAAGTGGTGAACAGAAGTTTGGGTAATCTCCTAAGATGTATGGTAGGAGATAAGCCCAAGGGATGGGATTTTATTTTGCCACAAGCAAAGTTTTCTTACAACAATTCCATCAACAGAAGTATTGGTAAATCACCATTCCAGATTGTGTATGGGAACAACCCAAGGAATGCTTCAGAGTTGAGAATGATGGGTAAAGGAGAAAAGAATAGTGCTGAGGCTAAATATTTTACTAAACACCTAAATAGTTTGCATGAGGAGGTAAAATAGCATATTAGTAAGATGAATACTCGGTACAAGGCCAAGGTAGATCAGAAGAGACGTTTCAAGGAGTTCCAAGTGGGATATGAGGTCATGGTTCACTTGAGAAAGGAAAGGTTTCCTAACAAAACCTACAACAAACTGAAGATGAAGAGGTTTGGACCATGCAGGATCATAGGTAAAAGAGATTTAGGTAATTCCTATGAAGTGGAGCTACCAAGCGAGCTGAATATATCACCTATTTTTAATATTTCAGACTTGGTAGAATACCATGAAGGAGTTAGTAGTGAGGCACCAAGAACATAATTGTGGAGTATTCCAGTGACTACGCCAGTCACAGATGAGATAGAGGAAATACTGGATACTTGAGAAGGCAGAAGTACCAGGAACCGATAGTATTCAGAATATTTGGTCAAGAGGAAATGCAGGCCTATCGAAGATGCAACTTGGTTGTCAAAAATAGAGGTCGACCGCCTGGGTCTTCCTCCAACAGTCCAAAAGTAGAGGACACTTCTCAATCCACCCCGGGTGTCTAATGCAAGAGCATCCGGTGGCAACAGAGAAATCTTACATTTTTTTCTAAGTGTGCCTTGATGTCGCGATATCACGACAGGGAAAAGTGTCACGATATCGCGATAGGGAAAAGTGTCGTGATATCGTGACATGTCACATTTTCATGACTCAAAAAGGAGAGAGAAGGCACAGAGTAAAAATGTCATGATATCATGACATGTCACATTTTTGAGACTCAAAAAGGAGAGAGAAGGCATGGAGTAAAAAATGTCGCGATATCACGACATGTCGCATTTTTGCGACTTAAAAAGGAGAGAGAAGGCACGGAGTAAAAATGTCATGATATCGCGACATGTCGCATTTTCACGACTCAGAAAGGAGAGAGAAGGCACGGAGCAAAAATGTCACGATTTCCTGACATGTCGCAAAATCGCGATCGAAGAAAGAGAGGAAGGGCCAGAGGAGAAAATGTCACGATTTCATATGTCACGAAATCGCGACCGAAGGAGCAGAAAGAAAGCAAGGAAATAAATTGTCACGATTTCGTGACCCGAGATGCATGAAGGAGGCAGAAAGGAAAGATGTCACGATATCGCGACATGTCACATTTTCACAACCAACAGGTAAGGGAAGGCACAGGCAAGAAAAAGTGTCGCGATATCGCGACATGTCACGTTTTCGCGACTCGCAAATGGTAGAAATGTAGAAAGCAAAAAGTATCGCGATATCGCGACATGTCACATTTTTGTGACTTGCAAAGGGTAGAAGGGCAATAAGCAAAAAGTGTCACAATATCTTGACATGTCGCATTTTTGTGACCAACAAGAAAGGGAAGGCATAGACAATCAAAAGTGTCGCGATATCGCGACATGTCGCGTTTTCGTGACTCGTAAAGGGCAAAAAGGTAGAAAGCAAAAAAGTGTCATGATATCACGACATGTCGCATTTTCACGACTCACAAAGGGTCTGGAAGACCAAGCATCAGAAGGAAGCCATTTCGAAAGCCAAGACAACGAAGAGGCACAGGAATGGAAATGAAGGGTCAGAAAGGGGAAACAGAGAGTCACGCCAGTGATTTTAAAAGGGCGAAGCAAAAACATGGAAGTGGTCAAAAAACTATGGAGACAGAGTGCAGACGTAAAGGCAAGAAGCCATTCTGGACCTATTAGGCCGTTTTTCTTCTAGGCAGAAGATGTTGTAACAGAAGCTATCTTTTGAGACTAAAAAGTTTATTCGGCAGACTGGTGCCATGACTGTAATTTTCTTCTAATTTGTTGAAAGTGATTATAGATTCATCGTGAGCGAGTTAGCTCTCGATCAAATAATTTTTGATCTCTTTATTTTTTCAAGTTATTAGAGTATTTTACCACTTATTTCCAACTTTTGCAAATCACTTTCAAATTGTCTTTCAATGCATTAGATAGATTTTTGAAATCTTTTTTCTAATTTGCACTTAGATTAGACTTTTCCCCTTCTTTTTTCAAAAATCATTTTAAATCTCTTTTCAAATCTACATTTAGAATAGGGTTTTAAATTTATTTCATATCATTTACATATCCTTGAAAAAAGCATTTCAAATATCTTTTCAAATTTAAATTTAGAATAGGGTTTTACATTTCTGTCATGTCATTTAAATATTAAAAAAAAAAAAATTTAGTATAGGATTTTGAATTTCTTTCATGTCATTTACATCTCTTCTCAAAAGTATTTTAAATCTCTTTCAAATTTCCATCTAGAATAGAATTTACATCTCTTTTCAAAATCATTTAAAATATCTTTGAAATTTGTGTCTAGAATAGATTTTACATCTCTTTTTGAAAGTATTTTTAATCTCTTTCAAAACTCACACCTAGATAGGTTTTTTAATCTCTTTACAAAGCACTTAATATAGATTTCCCAATATATTTTTGAAAGCATCTAGACTAGACTTTACAATCTCTTTTGAAAGCATTTTAAAATCTCTTTCACACTTGTACCTAGATTAGATTTGTAAATATCTTTCCAAATCACACTAGATTAGGGTTTCTTTTCAAGTCTAACACACAGATAATTATCAAATTCCTTTTTCATGCACCTTGGTTTTGTTTGCTCTCATGCTTCATAGAGTAAGTTTTCATTTCTAAAAAATCATCTAAGCTTAGTTTATTTTTTTTTTAAATCATATAGATCTAGTTTCATTTCTAAAATGCATCTAGGATTAGTTTCATTTATGAAAAATCATCTAGTTAGTTGTTCTTGCTTTCACCTCAGCAGTAGCAAACACACTATCACACACTCACGTGGCATACACAATGGTGATATTGGAATTCATCCCCAGTCCATATTTTTGGTTAGATTTTATTTGCTTGTACTAACCAATTTTGGTGGCTTCTATTGGCCACTAAGATTTGCAGGTTTTTGTGCTTTAATAGTGTATTTATACACTTGATGCAAACTAGATTTTGTACCTTTTTTCAATGCACATAACTAATTTATTTTTAGTGTAATAATAGCACAAATGATTATAACAAATTTTAGTTTTTAATGCACTAACAAATTACACCTTATAACTCCAATATACTCTCAAGAAACTGCACTTAATCAATTCACTACAACTAATCAAGAATAATTTGAAATAAACCTTCAAATATTCTACAATTTCACTACAATTAGTATTGTAGAATTCAATATTCTTTTCATTTTCCAAAGTAGATAATAGGTAGTTGGTAGATAATTAATATTTGGAATATAATCAACTTCTAGTGTGCAAATGAACCTCTAAAAGGAACATTTTTATTTTTCACTTTTGAATACTATAATTTAGGTTGCAACTTTAATCTAGATTAAGGTGCTTTAACAAATCTGAAAAGTAATCCAATTAATGAATCTACTTGCACCAATAGTTGCTTACCTTTTTATGAAATATTTTGTAGCTTCTTTTCTGCTTCTATAGAGGATGTAGATCTTGGTATCTTAGATCACCAAGTCTCTACCTTGAGTAATATCTAGTAAGTCTTTGTAGATTATTTCAAACAACTCCTTCACCAAACTGTAGTCTCGAACTCTCTTTCATGAATCTAAGATTTGGTGACCTTTTTCTCCTCTCGTGGTATCCTCCTTCTGTTATAAATTTTGATATATTTGTGTCTTTGAAGTGGTTTCCTCTTGCTATGGGATGGAATATTCAATCTTCTAGTTATGGCTAGCTTCTTCTATCTTCAAGTCTTCTTGTCAAATTATGATTTCAAGCAGGATCTTCTTCTCAAGATTTCAAATGTCTTGAGGTCTTCATTGGATTATTATTTGGATTTGATTTGGAACTCCTTGCAAAATTCTCCTCCTCTTGGGCTTTTTGTTGGATGGCGATAATTTTTCCAAGTCATTCACTATCATGGGATTATCCTTGGTAGTGGATTTATCCAATGAGTTATTCTTTGATGATTTCTTCAGCAAGGCTCTCCTAGCCTTTTATTGGATTCTCATCGAGACCTCACCAAGTTATTTTATCTTGTAGCTTCTTTTCATCTTCCTTGAGATTTTATCTTCAACCTTCTGCTTCTGGAAGTGTTGGTGGTGAGATATTCTCTTGGATATCTGATTTTGCTACTTCTAGATTCAAGTAGGACTCTCCTAGTCCTTCTTCTTCTTCCTTGTCTAGAAGTTCTTCAATGATATCTCCTCCTAATATCTTTTGCTTCAGGTGTTGGATTGATTCTAAAGAGGCTACTCTTCCTAAATTTCTTTTATGAAGCTTTCTCGACTTACTGGATCTCCTTTACCTACAACAAAAGTATTAGTACTAAAATTTGCTTCTGAATTAAGTACTCCCTTCTAGAGTATTATTCATGATAAAGGCATATGTGTCCTATTTCAGTATCAAAGATTCTATGGCCTTTTCAAGGCTTTTGTGGCCTTTTCTTTAATATCAAGGCTTTTATGGCCTTTTCTTTAATATCAAGGCTTTTATGGCCTTTTCTTCAATATTAAGGCTTTTATGGCCTTTTTCTTTTTGTGAATTTCTTAAATCTATAAATGGAGATCTCCTATATTATGAATTCACCATGATTATTTTCCAAAGGTTTCTACTAAAGTATTCTCCTTTCTGCAACAACTAATCTCTGCACTATGAATGAACTCCAACCTTCGGGCAATGAAGTTGATGTCTACTATATTTTTGTTGGAGGTGTCCCAATAATCTAAGAATTAATTCCTTGCAATAAAATAAACTTCAAGTAAATATTTCTAGATCTCTTAGATGAGCTTCACTAGTTGTTTCATCAAACTAGTGGATCAAATGTTGAGTCCTAGTCTTCACGAGTTAGTCTTCATGAGTTTTTCTACAACTTTGTGGAAATACTCTAGCCATATGCAATTTTAGTATTCCTAAAACTAAGATTTGATTCAGTTCTCACTTGTTGCTCTCCCTAATCCTATCACCTAAAATCTTCTAAGAAATTTTGATAGTGAATAGTCCAATGGCACATTAGGTTGACAAAAAAATTAGGGTCAATGATAGTGGTGATTTTCCTATTGATATACCATAGCTTAATATCATTTACATATATTTTCAAAAGTATTTTAAATATATTTCAAATTTACATCTAGAATAGAATTTACATCTCTTTTTAAAAGCATTTTAAATTTCTTTCAAATTTGTGTGTAGAATAGAATTTACATGTCTTTTAGAAAGTATTTTTAATCTCCTTCAAAACTCGCACCTAGATAGATTTTACAATCTCTTTACAAAGCACTTAATATAGATTTCCCAATCTCTTTTCGAAAGCATATAGACTAAAATTTACAATATCTTTCGAAAGAATTTTAAAAACTCCTTCACACTTGCACCTAGATTAGATTTGTAAATATATTTCCAAATCACACTAGATTAAGGTTTCGTTTCAAGTCTAACACACATAGATAATTATCAAATTCCCTTTTCATGCACCTTGGTTTTGTTTGATATCATGCTTCATAGAGTAAGTTTTAATTTTTGAAAAATCATCTAAGCCTAGTTTCACTTTAAAAAAGTATATAGATCTAGTTTTATTTTGAAAACACATCTAGGATTAGTTTCATTTTTGAAAATGCATCTAGTAGTTCTTGCTTTCACCTCAGCGTTAGCAAACACACTATCACACACTCACATGGCATACATAATGGTGACATTGGACTTCATCCCCAATCCATATTTTTGGTTAGATTTTATTTTCTTGTACTAACCAATTTTGGTGGCTTCTATTGGCCACTAAGAGTTGCAGGTTTTTGTACTTTAAGAGTGTCTTTATACACTTGATGCAAACTAGATTTTGTACCTTTTTCAATGCACAAAACTAATTTATTTTTAGAGTAATAACAGTGAAAATTAATCTAACAAATTCTAATTTTTAATGCACTAAAAAATGACATTTTATCACTCTCTTGAAAATGCACTTAATCAATTCACTACAACTATATAAGAATAACTTGAAATAAACCTTCAAATATTCTACAAATTAACTACAATTAGTATTGTAGAATTCAATCTTCTTTTTGCTTTCCAAAGTAGATAATAGGTAGTTTATAGATAATTAATGTTTGGAAACTAATCAAATCCTAGTGTGCAAATGAACCTCCAAAAGGAACCTTTTTATTTTGTACTTCTAAAGACTATAATCTAGGTTGCAACTTTAATCTAGATTAAGGTGCTTTAACAAATCTGAAAATTAATCCAATTAATGAATCTACTTGCACCAATAGTTTCTTACCTTTTTTTGAAATATTTTGTAGCTTATTTGCTACTTTTCCAGAGGATGTAGATATTGGTGTCTTAGATCACCAAGTTGATGCCTTGAGTAATATCTTGCAACTATTTGTATACTATTTCAAACAACTCCTTCACCAAACTATAGTCTCAAAATTTCTTTCATGAACCTAAGATTTGGTGACATTTTTATCCTCTTATGCTCTCCTCCTTTTCCTGTAAATTTGGAGAAGTTTGTGTCTCTGAAGTGGTGTCCTCTTGTTGTGGGAGGAAATCTTCAATCTTCTAGTTTTGTCCAGCTTCTTCTATATTCAAGTCTTCTTATCAAATTCTGACTTCAAACAAGATCTTCTTCTCAAGATTCTGAATATCTTGAGGTCTTCACTAAATTCTTTTTTCACTTGGATTTAGAACTCCTTGCCAAATTCTCCTTCTCTTGGGCTTGTTGTTAATAATTTTTCCAAGTCCTTCATGGGATTCTCCTTAGTAGTGGATTTCTCCAATGAGTTTTTCTTTGATGATTTGTTTAGAAAGGCTCTCATAGAATTTTATTGGATGCTTGTATAGACCTTACCAAGGTCTTTGATCTTGCAACTTCTTTTAGTTTTCCTTGAGACCTTATATTCAACCTTCTATTTCTAGAAGTGTTGGTGGTGAGATCTTCTCCTAGATATTTGATTCTACTACTTCTAGATTTGAGCAGGGCTCTCCTAATCCTTCTTCTTCTTCCTTGTTTGGAATTTCTTCAATGATATATCCTCCTGATCTCTTTTTCTTCGGGTGTTGGATTGATTCTAAAGAGGTTGCTCTTCCTAACTTTCTTGTAGGAAGCTTTCCTAATCTACTGCTTCTCCTTTACCTACAAAAAAATATTTATACTAAAATTTGCTTTTGAATTAAGTACTCTCTTCTAGAATCTTCTCCATGATAAATGTAAATGTGGCCTATTTTAGTATTAAGGCTTCTATGGCCTTTTCAAGGATTTTGTGGCCTTTTCTTTAATATCAAGGCTTTTGTGGCCTTTTCTTTAATATTAAGGCTTCTATGGCCTTTTCTAGGCTTCTATGTCCTTTTCTTCTGGATCAAGGCTTTTATGGCCTTTTCCTCTAAATCAGGGCTTCTATGGCCTTTTTAATTTTATGAATTTCTTCAACCTAGCAATGGAGATCTCATGTCTCCTAATTTCACCATGATTATTTTTGAGAAGTTTATTTTTAAGTATTCTCTTTTTTGCAACATCTAATCTCTGCACTATGAAGGAACTCTAACCTTCGGGTAACGAAGTTGAGATCTCCTAGTTTTTTGTTGTACGAGGTGTCCCAATCACCTGAGAATTAATTCCTTGCAATAAAATAAAATTCAGGTAAATATTTCTAAATCTCTTAGATGAGCTTCACTAGTGGATCAAATGTTGTGTCCTACTCTTCACGAGTTTTTTTGCAACTATGTAGAAATACTCTAGCCATATATAATTTTAGTATTCCTAAAAATAAAATTTCATTCAATCCTCACATGTGCCTCTCCCTAATTCTATCACCTAGAATCTTCTAAGAAATTTTGATAGTGACTTGTCCAATGATGCATCAGGTTGACAAAAAAATTAGGATCAATGATAATGGTGATTTTTCTATTAATCTATTGTAGCTTAATCTATCGTAGCTATGATACCATTGTTATCTTTTGATACAACATGCAATGGGAGATAAAATTAACAATATGCAAAATAATAAGAAAGAAAGTATATCTATGATATGACTGAAATATAATACAAATAGAGATGAAAAAAATGAGTACAATAGTAGCTATAGAGGAAATGAACATGTAGACACCTAAAGTTACACATGCTCACTCGTAGATACTTATAGGCTTGCGTAGGCCATCATAGGCCTTCATAGGCCATTGTAGGCCATCATAGGCCATCATATGCCATTGTAGGCTATTTTATGCCATTGTAGGCCATTGTAGGCCATCGTAGGCCATCATAGGATATTGTAGACCATTGTAGGCAATTGTACACCTTTCTAGGCCATCATAGGTCATCATAGCCCATCGTAGGACATCATAGACCAATGTATACTATTGTAGGTAATGGTAGGCAATTATAGGCCATGGTAGGCCATTATAGGCCATAGTAGGCCATCATAGGCCATTATAGTCCATCATGGTCCATAGTAGGAAATCATAGGCCATCATAGGCCACCATAGGCCATCAAATGCCATCATAGGCCATCGTAGGCCATCATAGTTATTTGTAGGTGCAAAACCTACAAAACTATGCAAAATATATCCAAAATACCTTCTATTCACAAGAGGGCCCTTACTAGATCCCTAAGGCCACCTAATCCCTTTGCCTATGCCTACTTAGGGTCCCCATGGGACCATTCTATACAAAACATCTAATTAAGCAAATTCGGATTCTAATTTGCAAGTGACTTTCCACATAAAGTGTACTTTATCATTTAATTATACTTAATTAGGATTAAGATTCAAATTAATCCTAATCCAAATTAGTTAGGATATTTTCTAGAATACCTAACTCAACCCTCATCTAACCTAGGGATTAGCCAACCATAGTTAACCCTAATACTATCTCACACATGTGTGAGGATAGGATATTTCTCGTAGGGCATATGAGAGGATGACTAGGTATGCCACCTCAAAAACCTTAAATTGACCATGATAGGACTTGACTCTAGGGTCTAGTACACTTAACTCCCCCTAAACTTGGTTTCCTCTATAAATAGAGAACCATTTCCTTCATTTCTCTCTCTCTTCCTTTCAGTCAACATACCCAAAATCTACCAGAATTATACCTAATATTTTTTTATAATTCTAAATCCAACATATAGCAGCAGATACCATTTGGAACATATCCAAACAATAAAATTTCCACAATAGTCAATATTAGTCTAGTTCACACCTCGACCTACAAACCCAAGATCTAGTTTGCATGCTTTCATGTGAACCAACCCTATAGTAGATTTACAACATCATATCATGTATATATTAGTCTTAAGTAGTTTTTATAGCATTCTTATCAATTTTCATCATGTTTTCCTTCATTTTTGAGTTGATTTATCTTCATAACTCCTTTTTGTAGACCTAGAGAAGGTACAAAAGAATAGCATCAAACATCATTACCATTGGCACACGCACACAAAAGTCCACCTTCATTGAAGGCATCGAAGAATACTAGAAAATGCTTCCAAATTCATGTGGAAAAGGGGATAAAAACCTTTCTTAATAGAAATATAATTTTGTAACCCTATTTCAGATTATTAAAATATCATATAACACATTCTAATTAGTTTTTAGGAAACAATATGTGTGTTAAATTCTAGCATGCCTAGTGAGACCCCCACTAAATTAGTTTTAGAATAGTTGTTTTTAGCTAATCTAACTCAATTTACAATTTTATTTTGTTGTTTTAGGTACTTTGAACACAAAACACAACCCATAAGAACCCTGAAATACACTTCAAGTTTTCAGAGTAGGATTTTTAGACCTCAACAACTAGTCCACACCTCGACCTATGAACCAACAGTCTAATTCACATGCCACCATGCAAAATCAAATTCATGACACCAGTATGAAATTGTAGAGGTTTATAGTAGAGACAACAAGAAGTCCATATGACACCATAAGATTCAGGTATTTCCCTTAGGACCTCACATTTTCATCATTTTTTTACAAATAAATTTCCCTCTCAAATGCATCAAGTCATTTTGTGAAATTTCCTTTCAAACACATCAATTAGGGTTTTCAATAATTTCAAAATTAGTTAGTTCAAATCATTTTAGATCTCTTTTTGTCCTTTAGATTCAAGTTACATTCATTTTTCAATTTATGAGAGTATGTTTCCACTTATTTCTAAATTTTGCAAATCATTTTTAAACTATATTTCAATGCATTAGATAGATTTTTGAAATCTCTTTCCTAATTTGCACTTAGATCAGACTTTTCCCTTTCTCTTTTCAAAAATTATTTCAAATATCTTTTCAAATTTACATTTAGAATAGGGTTTTAAATTTCTTTCATATCATTTACATATCTTTTCAAAAAGAACTTAAAATTTCTTTTCAAATTTGCATTTAGAATATGTTTTTACATTTCTTTCATGTCATTTAAATCTCTTTAAAAAAAACATTAAGCATGGAATTTTGAATTTCTTTCATGTCATTTACATATATTTTTAAAAGCATTTTAAATTTTTTTCAAATTTACAACTAGAATAGAATTTACATCTCTTTTCAAAAGCATTTTAAATATCTTTCAAATTTGTGTCTAGAATAGAATTTACATCCCCTTTCAAAAGTATTTTTAATCTCTTTCAAAACTCGCACCCAAATAGGTTTTTAAATCTCTTTACAAAGCACTTAAGATAGATTTCTCAATATATTTTTGAAAGCATATAGACTAATCTTTACAATATATTTCAAAAGTATTTTGAAATCTTTTTCACACTTGCACCTAGATTATATTTGTAAATCTTTTTCCAAATCACACTATATTAAGGTATCGTTTCAAGTCTAACACACATAGATAATTGTCAAATACCCTTTTCATGCACATTGGTTTTGTTTGCTCTCATGCTTTATAGAGTAATTTTTCATTTCTGAAAAATCATCTAAGCTTAGTTCCATTTCAAAAAAATGTATAAATCTAGATTCATTTCGAAGAAACACATCTAGGATTAGTTTCATTTTTGAAAAGGCATCTAGTTAGTTTTTCTTGCTTTCACCTCATATCTAGAAAACACACTATCACACACTCACGTGGCATATACAATGGTGATATTGGACTTCATATCTAATCCATATTCTTTAGTTAGATTTTATTTTCTTTTATTAACCAATTTTGGTGGCTTTTTTTTGCCACTAATATTTGTAGTTTTTTTATGTTTTAAGAGTGTCTTTAGACACTTGATGCAAACTATATTTTATACCATTTTTTAATGCACAAAACTAATTTATTTTGAGAGTAATAATATTTCAAATAAATTTAAAAAAATTCTACCTTTTAATGCACTAAAAAATAACACCTTATCACTCTAATCTACTCTCAAGAAAATGCACTTAATCAATTCACTACAACTAATCGAGAATAATTTTAAATAAACCTTCAAATATTCTATCAATTCACTACAACTAATCAAGAATAGAGGATGTAGATATTGGTGTCTTAGATCACCAAGTTTTTGCCTTGAGTAAGATCTTGCAACTCTTTTTAGACTATTTCAAGCAACTCCTTCTTCACCAAACTGTAGTCTTGAACTTTCTTTCATGAACCTAAGATTTTGTGAATTTGTTCTCCTCTCGTGGTCTCCTCCTTCTATTGTATTTTAGGATAATTTTGTATCTCTTAAGTGGTGTCCTCTTGATATGGGAGGAAATATTCAATCTCCTAGTTCTGGCCAACTTCTTTTAACATCAAGTCTTCTTGTTGAATTCTGACTTTAAGTAGGATCTTCTTCTAAATATTATGAATATCTTGAGGTCTTCACTAGATTCTTATTTCACTTGGATTTGGAACTCCTTGCAAAATTCTCCTCCTCTTGGTCTTGTTGTCATATGACGACAATTTTCCCAAGTCCTTCACTATCATGTGATTCCTTGGCAGTGGATTTCTCCAATGAGTTATTCTTTGATGATTTCTTCAGTAGGCTCTCCAAGCCTTTTTTTGGATTCTTGTCTAGGCCTCACCAAGGTCTTTGATCTTGTAGTTTCTTTTTTTCTTCCTTGAGACCTTATCTTCAATATTTTTTTTCTAGAATTTTTGGTGGTGAGATATTCTCCTAGATCTTTGATTCTGATACTTCTAGATTCGATCAAGACTCTCCTAGTCCTTCTTTCTTGTCTAGAAGTTATTAAATGAGATTTCCTCCTGATATATTTTACTGCATGTGTTGGATTGATTCTAAAGAGGCTGATCTTCCTAAATTTATTATAGGAAGCTTTACTGACTTATTGGATCTCCTTTACCTACAACAAAAATATTAGTACTAAAATTTTCTTATGAATTGAGTACTCTCTTCTAGAATCTTATTCAGGATAAAGGTATTTGTGTCCTATTTAATTATCAAGGATTTTGTGCCCTTTTCTTTAATATCAAGGCTTATATGGCCTTTTATTTAATATCAAGGCTTATGTGGCCTTTGTTTTAATATTAAGGCTTCTATAGCCTTTTCTAGGCTTCTCTAGCCTTTTCTTCTAGATCAAGGATTCTATGGACTTTTATTCTAAATAAGGGCTTCTATGGAATTTTTATTTTTGTGAAGTTCTTCAATATAACAATGGAGATCTATTATCTCCTAACTTCACCATAATTTTTTTCCAGAATTTTCTTCTAGAGTACTCTCATTTCTACAACAACTAATATCTACACTATGAAGGAACTCCGACCTATGGGCAACGAAGTTGAGGTCTCCTAGATTTTTTTTGTTGGAGGTGTCCCAATCATCTAAGAATTAATTCCTTGCAATAAAATAAATTTTAGGTAAATACTTTCAGATCTCTTAGATGAGCTTCACTAGTTTTTCATCAAACTAGTGGATCAAATGTTGAGTCCTAGTCTTCACAAGTTTTTCTACAACTTTGTGGAAATACTCTACCCATATGCAATTTCAGTATTACTAAAACTAAGATTTCATCTAGTACTCACTTTTGGCTCTCCCTAATTCTATCACCTAGATTCTTCTTATAAATTTGGACAGTGACTAGTCCAATTGCGCATTAGGTTGACAAAAAATTTAAGGTCAATGATAATGGTGATTTTCCTATTAATCTACCATTTTTTAATCTATCGTAGCTCTGATACTACTATTATATTTTGATACAACATGCAATGGGATATAGCATTCACAAGATGCAAAATAATAAGAATTAAAGTATATCTATGATATGACTAAAATATACTATAAATAGAAATGATGAAAATGAGTACAATAGTAGCTATGGACGAAATGGACATGTAGACACCTAAAAGTTACACATGCTCTCCCTTAGATATATGTGGGCTTGTGTAGGCCATATTAGGCCATCATAGGCCATTTTAAGGCCATCATATGCCATTGTAGACCATCGTAGCCCATCATAGGCCATTGTAGGCCATCATAGGCCAATGTAGGATTGTGTAGGCCATCCTAGGCTATCATAGGCTATCGTAGGCCATAATATACTATAGTAGGCCATCATAGGCCATTGTATGTAATTATAGGCCATTTTAGGCCGTTATAGGCCATCATGGGCCATCGTTGGCCATCATAGGCCATCGAAAGCCATCATAGGTCATCATTGGACATCATAGTTTTCCATAGGTTCAAAACCTAAAAAACTATGTAAAATGCATCCAAAACATCTTCTATTCGCAAGAGGCCCATTCCTAGCTCCCTAAGGCCACTTAAGCCCTTTCCTATGCCTAATTAGGATCCCCATGGGACCATTCCTAACAGAAAATCCAATTAAGCTAATTAGGATTCTAATTTGCAATTGAATTTCCACTTAAAGTGTACTTTATCATTTAATTAGCTTTAATTAGGATTAAGATTCAAATTAGTCCTAAAAATTTCCTCACACATGTGTGCACCCCAAATTAGATAGGATATTTTCTAGAGTACCTAACTCAACCCTCATATAACCTAGGGATTAGCCAACCATAGTTAACCCTTATCCTAGCTCACACATGTGTGAGGATAGGATATTTCTCTTAGGGCATATGAGAGGATGACTAGGCATGCCACCTCACAAACCCTAACTTGACCATGATAGGAATTGACTCTAGGGTCTAGTACACCTAACTCTCCCTTGACCTTGTTTTCCTCTATAAATAGAGGACCATTTCCCTCATTTATCTCTCTCTCCCTTTTAGTCAACATACTTAGAATCTACCGAAATTATACCAAAATCCTTTTTGAAAATTTTGCATTCGACGAACAACAACAAACACCATTTGGAACATATCCATGAAAACCAACCCTACAGTAGATTTACAACATCATATTAGGTATATATCAGTCTTAAGTAGTTTTTATAGCATTCCTATTAATTTTCATCATGTTTTCCTTCATGTTTGAGTCAATTTGTCTTCATAACTATAGGGTTTGATCAAGGTAAACCCCCAAACACTCTAAATACTTTTTAAAAGCTAAGATAAGGTAAAAAAGGATAGCATCAAACATCATTACCAATGGCACATGCACACATAATACCACCTTCATTGAGGGCATCGAAGAATACTAGCAAATGCTTCCAAATTCATGTGGAAAAAGGGATAAAAACCTTTCTCAATTGAAAGTTCATTTTTTAGCCCTATTTTATATTAATAAAATAGCATTTAGCACATTCCAATTAGTTTTAGGAAAACAGGTTTTATCTATTATTTACATTCTGGCATGCCTAGTGGAGCCCGTACTAAAGTTATTTTAGAATAGTTGATTTTTGCTAATCTAACTCAATTTACAGTTTTATTTTATTGTTTCAGGTACTCTGAACACAAAACAAAAACTAGTAGAACCCTGAAATACATC
Source organism: Wollemia nobilis (assembly GCA_028583015.1). NCBI lineage: Eukaryota > Viridiplantae > Streptophyta > Pinopsida > Araucariales > Araucariaceae > Wollemia > Wollemia nobilis. Next base: position 7,562,803 of record JAQPPZ010002449.1, read on the forward strand.
TCAAGTTTTTAGAGTAGGAGCTTTAGACCTCTAAAGCTAGTTCACATTCTGACCTACAAACCAATAACCCAACTTGCATGCCACCATGTGAACTCTACTAAACTGCTTGAGAACAACCTTTTATTGTAGAGGTTTATAGTAGAGACAACAATAAGTCCATATAACACCATAGGAGTAAGGTATTTCCCTTAGAAAATCACCTTTTCATCATTTATTTGTAAAGAAATTTCCCTATCAAATGCATCAATTCATTTTGTAAAATTTCCTTTCAAAACATGTCAATTAGGATTTTCAGTCATTTCAAGATTAGTTAGTTCAAATAATTTTAGATCTCTTTTCTTTTTCAAGTTATTAGAGTATTTTACCACTTATTTCCAACTTTTGCAAATCACTTTCAAATTGTCTTTCAATGCATTAGATAGATTTTTGAAATATTTTTTCTAATTTGCACTTAGATTAGACTTTTCCCCTTCTTTTTTCAAAAAGCATTTTAAATCTCTTTTCAAATCTACATTTAGAATAGGGTTTTAAATTTATTTCATATCATTTACATATCCTTTCAAAAAGCATTTCAAATATCTTTTCAAATTTACATTTAGAATAAGGTTTTACATTTCTTTCATGTCATTTAAATATTAAAAAAAAAAGAATTTAGTATAGGATTTTGAATTTCTTTCATGTCATTTACATCTCTTCTCAAAAGTATTTTAAATCTCTTTCAAATTTTCATCTAGAATAGAATTTACATATCTTTTCAAAATCATTTAAAATCTCTTTCAAATTTGTTTCTAGAATAGATTTTACATCTCTTTTTGAAAGCATTTTTAATCTCTTTCAAAACTCGCACCTAGATATGTTTTTCAGTCTCTTTACAAAGAACTTAAGATAGATTTCCCAATATATTTTTGAAAGCATCTAGACTAGACTTTACAATCTCTTTGGAAAGTATTTTAAAATCTCCTTCACACTTAAACCTAGATTAGAATTGTAAATCTCTTTTCAAATTGAACTAGATTAAGGTTTCGTTTCAAGTCTAACACACAGATAATTATCAAATTCCATTTTCATGCACCTTGGTTTTGTTTGCTCTCATGCTTCATAGAGTAATTTTTCATTTCTAAAAAATCATCTAAGCTTAGTTTCATTTAAAAAAAATCATATAGATCTAGTTTCATTTTGAAAATGCATCTAGGATTGGTTTCATTTTTGAAAAATCATTTAGTTAGTTGTTTTTGCTTTCACCTCAGTGGTAGCAAACACACTATCACACACTTATATGGCATACACAATGGTGATATTGGAATTCATCCCCAGTCCATATTTTTGGTTAGATTTTATTTGCTTGTACTAACCAATTTTGGTGGCTTCTATTGGCCACTAAGATTTGCAGGTTTTTGTGCTTTAATAGAGTATTTATACACTTGATGCAAACTAGATTTTGTACCTTTTTTCAATGCACATAACTAATTTATTTTTAGTGTAATAATAGTACAAATGATTCTAAAAAAATTTAATTTTTAATGCACTAATAAATTACACCTTATAACTCCAATATACTCTCAAGAAACTACACTTAATCAATTCACTACAACTAATCAAGAATAATTTGAAATAAACCTTCAAATATTCTACAATTTCACTACAATTAGTATTGTAGAATTCAGTCTTCTTTTTGTTTTCCAAAGTAGATAATAGGTAGTTGGTAGATAATTAATATTTTGAATATAATCAACTTCTAGTGTGCAAATGAACCTCTAAAAGGAACCTTTTTATTTTGCACTTTTGAAGACTATAATTTAGGTTGCAACTTTAATCTAGATTAAGGTGCTTTAAAAAATCTGAAAAGTAATCCAATTAATGAATCTACTTGCACCAATAGTTTCTTATATTTTTATGAAAGATTTTGTAGCTTATTTTTCGCTTCTATAGAGGATGTAGATCTTGGTATCTTAGATCACCAAGTCTCTACCTTGAGTAATATCTAGTAAGTCTTTGTAGATTATTTCAAACAACTCCTTCACCAAACTGTAGTCTCGAACTCTCTTTCATGAATCTAAGATTTGGTGAATTTTTTCTCCTCACGTGGTATCCTCCTTCTGCTATAAATTTTGATATATTTGTGTCTTTTAAGTGGTTTCCTCTTGCTATGAGAGGGAATATTCAATCTTCTAGTTATGGCTAGCTTCTCCTATCTTCAAGTCTTCTTGTCAAATTATGATTTCAAGCAAGATCTTCTTCTCAAGATTTCGAATGTCTTGAGGTCTTCATTGGATTCTTATTTGGATTTGATTTGGAAATCCTTGCAAAATTCTCCTCCTCTTGGGATTTTTGTTGGATGGCGATAATTTTTCCAAGTCATTCACTATCATGGGATTATCCTTGGTAGTGGATTTATCCAGTGAGTTATTCTTTGATGATTTCTTTAGCAAGGCTCTCCTAGCCTTTTATTGGATTCTCATCGAGACCTCCCCAAGGTCTTTTATCTTGTAGCTTCTTTTCATCTTCCTTGAGATGTTATCTTCAACCTTCTGCTTCTAGAAGTGTTGGTGGTGAGATCTTCTCTTGGATATCTGATTTTGCTACTTCTAGATTCAAGTAGGACTCTCCTAGTCCTTCTTCTTCTTCCTTGTCTAGAAGTTCTTCAATGATATCTCCACCTAATCTCTTTTGCTTCAGGTGTTGGATTGATTCTAAAGAGGCTACTCTTCCTAAATTTCTTTTATGAAGCTTTCTCGACTTATCGGATCTGCTTTACCTGCAAAAAAAGTATTAGTAATAAAATTTGTTTATGAATTAAGTACTCCCTTCTAGAGTATTATTCATGATAAAGGCATATGTGTCCTATTTCAGTATCAAATATTCTATGGCCTTTTCAAGGATTTTGTGGCCTTTTCTTTAATATCAAGGCTTTTATGGCCTTTTCTTCAATATTAAGGCTTCTATGGCCTTTTTCTTTTTGTGAATTTATTAAATATATAAATGGAGATCTCCTATATTATGAATTCACCATGATTATTTTCCAAAGGTTTCTTCTAAAGTATTCTCCTTTCTGCAACAACTAATCTCTGCACTATGAAGGAACTCCAACCTTCAAGCAACGAAGTTGATGTCTACTATATTTTTGTTGTAGGAGGTGTCCCAATCATCTAAGAATTAATTCCTTGCAATAAAATAAACTTCAAGTAAATATTTCTAGATATCTTATATGAGCTTCACTAGTTTCATCAAACTACTAGATCAAATGTTGAGTCCTAGTCTTCACGAGTTAGTCTTCATGAGGTTTTCTACAACTTTGTGGAAATACTCTAGCCATATGCAATTTTAGTATTCCTAAAACTAAGATTTGATTCAGTCCTCACTTGTGGCTCTCCCTAATCCTATCACCTAAAATCTTCTAAGAAATTTTGATAGTGACTAGTCAAATGGCACATTAGGTTGACAAAAAAATTAGGGTCAATGATAGTGGTGATTTTCCTATTGATATACCATTGCTTAATATATCGTAGCTCTGATACCACTATTAGATTTTGATACAACATGCAATGGGAGATACCATTCAAAAGATGTAGAATAATAAGAAAGAAAGTATATCTATGAGATGATTGAATTATGTTATAAATAGAAATGATGGATATGAGTACAATAGTAGATATGGAGGAAATGAACATGTAGACACCTAAAAGTTGTACATGCTTACCGGTAGATACTTGTAGGCTTGTGTAGCTCATTATAGGCCATCATAGGCCATCGTAGGCCATCATAGGCCATCGTAGGACATAATAGACCATTATAGACTTATGTAGGTAATTATAGGCTTTTGTAGGCCATCATAGGCCATCATAGGCTATTGTAGATCATCATAGGCCATTTTAGGCTATCATAGGCCATCGTAGGCCATTATAGGCCATTGTAGGCCATCATAGGCCATTGCAGGCCATCATAGACCATTGTATAACCATCATGGATCATTATAGGCCTTCATAGGCCATTTTAGACCATCATAGGCCATCGTAGCATATCATAGGCCATCGTAGAACATTGTAGGCTATCATAGTTATCTACAGGTGCAAAAAATACAAAACTATGTAAAATGCATCTAAAATACCTTCTATTTGCAATAGGGCCCTTACTAGCTTCCTAAAGTCATCTAAGTCCTTTCCTATGTCTAACTAGGGCTCCCATGGTACCATTCCCTACAAAACATATAACTAAGCTAATTAGGATTCTAATTTGCAAGTGACTTTCCACTTAAAGTGCATTTTATCTTTTAATTGAATTTAATTATTATTAAGATTCAAATTAGTCCTACACATGTCCTCACACATGTGTGCACCCCAAATTAGTTAGGATATTTTCTAGAATACCTAACTCAACCCTCATCTAACCTAGGGATTAGCCAACCATAGTTAACCCTAATCCTAGCTCACACATGTGTGAGGATAGGATATTTCTCTTAGGGCATATGAGAGGATGACTAGGCATGCCACCTCACAAACCCTAACTCAAACATGATAAGACTTGACTCTAAGGTCTAGTACACCTAAATCCCCATGAAATTTTTTTATTCTATAAATGGAGGACCATTTACCTCATTTATCTCTTTATCTCCCTTTTAGTCAACATACCTAGAATATATAAAAATTGTACTAGAATCCTTTTTGATAATTTTGCATTTGATAAATAGCAACAAACACCATTTGGAACATATCCAGACAACAAAATTTCAACAATAATCAACAACATTCCAGTTTGCACCCTCACTTATGAACCTAGGTTCTAATTTGCATGTTTCCATATGAACAAACCCTATAGTATATTTATAGCATCATATCATGTATATATTAGTCTTAAGTAGTTTTTAAAGCATTCCTATCAATTTTCATCACATTTTCCTTCATGTTTGAGTTGATGTGTCTTCATAACTACGAGGTTTGACCAAGTAAAAACCATAAATGCTCTAACTCCTTTTTGTAGGCCCATAGCAGGTACAAAAGGATAGAATCAAATATTATTACTAGTGGCACATGCACATAGAATCCCACCTTCATTAAGGGCACCGAATAATACTAGCAAATGCTTCCAAATTCATGTGGAAAAAGGGAAAAAAATCTTTCTCAAGAGAAAGCTCTTTCTATAACCCTATTTCAGATCAATAAAATAGCATTTAGCACATTCTAATTATTTTTTGGGAAATAGGTGTTATCCATGTGTTACATTATAGCATGCTTGATGGGACCCACACTAAAGTTGTTTTAGAATAGTTGTTTTTGGCTAATCTAACTCAATTTACAATTTTATTTTGTTGTTTTAGGTACTCTAAATACAAAATAGAACCCATCAGAACCATGACATACACTTCAAGTTTTTAGAGTAGGATTTTAAGACCTCCAAACCTAGTTCACACCATAACCTATGAACCAATAGTCCAATTCACTTGCCACCATGTGAACTCAACTAAACTGCTTTAGAACAACTTGAAATTGTAGAGGTTTATAGCAGAGATAGTTATAAGTCCATCTGACACCATAGGATTCAAGTATTTCCCTTAAGACCTCACATTTTCATCATTTCTTTGCAAAGAAATTTCCCTCTCAAACGCATCAAGTCATTTTGTGAACTTTCCTTTCAAAATACATCAATTAGGGTTTTCATTCATTTCAAAATCAGTTAGTTAAAATCATTTCAGATCTCTTTTTTATCCTTAAGATTCAAGTTACATTTCTTTTTCAAGTTATTAGAGTATGTTGCCACTTATTTCCAACTTTTTCAAATCACTTTCAAACTATATTTCAATGCATTATATAGATTTTTGAAATCTCTTTCCTAATTTGAACTTAGATCGGACTTTTCCCATTCTCTTTTCAAAAAGTATTTTAAATCCCTTTTAAAATTTACATTTAGAATAGGGTTTTAAATTTATTTCATATCATTTACATCTCTTTGCAAAAATAATTTAAAATATCTTTTCAAATTTACATTTAGAATAGGATTTTACATTTATTTCATGTCATTTAAATCTCTTTTAAAAAAAAAGTATTTAGCATAGGATTTTGAATTTCTTTCATGTCATTTACATCTATTTTCAAAAGCATTTTAAATATATTTCAAATTTACATCTAGAATAGAATTTACATCTCTTTTTAAAAGCATTTTAAATCTCTTTCAAATTTGTATCTAGAATAGAATTTTCATCTCTTTTCAAAAGTATTTTTAATCTCTTTCAAAACTCGCACCTAGATAGGTTTTTCAATCTATTTACAAAGCACTTAAGATATATTTCACAATCTATTTTTGAAATCATATATACTAGAATTTACAATCTATTTCTAAAGCATTTTAAAATCTCTTTCACACTTGCACCTAGATTATATTTGTAAATCTCTTTCCAAATCACACTAGATTAAGGTTTTGTTTCAAGTCTAACACAAATAATTGTCAAATTACCTTTTCATGCACCTTGGTTTTGTTTGCTCTAATTCTTCATAGAGTAAGTTTTCATTTTTGAAAAAGCATCTAAGCTTAGTTTCATTTCAAAAAAACATATAGATCTAGTTTTCATTTCGAAAATTCATCTAGTATTAGTTTCATTTCTGAAAAGGCATCTAATTAGTCATTCTTTCTTTTGCCTCAGTGGTAGAAAACACACTATCATAAACTCATGTGGCATACACAATGGTGATATTGGAATTCATCCCCAATCCATCACTCAAGACTGGTGATGTTGGAATTCATCTCCTTCCACTAGCTTGTCCCTAGACATCATAGTAGCCCACAGGAGTGGTTTTCTAGACTTCATGATCAGAAAATCCCCTACTCTTAAGACTAGTTTTCTAGAATTCATTGTCAGAACGAACCTTCAGAGTATTATAGGGTTAGATGCCTTTGTTCACAAGGATCACATAATTAATGAATACGTAACTGTCATTCTTGACTAAGCTCATATGAGAGCCCAATGACTACCCAACTAGGCTAGCAACATATCTTAGATAGTGCCACCTCTTCTCATGAGAGGATTTTGGACTCATTAGCACATTTTGAGTTACTTTTTGGATACCATTTTCCTGCACCTCTCCATTTATTTTGCTATTTGCATGTTGAGACACTGTTCTATTTAGTGCACCCATGGGTGTTGCAGGAGGTTCCATGACGATGACATTCCTATTCTTTGTAGAGTTTCACCCCACTTCCCATGGTACTTTCTAGAGCATATATCATAATCAAAATACATTTTTATTTTTTGGTAGATAAGATACTATAGCATTAATACTGGGTTTTATAGGTTGACCCAAAACCTTTTACAAAAATTAGCCCAGGGTTGTTGATGAACATATCCTTACTAAGGATCCTATATATGTAAAATCTACATGCCACCAAAGCCATTACATCCGATAAGGCACATAGCCTGTTATCAAAAAGAAAATTCCCATACAACATTTTGGGTATACCCTAAGAAAACACACATGCATCATAATTATAAAAAATAAATAGACATGGATCCCTTCCTTAAGACAATGGAAAAACAAAAAGCTACAAACACACAGCAGAGTACTGAAAAAAACTCCCACAAGCTCTATATTGACAGTTACTCTTAATAATTCTTTGGTAATTACTTTCTTCCATATATGACATGCTTTGGTACCACATACTATCTTGGCCAATCAGCCTTGGAGAAGTGAACCTACTAGCTAGATTTATGGTGGTGGCTATCTGGTGGTCCACGTGGATTTGGTTCAAAGTCTTATATTATCATTTATTTCCTTCCCTATGATTATCAACCAACCTCAAATTACTAAGATGACTAGGAGCCATTTTATCTAACATGTGACTATCCCTATTAGTCTTTGTGGTATTTCCAAGCAGCATCCACAAATACTGGTAACTCAAATAATTTTTATTGTGAGTCCAATTCAAAAAAGAGACGAGAATACTCCTAGCCTTCGAACTTACAGTGCCTTCCCTATTGGTAAATTCGACTATCATTCTTGGAATTCTTGTTTAATAAGCTCCTCTACTTCACTCGGGACACCGTTTTCCCATTTGAAAAGTTTATCACCATCGACACCCAAATTGGCCAGCTTATCAGTAATTTTGTTAGCTTCTCGAAAGACATGTTGGGCTTTTTTGTCCTGCCTTCCATGGAAAAGGATCCTAGCATCTTCAACAATTATTTTAATCCTCTAAGAAGGTGTTTTCCAATTATTGAGGAGATTTATAACATGCATAGAGTCTCCTTCTACGATAAAATTGCCTTTTAAGTCTTGAGTCATAATCAAAAAACATAAAACAAAACAAACATTTATTTTTCTATATTTAGCACTAGTTTTAGTTACACTTTTTTTGCATACTTATAAAATTGGTTTTAGCACATTAACCTATTAGTATCCCATCTATTGGATTTTTATAGCCTATCACTTTCAATTTTCTATAAAATTCACTATCTGAGTCTACTTTGCATAGCACTATGTAAACTATTTTTCTATAGTTCCAGTTTGCATAGTTGTATGCAAACTCTGTTCTAAGACACATAAACATATCAAATTTCATAGGATTTCCCAAAGTATTACATAGTACACATCCACAACTTCATATTTATATTTCTAGATAGCTGGAACATCCAATTGCACCACACAACACCATGTCTATTACCACTTGTAGTCGAGTGTGCAAATAAGCACATCTTGCAGAGGAGGCTTCTTGTTCCACCTCTAGTCATTCTACTACTCCCCATCCATTCACAAGATAATCATCCATTCTCACACCTAAACTTCTTATAGGTTCAACATCACCTCACACATGCGCTATATCTCATGGCGAGATCCATTTCTAGCAATATGCTTGCTACCTCATTCGATGAAGATCATTCACTTCTTCCCTTCTCACCCCCACCTAATCCACCATCCATATTCTATGATCACATAATTTATATCACTCCTGATGACCCATCTCCTTTCTTCACTGTCAAGGAGGAAACTCCACCTACCTCACCCACTTTTGATCATACTTTCCTTCAGGATCCATCTCACTCCATCCTCAGAGATGATTATTCCTTGCTAAATCAACCTTATCCTGACACTCCATCATCTACCCCCATGGTAGGAATTATTTTAGACTCCTAATATTCCATCCCAAGCACTTAGGTTCCTACATCATAGTTCACTCTACAATAATCCTCATTGTAGTAGCAATACACTTCACCTACATCATCACATTATTAAACTTCCCAAGCATCACAACAACCACCTCCTCAATAGTCATTTTTCCCATATTTCAACACCACATTGAAGCCACATTCTCAATCACAAAAATTCCAACCTTAAAAATATCAATAGATCCCACCTTCACTTTCCTTTGTGAAGACATTCACCACATTGTCCTCTCAGGCTTCTACCTTTGAGGTCTACACCCCTTCTTCAACATTACCTCCACCTACATTCCCATCTTGTGGTATGTACGATATGCCATCTTCTACTCCTCCTACACCTACATCTACTTCCACATTTCATCTTCCTCCACCTCATCCATTCTAAACACCTCCTTCCATTCCATTTTCTTCTCATAACCCACTCTATATATCCTATCTTTCCAATCCACTGTGTTATTCTACCCAACCCAAGTTTTCCATCCATCACTCATTATGTTAGGTTTAGTTACCATCCTTTGGTGCATCATATCACCAACCACCCTCATCATATGTCCAAACACCACTACCTCCACCATAGTATACTACTCCTACTTTCTTCACAACACCTCCTTCCTAGTCATCTTCTCCAACTATGCAATCATCATAATAGATTCTTGTACATGTACAAACAACATAGCCCCATTATTACCAGCCTTAGAAAATGACTGCTCCATTATAGGCTCCTCCATTAGCCCCTATATTTCACATCATTTAGCAACCACACACACACTAACAAATTCAATATGACCATATTATACAATGGAAGGAGCATAATCTCTAGTATACTCCTTATTATGAATCTTCTACTGCTTTGGCACAATTCGTTGTCCCTCCATCACATGAAATCCAATTCATACAAGATTAAATAAAGATGCTATACCTATGCACAACTAGTTACATGTCCTAAAAACCTACATATAATGAGTTGTGTAAGAAGCATGTCCACCCATCAATTCCCATTCCTCTTTACTCGTATTACTTTGATATTCCTAAATTTGATAAGTATAGAGGTAAATAGGTTCCTCACAAACATGTTAGTAACTATAAATTTTCTTATTATCAGCTTTACAACAATGTTCCCCTCATGTTGTGTACCTTTATTCTCTCCCTTGCAAGACATGGTCTCGACTGGTACAACATGCTCCCATGCCATAGCCTATTTACATTTGAACAGTTGGCAAATTCATTCTTATAACACTTCTCCATCAATATCAAGAAGAAAATAAACTTTTTTTATGTCAATGATTTATGATAGGTTGATGATAAACCTATCACATATATTATTTCTTGATGGAGATCGATCATTCATGACCTCACTCATAACCTCTCATAGGTTGAACTAGTCACACTATTTGCTAATAGCTACCACAAGCACATCTCCACACCCCTACAACTTCATCAAAGTTACACATTTTATGAAGCCATTGCTCAAGCCAAGATCACTGAGGACATCAAAGTCCAATCTAGTAAGATTAAGCTCAGATAGAAACCATCCTATAACTCAAATTTCTACTTCAATAAAAATATACCAAATCAACCCTTCTCATGCCACAAACCAACCAAGTGGTAGTAGATTATCTAGCTTCTTCATAAATATTATAACCCCATACTCCACATTAGTATTTATTTCACACTAACACACCCCTTCCATCTAGACCACAACAAGCACATGGTATTCATCCTCAGCTTCCACAACAAAATCTAACTCCACTCTCTGAGCCCTTGCTCACTCAATTTTAGAGGTTTTATGATGTGTGTCATATCACCTTACTTGAAATTTGATCTATTGACCCAAAAAAACCCTCGCCATATGGATTCAATGAGAAATCATTCTACACTTACCATAGATAGCATGACCATGATGTGGAGTCTTGTCGTTCCTTTCATGGCCTAGTCCAAGACCTTATTGATAAAGGTACCATTCAGGTTTCAAAACCCCCTCACACCACAAAACCAAAACTTGGTAATCTATAAAAACTCACTACCATAACATGGGGAGACCAATCCCTAAAGAACTCAATCCAATACACAAGGCCAATCTAGGTAAGTGAATAGTGTCCAGCATGATCCTACCTCCCACGAAGTAGTTTGCATGATCAATTATACCACTTGAACTTAGTGATATCTCTTGTGTCAATATATACCTATTGTATCACCTCCTGTACCCTTCACTTTTCCATAATCCCCTATAGCATCACATGCTTCACCATCCCTACCATGAAATATCATCACTATTCATGGTAGCCTTACACATCAACTATGTAACATCCCTACCAAGTTGTCCATATTTAATCTATTACAACAATATCAACCCCATTATGAGGTGTTGAATGACATTATTCAATCCATCGACCTTGAAACCCATGACACAAATAAATTTGTGAACTTCATAGGGAACATCCCCTATTGCATGCAACCCTCCATTATTTTTCACGACCATGATATTTCCAAACTTGTGGGAAAGGGAGTTGATCGTCCCCTCCATATCCAGATGATCATCAATGACATCACCTACAAGTGTGTCCTTATTTATACCAGTTCATCCATTAGCATCATCTATATTTCTACCCTTAATCACCTCCATATTCCACCTACCCACTTCACCACCCCATCGCTCAACCTTCATGATTTCAATGGTTCCATGCGACCCACAATAGGTTCTATCATCCTACCTATCCACATAGGTATCAGAATCATCTCCATTTTATTACATATCATTCATGGTGAGATGCAATACAATATATTGCTCAAACATCCATGGATTAGAGATATGTAATCCATTTCTTTTACCTTACAAAATTGTCTCAAATATATATATGATGGACTCGTCCATTGTGTTCCTACCGATGTGAACCCCTTAAAAATCTACAACATTTCAAACCTCCCATGAGGACCCTCATCATCCTCTACTCAGGTTTTTTCCATTCCTTTACATAATCCTATAGAGACTTCTACATCTTCTACACCTGCCTCATCATCACATCTGATGTAGAATCAAACGTGAAGCTATTTTATTCATCACACAATGTAATATATAGGAGTGCATAAGAATCTCACATGTTTAAGTGGTTGCAATAATCTACCAAACATGACCAACCACTTAACTACTAGATAACCAAATGCTAACTATGGATGTCCACTAACTTCTAGAAGACAAACAAGATCTCTAACAATTAACTAACATCTAACATGCTAACAACCTATTTATAACATGGGTATACTATACCTCACGTAAATACAAAGTGCAAGAAATAGGAAATAATAATAAATAATAAATTAACTTAGGATTAAGTGGATAAGCCTAAGTTATCCTCAACACTCCTCCCAACCATATAAGCATTGGATCTCAATGCTCTCAAAATATGTGGAAAGTCATGGGCCATCTCATGGTGAGGAATCTAGCGAGCCATGTGTGGAAAGTGACCACAATGAGTGACAAGGTATGAAGCAGAAGAACCCTATCTAGTGTGATGAGTCTTCATCTCAAAAAATCTATATTAAATTAGTGGAAGCTGAAGATCAGGTGCCACTGCTACTATAGGGCTAAAAATAGGATCAGATACCAAAAGAGGATCCTAAAATGGTATCTCTACAAAGTGGCACTTATCAAAAGGAACCCAAACTCAATCTCCAACCTGTGATGAGTGAGGATTGTGATGCTTATACACCACTTCCTATGGATTCTCCTATAATTCATGTGGTATCTTACCTATAAGGCTCTACCAATGCTCAATGAATGAAGTAGCCTTAGCTTGCTCCTCCATGTGTGCAATGGTGGGAGTGGACAAAGACAAAGGTAAATTTTATGTAAAAAGTGGTTCTATAGCTGTAGGTGTACCCAAAATTATACCAATGGAGTGAATGGCATATTTCTCATGAGTGAGAATGGTGGGTTCCTTAACCACTTGCTCTTGTGATTGTTCATTAGGTGGGAGTGAAACTTTTTTCTTTTCATGTTCTTATATGGTGCTTGTTCTTCATTTTTTGTGGAACTGATTCTAGTAGGATCCAAAATGAGTGATTGACTTAATGGTTGCCTTACTTTCCTACAACTCAACATCAAATTAGAAGTAGGTGTGGTGCTTTGTATCAAGTAGATTTTACCATGCAACTCCAATGTGTAGGTGGTATTTTTAGCATGATAAATAAAATTCGTATCAAATTGATAGGTTTTACCTAGCAAGAGCCCACAACAATCCATATATGTGACATCACACCTAAATTTATCCATAAACTTGTCACCTAAAGAAAAATTCAAGGTGCAAGTGTAGGTGATATTGGATGTGGAGTCTACATATTTCCACCCAAGTGCATATGGTTGGTGATGTGGTTTGATGGGAAGTTTCAACTTCTCCACAACGGACTTCGCAATGAGGTTCTTTTGTGATCCGTTATCTATGATACAATCAACATAGTAATCATGTGTAAGGTGGGCTCTAGTAACAAACAAATTTTCATGAACCCCTTGAGCAAATACATTTGAAATAAGGGTAACTTTGTTCAGTTTACCCTTTAAAGCAAGATACTCTTCTATACCTATAGCCAAAATGGGACCATCATGTGGTTCCTCATTTTTAGGCTATACAAATAGGGATTTCTTCTTCTTAAATTTTTTAAAAGTAAATAATTTTGATTTTACATGACCATGCTTTTTACAAAAATTCACAATACAATGAAGAAGAAGGATCTTTAGAGTGAAAAGAAGAAGAATATGATTTAGGAGAAATGTGAGGAGAAGAAGAATGAGGGAAAGAATGAGAATTGTTATTCACCTTTTGTTGATAATGATTCCCGCATCTGGAAGAGCTCTCCTATGATTAACAAGATTTATGATATGCACCAACTTTCTCCTCTACAAGAATGGCATGATTGAATGCCACATCCAAGGTGAGGAAAATATTGAACTTTATTTCCCTAAAAATTTGATCTTGCAAGCCATGAGTGAATTTGTTAATCAAGTCCTCTTCTAAATATTTCACACCAAGCAATACCCTTAACCTATTGAATTGGAAAATGTAGTCAGAAATAGACATCCTATAGGTTTACCTCAATCTATACCACTTGGTAGTGAGGTCATTTTGGTAGTTTTGTGGAAAGAATGTGTTTTTCAGGATTTGGATTAATTATTTTCAATACATTGTGGCACTATGGCTCTGTCTTTCTACAATTAAAAATTTTGCTAAACCTGTGAGTTTGAATGTAGAAAATGTAGCTTGTTCATCCTTCGAAATTTCAGCATAAGCAAACCAAGTTTGCATATCCAAAATCCATGTATATAGGACATCCAGAGCTCTAGATCCATCATACAACTTGACCTCCCTTTTTGCCTTATTGGCATGGTTATGATGAATTTTGATATCACCCGGATTGAAATGCACAACAATATCTCTTACCTTCTCTACTAAAATGTCTACTGCATAAATAAGGTTTTCCATGTTTGATCTGAGGTCTTGAGCCATATTTTTCCTAGTATATGCCAGACTAGGAGGATTACAAAATAGATGCAAGAACTAATCTAGGCTTAGGAAAAATTTTATTTTCCTAATGCAAACAATTACCTAGATTTTTACAATTATTTTGCTCTCCAAATTTACAAAAATAGGGCTATTTTAGTGCTTTTACAAAATGAACTTCAATTTTGCAATTACAAAAAGTGCACTAAAAATGATGAAATTTTAGCCCTTTACAACACCAAAATTGGTTAGGAGGCAAAATATTATTGAACTGCAGAAAATTTGCAAAAAAATGCTAAAATTTTCGCCAAAAACAAACCAAAAATGAGAAAGTTATCACCTTTGCAAGTTTTGGTTCCAATTTTGAATTTTTGAAATTTTCCTCTCCTTGGTTTTTCTCGCCAATTTTCGAATATTTGAATTTAAAATTTGAAAATTCCCTCCAATTTTTGAATATTTGAATTTAAATTTTGAAAATTTCCTCCAATTTGTCTTGCCGCCAAAATCTGCGTTTGAGCGCCAAAAAAAATGTTTTGAAATTTGCATGTCAACTACGCAGTCCAGTTGGGAAAGGTCAACAGTTTGTAGCAGTAGTTAGCTACCAAGTGGTGGGGTGACAAAGGCTCCCCAACTACCTCTTTTGTGGCCTCAAATATCGCTTGCCCAATCAACGGGGTGCTACCGTGCATGAGTGCAGTTGTTGTGAGCACTGCGAGGTGCTCATGAAACCTTTAGTGAGTGTTGGATCACTTAAGGAACTTAGGTGCCTTTCCCATGCTAAATGTGGGATTAAGTGCAAAAAACAATTTCCTCTTCTTCAATCATCGATGACTTCCCACAACGGTGGAAAATTTCCTAGTTGCAACAATCTACCAAACATACCAGTGATGTAGAATCAAACGTGAAGCTATTTTATTCATCACACAATGCAATATATATAGGATTACATAAGAATATCACGTGGTTAAGTGGTTGCAACAATCTTCCAAACATGACCAACCACTTAACTACTAGATAAAAAAATACTAACTATGGATGTCCACTAACTACTAGAAGACAAACAAGATATCTAATAGTTAACTAACATCAAACAACATTCTAACAACATGCTAACAACCTATTTCTAACATAGGCATACTATGCCTCACGTAAATTCAAAGTGCAAGAAATATGAAATAATAATAAATAATAAATTAACTTAGGCTTAAGTGGATAAGCCTATGTTATCCTCAACAACATCACTCATCAGGAACACATACATGTTCCCCTCCATCTACTTCCAACCTACCCTCATACTTTTTCATGGAACCTCCTCTTACCTTCATATATTTCTCACCACTTTCCTCATGGTATCCCCCTACTTCTTAGTCATCTTCTTCCATAGATCTACCTCTTGTGTCTGTACCTTAGTTACCACCCTTCTCATGACCTCCTGTTATGTCTCATGCATATTCTTCTATAGAACCTCCTCTCCTTCCTACTCCTCAAATATACCCACTTCCTTTCCATCCTCAACCTTTGTATTTTACCCCTTATTGTATCCTAACACCTACACTTGCTCACCCTACCTCACAGTTCTCGCATGCAAGTCATCATATCCCATCAACTACAGCTGAATATCATGATTAGGAATAGTGAGTCTCTCACCTTGATGAACAGTTATTCCACTCCTCTACTACCACTATTTATGATTCCCAACTTTCACCTTCTTTCAATTCAAACTCACTACCTCATTCACCATCTCGTACATCACCTCAAATATCCATCTCTATGACAAAATCTAGCCTAGGTGAATACAATGTTCATGATGTTCGCATGTTCCCTCATCCAATCCAATCTACCCATGATTTTTGTCACCCTTCAACTTTAGTTCTGACCATTGGTACTATCATACCACTTGGTCCACCCGATAATCGTACCAACTTCATTTATGCAAGTCTAGACTCATCGATCCCAGCTGCTATACCTCCACCACCATAATCTAGCTTATGTGGAATTTTGGACCACATGTCCAACAAATACTTTAATTTACACTACCTTTTATATTTTCATTGACATGGATTTGGACTAAGACATTACGAACAAGGGTTATGAATGCCTATCAACCCTCATGTTCAATTGCCCATAGAAAAATCTAGTGTTGGTTATCACCCTACAATTGTTCACACGCTTGAGTATGAGCTTCAAGATATTTCTATACATCCATCACCAATTCCTACACACTCTTTAGAAGATTATATCGACATGGATATCCTAGATGAGATTCCATCTTCTCATTCTATCGTTAATATTCCATGCACCTTCTTCCAGTAAATTCCCTTTTCTGACACCATATGTGCTTGTTGTATTGATCAACTAGTCTATATATTTCCTACCCTATCCCTCATAGCTCCTTGCTTAGAGCATAATGCCTCACCTTTTACCACATCATCGATACATTCAGTCATACCATTTCCTAGTTAATGACCAACTCATCGATCCATAACTTGATCTCACTCTCCACCCATGATTCTATGCTTGTCGTTGAATCTACCATGATGTTCACATTCTTTTGAGTCTTCATATTTAGATGCATCATCCTCTGTGACCTCCACTACCTCTATTAATATGGTTAATATGGATTTATTCTCATCTCTTTGATACACATATCATCTGCATTATAATAACACACCAAGTCCTAACTTCATTAACTTTACTCATATTTCCTCTACACCTTCATCACAAGACTTCTTGCTATCATCACCCATATTGCGTGCTGCAAATATACCTTCATTGTCTATCCCACCTTACATCTCATGGGTTCATCATACTAAAATATATTGAGATGGTGAATTTGATTTACCTAAGGCTATCGATGACCTCCACCTCATTCCAATACTAGCATAACTTCAATATGGTTCCCACATGCTTGTGGAGGATACCATCAACATCAACATTGGTGACAATCCCACCAATCGACACATTATTAATCTCACTACTAGCATCTCCTTAGAGTAGCACACCTTGTTTACCACCTTCCTTAAAGAATATATTAGATTCTTCGCTTGGTCCTACATGGATATGCCAATATTCGATCCTTG
The DNA here is from genome assembly GCA_028583015.1 of Wollemia nobilis. Taxonomy (NCBI): domain Eukaryota; kingdom Viridiplantae; phylum Streptophyta; class Pinopsida; order Araucariales; family Araucariaceae; genus Wollemia; species Wollemia nobilis. Next base: position 7,580,517 of record JAQPPZ010002449.1, read on the forward strand.
TCAAGTAGTTGACAACCTCACTCTTGATGGCAACACCAAACCCATCAAGCAAAAATTACAATGTAAGCTCGAAAATATCCTCTATGTAAGGTTCATCCAACCCATTGATTACCCAAAATGGGTTTCAAATATGGTTCTGGTACCCAAACCCTCTAGTGAAGTTCGTGTTTTCATCGATTTTCAATATTTGAACAAAGCTTATTCCAAGGAAACCTTTCCTCTCCCAAACATCGACTCACTACTTGATTTCATCATAGGCCACAAAATTATCTCCCTCATGGATGGTTTTTATAGTTATAATCATATTAAGATCAATCCTTTCGATCAACACAAAAAATATTTCACAACCCCCTGGGGGACTTTCTATTACAAGGTCATGCCCTTTGGCCTTAAGAATATTTGGAAGACTTACCAGTGTGCCATGACTTATATTTTTCTTGACTACATGCATAAATTCATGGAATATTGTGTCGATGACCTCATATCCAAGTCAAATAATATTCACAACATCTTGCAGATCTACGCAAGATCTTTGATCATCTTCTCAAGCACAACGTCTGCCTTAACCCAAATAAATGTGTCTTTGGTGTCACTTTCGACAAGATCATGAGCTTCATTTTTCTTAGTTAGGGATTGAAGTAGACCAAAAAAAAGTCAAATTCATCATCGAAATGTCTCCACCCACAAATATTAAGCAACTATATAGTCTATAGGAAAAAATTCAATCCATTCATAATTTTATTACATAAATATCTAATAAATGTAAACCATTTAACTACCTCTTAAAAAAATGGTCACCTTCAAATGGGATGCAAACTGTTAGTAAGCCTTTGATTCAATCAAAACCTATCTCACATCATCACCAATTCTATCTCCACCACACCCACAACTACCATTTTTTTATATATTTCCACTATGTATTTTGCACTCAACGCATTATTAACTCAAAAGAATGTGCTCAACCAAGAGCAAGCTATATATTATATCAATCTTATATTGGTCAACTATGAAACCTGATACACCTACATGGAAAATATATGCCTATTTGTAGTCTTTGTGACTCAAAATCTACACCATTATATGCTTAACCACGTCACATTTATCTTTGCTCATGATAATCCACTATGCTACATGATGAACAAGAGTTATAATAACTCTCGCATCGCTAAATGGATTATTCTTCTTATTGAATTTGATCTTGAATTCATTTCTTAGAAGTCCATAAAGGGATAGGTCATCGTGATAAGCTCACTAAAGCTCCATTGCCTGACAACCATCCAATCCTTATTTAACTCCCTGACGATTCCATATTCCATGTCATAGATTTTGAGGAGTATCTCAAACCTAAAGTACCAGCTAACTTAACACTCTTCTTTGATGGCTCCCATTACACTCATGCTGGGGGTTCTAGAATTGTATTTTTCATACCTTATGGGGAATCTATTCTATTTTTCTTTAAATTAGGATTTCCATGTACAAATAACAATGTGAATTCTTGTCTTAAAGCAGGTGCTCTCTATGCACATTAGACACCTTCAAATCATTGACAACTCTCTCCTCATCATCAATCAAGTCAAGGATATTTGTAAATGTCGCTATCCAGTACTCCAACAATATAAACAAATTACCCAAAAAATCATTGCAGACCTTGAGTGGTATGATATTGAGGCCGCACCCCACTCATCAAATCATTTCACCGACACAATGGCTTCCTTGGGATCATTAATACCACAAATCTCCCTTTTTGACACAACACACATTTCCATTCATACTTTAACATAATCCACTATTTTAAATTTACCTCCCATGGATGATGATGGCATCCATGTCATCTACACTAAGCCATATGATCCTTGGTTTTCTCAAATTAAATGTTACATCAAATTAGGCTTCCTATCTTGTGACCCACCACATGCTCATCACCGAGCATTCAAATAAAATTTAATTCATTACACACTATTGAAGGACATCCTCTACCACCTTAGTCATGATGGTATCCATTTGTATTGCCTCAAGTCATAATAAGCTCAACATGTGGTCCAAGAAACCGACGATGGAACTTGCAAAGGCCACTTTAGTGGCATGGCCATAACTAAGCATATTTTATGCATGGGCTACTATTTTCCCAAAATGGAACATGATTTTTGTGAGTACATCAAAGGATGTATCAAGTATCAACAACACGCTAACCTCACACACTTACCTTCACAAGAACTCCAACCCATCCAATCCATGTGGCCTTTCTCCCAATGGGACCTAGATCTTATCGAATATATCTCACCTACTTATCTAAGCAAACATAATTTCATTATCACTACCACAAAATATTTTACAAAGTGGATCAAAGCTATCCCACTTGTTCAAACCATAGAATCAAAAATCATGGTATTCGTCACTGAACATATTATCTATCACTTTGGGATCCATTCACAAATCATCTTTGACAATAGCACTTCATTCAAAAATAAAACTATTTGTACCTTATGTGCCAAATTTAAGATTCATCATAGGTTCTCTACCATGTACTACCCACAGGGTAATGGCTAGGTTGAGGCTACTAATAAAACTAAATGTGTTATTCTTCATAAAACTATCATAGAATCTCATCATGATTGACATAATAAAATTCCATTAGCCTTGTGGGCCTATCGTATGAGTATCTATACTCCCACTGGGTCAACACCCTTCTATTTTGTCTATGGAACCAAAGCCATTATACCCCTAGAACTTGAGATACCATATTTACGCATCTCCATGCAAGACTTTATCGATGATGACATTGCTCGTCAAGCCAGACTTGACCAACTAACACTCTTGGATGAGCATCACATCCATGCAATAGAGCACACTCATGTTTATCAAGACCATATTTATCATGCCTATAATAGTAAGGTACACTAGCATGAATTCCATATCAACAACTTGGTTCTCAAAGATAATCAACATATTACTAGTCAACCCCACCAACAGCGAGACAAGTTCACTCTAAATTGGTTGGGCCCATACATCATTACACATAAATTTGGTTTTAAGGCCTATCGATTGGAAAATATTGAAGGACTCATAGAGCCTGAACCCATTAAAATTATCCACATACGCACATTTAATGCCTAGCTAGCCTAGGTACACACTTCCTGTGGTTGCACATACTATCATCATTATGTTGTATATATCACTTCACTACCACATTCACAATCCACACTACACCTCCCACACACACTTTGCACTTTATATTACACAACAAAAACATCTTTGTTTTATATTTAATTTTTATGCTATGAGTACCTTTGTTTTGCAGGTTCACTACCACCAGTTATGACACCTTTGCGGAGATAAACTACTTTAGATCCATGCTTCAGATATACCTAATGAGTTATTAGTTAGCACATATTGTATACAAAAGTTTACCTGTTTTATGCCTATAAATCATGGATGTAAATGGATTTTTAATGATTATTTCACTTTACTTATGTGATTTATCAGTCAAAATGATGAATGAGGTTAAATTGATAAATGCATAAATTTTACACAAAATTTGTGCAAGTTTTGTATGCTTGGATAGGAGAACATTGAAGAACACTTCACGAGAATTTGATGCAAAAAAATGAGATTCAAACCACATGCTGAACATAAGAAGATAGTCATGAGGATGACAAATTGAGAAGACTATAGATGTGGGTTACAGAACACCGTTGTTGAAGCCTGTTATGAAACATAGTTGCTGAAATATATTACAGAATATAGTTGTTGAAGACTGTTACCAAATATATATACCAACAAGAGTTACGAAAAGGTTTGACTAAGTCAATTTACCAACACACTACGTGCCATGATAGTGATAACATGGCACTCTTACATGACAACATATTGTTACGAAATGTTCCCAGTTAGCATAGTTGGTTGGCTTGTCAAAGATCATGCTTGAGAAAATTATGATTATTGAAGTTGTTATAAAGTTGTTTTATAAAGATTGTATAATTAGTGTGTTGTTAGGTTGTCTAGATTATGATGCAATATATTATGTTCTCTCCATGAATAAAGAGAAATATAATTATATTGTTATATCTTGTGAAATGTTCAAATTAGAAACATTGCATTATGTTCATTCGTGAATTACCACTTGAACCACTTAGATTATAACTAAGTCCAAGTAGGTTCATCAATTTAGATTATTCATGTTAGGAATATAACTATCACATTATTGAGCCAACAAAGTCACATGGAAAATATGTGGAAGAATTGTATTCAAAATGTCCAAGTGATATTATATATTACAAAAGGAGACCTTTGAAAAGGTCTAGAGTTTTTAATGCTTTAATGTTATAATGTCAAAATGTTAGTTCTATACACAATTTATGAATAAAAGATGCTCAACTATGTACACATGAATTTCCAGTAATAAAGCAACAACATTTTTTGTTATACATATGGTAACTATATCAAATATTTTTTTTGCATGATTTCTTTTATGTAATCGTCATTGTATTTTTCTTGCATTCATAGATTAGAATAATGTTAGTAGTAATTATGCACATTAGTTACTAAGATAAAGTAGTTTAGGGGAGAAATACTTACACTGCTATATTCAGTACCTATTCTCTCACCCCTGTAATAAGATAGGAATAGTTAGTACATAGAATTAACTTTAGATTATAAAATAAATTAAATTACATTATCATAGGGTATAAAGTAAAAATAGATAATTAAAACTAACTATTTGCACGAGGATCCTCATTAGTAAGAAATATCACCAGTAGGTAATTAAATTATTAAATGCATCAATAGATAAACACATTTTTAGGCGAATGTCATGTTTAAATCATAAATTGAATATTATTTCAATTTCTGCATAATTTTTGTTTATTGCAATTGTTATTTTTTCTAGCCTAAGACTAAAATAGAACAAAATCAAGTATAAGTATTAATCACTATGGTACAATATATATTGGATTTTTACTCTTTAAATATAACCTGGATTGCCCTGGAATAATAAAATTAAATGTAAGCAATTATAACTAGATATTTTTGGCATTGTTTCCCGGGAGAGTAGTTTCGTAATTATTAATCAGAAAGGTTACTTGGCTATGCAAGAAGAGAGACTTACTTGTATGTTGAAAGAGGTATGAATGATACCTTGGTGTTCATATGAGTCAAAGTGACACGATACGGTCCCAACAAGCCCCTTTGTTCGACGTTGCTAGGTTATTTTCTTTAGGATCATTTTAATTCTTTCATAGTTAAAATTTTATTTCTTGCAATTTTTCCAAGCTTTGGGTGATTGCTATTACTTGCTTTGATCTGTGTTCTCTAATCTATGGAAATATAAATTAGGTATGATTGAGTGACATAGTCATAGTGAAATGCTCCTAAATAATCAAAGAAGTGATAGTAAAATAACCTTTCACTTTCAGTAATTTTATTTCTAGCACATTTACTTTTCAAGCAATATTTCATTTTACTTCTAGTGTGCTAATATTGGCTGTATGGATTCATAAACCATGAGTCACACCTAATTTTAGTAAAATTAGGATTTTTTAGAAAGTTTATTACTTCAAGCAACATTTCATTTTATTTTCCTCCTACTGTACTAAGATTGGTTGTATGGATTCATAGATCATGAGTTGCACCCATAAATTTTACTATTTTCCTGTTATACTAGGATTGGATGTATGGATTCATAGACTGTGCGTCACATCTAATCATAGTAACATTAGAATTGCTTTAGAAAATAGAAACTCTATTTTATTTTTTTCATTTTGTTTTAAGGATAGCTATAAAATCATTTGTTATGAGTTGTACCTAAAATTGACAATAGTAGGATTGTTTTGAATTGGTGATAAAAATAAAAATAAAATATAAATATAAACAAAATAGAACCCAAAAAAAACCAAAACCAAGATAGAAAATAAAAATAAAAGAAAGGTTGCTAGATGGTGGAAAATAGTCTAAACCAATCTGCACTTATAGACCTTAGAAAATTACTGATTGAACAAGAAGTTAACCTTCTTTTTTAAAAACAACACAAAACATCTTGGGAAGAGTGGGAACACCTGTGTAAACATCTTGATACCATAAAACATAGATAAAATGAATTGAGTAAAATATAGAGGATAAGCATAGTTCAAATTCTAGGGCCAGACTATCACTCACCCTACCTTGAATTTGTTAGGAGTTGTGAATAGTGGTTAGGTAATAGGAGAGCAATAGTAAACTCAGTAACCTACCCGTGGGATTAGTATTTTTAATATTCCCTTACCATCCATAGTTTCCTATAAAAATAGATGATAGATAAGGAAATCTAGAATATAGCTAGAGATATCATATGGCACCAAGAGTAGTACTCTTTAGAGAACTATGTCAAGACTTACGTTACAAACTATAGTTTGATAATCCTAATCCAATTGTAAAATAGGTTTTTATTGTCCAATTGATTACTCTGGTAACAAAAGACTTTGGATTTAATGAAGAGCATTATATGAATCCCGAACAACTCAAACCTATCAATGATATTCATAGGTTGTTCCAAGAAGACTAAAATTTGTTTCAAAATTTCATGTTTAGACCTAGAGACTCAAAAGTGAATTTATTAAAATTAGTAAATCCAAAGTAGATTGCCAAGAAAACCATAGTAAGAAATTTAAAATTTATGAGTCAAAAGAAATCAAAACTGCATCTTTATATTCTACATAAACCAAGCAAATTAAAATTCTAGAACAAGATTCCAAAACATATTTGATACCCGAACCAAAGTTTTATGATCATATCGATCCCTCATCTATATTTACCAAACCTATACCTGAGCCAATTCTTGAGTTCTTATATTCAATAATGGCTGATCAGGGTAGTAAACAAGGGGAAGTAAACAAAAACCAAAGGCAAAGGAATAATTATCAAGGATAAGTAGAAAACCAAAGGGGGGGTGGACATAGAAAGACTTTTTCCTTCCCAATTTCTTCTTTCAAAGATAGGCTAACAAGAGAACCAAAATAGGTCTATATTTTTATTTTACCTACTTTCCATGGGAAACCACATGAGGATCCCGATGCCTTTCTCTTTGAATTTGAAGTAGTGTGGTAAGCTTACTTTTACACCTCTAATGTGCAAAAAATAATACTATTCCATTCTATGCTTAATGACACAGCCTTAAGATGGTTCATGGATCTAGGGGAGAATATTTACAATTTATGGGATGGAGAACGAGGATTAAAAGACATATTCTTTGAAATATATCAAGACTATTGCAAGGTTAGGGATAAGAAAGTAGAGTTTTTTTGTATGAATAAAAAATATGATGAATCCCTTGAGGACTACCTTGAGATATTCTAGTTTGTGAGATCAAGAGTAAAAATTGAGTTGGATGAGGAAGTTCAAATTTTTTTTTTTTTAAAAGAGCTTAAGGAATATATCTTAGACATATTAAACCTTATGGAAAAGGGAGATATCCATCAGATGGAATTAGGAGATATCATAAATCTCTGGAAAAATTTCTCAAGAAATAAACCATTAAGAAGTAATAAATACCCATCATTAGGAGGAGAAGGAGGAGTAACACGAGCTGAAATTGGTAATATGCTAGAAAATCTCAAAATTTATTTATTGAGCACATTGACATCATCCATTGACCTCATGGATAAGAAACCAAAGGAGCAAAATATTGAAGAGATATATTGTCATAGATGTAGAAAGAAACATAATCAAGGGGAATACCCTTTGAATGTTACAAATATTTCCAATATTTATGTCTATTGCAAAATCTATGACAACAACCATAATACTAAAAATTGCAAATATATCTATCTTCAAAACCACTATCAAAGAACCTAAGGTTGAAGAGGTAGAAGATGTCTACTTTATAGCTCAAAGAAGGAATGGTCCATTTAATGGTCCACCCAATTGGTCAAAATCTAACTATTCGAACCAACAAAGACCCAATTATTTGTCAAATCCTCCAAATTGGTAAAATTAGAATCAATATAATCAATATTGGAACATGCCTCCTTGGGCACAATTCATACCCAATTCATATGGAAATTCACCCCATGGATGGCAGACCAAGGTTAAAACACATCTAGTTGGAATATTAATGGCCAATAAAATCAAACAAGACCAAGTTGGTCTCAAGGGCAGCCCCCAAAAAAAAAAATTCAAAAGCAATTTAGGGGGCAAGTACCTCAAAACCAACCTCAAAATAGACTCCTACCTCCAAACAATAATCCTCCTAAACAACCACCTTTACTAGCTCAACCTGTGCCTAACCCCAATAATAATAAAAATACTCAAAAGTTATATGAAACAAATGAGGCATGTTCAATATCTATAATGCCTTGTAAAAAAATTCAATTAAGATTTGGAAAAGTATTGGGAGATCATAGAGCAACCCTCATAGAACTTGAAGAACCTACCAAAACCTTGAGCTAAGAAAAATACAAGATAATAAATGTGAGGAAGAAATAGAAATTCCCATAGAATAAGTGTTGGATCAACAGAAATAATTTCAAACTTCTCAAAAATAAATAAGAGCTCCATTTCCCGAAAGACTAGCTATACCAAAGGAACCATCTAAACCATCTTTCAATTTTCTTCCAGAATTGGAAGATATCTCTATTATAATTTCTCTTTTTTAGGCTATTAAATATATTCCCATATACTCCAAATTGGTAAATAATATAAAAATTTCATAAAGAAGAAAGAGGAATGAACCTAGGGCTACTCAAGTTATAGGAAAACTATATGAAATTATGACTAGTGAGAAATTGTTACCAAAATATACAAACCCTGGAGTACCTATACTCATAGTTCACTTTGGTAGGACAACCTTGCATAATGTCTTAGTAGACTTAGTGGCTGCCATAAATATCATGAAAAAGAAAACAACATAATATTTAGGGGTACACGTGATTCAACCAACCTCTATAGTGCTTCAACTTGTAGATAGATCTACCATTAAACTATAAGGAAAACTAGATGATATTATAGTTTTCGTAATTTCATGGGAATACCCTGTATACTTTATAGTCTTACAACCAAAGTAAAATTTAGAGGGACACCTCTTGATATTAGGAATACCATGGCTTGCAACAACTTATGCTTATATTAGTTGTAGATATGGGAATCTGACCATTTCAAATGGTAAGTATACTAAAAATCTTAGCTTATTTCCTGAATCAATAAAAGACAATTATTTTTCAAACCAATTGTTGTATGATTCTCCTGAATAATTTTATGATAAACAAAATTTATCACTTAATATGATAGGATAGTGTTTTCAACAAGAAATTGAAGGACTTTTAGCTTAACTTCTTAATGAGGAACAACGTGCTAATGAAGTTACCATGAATAATAGTGAAGCAAGCACAAGTTACCCTCATGAGATGGTCCTTTACAATTATCAACTAAAGACTCTTAAACATGAAATAATGAGTATAGATAATAATTATAAATAGATGTCTATATTACATCTATAAAATCTTTAAATTTAAGCAATGAGCTTACACACATTCAAGAATCACAACTAATAGAAGTGTTAAAGAAGCATTGGACAATATTTACATGGAGTTATGAGGACATGAAAGAGATACATTTGAGTATTTGTACTCATCATATTTTCATCCAAGAAGGTTGTCACCCAGTAAGACAACCTCAAAGGAGATTAAATCCAACTATGAAAGATGTAGTTCAGGAAGAAATCATTAAACTCTTAAATGTTGGATTTATATATCCAATTATGATAGCCAATGGGTATCACCATTAGTGATAGTCCCTAAGAAGAATTGTAAATGGAGTATTTGTGTGGATTATATGGAATTAAACAAAGTTATAAAGAAATACTATTTCCCCTTACTGTTCATTGATCAGGTTCTCGATACCTTGGTTGGAAAGAAAAAGTTTTTCTTTTTGAATGGTTTTAGTGGATATAATAAAGTCTCCATAGCTAAATAAGATTAGTTAAAGACAACTTTCACATGTATTGTAGGCACCTATGCTTATAAAGTCTTACCCTTTGAATTATGCAATGCACCTACCACTTTTCAAATATTTATTTGAGCTATCTTTGCTAATTTAATCAATGAGTGTGTAGAAGTATACATGGATGACTTCATAGTCTATGGTAACACCTTTGAAGAAACTTTATCAAGCCTACAAAAGGTTCTAGTTAGATTCCAAGAAAAAACCCTCTCTTTGAGTCATGAAAAGTGTTTCATGATGATGAAAGGAAGTATTTTTTTGGGACATTATATATCAGAAGAAGGTGTTAAAGTGGATCTTGCAAAAAATTAATTTATTCAACCCCTTCAACCTCCAAAAATATAAACGAAGGTAAGAAGTTTCCTAGGACATGGAGGATACTACTATAGATTCATTAAGAAATTAAATAAAATTATTGCTCTCTTGCTTAAGCTCTTAACCAAAGAAAGTGAATTTAATTGGACTAAAGCATGTTAGGAAGCCTTCAAAATTATAAAAGATAAATTGATTACTACTCTAATCCTGAGGGGACCAAATTACAAATTATCATTCCATATACATTGTGACGCTTCGAGATATGAAATAGGGGCAATACTATAGTAAATAGAGAATAAAATACCTTATGTTATCTATTATGTGAGTAAAAAATTGCATGGAGTTGATCTTAATTACACCTTCACTAAAAAATAATTCTTAGTTGTAGTCCATGCTATTAATAAATTCAAACATTACATAATAGGGTATGAAGTATTTATTCACACTGATCACTCTGCCATTAGGTACTTAATGAACAAAGCTACAATAGGATATAGCGTGGTTATATGGATTATTTTGTTACAATAGTTTAATGTTACAATAATAGATAAGGTAGGAAAGGATAATGTCATTGTAGATCACCTATCTCGTATGCAAATCTTTGATGATAATGAGTCAGTCCCTAATAATTTTCCTGATGAACATTTGTTTGCTCTCTATTTTCACTCTTTGGTATGTTGATATTATAAATTACCTAGTAACAAGAAAAATACCTCAAAACTATACATCGCATGAGCATATAAAACTAATACTTCAAAGTGTTCCTTATATGTGGATTAATGGAATCTTGTTTAAAACATGCCCTGACCAAGTAATTAGAAGATGTGTGCAAGAATAAGATGTATATGACATCATTCGGGAAGCACATGAAGAAAAATGAGGAGGTAATTATGCTTCCCAAAGGACAATTAGTAAAATACTACAAAATGGTTACTTTTGGCCTACTATGAATAAATATGCTTATAAATTTGTTGTAGATGTGATGCTTGTCAAAGAGCTAGTAAACCTATGCCTTCAATGGAAATGCCTTCGATTCCGCAAGCAATATTTGAACCATTCAATAAATGGGGGATTGACTTTTTTGGACAAATATACCCTCCAAGTGCAGGTAATAAACACATACTTGTGTGTACAAACTATCTCACTAAGTGGGCTAAATTTAAAGCTCTCTCATGAGCACAAGTTGAACCAGTAGCTGATTTCCTTTATGAAAATATTATGCAACGCTTTGGAGAACCTAGAGAACTAGTTTCGGATCATGGATCCCAATTTCTCTTAAAATTAATTGCACATTTTGTTGACATATATCAAATAAAACATAGGAAAACATCACCATATCACCCTCAAGCTAATGGACAAGTAGAAGTTACGAATAGAAAACTTGAAAAAACAATTACAAAAACCATAGTTGTTAATAGGGTTGATTATGTTGAAATATTAAAAGAAGTTGTATGGGCCTACAATGCAACTTGGAAAACCACCATGGGATTATCACCTTATGAAATGGTCTGTGGAAAACAAGCTATCATGCCCATTGAATTTGAGATAGAAACTCTTCACACAATGATACAGCTTGACATGAATTTAGACCGAGCACAAAAAGATAGATTGGAAAAGTTAAAAATTTTGGATGAAAGGAGACTAGAGGCATTACACAAGATTGAATTAATCCAACAAAAAAGAAATAAATGGCATGATAAATACATTATGACAAAAATTTCAACCAAGATATTGGGCCTTGTTTTTTGACTCCGCTACATATATTTTCAAGGTAAATTGAGGACAAGATGTCTAGGACCCTATGAAATTGAAGAGATGTTTGGGAATGGTACAATTAAACTTAATCCCATATATGACTACTAGTAAATGGGCATTGGATTAGACTTTATAAAAATTCATTATCTAAGGAAGATTTCATACACCACCTTAAGCAACAAGTTGATTTGCAGTGTATTTATGAACTACAACCATAAACTATTGAATGATAACTTCTCTCTCTAAAAAAAAAGAATTGTCTTCCTTGGTTTCATAATGGAGTTCCTATATTTGCAATACTTATATTGTATTTTCATCAATTTTTAGTCTTAATAATGTTTCAAAAATATCCCAAAAAGGATATTTCTTTTACTTATATCAGTGTAAGAACTTGTAGGAAAATGACTACCATACTCTTTATAGCACTTTGTTTGCTAAAAAATATAGTTACTTTAAATTAATCAACCACCACTAGTGTTTTGAGAAATTTTTCATTGAAAATCAAGCAATATTTTGGCATCATAAGTTATCCCTAGTCAATCAAGTTTTCTCTTGGCCTACGCACATTATAAAAAATAAAAACATTGTGATGTTTGGAAAGAATAACTCATGAGTTACTATTTCCATAGAGTGTATGGTTTCCCTTGCTTATCCAATTATGTGCATGGTCTAGAAAGCTATTGAATTGGAAAAAGGACAAGCTCCCCTTCACCCCATGCAAAAAATAAGAAGAGAATATTATTTTCTCTCTATCTAAACAACCAAGTATCCAATAAATTATATTCTTGATTCCCCTTTAAATAATAAATAATCCCAAAAAGTAATAAAATCCCTTTCTTCCTCTCAAAACGTGCAAGTATCCCAAGAAAAATTCAATAAAATAAGGATGAAGATCTTGAATCCTTGGAATTCTTATGTCTTTGGAGTCAGTTCTATAGATAGATTTACGCCCAAAGGAATGAGAATATTAACTAGTTTACAATATTACATATTAAATATCTTTAATTTTTTTTATTAGGTAAAGGAAGGGGTTTTGAAAAGGTCCCTAAACCTTTTAGAAGGAGGAATCTACAAATTCCAAAGATAAGGCCAAACAATAAAAAACACCACAACAGTCCAAAACCACACTTACTAAAATAGAATAATTGCCAAAAGTGTAGAAATGGAATAAGGATAACCAAGAGAACCAAGAGAAGTAGAGATCCCAAATCCTCGAGATTCTCCTCCACATAAAATTACTTGTCTACCTTGGAGCCCTTCAGATCCCACTAGCCCCATTCCACCATCACTTTGACCTCCTTCATGCATGATATATCCACTTTAATATTAATTTTTAAGGATATCATGGGTTCTTTCATCATTATTCTTATTGATTTGGGGTTTTTTGGGGGTCCCAAGAATTGGTGAGCTTTTTCTTCTTCCCCAACAAGGACCTCATGGAGGGCTTGGATTTTTTCCTGACTAAACTAGGGTCTTATGAATCCTTAGACTCGAGGATAAATAGATGATCCTTATCTAATTTCCTTGATCTAGAAAATAGATACTTAGAGCATCTTGTTATATCCTTAATTCCTTTGGTTTCTCTAGGAAGAACTAAGGCTTCACCTTTAACCTTCTACATATCTGCAACCTTTATGACAAGGGATAAAATAGATTCATAGAGTATTGGATTTATCTTGGGGCACTAAGTATTGAGAAAAATACTTTGATAGAAAACTAGGGAATCCTCCTTCTCAAGAGATTCACCAATACTTCCAACCAAAGTCATATTAACATCCCTTATCTATCACCTATTTTAACCATGTGGTCAAAGATAATTTTAACAAGACCCTTGTGAAGCGAGTTCATAGAATCCCCTTTATTAACATATAACATTTTCTTCTCTAGATATTTGAACAAGAATGATGGGATATTAATCCTTCAATGAATTTGATTCAAAAAGGAAAAGTGATATCTCCTAAGAATATTTGGGTTTCTATCCAAGGTAAAATACTCGATGATGGCAAGCACCACCCTATTCCAAGGATACTTAAGGGAGCTTTGTAGGTACCCATTTTGGATATTTTACATCTCTTAATATTTCCCTAGAAAGACCCTGAGATCCTTGGCTAGAGATTATTTATCCCTATTCAAATATGATTTCTCTATAGGAAGGCTTGCAACTTTCAAAATAAGAGGAATGTTGATTTCAAATTTGAGACTCCCAAATTTCACCATGCCATCCTATCAGGAGTGTTCCACTTGATGGGAATGTTCCCTATCAAACCTATTAAACCTCGTGAGGTAACTCAAGAAGGCCACCCTTCTTCATAAGACTTTTGACCTCCTAATCTAGGTTGAGAACGAAGGGTTTTACTTTCACCACCTCCACACTTTAAGACTTAGGTCTATGCACACTCCTATGAAAATTCTAAAAGACTATATTCCACCTTGCAACAACCATAAATATATGAATAATAACAAAATAAGACACAACAATAGAAAATGATCTCATACAAAAATAAATCAAGTTTTGAAGGTGAATCACATCCCTAGGATGGAAGGGTTATTTAAAAAAGGTCTTCAATCATATCAAGAAAGACCTAGATATTTATTGTAGGGATATCCACCAATAATTTATTTGAGTGGAGTACCTTAGGATAGAGAAGAAGGAATTTGTAGTGTTCAAGTCATGATTAACATGCCACCCAAATAGAAAGACATTGGAAATCATAAAGTCAACATGAGCCTCCATAGGGAGAAAGACTCATGCAAACTTAGAGTCTACCACCTTACATCATGAACATCATTTTAAACTTAGAAAAAAAGAAAGGAAAGCAAATAGAACTTCCATAACTCAATCACATGGCTTGAAATAGCAATAAGCATGTTGTCTCAAATCTTATGTTGCTATCTCAATCTATGATTAATATTTTCCACACTGACATGATCAAGATAAAAAAAATGGGATGTTTTCATTGATATATAGCTACCACTTTGGATTAATTTGATCCTCTTCCTGATTAAAATTATTTAGAGTTAAGTTCACCAACCTATCAAACATGTTGTTGACCATGGGGTGGTAGGCTCTATAAGATACCGTAACCCACTTTAAATTCTTAGAGATGTACCCTATGACACCAATGCATTAAAATGAATTCCACTCCTAACTCTACCCATTAGAATATCACATGAATAAAAGAAAACCAATTTTGAAGCCTAAAGTCTACACCACACAGGAATAAGAGAACCTACCATCGAGGTTTTGAAAATTGAATCCCAAAATTTGCTACCAACAGGAAAAATTAAAATTTGAAAAAGACCTTATATGCTAGGAATCTACTATTAAAAATAAATTCACTTACCAAAAATACTAAAAAAAAACAAAGAGTCATGCAATAACAAGATATCACTACGCGGAAAGTAAATGCAAAATTAAACAATATCATAATAAACACAAAATCATAGGTCTCTTCAAGGGGGCAACATCCTTCAATATTTCATTAATTTATAAAATATACATTCATAAATGGATCCATTTATTTTAATACACTTCATGAAACCCTAATCCTAAACTCAAGAGTTGGCTTACATGTAAAATTTCACTCGAGCTAGAATATTCTACCAACTAACAACTACATTCTTGATAACAATGACATGAAATAACCCCACTTGTCTAGGCACCTTACTTGCAATATACCACTACAAAATATTACAAAATAATATTATAAAGGGATTCCCACTTTGGAAGTGGGCCATTGCAATAATAAATTGAGAATTATAAAATGGTGTTAGGATGGGATCTTAATGTATCCTTCCCCTTCAAAAAATATTTGTCCTCAAAGCTATTGATAAGGAAACTAGTGTTGTAGTTATTTAAGGGATTCACACATAACATCTTCTTGTTGTAATCCTTACGACTGAACAAGAACCTTAGTGATGACATGGTTGTGAAGACTACATGTCTTACGATCCAAAATCTGATCTGTTTCAAGCAATAGAGAAACCTCTTCATCCAATTCAGGTAAATTAGATTAAACCTATACATGATTTCCCAATAGTTTCTTGAGAGAGGATACATGAAATATAGGATGAATCTTGGATATAAATAATAGGACCAATTTATAGGTAATGGTACCAATCCTCTATAAGACTTGTTAAGGACCATTTTATTTGGTAGTGAGATTTTGACATTGACATAGCTAGAGAGATTATTTTTTGTATGACTATAAGTAGAGGAAGACCATATCATCAACTTTAAAACTACACTTTGTACTATGTTGATCAGCTTGTTGGTGCATCCAATTCTAGAACAATTCCAAATTAAGTTTCAATTGATGGAGGACTTCGACATGTTGGAATGTAGTGCCAACATGGACTTTGGGGATGCCTATAATACAAGATGAGGGTGTTGATGGAGGTTGACTATAAACTTCTTCATAAGGGGTGATCTTGGTCGTAGTGTGATAAAAAGTGGTATACCACCACTCATCCAAGGGAATCCACTTCACCCACTATGTAGGATGATTAAAGGTAAAACAATGAATATAGATATCCAAATATTTATTGAAAATATTTGTTTTACCATACACTTACAAATGGTAAGGTGAACTTATTTTGAGTTGAGTTCCTTGTAACTTGAACAATTCTTGCCAAATATTACTAGTGAATATAGGATCACGATCAGACGCAATATGAAGGATAGAATCAAGGAAAACATGGGTGCCTATGAAGTTCATGTAAGGATGGGAGAGGAAAAAAAAAAGTGTACTTCATGATATAATCCACTATCATGAAAATAACTTATTTGCCTCCCAATTTAGGTAGACCTTTAATAAAGTACATAGAAATATCTATTCAAGCCTATTCAAGAATAAGAAATGGTTGAAGATTACCCGAGGAAGGCACTGTTTCTCCTTTCATATGTTGACAAATAACACACTCAACCACAAAAGTATGAATGTGCATACCATTCTAGAAAAATGTCTTCTTAATCCTTTCATATGTCTTGAGAAACCCTTAATGGTCCATAGCGGGTGAAGTATGCATTTCTTCATAATGAGTTCTTGAATTGGAAATGTGCAAGGAATAATAAGGCACTAGAGATAGTATAAATATTGTTCATCCTAAGTGTACCCTAGACATGATGTAGGCTCTATTTGAAGTGAGGCAATCAAAGTTTACAATTCTAAATCCTATAGCACCTTGTCCCAAATAGGATTTATTCATTGTGGTATGGGTACAAAAAAAACACACAACATACTTTGAGCTTCAAATTAGAAAGAGAGAGCTTCTACCATAATGTTCTCTTTGACCTTTTTAGAGGTAATATAGTAATCATATCCCATGAGGTTAGACACCCACTTTTGTTGTTCAAGGGTAGGAACCCGCTACTCCAAGAAGTATTTAAGACTTTGGTGATCCGTTTTAATGGAAAAATACCACCCAATGATATAAGGTCACCAATGAGTAATAAAATGCAAAATTGCAAGCATCTACTTAGCATAAGTTGATTTTCCTAGATTTTTTTTTTTTTTTTAAGTGCCTTACTAGTGAAGGTCATAGGATGCCCTTCTTGCATTAACACGGCTCCAATTCCATTGTCAAAAGCATTACTTTCAATTATGAAGTACTTGGAAAAATTATGCATCGCTAAGACAAGAGTGGTTAAAATAGCATTCTTAAATTCAAGAAAAACCTTCTCAGTTGGACCTCTCCAAGTAAAAGAATTCTTCTTTAACATGGTTGTTAAAGGAGCAACAATTTTTCCATAGTTGTAGATAAATTTGTAGTAATACCCTATGAGACCCAAAAATCCATGAATATCCTTTAGAGTGTGAGGTTTTATCCACTATTGAATGGATTGAATATTATTAGGATCAATTTTAACTCCATTTTTTGTGATACTGTGTCCCAAATACTCTACTTAAATCAACCCAAAAGAACAATTGGACCTCTTAGCATAAATCTAATGTTGTACCAAAATTTATAGAATCTGGTCCACATGGATGAGGTGATCTTTCTAAAAGTGATTATAAACCAATATATCATCAAAAACTAAGATGAATTTACAAAAAAATAGGAAAAAAATCTTGTTCATTAGTCTTTGAAATGTGGAAGGTGCATTTGGAATAATCAAGAATTCATAATTACCTTCATGAGTATGAAATGCAGTTTTGGAAATATCTTCATTCTTAAGATTTATCTGATGGTACCCAAAGCAAAGATCTAATTTGAAGAAAAATATAGATTCATGCAGCTCATCCAGTAATTCATCCACCACAGGGATAGGGAACTTATCCTTAATGGTGAGCTTGTTGAGATCACAAAAATTGATACATAATTGCCAAGGCCCATATTTCTTTCGCACCAATAAGACAAGATAAGAGTAAGGATTGATACAAGGCCAAATGACTCTAGCTTTTAAAAATTCATGCACTCACTTATATATTATTTATTTAAGGTCATAAGAATATTTGTATATCCTAATGTTAGGTGATACATTTCCAGGTACCAATGGAATGACATGATCATGGGAGCGACATGGAGGTAATTCTGATGGTTCAACAAAAACTGCATTGTGCTTTGTCAGAACATTGCAAATATTCTAGAATTTGGTCGACCTTGGAAGTAGGTGGTTGTATTACAAATATTGGAGTGATGACCCCATGAGAAAATGTTTTGAACAACTTCTCCATATGGGTTGAGTTAATAATCTGAGGAAGCCCTACTTGTGAACCTTGAAGAATGTAAGACCTTCCATTTTATGAAAATTGCATCCATAGCTCTACAAAATTCCATATGATGGTTCCCAATGTACATAACCACTAATATATCAACTCAATATCACATCCCCTTAATTTAAGAGCAAAAATATCAGTTTTGAGCTCATAATATCCTATTTTAAATTTAACATTGTGAAACTTACCTTTACAAGGTACAAACCCACCATTTTCCACCATAACCTCAAAGGAATTAAATGTGTGTATGTAACAATTGGCTTGATTTGCTATTTGGGGATCAATAAAGTTATGTGTACTTCCAGAATAAGTAAGGATAGTAAGATGTTGGCCTTTGAA
This sequence comes from Wollemia nobilis, assembly GCA_028583015.1. NCBI lineage: Eukaryota > Viridiplantae > Streptophyta > Pinopsida > Araucariales > Araucariaceae > Wollemia > Wollemia nobilis. The sequence continues at coordinate 7,599,611 of JAQPPZ010002449.1, forward strand.
AAATCCACAACTTTCATGGTTTGTGGAGTAGTAATCCCTGCAAGAGCATGAATAGAGATTTTTACCTATGGTTCCTCATGTATTTCTTCCTCATTATGAGAGGGTTCTTAAGTTATTTTTGATTCATAATCACTTTGGTCACTATTATTTGGGTCTTTTAAATCAATGAGAAACAACTTATTTTGGGCGTACCAATGCCCTCAAACATATTTTTCATCACAATTATAGCACAAACCTTGAGCACATCAAGAATCCATTTCTTCTATAGTCAAGCGTTTATGGAAAATATTTTTATTTTCATTATGATTTGGTAACTTGGGAGGAAATGAGGGTTTATTTTGCATAAATTTATGTCCTCGTTTGAGCTGAGAATTTGGAATTGGCCAACCAAGTCAAACTTATGACCTACATCATTATTTATGGTTTTAACATCTTGACCTCAACTTGCAGATCATATTTCAAGCCACTGATGAAATAACTCATAAAAAACCCTTCATTAAACCCCTTAGTTTTTTTAGCCAAATTTTCAAATTGGGTTTGGTAATCTTGAACTATAGAAGTTAGTTTCAACTATGTTAATGCTCCTGTAAAGTCATCATACTTTCTAGGGCCAAATTGATTGGGTAATCGAGACTCAAAATCTTCCTAAGAAGTATTATGAATGGTGTGTTGCAACCACTTGTACCATTACAAATATTCATATTCCAAATCGAAAGAAGCCATATGGAACCAAAAATATTTAGGAATATTATGGATTTTAAAAATTGGTCAACATGAAAAAACCACCCATCTACGTCCTTACCATTAAACTTAGGAAATTCTAATTTAGGAATATTAAAAGGAGTATCATATTCATAGAGAGGGTGAGATTCTTATCCTTTTTTTCCTTTTCCCTAACCTAATTATCAATATGATAATAAAACACTTTTGGGGTACCTTGAAGTTTGGACTCAACCTCGACAAGGTGTTCTTCCAAGTTGGATTTGGAGTTGAGGTGTTCACTTCTAAAGCATTGAATATATTCCTTTGTGGTGTTAGTATCATGGGTGATTCAAAAGTTTTGAAGGATATCAAGGGTGCTTTGTATTCTTTACAGCATTTAAGTGGCTCAGTCTACCTCTTTTTGATTTCCACAAGTACCACCAACCATTTTGGTAAGTTTTAAACTTCTTTTAGCAAATTACTAAAAATAGAAGTGTGATTGTAGGTGTTACTATTTTTAGTAAGGAGTCCAAAAAGGTTCTTGGATGTTGTATATCAAAATTATCAACTTGAAAATATGGTCACAATGATCTATATATCCCAACATTGATTTTGGACACCCTGGATTTTGTTTTACTATTGTTTTGATGAGTTTATTAGTGTGGTCAATTTTTGCCTTGGAGGTTGAATGCAAAAGTTGGGTACTGCAATGATTAACTCTGTCCTATCTATTTTTGACTACTAACCACTCTTGAAACTATCACCTACACTATGGGCACTGATATTACTTGATTTTGATTTGGAATTATTTATACTATTTAGTTACTGACACTCTATTCTAATTTTATTACTAATAATATTGTAATTATTGACTATTATAGACAACTATTATTGCCACTAATAATCCTGGCCCAAATATTACTATAATAATTCCTTACTATTATAGATACTTATCGACTCTTCCTTGAATATTTCTATTGGGTTCACCAATTCTTTCATTTGTACATGCAATTTTTTTGAGATAGGAAATTCTCTCCATATTCTCAACTTTTGTGGGATAAAATTTGGGTTGTAGGTTAAACATTTAATAGAATAAAAATACTTTTTTTGTAGGTTGGACTTTTAACAAACCAAGGTATGTTAGGAAAAGGTGTATGTAATACCCATAGGCCCTCTTTTATATTGTAGTGACAAAAAATAGTGCTCGGACCAATATTTTAGGCCACTACTCAAGGATAATTACACACATAAGCACACTACCTGCCTCTTTAATAGTTTGGGAAGCTAGTCTTTCCAGATGTTATGTCTGGTGTACTATGGATAATACAAGGCCAAAAAAGCTTCCTAGAGTTAAAGGTTTTTTAATCCTATATGGTCTCCCTAAATACCTAAAGATATATGGGATCTCAATTCCATGTATAGATTTTGTCTAAGGCCTAGGTATTGGATCCTGATTGCCCATAAATTCATTAGATGCTTTATGGGCTATCTAGCTTAGCCAATAACGATAGCTCCTCTACAATATTTTAAAACCCCTAACTTAATATTTCTAACATACACAACTACTATAGAAGAATAAGGTACTATATATTTTTGTTATTTTTAGTAAAGGACAAAAAAATACTGGAAAATTATACCTAACAGTCAAAATAGATGGGCAATAATTGTAATAGTTGTAATGAAAATCAGCCCTGGAAAGCACTTTGATACCACTTGTTCGGAACCTACTATAAAAAATAAACTAGATCGCACAAAATACTAAAAATAAATAAATATTCATGCAATAACAAAATATCACAATATGAAAAGTAAATGCAGAATTAAACACTCTCACAATAAACACAGAGTCGTAGGCCTGTTTTAGGGGGAACCTCCTTCAATATTTCATTAATTTATATAAAAAAAATACATTTGTACATGGATCCATGTCATGTAAAGATACACTTCATGTAACCCTAACCCTAAGCTCAAGAGTTGGCTTACATGCAAAATGCCCCTTGAGCTAGAATCTTCTAACAATTAGTTGTTACATTCTTGATAATGGTTACATGAAATGGTCCTACTTGTCTAGGCACTTTATTTTACACATACCACTACAAAATATGACAAAATAACATTATAAATGGATCTCCACATTTGAAGTGCGTCATTACAATAATAAACTAAGAATTATAAAATGGTGTTAGGATGAAGTCCCAACATTATAGCACCAAGGCATTCTCCTCAAGACATTGGAAAGACAAGATCCTGTATCAATCACCATAACCATATCCATTTTATTTTAGGTGAATATATTCTTCTAATATTTCATCACAAATATAGAATTAAGGCAGAGAAATAATATCACAAATTCTATTACTCCATTTGATAAAGACCTTGGAGAAAACCTTACCTCCAATTTGTAAGCCCAAATTAGCTAACATATCCACATATTTGTTACCTTCTCTATAAATATGTCTGATTTGGAAGTCTTCCATGGCTTGAAAATTTATTTTGTATTCCTCTATCATGTTAGCTATACTCCAACCAAGGGCTTGAGAGCCAATTGCAAAGTTTATGATGTTTATATAATCTCCTTCAATGATAACATTTTTGCAATCTATAGAACCAAACAACATTGTTCCCTAGAAAAGAGCTATGGCTTATGTAAAATGGCTAGTTTAGAAATCTAAATTATTATAATAGGTAAGAATTATGTCTCCCTTGTCATTTATAATCACACCCCCAACCCTAGATTTCTCAAGATCTACTTTGGATGCTCCATAAAAATTGAGTTTGATCCAACTGGGTGGGGGTTTCATTTGGTTTAGGATTTGTCATTTAAACTAGATTGCACTATCTCTCTATTATTTACATGAATCCCTAATACCCTCACTAGATTGGCCTCATCCTTGAGACCTCCACTACTACCTATAGGTGTAGACTAGAGATATTTCCCACAATAGTAGCAAGGATTCTAGAACACACAAAGGTAGTATCTCTTTCAAAATCCTTGAAGGTCCTATTATTTCTTTCCTTCCAAATTCCCACATAATGTGGGGGAGGCTAAAGGACCAAATAGTCTAAAGTCTTAAATTAAAAAATGGGGAGGTTCACTAATTACAAACATTGAATAGGAGACACAAAAAAATCCAACAAACCCCAAGGATCTTCAAAAAGGAATAAAGAACATACAGAGAGAAGGAATAATGAAAGAATAAATGGTTTGAAGTTTCAACACACTTTCCACAAAGGTAACACCTCTTAGGAATATACATCCCTCTTTTTTGTAAATTTTCTAAAGGATATTATTCTGAATAGCCAACCAAAAGAAGTTGACTTTTGGGATGAGGTTTTTAAACCAATTTTTGTTACTAGGAAACTAGTTTTCAGAATCCTCTTCAACAAGAAAGTAAGCACATGTCACTGAGAAATAATCTTTTCTACCTTTCCAAAAAATATAGTCCTCCTCATTTAACTAGAGCCTCTTACTTGACCAATCCTTCTTAATCTACTTTGATATTATATCAATATATTTTTTCTAATTTAACTAGAGTCTCTTACTTGACCAATCCTTCTTAATCTACATGCCTAAAATAAAATTTGTAGGACCAATACCCTTCATATCAAACTGAGATAACAATTGAGACTTAAAATTCTTGATGATTTATTTTTCATTTCTAATTAACAACATGTAATCAATATACAATGCCATAATAATCAAGTGACCACCAACATATTTGATGTACTCATAGTAATAAGCTTTGCTTCATTAAAAATGAAGTTCTAATACATAAGTATCAAAATTTTGATAACACATCCTAGGTGATTGTTTTAAATAACAGAAATATTTCTTCAGCCTGCATACCAAGTCTTCATTTCTTTTTAATGTAAGATATTTTGGTTGAGACATAAATTTCTTCTTGTAGATCCCCATGTAGGAATGTCATCATCACATCCATTTGATTTACTTATAGGTCAAATGTAGCAACAATAGACAAATATATATATATATATATATATATATATATATATATATATATATATATATATATATATATATATATATATATATATATATATATATAATAGGATTTAGTTTAGCAATTGGGTAGAAAATCTTCCCAAAATTAATTCCATGTACTTGGTAATATTACTTTGCTACTAGGCAAGATTTGTATTTCTTAACTTTATGTTTTGCATTAAATTTCTCCCTGAATACCCATTTATCACCAACTCATTTTTTTTTATAGAAGGTAACTTCACCAAATCCTATGTATTATTTTTTCTAAAGTATTTATCTCATCAACCATTTACTTTTTAAAAAAATTATCTTCCTTTACATGAACTACTTCTTTAACATTTCTAGGATCATCATTAGTAACAAATAAAAAAAAAGTATAATGAAAATCAAGTGGATTGTACCTTTTTGGTTTCCTTATTTTTCGAGTAAATATCCTCAAGACTAAGGTTTAAGGATCTAGTTCATCATATTTTTGTTGAATCATATTCTTCATACATGAACTCAAACTACAACTTTTCTAGTTCTTCCTCCCTTGGATGTTCTTCCTATTTTGAATCACTTTTAAACTCTCTAAAGATTAGATCTTGACTAATAGTTTTCCTGGTTTCTAGGTTCTAAATGTTCTAGCATTTTGCACCATTAATATAACTAATAAAGATACACTTATTTTCTTAATTATCCAGCTTACTCCTTTTCTCCTTTGGAACATGCATGTAAGCATCACAACCAAAAACTATAAGATATTTAAAAGAGGGTTTCTTAATAGTTCATACCTCATACAGATTCTTATAAACCAATGGTGATGTAGGTGATTGATTTACCCAGTAATATGCAGTGTCCACAACCTTTTTCTAGAATTCATGTGCTAACCCTAAACCACTAAGCATACTCCTTGCATTTTAACCCTTCAATATTTTAGTAATAGTTTGATCCTTTCACATTTTATGATTGTAGCTATAAAGCCATATCCTAGGAATTCATCATATTTTTTAGACCCAAAATTTGTGTACCCATTTCCTTTAGGCTAATGGATCCATGCCTAAAAGGGGAAGGGAAAATGATGTGCCTACACCTCAAACGAGAAGCACTTGAGTTGTGCTCTCCTTGGTGTTTGTCAATGAATTAGGTGGGGTTCACCAGGAAACACTTTAATGGTGGTTTCCACACCTAGGTAGGGTGGGTGTTTTATGGATTCTTTGATTTACACACACCTAGGATTTAGAAAAATGAAACTATACCTAACTATATGCACTTCAAATTTCCATGAAAGCAACAATATATAGTTTAACTAGAAAGCTTGTTAATTTAACTAAGATGCAGTGACTCTTTGAAAGAAAAGGATGAATTCTATGCTAAAAAGTGTATATCATCTTTTTCATTTTTATTTTGTGTTGTTCAAATAGTATAATTGATGCAAAAATCAATGCAACTAAGTTTATTTTTTTTTATCTTTTCTTTCTTTTCCTTTTATGAATAAACTCCTAAAGTAGACTAGTGTAAAAACTAAAATGAATTTTAAATTGGATGCTTACCTGATCCAGATGTTTACTATCAAGTGAATTTAGATCTATCAGAGAAAATTTGGATATGTAAAAGTGAATTCGGATCTCAAGATATGAATTTGAACATATCTAGCAGCGGTTGAAATTCATTCAGAACCTATAACTTCACATATAGAACACTAAAAATTACAGTTAGGGGTGAGGGATATACTCAGGCCACAACAATTGTGATCATTAATGACATGGCAGTCATATCCTCTTGATTATTTCAGTAAACTGTAAGAAAAGTAGTTGATATTTAGATCTAATACCAAACATATGAATTTGATAAAAAAAAAATAGCAAAGCAGTATAAAGTACAACAAGGAATAAGTCTTATAAAGACTAGAATACAAAGTATAAATCAATATAATAAACATGAGGTCAGTATTTTACCCCCAACATATGTCTACATAATTTCAAACTTTTTCAGTGAATTTGAAAGGATATGAATTCATTCAAACCTGCAATGGTTAGATTTAGAAACCTGCAACGATCAGATTTAAAAAATTACAAAGCAATTTTGGAAGCCCTTTAGTGAATTCGAAAGGCTTCAAATTAGTTTAAAACCTGCAACATGACAAATACTTGCTAAGAATCCAAACACATGGATAAGTGATACTCATTTTCATCTCAGCTAGCCTTTGGAATGATGATAGGATGATGAGATCTTTTTCAAAAACCTGCAACAAAACATGAAAAAGTCTCTTCTCCATTTGGATCTCTTACAAAATCACCATAGGTTATTTTTAAGGTAGCATGTATTATTTAATAAATTGAGATAGATCGAAGGAATCGTGATGATGATGAATATATATTAAGTTTTTAAGGAAAATTTAGAAATTTCCCAATCTGGAAAAATTTGGATGGTTTCAAATTCACTGAAAATAAAGATTGCCCAAATTGGAGGTAAAATCCAAACAATGCACCTAATTTAGGTGCATATTTTATTTGCCTAAATTCGAACGGTTCTGAATTTATTAGAATCATCTGAATTTGCCAAAAAAAGGAGAAAGTACAGGATTAGGTTTTAATGAGCATGGAAATCAAGGCAAGCAACTGAATGGGGGAAACTATATTACTAAGAAGGAAAACATTTTTGCTAGGGAGTCTAGGAATTTTGAAGTGTGTCAAATTCCATGACTACATTTTGCCCCCTCTTTGGCGCATTTATGAACAATAAATGCATTGAAGAAAGATGTAGCAGAAAGGGGAGTTATGCAGAATTTTTTTTTACATATTTTCTTTTATTATTTATTGTCTAGGGTACCCCCTTCGAGTTTTGTGAAAAATTCAAAATTTGTTACAAAACTCAAAATTTGAAGAAAAAAAGGGTAAAAAAGGGGTAAAAATAGAGAATTAGGGTAAAAATATAATTCATTTTTACCCTTGCATTCTACAGTTTTTTCTCTAGAGAAAATGGCTTCTCCTCTTCATTGGGTGGATGTAATACGAACAATTGGTAATAGAGCGGGTGTAAGGATATGGGTAAGCCTTTCTATGACCTTTAACTTTGGATTTTTAGGTTTATGAGCTAAATTTTTAGGATTTTTAGGTTTATGAGCTAAATTTTTAGGATTTTTGATGCGACCTATCGTTGCACAGCTGGATTTACAAATTTGGACAGTTTAGGAAAATTCAGACATCCAAATTTATTTGAGACATCGTTCAAATTCATAAATTCAGGTAATTTGGGATGAATTCAGATGTCCAAATGCATCAAAAATACATCAAAATTCATAAATACAAATGTCCTAAGGCAAATTTGGTCGTTTGAATATGTTTTTGCATGACTTTCCAAATTTATGAATTATATCCAAGGTTTCAAATTGCATTTGAATTTGTAGAATAAGGATGATGTGCATTTAAATAGTTATTTTATTTTTTGTGAATTTTATTTTTTTATTAATGATCATGATAGTTTACTAACTAATACTTGTATTTTTTTTTGCAGTAAGGTTCTATCAAGAATCGAGAGTGGTAGTATAAGGGTTTTGAGGACCATGTTAGAGGATTGAGTGATGAAAACAAATTAGTTATAATGGCGATAGGGCTTATACACGTGTTTGAGATGCCACAAATAGAGGTGGACTACTCTCTCCTTACTGCACTAGCAAAGACATGGTATTTGGGATATTCCACATTTTAGTTTCCTACGGGGGAGATGACCATAACTTTAGAGGATGTGTGGAGGATCCTCAATATTCCCATCAGGGATCAATTTGTCTACTAGTCGATGACCCAAGCTTAGGTGATGCAAAAACTAATAAGGGATCCTTCATTTTTGATTGATCAGAGCAAATTTAGCATTGAGAGACTGATAGCTATAGATGGGGTTTCCAAACTGATAGAGGTGTTGTTTAGGATAGTTACATGGTTAATTTTATTCCATTAGAGTGGAGGACATATCCCATGGGCTCTAGTTGGTGTAGTGGCAAATATGTAATATTCTAGCAGGCAGTTTGCATGGGGACCTTATGTGCTCTACTATTTATATAGGATATTGTTTAATATCATGTATAAGAATGATGTTAGTTTGGTCCTCATGACTTTACTACATGTGTGGTGCTAGGAGCACATTGCAATGAGGAGGCCAAAGGGGCCACCACATAAAAAATAGAGGAGGGATGGTCTACTACATTTGGTTGGGACTCTACAGGAGATCCCAAAATGAGGATGAGTGGTTTAGAGGAGGCCAAATAGGTGATTGATGATATGACTACTCCTCATGTCTACTGGAGATCCTAACAAGGATAACCTAGTTGGATTGAAGATGGTGAGGAGCTAGCTCATGTATGGTGAGTACGATGGCTATGGATGGAGAAGGAATATATAGAGATATATCAAGAAAATCTAGTGCAGTGCTAGTTTGGGATGGTATAGGGTATACCCTTGATACAAGATTTTTTGTATCGATGAGTGATACATGGCTTAATGATTGCTAGCGAGGTGCCTGATCTCAAAAAATTTGCAAAGCCAAATAAGGATAACCCTATAGTAGCTCTCCCATAGGTATATGATGTGGGATTAGAGTATGGGTACTGTAGACCTAAAATGACCACATACTTAGGAAAATTTTTCCTAAGGTATTGTTAGAGTTAAAGTGCACTATGCCTCTATTTTGACACTTGTCAGTTTATACTGACACTTGTCAGTTTATCATATAGGCCTTCTGCCTATATATGTAACACATTTTTATCAATAAGATATCCCTTCAATTTCACTCCCAACATTTGGTATCAGAGCAGGCTTTCCCTGCCCTATGAAACCCCTTGAGGGGGGATTTCCCTCATGGAAATTCTCCCTCCCCCTAATATATTTTTTTTCCTATTTTTTTTTTTTTTAAATTTACCGAGGGAGTATGCTCTCCATCATTTGATGGATCAAAAACCAGATGGTGAAGGTGATAGAGGCTAGCAAAATCACAGTGCTCGTAGGTACATATGCAGCAAGACTACGATAGGATTTTCAAAAAGTTGATTATAATTCCCACAGCACTAGCTTATAGTGACCCTTCGTCGAAGATTCTCTTCCAATGAGACGGTGTGATGATAGAGATCGGTATAGCGACTTCGAGGCCAGTGATTCACAGCATTCTCTGAGAGAGAAGCGTAGTCACATATCGAGCAAGATGGCATCAGGATTCAAGCACTCATAGCATGAGCTTTCTGAAAGTGATCCACCGGTGATTGATCCAACGAGACTGTTCAAATTGGCGTCATCAATAGCGTTGTTAAAATTATGCAGCAGAGGAGGGGACCGAAGAGTACAGGAAGGGAAGGTACCATGCAGTCCATCTTGGGGATTCCTTTAACAACAGGAGGTACATAGTGCAGCGAAAGCTCGAATGGGGCCATTTTTCTACTGTCTAGCTTGCCTGGGATAAGAGGAGAGCACAGTGGGAAATGCAGGCATGGCCTTCCAAAAATAGTCGATATAGTCGATAGATCTACGCGTGAGGAGATGCTCTCCAAAGGCTCTATATTTTCTTTCATAGGGCCACCAAACCCGCCCAAATATGGGCTATGTTGTATAAGGGCGACGATTCGACTGCCGCCACGAAGCTCGTCGTGTGGCTCCATAGGCTAATTCCCGTGGCCGTCGATGATGATAAAATCTCCAGCAGTTATCCTTGGTAGTTTCTCCCCGTGATCCCTGGTAGTTGGTTGTACGTCGATGCTGCAGAATGGTGACATGTGCAAACCTTCAGTAAGAAAGTGTCATATCTTCAGTTTGCTATGAAATGGAGGTGCGCATACTGTAGTATTTTTTGGTGGCCCTTTTTCTTGTGCATGAAACCCGTGCCATGGCATTCTGGCTGACAATCCTATACCTCTGAGGGTTAATTTCTTAACAAATGCGATCCATGATGTGATGCGTGATTGGTTCTACTGAAGCTATTTTAACTATTTTTGTTTCCTATGCTGCATTTTCTCCCATACTGATTGTAGAGACCCCACTTGATTCAGAAAGGCCCCGCTTGCATCCACTCGCTGCACTGCCTCGAAGACCGGGAAGCCATGCTAGTGGATTTCAGGGCCATGAATCCCAAGATCGTGACGGTGGCGGAGGACGAGCTCGATCTCGTGTCGAAGTATTACTTCGCGTGGTTCTGTGAGTGCCACCAATTTTTTCAGCATGTTGACCGCAACATCATATTTCTCATGGAGTCAAAGGAGCAGCTTCGGTTAACAAAAGTTTCGTTCATATCTTTCCAAAAGATATTGTATGTGACCATTTGAAATTATGGACTATAGAGGACGTGTTGATGGTGGCCCCATGGTATGAAGAATGGTGGACGTGTCGTTTTTTATTTAGTTGTTAATTGAATGCTAAAATTTGAAGTAGCTGCAACCAATATGAAGAATCGACAGTCAAAAATAGTCCTTGTTGGCGAAAGAGTGGTGTTTTGAATGTAGATGAGCTCATTAGGAGTTTTAGTAGTTGAATTTATTGATTTCAAATAGCTACTTGTTTTAGTTTTTTTATTTTTTTGCCTGAGTGCGTACCAGAATCTTCTATTCCTGAGGTTTAATTGCTGCTTAGTGAGGTTATTGTTGTTTTTCTCATGGATGAAGGACTTATTGAGATCCAACTATAGCCATGTTTATAGTCGTTGGAAATATTTTTTCGAGACAGACACATTGGTGGTGTCCATTTGTAATTATGAGGCTGTTTCAATTGAGTTTTTTAGCCTCAAAGTTTTTCTACCTTGGAGTGCACTCTCGGTTGTACCCGACACTCCCAAGGTAATTTTATTTGTGATCCTTATACCTAGTGACTTTTTCTATACACTTGGAGAATGCAGCAGCTGGTTACCCATGCATTTTTGTGGGATGACATGGTCACCATAAGGACACTTATTCTAGGGACTACAGACATAGACACCCTAGACTCTATCTGAGGTTTTTTTTGGATCTACTTCTGAAGACTACAGATGAAGACACTTCAGAAGATTATTTTATGTTCTTCTTTCTTCTTCTCCTCCATATTTGGCACTATGGCTCATTTTATTGTATTGAGTGCATTTTCAACAGAGACCGACACTCTTATATGGCTTGTTTTTCCTTTGTATTAAGGTGCATTTTTGGCATAGACCGACACCTTCTAGATTGAGTTCACCATGAGGAGGGACTTTATATTCATGGTGGATCTAGTCAGTGACCTACGAGTGGCAACATCCTCTGAGGATGACCTACAGAGGCAACAGACCCAGATGTGGCTGACCCTGAGGCACCCATGATGACCCTGAGGCACTTAGACGGCTGACCCAGTGGCAACAGACCCATTCAAGTGGCTGACCCTAAGGCAATAGACCGATATGTATACATAGTGGATCTAGAGTTATTCACAATTGGAGAGCCAAGTGCAAAGAGCACGCCTAGACCAAATCAACAATAAAGGAGGATGTAGATTTTTTTTTAGAGAAGTCAACATTAAGGGGGAATGTTACCTAATTTTGACTTGTTTTTTTCTTTAGTTAGGATAGTGCACTTTAAGGGGGAATGTTAGAGTTAAAGTGCACTATACCTCTATTTTGACACTTGTCATTTTATACTGACACTTGTCAGTTTATCATATAGGCCTTCTGCCTATATATGTAACACATTTTTATCAATAAGATATCCCTTCAGTTTCACTCCCAACAGGCATGAAGATCTCATTCCGCACACTTTGCAGTGTATTTTGGAGTGGATCCGCAACAAAGGCCACAAATCCACCCAACACTTGATGAATTTTCGCACTTGGAGAAATTCTGCATAATTTCTTATGTCTTTGGCTCCGGACTAGCGACGCGTCCTGAATCCACAAATTTTTTTGAAGAAGGATGACGTCAGCATAAAATAAGTGTGGATTGGTGATCGCTTCATATTCTTTGATATATTTTGAGTGGCTAAGTGTTGGAGGGCCCAATTTTGGAGAGCGCATAGAACATTTTTACCCGAAATGGTGACAGAAGGCGGAGTGCTACGTACAAGTGATGTGGATTCGTGACGAAGGTCTTTTTGACTAACTTTCTTTTGGAATGGCGACAAGTAGCATTTACTCTAAAGCCAATGCAGAATGGAGGAAGAGTCCCTTTACATTGCATCGGGTCCGAAATGGTGTTCGTAGGCCAATGCACTTGCTTGGGTCTAGAATGGAATCCATAGAGTTTTGAAGGAGATATGATGTCATCGACATTTTTTGTGTGGATTGGTGAATGCTTCATCGCCAAAGAAGAAAAATGAAGGATAGGGAGCGGATTTCATCTCGCTTCACTTTCAAGGCATTTTAGTGTCGGATTGGCATTCCACAAGTTCTGAAGCATGAAAGGTGATGTCATCAAATTTTAAAAGTGGAATGGCATTGTGTTCTCCCCCGCCATTATATCAAGCTTATGTCAGATTAAATCATAGCCATACGATGGGGGAGATCGATGGTCGAGACTTTGCTAAGAATTTTGAAGCATATAAAAGCAATTTCTCGCTAGAGTTAAAATAGTCAGTTGGAGGAGGAAGCCAAAGTGTCGAGGGTTTCAAGAAGATAAGAACTAGAGATGGTTGTAGATCGATGGTGGTAGAAGGTTTTCAAGATTGATCAATGATGCATATGCAGTCTCCAATGGCCAAAACTCTAGTTAGCATCAAACAACCAACAAGTTGTAGAGGTTTCAAGCTACCATGGTGGTCCACTTGTAGTGGATTTCCCGGAGGTTGAACCAGTAAGAGAATGCCAGCAAGAACTCTCTATTGAGCTATTAAAATTTGATCTTTGTAATGTTCCTTATTATTTTAATTTTGCAAAACTATAAATAGAGGTCGAACCCTCATTTTTAAAGGGTCGGCTCTAGTGTGTTTGCCTGTGCTACTGTAAATATTCCCAAGGGCTAATGAAAGGAGCATTACATTGATCTTCACCTCAAATTTTGTGTCTTCATAATTCGATATCAGAGGTTCAAATTCTTTAGTTGCATTTTTGTGAATACTTGAATGGTTAGTTTGTGCCAAATTAATGGATTACTAGCTACTAGGGTAATTGAAATCTGCTTCTAAATTAGATCTTTGTTGCTAGGGAGTGCATTTCTATAAAATCTAGATATTGGTGAATTCTTCTATTTGGATTATCATTGTTTAGATATTGAAATTATTGTCTACAATATTTCTCTATTGTTCTTTAATGAATGAAAGTACATTTAATTTGAGATAATGTTGATCTAAGTAATGTGTCTTCAAATTGGTTTTTTGGAGCTTTTTGTTGTAGTACAATGTTGTTAGCCTATCCATCCACTATTGTTCACATTTTCTAACCCTAACCTTTTCTTACCCTAATCTCTAAAAACCTAAGTGAGCATAATTGTGTCAACACCCTATTTAAGTTGACAAGGAACCAACCTACTCTGGAGGTTGGATCTGAAACTCTTGTTTTGGTCCATCCAATGTTGAGTGTTGAGTTGTAGCTATCGAGTGCAAGCCTGGATAGAAAGTAGGAAGATAGACAGCCATAGTATTGAGTAAAACTTGATGCAATTCAGTGCCCAATAGTTTTTGGCATGCTCGATGGGACCAGTTCACAAGGAACATGAAAACCCATCATATGAGTTATTGTTTATCTCAACCCAGAGGAATCAAGATTTGGTGAATTATCTTGACCTTATAAGCGGAGAATAGCAAATTCACCTAGTGACTCCCTGGTCCTTAAACCCAAAAAAATAATTACCCCTATAGACCAGTGTCCTTTCATGTATACCAGGTCTTTCAAAAGGAATAACCCTAACTCCTATTTTTATTGTGAATTACCTTATAGAGGGTCTACTATTGTCAGAAGTTTGAATCAAGATTTCCTCTCAGAAGAAGAGCTTCCTGAGGAAAATCCTGTAGTTAATCCAATAGTCCCTCCAACAAGACCTACACCCAAAAATATGGCACAAAATATGGCTCCTAATCAGCCATTACAAAAGTACCCCAACTAGAACACAATCGGTCCCCTGAGATTAGCCCAAATGAATGCCATCCCCTAGGCTATATCCAAGGCTATCCCCACTTATGATGGATCGGGGAAGATAACCTATGAGCACTATCAAGATATTTTAAATCTGGCATCAATTCACAACATAAAAGAGGAGGATATTATTATGAGAATTCTAGCCCTATCCTTTAGAGGAAAGATATTGCATTGGTTTAGAACTCTGGAAGATAACACCATCACTTCATGGCAAGCATTGGATGAGCCTTTTGTGGAAGATTTTAATGAGTCTACTGACCCTTTCTCCCTACTCAACTAGTTCACATCCATGCAAAAATCCTAGCAAGAAACTATCTCAGATTTCAATTTAAGGTTTAGTAGAACATGGAAGAGAATACCTCCGACAACTAGACCAACTGCATGTTTGGCCTATATGTATTATATCAGAGCTCTTGGATCAGATTTAGGCTTGCAGACACAACAATCTAGAGTAGAAACCTTCCCCCAAGTTTATAATGCAACAGTTCATGCTGAGAATATCCTAATTAATATGGGGAGACTACCCCCCAAAATTGTGTTGCCTTATAACTCAGAAGCCACTAATGGCCAAAGCCAAACTGCAAACCCATATTACATGGATCCCCTTTCTTTATCATCCCCATATCCACAAATGAATGCCATTCCTCAACCAAAACCATCATCCTCTGTAGTTCCTTTCCCTCCCCTTCCTTCTCAACCATCTCAAGAGTTTTTTGCTATTCTTGATATACAAAATACTCTGAAAACTCTGAGTAACAGAATGAATTCAATGGAAAAGAGAGACCAAGAAAGGTCACAACAAAGGATATTCCCATATGTAAACAAATATCAGAGACCTGGTCCTAGTAACAATATTGGGGTCAGAGTAAATGCAGCATATGAAGATCCTGAGTGTTCCTCAGATACTACTCTTGCAAATATCTAGTGTCTGGTATGTAATGACCCTCATGACTCATAGTCTTGTGTTATGTACCAACACCATGTCCAACAAGCTATGGATCAAGCTAAAAGGAATAAAAAAGGGAGAGTAAATATGTTATGGCAGCCTGATCAAATCATGGTGGGGAAATATCTGGAGGAAGACAACCCAATTGTTGTTATGACAAGGTCTGGAAAGAAAACCTTGCAAGTAGATCCCCAAAAAATGGGGCAATTCCAAGTCCCTTCTCAAAAAAGAATTGATCCCCTTCCTCAAAGCGGTGATACTTTCCCCATTCCTCAAGCTAAAGGGAAAGAGAAGATAGATAGTCTTCCTAAGAGATTGGAAAGGGAAACTGAAGGAGACCGGATGAGATCTAAATATGAGGCTTAGGAAAGGCTTAGATTCCCCTCTATTACCAAAAGGTAAAGAATAGAAGCCACTCAAAAGTATAAAATAAAATATGGTGAGCCAGAAAGAAGGCCTGAAAGACCTCCCCTAGCTAAGTTTGAGTATAATATTATTGAAGAGATGAAAAATATTCCATCAAAAGCTAGCCTGTATGACACTCTATTCATTCCTGGTCAGATAGATCTGCTTAAGGCTTCCCTCAACAAGTATCCACAAGATAAGCAGTCCACTATAATCCTTAGTATACCATCAGAAAAGAAGGAAATGTCCCTTATGGTTTTAAAGAATAAACCTCCTCCTTTCTATATATCCCTGAGGATGGAAGGTTGGGTAGTCCAAAATTGTATGATAGATTTAGGAGCATCGACTATAGTTATGCCTAAAGCAGTCTATGAAGAAATGGGTATGGAGTATACCCGATCTTGTCCTGGAGTGTTACAATTGGATGGGACACCTGTTAAGACAGTTGGGGTCATAAAGGATGTTTTAATGAGGTTGCATAGAGCCCCTGAGGTGACAATAGTACAAGAAATAGTAGTGGTTGACCTAGAGCCCTACTTTGGATTATGCCTTTCAAGGGAATTTACTGCAAAACTGGGTGGATGTATGTACATGGATTATTCTAGTATGGTGATTCCTTTCAAAGGAAAGAGAATAAGGATAACGCCTGAAAATCTAGTAGCTTATCATATTGAAAATATCGAGGAAGACATGTGCAATCTTACTCCCCTGGAAGAATTTGAGCTTGTTGAAAACTTTGAGGAGTTGGATATTGAGGATGAGTTGCCTTTCAGAGAGGATTATAGTCAGTTTGGAACTGGTATGGGAACATATAGTATCTCAACTAAATCAGAGAAGAAAATCCCTACCATATCCAATCAGTCTCTGAGAGAAAAAGAAACATGGACCATGCACTTTGATGATGCTAAATGCAGAAATGGTGCAGGAGCTGGTGTGGTTTTACAGTCCCAATCAGAGGGGACAAAGAATTTTGCTTATAGACTAACATGGTCATGCACAAATAATGCTGTAGAATATGAGGCTTTATGCCTTGGATTGATACAAGAAGAAAGCATGGGCATTAATATTTTGAACATATATGGTGATTCTGAGTTAATAGTCCATCAGGTAAGAAACAAGTGCAGTAGTAAGCACCATTACCTAAAAGCTTACAAAAATAGGGTATGGGATCTGATGGAATCCTTTGATGCCCTAAATTTAAATTTTATTCCCAGAGAAAAGAATACTCTGGAATATTCCTTAGAAACAAAGGGAGCTAACTTCAACCCTTCTGTAGACTTTGGAATCAAGAAAGCCAAGGGAATCAAAATGATTTTCAGACCTGCAGTACCAGACAAGCAGATTTTCTAGCAGGTTTTTGAAAGTGATGAACAGATAATTGACTTTCTAGTAAGAGAAGCATGTCTCTCCACTATCCAAGAAGAGAATCCAGAAGATATTGATCAACAAGATGTTATTCAACTAAGAAACAATCACATTCCTAGAGGATTGGTCACCCTAGAAAGCTTGTTTGATAATGAGGATAGAAAAAAGACCAAAGCTATGAAAGTCAGTGAAAAATCTATAAAGAAGTTGAATTTGGTACTAAAAAGAAGCTCAATGTTGGAGTTCGATGTTCACTAGAGGAAGCTAAAGATATCAAAGCCTTATGCCTAAAATACCAAGATATTGTGGCTTGGTCATATGAAGACCTCAAGGTATATGACAAAAAAGTTATCCAACATACTATTGAGCTAGAGCCTGATGCAAAGCCTTTTAGGTAGAAGCAAAGGCCTATAAATCCAAGGATTGAAGCCATTATGAGAGAGGAGCTCTTAAAATTATTGAAGGCTAAGATCATATACCCAATAAAACATTCAACCTGGGTAGCTAACTTGGTACCCGTGAGAAAAAAGAATGGGGATATTCGTTTGTGTGTAGATTTCAAAAATCTTAACCAAGCATCCCTTAAGGATCACTACCCCCTCCCATAGATTGATCAGATCTTACAGATAGTGGCTAGGGAAGAGAGGTTCTCATTATTGGATGGTTACTCTAGATACAATCAGATTTGGGTGAAATATGAAGATCAGTATAAAACAACATTCACCACAAAATGGGGCACATTTGCCTACCAGAGAATGCCTTTTGGGCTGTCCAATGCGGGAGCCACATTTTAGAGAGCCATGGATTATGCCTTTGGGGCATTGATCAACAAAGTCATTCTAATCTATTTGGATGATATGACTATGTTTTCCCATGATAAGCAAGATCACCTATCACACCTAGAGCAAGTTTTTCAAAAATACAGAGAATTTGGTATTTCACTCAATCCTAAGAAGTCATTCTTTGCAGTTCATGAAGGAAAGCTGCTAGGTCATGTGGTCTCAAAAGAAGGTATGGCCATAGATCCAGATAGAATCAGATCCATTCTTGCTCTCCCATTACCTACAAACAAGAAGACTTTGCAATATTTTTTGGGTCAAATCAATTTTGTCAGGAAATTCATTTTTGACTTTGCATAGAAAGTAAGGCCTATATCTGAGTTACTCAAGAAGAATGTTGAGTTTAAGTGGACTGAAGTTAGGAAATAATATTTTGAGATTATCAAGAAGTCCATTGCAATATCCCTAGTACTAGTAAATCTAAATTTTAGTAAATATTTTATCCTTTATGCTTATGGAGCTGAAGAAAGTTATGCCTCAGTGCTTACTCAAAAATATGATCAAGGTGAAGAGCATCCTATATTATTTTGGAGCCAGACACTCCATGACTACCAGGTCAAATATAAATTTATTGAAAGATAAGTATTTGTTATGATGAAGTCACTGAAGAAGTTCAGGTAGTACTTGGTACAGAGTAAGACCCTGGTATATGTTGTTCATCTAGATGTAAGAAGTTTTATCCTTCAGGGTGAACTAGGAGATAAAAGAGTTGGTTGGATTACCAAAATCCAAGAGTATGATGTAGAGATACATCCCACCAAGTTGGTGAGAGGTAGAGCCCTATGCCAAGGTCTAACAGAGGTTGCAACATTAGCAGAAGTGACAACTTGCTAGATAGCAGAAGAGGATCAGGTTGAAGGAGTATAAACAGTAGACTCTGATTGGGTTGATCAGATGATCAAATATTTCCAAACTGGAGTATGCCCTCAAAATCTAAATGCATCCCAAAGGAGGAGATACAGGCTTCATGCTTTGAAATATGTATTACTACCAGAAGGCCTATACAAAAGAAACTTGGATGGAGTTCTTCTAAAGTGCTTAAAATATGATCAACAAAAGAGGGTCATTGAAGAGTTCCATGGAGGACCAACTGGTGGACATAGCTCAGGAAGAGTTACAACTTTGAAAATCATAAGAGCAAGCTATTATTGGCCTACTATATTTGCTGATACTTTCAGGGCTACTAGGGCCTATGAAAAATGTCAGAGATATGTTGGAAGGACAAGGAATGCTTCATTCCCCCTCAAGCCAATACAGGTTGAAGAGCCTTTTCAACAATGGGGGTTGGACTTCATAGGGGTCATCAACCCTAATTCCTCAGTAGAGCATAAGTTTATCCTAACTGCCATAGATTATCTTACCAGATGGGTAGAGGCTATTCCTACTAAGAAATCAGATCAGGAAGTTGTGATCAATTTTATGGAAAATTTGATTTCAAGGTTTGGAGTTCCAGAAGCCTTAGTGAGTGACAATGTCCCAACCTTCATAGGAGCCAAGTATATTGAGTTTGCTAGAAAGTATGGCATCACTCTTAAGAATACTTCTAACTATTACCCTCAAGGGAATGGACTTGCTGAATCTACTAATAAGAACCTATTGAGGATTCTGAGGAGATCACTTGAAGGTAACAAGAGAAGTTGGCACCTATTACTGGACCAAGATTTGTGGGTAGACAGGATTACTATAAAGAAGTCCATTAAGACTTCCCCTTATGCACTGGTGTATGGAAAAGAGGTAGTGTTACCTATCCATTTGGAAATTCCAGCACTTAAGCTTGTCAATACAGAGGAGTCAGAGGAAAATCTGGTAAAGACCAGGTTGACCCACTTACTACAACTTGAAGAGAATAGAGCTCAGGCATATGAAAATTTTCAAAAGCATTCCTCAGATGTCAAGGCATGGTTTGATAAGAAGGCCAGATTCAAAAAATTCTAGGTTGGAGATGCAGTTCTCAGGTGGAATGTTGACAGAGCAAAACTAGGCAAGCATGAAAAGTTTGATTCTTTTTGGGATGGCCCTTTCAAAATAGTAGAGGCCAAGGAGTCCAATGTGTTTCAGCTGGAAGATCCAGAGGGGAACATACAACCGATTCCAGTAAATGGTTTTCATCTCAAGCTCTACTATGTTTGAAATATGAGCTCATTGTAACATATGTATATACCTTGTATTATATTTCCCTTTCTTTCTACACTTTGTATTTAGTTTCTTTCTGCACTTTGTACAAGCTCATTGAAAAATATTTGCAAAAAAATGGCTAAGTGTTGACAAAGAATTCAGCAAGGTTCCATTCCACACTCAAATACACGTAAAGTCTAGCGAAACGGTGAGCGCTTCTAAATCCGCACCAAAATGCACTAAAGTTCTAGTGGAATGGTGCAAGTGTTGTTTTCTACATGATGAAAAGAGCCAAGTATCAAAAGAAGTGAAGGCATCTCCAATCTAGGGATTTTCGAAGCTAAAGCATAGCGGAATGGAACCAAGGTGATAATCCACATGTGAAATTTGTTAAGTGTCAATAGAATCAAAGACATCTTCAACCCACCAATTTCAATAACTAAGGTGGAGCAAAGTAGTGACTTCATGACCATGCCACATGGAGAGAAAGGAAAAATCCTGCATTCAATGCTAACGAACCCATGCTCGAACCAAAGAGTAGTCGAAGAGATGCAGTGAGGTGGCAGTGCAGTTTGAATTTTTGACCAATGAAAATTTAGAATGCCACCATTGAGCCATCGAAAGGAATGAGTGGGAATTGGAAAGTGTGCCAGTGGGTAGATTGCACAAAAGCCACATTAATGGTGGAAGATATATGCATGCTAAGAAATAAAAGAATCAAAAGGCATGAGCAATGTTCATTTTAGTGGAAAATCACATTCATAGAGCAGAAGAGAGTGAGACAGTACTCAGAAGATTTTGCTGTGAATTCCAGAGAGAACATAGTATTGTTGCTATCAAGATGGCTCCAAAGAAAGTGCTCATGGAAGCACAGAAGACAGGAGTAGAATTGCAAGCTCATGTGCATCAAACCAGATGAATTGTAGACACAGTAATGACAAGAGTAAGGAGGACCCTTCTAATGATAAGTTTTGAATTCAAATACTTTGGGGGAAAGCCAATGCGATGACAAGGTACTATAGCTATAAAATATTTCTTGTTCTCCTATATCTATGATTCTGCACATCATTACCCCGAGTTAGTCTCTGCTATGATCCAGTTCTATGATTCTAAAAATAGAATGATAAAAACCTCTAAAGGCATTCCCCTATTCTCAATTACCAAAGAATTTTGCCATGAATTATTCACCGTAGGAGTAGGTCCACCTTCAGAACCCAAACCATTTGACATAGCAGAGCAAGCAAGGGCTTATACCACATTGGTAACATCAAAAAATAAGGGAGCTATAGAAAAATGGCTTCATCTCAATTTCAAAAGAATAAGAGAGGAAGATGAAATGCCTGAAGTTCCTATTCATATTGATGAATTTGCAAACCCTGAACTGTTCTCTATGTTGGCCTGTATGGAGGGTTTAGATTCTAACAGAATGGTGCATGGCTAGAAAATTACCGCAGCCTACTATATTTCAAATGAAAGAATGTATGAGGAAGGTGCAGAGGAAAAAGGGACTAGGGTTATCTATTTTGACTGGCCAACCTTTCTTGCTCAAAGGATACATGAACAATTGGTAAGAATGAAAAGGGGCTCTGATGCTCCTAGTTTTAGGCATTGCTCAAGTCTGGTATGGATGTTTTATGCTGCCATTAAGGACAAGATGCCTTGGATTCTAGTTAAGGATAAAACCAGTGATGGGGAACCCTTGTCGATTTATTATTGGACAAGTCATTTGAGAAGTAGTGAGTCTTTTTATAGATTCAATTTGGAATTCCTTGGACCTACTTTGAAAATAATGTATGGAGAGTGCCCTAGATTGCCACCCTTGGCTAAGCAAATTCTGAGAGCAGAGGGTGCCGAAGAAGGAGATTGGTATTTTTTGATCGAGGGCACAGTAATCAGACTATATGGTTTCATGGGTAAACCTTTTCTCCTACCCCATTTTGTTACAGAGAGGCTCTTTGCCTTAGAATATTTGAGGTAAGCAGAGTACATTGATTTGAATTATGGTTTAAGAAGGAAAATAAAATATCTGCTAACCTACCACACTGTGGAGGATATTACTATCACAAAGAAGGGGTAGAGTGAGAAAATTGACCAATACCTTGATAGGTTAGGTCTATTTTACATTCCCCAAAGGTGGAGTTATGACCCTGATGGTATTTTCACTACAAGAAATGTAGCCCTAAATGGAGAAAAAGCTTAAAAATTTGAAAAGAGGCCTAGGGCTCATTTCGAACAAGGTAGAAATAATGATGAGACCGCTCTTTTGGAGTGGAATGTGTCAAAAATGGGTCAACTACCTCCATGGTTGGATTTCTATGAACAGATTATGGATTATGATCTAGACAAAAAGAAAAGTCATCGGTTGATAGAAGCCACCATGCATGATATTGAAGAGAAAACCGCAAAGAAAAAGGACCCTCAACTTGATGAGGATGTTGTTGAAGAGGTAGAAGAAGGAGAACAATGGAATGTAGCAAAAATATCAGATTGGTGGAGAATGAGAATCAAAATTGGAAAACCTAAGTCCAAGTTTGGCATGAATATTGATAAAGAGTTTTCTAAGAAATATGATGAAAATATCAGAACCTGGAAGCAGAAGGACATCAGAAACATAGTGTTAATAGTTAAAAAGTCCCAGGCTAGTTCTGAATATCTCTCTCCACCCACAGATCAAGAAGCTCCAGTAGAAGAACGTGAAACTCCTTTAACAACAGCTGAAGTCCTAAAGACTTTTCATCCTACCACTGAACAAGTGGAGAAGTTTCCTAAGGGAGCACAACTTTTGAGCAAAATGCAATATTCAAGTGAGAAAGTTGTCAGTACTCCAATCATAGAAGCAGTGTCTAGGCCTAAATGCTTAGCTCTGGGGGGACAACCTCCAGACACAGATATTGACTGGAGAAATAAGGATGAGAGTTTTAGGTTCAACCCCCTTTCTTTCACCACTGCAACATCAGTAGAATTGCATCCCATTTTTGAGCAAGTCTTGCTTACCGGAGTAGTACAAGGAGATGTATCAGAAGAAGATTCAGAGAGTGAGATGGCTTCCTTTCAATTGATTCATAGAAGAGCTAAAAGAGCTCCAAAAATAAGGGAAAGAGAGGTTGCAAAGAAACAAATATTGGATATGGAGGAGACTGCTAAAGAGGTAGTTATTTCAGCTATAGAAGAATTGACTCATCAAGAGCAACAGCAGGATATAGAGGTAGAACAAGAACACCCTACATCTGTAGGTGAAGGTATGGTTTCTAATCCCTCTTCTCCTCTTCATCCTCCTAAATCCCCAAGGAAGTCTCCCTCCCTTTCTGGTCAAGAAAATGTGACAAAGGTACCTTCTCCCTCTCACGGTCCACCCCATGTTTCATCGGTCATCACTGAAGTACAAGTCACCCCTTCTCCCTCAAAGTCACCCCAAATCCCTCTTTCATCATCTGAGGTTCCCACTTCATCATCTCCCATCACTTCATCTTCACTATTACCACCACCCCCATCAAAGGGAAAAATTGTTCCAAGTACCCCCATTCATCCAGTTGTTAGTCTTGCATCAATTCCTATGAGTTTACCAATAGCAACCACAACAATAGTTATAGAGTCCATTGTTGTTATAGACTACTGTAATTACTTCCACACCACCATTGTCAACGGTTGAGTCCACCCTTACATTTCTAGTATCTTCATCTCCCCTGGCTGCCAATTTTTCAAGTCATGTATCTTTGCCAAAGGAGCAGGTAGCCACCCAAAAAATAAATTATTTATGGGTAGAGAAGCTTTCTAAGCCTTCCAGCAAGATGGTTATAAGAAGAAGAAGCATGTATGTTGATCCAGTTTCTAGGCAGAGGATATCTAGATCTATGACTCCACTTGTAAGTAAACCTAAAACTGAAATGACTATCCAAGATTATCGAGTGGAGGAGGTCATAGAAGATATTGAGAAGCTTCCTGAAGAAGATGAGCTGATTATAGCTAGAGCCCACTTAGACACCTTCTATGTGAAGAATGATATATTCAGAGAGAAGGTGAGAAAACTGGAGAAATAAATTGAAAAGCTTCAGAAGACTCTAAGCAATCAAAAGGAAGTAGAAAAGGCTTTGAAAAAAGAGGCCAAGGGCTAGCAGGAAAAGTACCAAGAAGCCAATAGGCTCAAAGATCAACTAGGAGAGCAAAAGAAGTTGAATGAAGAACAAGCAGAAGAAATTCAAAGTTTGAAACAATAGCTTCAACTTGAGAAAGCTAAGTCTTCTGGATTTTCTAAAGCTAGATTAAAGAAGATTAGAAAATAATTGCTCTCCGAGGTCCAAGAGAAATGTTCAGGGCTTCAACTTATGATTGACTACCTAGATGATGTCAACCGCTTACTCCCCAATGTTTAAAAATATTTAGATCAAATCACTAGAGAGTTGCAGCCTATGGTGATTCTGGTAGAACAGATGTACAGGTTGGTTGATAGCAGACTCAGTGATTTTGCTAAACCAATTCCCAATAAAGAATGGAATCTCTCCAGAGTTGCTACTAGAACCATGGTCAAGAAGCACAGGGCACTTCAAAAATCCTGGCTGTTGTTTGATAGGATTGAGGGAATGATTAAGGATGTTGTTGATGTAAACAAATAAATGATTCAAGTTGGCTTCAAAGGCCTATGGATGGAGGATCACAACTTGCTATCTGTGGAAGAGATCCAGAAGAGCATTGATGAAAATCTATTGGATGAATCTGGAATTGATTCTCTTGAAGAGCCACTACACCAAGAGCAAGCTGCCCAGTTAATTGTTGATTTTACCAGATTAAGAGATCTCATGGAAGATCTAGTGAACAGAGGGAATGCTGCTAATTATGAGGATATTGGAGAATTACAATATATTTACAAGTAGCTCAAAGAAACATCAAACCCCTCTAGAGCAGCCTGGAAATAGGCTTTACAAACTTTAAAATTGATGATTCAGTTGTTTGGTGATGATTCTGGAGGAAGGAATAAAAAACAACCTTCTCCAGAAGAAGAAAATGAAGAAGAAGAAGAAGAAGAAGAGAATGAAGAGGAGGCCGAGGAAGAGGCCCATGAAGAAGAAGAGTAGGATGGAACTATCATAGGCCCGAAAGGGGCCCACACTTAGTTCATTTTTGTTTTTGTACATATGCACAAGTTTTGCATTTTTGTTTTTTGCTCTAACAATTGTCATAAATAAGCAATAAAGGCATGAAGCCTACAGAGGCACAGAGAGCAACAGATTTTGTGTGAAGGTATTTTTGCAATAAGGCCTTATAAGAGGAGAGGAGTTATACCTGATTTTTGAAGACAATGGCAACAAGCCTATATTTTTGGCATAGTCTCCATATAAGCGGATAAGTTCTGATGTTTTTGGCATGATCTCCATATGAACCTTTACTCTCTAAAAAGACTGTTAGATTTTTTAGAGGGTAGTGTTTGTATGGAAATTATTCTTTAAAGCATATTTTTGAAGATGAATATTTTTTGACTCCTAAGGCCCAATGGATAAGACTCTGAGTTCTATGGCTTTGCAAGAAAATCCACCCGGGAGGTGCCAGAATGTAGGCCCAAAATGGCCACATACTTAGGAAAATTTTGAAAATTTTTCCTAAGGCATGAAGATCTCATTCCACACACTTTGCAGTGTATTTTGGAGCGGATCCGCAACAAAGGCCACAAATCCGCCCAACACTTGGTGAATTTTTGCACTTGGAGCAATTTCGCATAATTTCTTATGTCTTTGGCTCTAGACTGGTGATGCGTCCTGAATCCACAAAAGTTTTTGAAGAAGGATGACATCAGCATAAAATAAGTGCGGATTGGTGACCGCTTCATATTCTTTGATATCTTTTGAGCGGCTAAGTGTTGGAGGGCCCGATTTCGGAGAGCGCATAGAACATTTTTTCCGAAATGGTGACAGAAGGTGGAATGCTAAGTATAAGCGATGTGGATTCATGATGAAGGTATTTTTGACTAACTTTCTTCCAGAATGGTGATAAGCAACGTTTACTCTGAAGCCAGTGCAGAATGGAGGAAGAGTCACTTTACATTGCGATGGGTCTATAATGGTGTTCGTAGGCCAATGCACTTGCTTGGGTCCGGAATGGAATCTACAGAGTTTTGAAGGAGATATGATGTCATCAACCTTTTTTGTGTGGATTGGCGAATGCTTCATCGCCAAAGAAGAAAAACGAAGGATAGGGAGTGGATTTCATCCCGCTTCACTTTCAAGGCATTTTAGTGCCGGATTGGCATTTCACAAGTTTTGAAGCATGAAAGGTGATGTCATCAATTTTTAAAATCGAAATGGTGCTGTGTTCTCCCTCACCATTATATCAAGCTTATGTTAGATTAAATCATAGCCATACGATGGGGGAGATCGATGGTTGAGACTTTGCTAAGAATTCTGAAGCATATAAAAGCAATTTCTTGTCAGAGTTAAAATAGTCAGTTGGAGGAGGAAGTCAAAGCATCGAGGGTTTCAAGAAGACAAGAACTAGAGATGATTGTAGATCGACGATGGCAGAAGGTTTTCAAGATTGATCAATGATGCATATACAGTCTCCAATGGCCAGAACTCTAGTTAGCATCAAACAACCAACAAGTTGCAGAGGTTTCAAGCTGCCATGGTGGTCCACTTGCAACGGATTTCCTGGAGGTTGAACCAGTAAGAGAATGCCAGCAAGAACTCTCTGTTGAGCTATTAAAATTTGATCTTTGTAATGTTTCTTATTATTTTAATTTTTCAAAACTATAAATAGAGGTCGAACCCTCATTTTTAAAGGGTCGGCTCTAGTGTGTTTGCCTATGCTACTATAAATATTCCCAAGGGCTAATGAAAGGAGCATTACATTGATCTTCGCCTCAAATTTTGTGTCTTCATAATTTGATATCAGAGGTTTGAATTCTTTAGTTGCATTTTTGTGAATACTTGAATGGTTAGTTTGTGCCAAATTAATGGATTCTATCTTCCTTAAGTTTTGTTTTCACCAACAATGGGTTAATTTTATCAAAGAATGCATTTATAAAGCATGGTTCTCGATTCTGGTTAATGGAACAACTACTGGTTACTTTCAAATTCGTAGAGGAATTCGGCAGGGGGACCCTATCAACCCCATGTTATTCATCATTTTGGTAGAATATTTAAGCAGAACCATCAAAAATACTTGCATTTCAAGGCTAATATTAGGAATCAAGGTAACATAGCTCACAAGGGCTATTTATCACCAACAATTCATTGATGATACCCTTCTATTGACTAAGGCATTGGTGGTTGAGGAAAAAAAATTAAATACATCTTGCAACTCTACGAGGATGTTGCTGGTCAAAAAGTTAATTTTAGTAAAAGAAAGTTATATTTCTTGAACAACCCCATTTAGAGGCAAGTAAGGATTGCAAAAATTTTAGGGTGTGATATAGCAAATCTCTCCACTTCGTATCTTGGTCTCCCTCTTTTCATTGGTTCTTCGAGAGAGTCAATGTGGGACAGGGTTATTGAAAGAATTCAAAAAAAACTTGTTGGATGGAAAGGTCATCTTCTATCTCAAGCAGGAAAGCTGACCCTCACTAAGGCCTCTCTTCAGAGCATTCTATTCTATTTCCTCTCCATTTTCAAAGCCCCTGTGAAGGTTTTCCAAAAAATTAAGAAACTCCAAAAAGAATTTTTATGGACTGGATCAGAGGAGAAAAAAAGGATACATCTTGTAGGATGGACCAAAGTGTGCAGACCCAAGGAAAATAGGGGCTTAGGTTTGAGGATAATTACTCATATGAATTTAGCTTTACTAGATAAGCAGGCGTGTCACCTCATTTTTGGTGAATAAAATGAATGGACAACTATCATCAAATGAAAGTATCTTCAAAATATGGAATTTCTAAGTGACTCAATTTCAATCAGAGGTTCTACTTTTTGGAAAGCAATTATCCATTGTAAGGAAATCATCAAAAAAGTTTTAAGATGGTTTTTAGGCAATGGTGAGAGGATAAATTTCTGGAATGATAGGTGGGCTAAGGACAAACCACTGATGCAATATCCTAACTTAGCCCGAATCAAAGATATCACGAAAGAACTCATTGGCAGAAAAGTCTCCGATTATATGGTTGAGGATAGAGGCAGAATGAAGTGGAAATAAATAATAATTCAGGGATTTCAAGCGGAATCAAATGATCTTTGTAACATTCTCGAGCAATAGTTTATCTCCATGAGACCCAAGTAAGATCAAGTGACCTAGGTTCCTACGAAAAATGAGCAGTTCACTGTTAAATTAGCTTACAAGATTCTACTTGATGATGAGGATTTTGTCCTCCAAAATGACTCAGTTTGGATAAAAAAATTAATTCCAAAAATTGTAGTCTTTTCATGGGTAGTTATCCAAGGAAGAATTCTAACCATTGATAATATGATGTGTAAAGGTATTTGTATCACAATTGTTGTTATTTATGCAAGGCTAATTGGGAGACCTTTTATCACATTTTCCTTGAGTTCCCTTTTTCCTTGACTATCCTAAGTGGGATTTTTTAGGCCTTCAATATTTCATTGGTTAAACTAGTCACCGTACTTGATTTTTTCATCTAGTGGACTTACCCCTTTTCAAACCAAAGACTTAGATACATGTAGAAAATTTGTCTCAATCACTATCTTTGGTAGGTGTGGTTAGAAAGGAACCATAGAGTCTTTAATGAGTCTATCCATGATCATAAAACTATTATTGCCAGGATCCTATCCTTTGCCAACGAGAATGTGAACCTTATCCATTTTGATAGCCGTAAAACTCATATGCAAGAGACCACAATTGCTTAATATTTAAGCTTAACCTTGTTAGATGAGTATGTGCCTAGGGTAGTCAACCCCAAAGCCAATGTTAAGTGGTCCCCACCTCCTACGGGTTGGTTTAAGCTTAATTTTGATGGAGTGACTAAGGACAATCCTGGCAAAGTAGGCACTGGTGGTATTGTGTGAGATCATAATGGGAATATGATGCTTGCTTTTTTTGAATATTTGGGAACAAGTATGAACAACGAAGTTGAAGCTAGAGCTATGTGGAGAGGCCTTCAAATGACTCAAGACTTAGAAGGCAATTTGATAGTATAAGGAGACTTTATGCATGTTATAAATCTCCTAAATAATTGGAAAACACCTCCTTGGAGGATTGAAATAATTGTTGAAGAGGCTAGGATCCTTTTCCAGGGAAGACATGACATAAAATTGCAACATGTCTTTCGGGAGGCTAACAAAATTGCTGATAAGCTAGCCATTTTGGGTGTCGATGGTGACAAAGTTTTCAAATGGGAACACGATATCCTGAGCAAAGTAGATGAGCTTATTCAATAAGAATTCCAAGAATGATAGTCAAATTTACCAATAGGGAAGGCATTGTAATTTTGAAGGCTAGGAGTATTCCTGCCTCTTTTTTGAAATGGACTCACAATAAAAATTATCCGAGCTGTCAATATTCGTGGATGTTGCTTGGAAATACCACAAAGACTAATGGGGATAGTCACATGTCAGATAACATGGATCCTAGTCATCTTAGTAATTTGAGTTTGGTTGATAATCATAGGGCAAGAAATAAATGACAATATAAGACTTTGAACCAGATCCACATGGACCACCAGATAACCACCGCCATAAATCTAGCCAGCAGGTTTACTTCTCCAAGGCTGATTTGCCAAGATGGGATGTGGTCCCAAAGCATGTCATATACGGAAGAAAGCAATTACCAAATAATTATTAAGAGTAACTATCAATACAGAGCTTGTGGGAGTTTTTTTTAGTACTCTGCTATGTGTGTCTGCAGCTTTTTGTTTCTCCACTATTTCAAGGAAGGGATCCGTGTTTGTTTATTTTTTTGTAATTATGATGCAGGTGTGTTTTCTCGGGATATACCTAAAATGTTGTATGGGAAGTTTCTTTTTGATAATAGGTTATGTGCCTTACCATATGTAATGGCTTTGGTGGCATGTAGATTTTACATATATAGGATCCTTAGTAAGGACATGTTTATCAACAACCCTGGGCTGATTTTTGTAAAAGGTTTTGGGTCAACCTGTAAAACCCGGTATTAATGTTATAGTATCTTATCTACCAAAAAAAATTAATGGATTACTAGCTACTAGGGTAATTGAAATTTGCTTATGAATTAGATCTTTGTTGCTAGGGAGTGTATTTCTGTAAAATCTAGATATTGGTGAATTCAGCTATTTGGATTATCATTGTTTAGATATTGAAATCGATGTCTATAATATTTATCTATTGTTCTTTAATGAATGAAAGTACATTTAATTTGAGATAATGTTGATCTGAGTGATGTGTCTTTAATTTTGTTTTTTGAAGCTTTTTGTTGTAGTACAATGCTATTAGTCTATCCATCCACTATCATTCATATTTTCTAACCCTAATATTTTCTTACCCTAATCTCTAAAAACCCTAAGTGAGCATAATTGTGTCAACACCCTATTCAATTTGACAAGGAACTAGTCTACTCTGGAGGTTAGATCTAAAACTCCTATTTTGATCCATCCAATTTTGAGTGTTGAACTATAGCTATCAGGTGTAAGCCTAGATAGAAAGTAGGAAGATAAATAGCCACAATATTGAGTAAAACTTGATGCAATTCAATGCCCAATAGGTACCTTTAGTGGTATGCCATCATCCTCCATGTTAGGATCACGCAGGAGAGAGATCTAGTAAAGTAGGTGCAACGAGCCTATCAAGAGGCTACCAGATGTAGATCTACCAGGCGGTAGCAAGGGAAGAGACACACAACAAAATATCATGGAGGCCCTTGAATGAGAGAAGGCATGAAGAGCGAGAGGTCCTCTCGACAGGGGATAGTACTACAAATAGAGATATTTAAAAGAGGGTTTCTTACTAGTTCATACCTCATATAGACTCTTATCAACCAATGGTGATGTAGGTGATTGATTTACCAAGTAACATGCAGTATCCACAACCTTTACCTATAATTCATGTGCTAAACTTACACCACTAAGCATACTCCTTGCCTTTTAACCCTTTAATTGTTTAACAATAGTTTGATCATTTCACGTCCTATGATTGTAGATATCAAGCCATCTCCTACGAATTCATCACATTTTTTAGACCCAAAATTTTTGCAACCCTTTCCTTTATGCTAATGTATCCTTGCTTGAAATGAGGAGGGAAAATGATATGCCTACACCTCAGACAAGAATTACTTGAGTTGTTCTCTCCTTGGTGTTTGTCAATGAATTAGGTGGGGTTCACCAAAAAATACTTTAATGGTGTTTCCACACCTAGTTAGGATGGGTGTTTGATGGATTATTTGATTTACACACACCTAGGGTTTAGCCAAATGTAGCTATACCTAACTATATGCACTTCAAATTTCCATGAAAGCAACAATATACAGTTTAACTAGAAAGCTTGTAAATTTAACTAATATGCAGTGACTCTTGTAAATTTTGAAATTAAAGGATGAATTATATGCTAAAAAGTGTATATCATTTTTTTTTCTTTTGTGTTGTTCAACTATCATAATTGATTTAAAAAGCAATGCAACTAAGTTTATGTTTTTGGTATTTCTTTCTTTTCCTTTTATGAAAATACTCCTAAAGTAGACTAGTGTAAAATTTAAGTGTAAAAATTGAAAGGAATTTTAAATTGAACCCTTACATGATCTGGATGTTTGCTATCATGTGAATTTAAATCTGTCAAATCAAAAGTAGATATGTCAGAGTGAATTTAGATCTTAAAACACAAATTCAAACATATTCGACAGTGGTCCAAATTCATTTAGAACCTGCAACTTCACATATAGAACACTAAAAATTACAGTTAGGGGTGAAGGATTTTCTTAGGCTACAAAAATTATGATCCTAAATTATGTGGTAGTCAAATCCCCTTGGTTATTTCAGTAAACCATAATAAAAGTAGTTTATCTTTAGATCTAATGCCAAACATATGAATTTGATAAAAATTTAGCAAAGCAGTAAGAAGTGCAACAAGGAATAAGTCTTATAAACACTAAAATACTTTACTTTTGACCACCCCGAGTCCCATATTTGTAGTTTTTATTTAGCATTCATCAACCATTTTGTGAGGCCAAAATGATGAACATCCCTTATGCTCTCTACTGGTCCATGGACTATGCTATAACTTCAACCAAAGGCAAGAAGGATGAGGGCTGGCCTTCTCATCAGGGGTTATTCAAAATTCTCTATAGGTTTTTAATCCTTAAGTTTCCCAAAAGTAATATCCCTAACCATGATTCTGCTAAAGAAAACTCTTTCTCTACCCCTAGCCCTAAGTGCTCTAGGTCCAAGAGAAATAATAATATTGAGAAGTCTCAGGCTATGTCCAACATCAAGAAAAAGGTCAAAATTGAAAAATACCTATTCGTTATTCCCAGAGGCTTAAATTAAAGGAGATTGCTGAAATACCCACTACTTCCTCTAAAAGTGCCAAGAAAGAACTTTATAGTTCTCCTGATATTGTGGAAAAATACCTTCATAATATTATTGTCCAAGCCACATCTGCTACTATCAATCACTTGGAAACTGCTCATGTTGCCATTGGGAAAGCTATCATGCATCTTAAGAAGCAGTGTCAAGCACTTAGCCTACTGTTTTTCTATGAATATTTTGAAGATGTTCAGGATACTTCTACTACAAGGAGACTTTTTGACATAAAAGATAGTGCCAAGGATGAGGAGGTTGTGGAGATCACCAAGGAATCTTGCAAGGAAGCCCCAAAGGATATGCCAAAGGATGATGTTAAGGACGTTGATCTAGAGATTGTGGTTGCATCACCAATGTATACTGATGTTCCCATCTAGTGTGTCTGTTGTCTCTGCTTTTGAAAGCTTAGTATTAGCTTTCACTTGATTGTTTTACTCCATTTTGTGGTGACTCAGGTTCTTTTTGGTTCTACTGGATAAATGCTTTTTGTTCCTCTGGTGTTTCCTTTTTTTCTTTCTTTTTTGTTCCATTTTTTCTATTCTCATGTATGTTGATGTACAAGGCATTGGGGAACCTTTCAAATGCCCCTTTTTAATGAATTTCATTAACTTACCAAAAAAAAATTAAACACTAAAATACAAAGCATAAATAAATGTAATAAACTTGAGACTAGGATTTTGCCCCCTAGCATATGTCTGTGCAATTTCAAATATTTTCAATGAATTAATAAGGCTCTAAATTCATTCAACCATGTAATAGTCAGATTTAGAAACATGTAACAGTCATATTTAGAAAATTGCGGAGCAATTTTGAAAGCCCTTCAATGAATTCATAAGGCTTCAAATTAGTTCAAAAACTACAACATGAAAAATACTTGTGAAGAATAAAAACACATGTATCAATGGTACTGATTGTCATATCAATTAGCCTTTGGAATGATTATAGGATGGTGAGATCTCTTTCAAAAATCTGCAACAAAACTTGAAAAAGGTTCTTCTCCACTTGGATCTCCTACAAAATCACCATTAGGTTCTTATGAAGATAACCTGGAGTATTTAATAAATTGATAAATATTTAAGAAAGCACAAGGAGGATAATGATAGATTAAGTTGTTAGGGGAAATTTAGAAATTTTCCAATCTGGGTAAATTCGAACGGTTTCAAATTTGCTAAAAATATGAGATTGCCCAGATTGAAAGTAAAATTTAAACATTGTGCACAATTTAGGTGCATGTTTGATTTGCTTAAATTCAGATGGTTTTGAATTTTATGGAATTTTTTGAATTTATGAAAAAGATAAAAATAATAGTATTAGGTTTTAATAGGCACACAAATCAAGGTAGGTAGCTAAAATACGGAAGCTACATTGCTAAGGAGGAAAACTATTTTTGCTAGGGAGTCTAGGAATTTTGAAGTGTGTCAAAATTCCATAGCTACATTTTGCCCCCTCTTTGGCACATTTATGAACAATAAATACGTTAAAAAATATGTAGCAGAAAGGGGAGTTACATTACAATTTTTTTTTTACATATTTTATTTTATTATTTATTGTCTAGGGTACCCCCTTCGAGTTTTGTGAAAAATTCAAAATTTGTTACAAAACTTGAAATTTGAAGAAAAAAAGAGTAAAAAAGGGGTAAAATTAGAAAATTAGGGTAAAATCCTAATTCAATTTTACCCTTGCATTCGACAATTAAATCCTAATTCAATTTTACCCTTGCATTCTACAATTTTTTCTCTAGAAAAAATGGTTGCTCCTCTTCATCAGGTGGATGTAGTACGAGTAGGTGGCAACAAAGCGGGTGTAAGGATACAGATAAGCCTTTCTGTGACCTCTAATTTTGGATTTTTAGGTTTATGTGCTAAATTTTTAGGATTTTTATGTAGCCTACCATCACATAGTTGGATCTACAAATTTAGACAGTTCAAGAAAATTTGGACATCCAAATTCATCTGAGTCATCATTCAAATTTGTAAATTCAAGCAATTTGGGGTAAATTTTGACGTCCAAATACGTCAAAAATACGACCGAATTTGTAAATACAGACGTGCTAAGATAGATTCGATCATCTGAATATGTTTTTGCATGGCTTTATGAATTTATGAATTACATCCAAATTTGTAAATTGCATCCAAATTTGTAGAAGAAGGATGATGTGCATTTAAATAGTTATTTTTTTTTGTGAATTTTGATTTTTTATTAAATATCATGATAGTTTACTAAATAATACTTTTATTTTTGTTTGCAACAAGGTTCTCTCAATAATTGAGATTTGTGGTATAAGGGTTTTTATGACCATGTTAGAATACTGAGTTATGATGAAAGATCAGTTTTGGAGGTGGTAGGGCTTCTACACTTGGTTGAGATGCCATGAATAGAGCCAAACTACTCTCTCCTTACTACACTAGTGAATATAAGGTATCTGATATCTTCCACATTTTGATTACCTATGGGGGATATGACCCTAAATTTAGAGGATGTGTGGAGGATCCTTAGGATTCCCATTAGGGGTCAGTTTGTCTATCGGTCGATGATCTAGGCTTAGGTGATGCAGTAGTTGATAGGGAATCTTTCATTTCTAATTGATCAGATCGAAGTCAACATTGAGGGATTGATAGTTGTAGAAGGGGTTTCTAAACTAATAGAGGTGTTGTCTAGGATAGTTGTAGAGTTACTATCGTTCCATCAGAGTGGATGACATATCCCATGGGCTTTAGTTTGCATAGTAGAAAACATGTAGGATTCTAGAAGATGATTTGCATGGGGAATTATGTGCCCTACCATTTATATAATATATTATTTAATGTCTTGTATAAGAATGATCGTAGCTTGGTCCTTACGACTTTGATACAAGTGTGATGCTAGAAGCACATTGCATTAAGGAGGCTAATTGGAATACCTCATTAGCAGATAAAGGAGGTATGGTCTATTGCATTATACTAAGACCCTATAGGAGGCTATGGGAGGAGGATGAGTGACTTAGAGGGGGCAATATGGGTTGTTGATGAGTTGACTGCTTCTCATATTTACTTGAGACCCTAGCAAGGACAACATGGTTGGATTGAGGATGGTGAGGAGCTAGCTTGTGTACGGTGAGTATGATGGCTAAGAATGGGTAAGGGAGAGATAGATATATATTGGACCTATTAAGTGTAATGCTAATTTTGGTTGTACAGGGTATACCCTTGATACAAGATTTTTGTATCGATGATTGACATGTAAATCAATGAATTCTAGTGGGATGTATGATCTTAGTATATTTATAGAGCCAGATAAGGATGACCCTGTAGTATCACTCCCAGAGGTAGATTACGTGGGAGTAGAGTATGAGTACCTTAAGTGGTATACCACCATCCTCCCTTCTAGGATCATGCAGGAGAGAGGTGTAGCAGAGAAGGTACAATGAGCCTATTAGGAGGCTACTAGATGTAGATCTTCTAGGTGGAAGTAGGAGGAGATATGAATGACACAAAGGTATGGATGCCCTTATATGATAGGATGTAGGGAAATATAGAGGTCCTCTCGGTAGGAGAGAGTACTATAGATAGAGAGAGCGACCAATCAGCAGTAGCATACTTTACCACCATAGTGTTAGGTGTCATCGTCATAATAATCTACTTGATCTCCATAGCAGGAGGTGGCATAATCACCTTGATGGGACTCACTCTAGAAGGTTATTGTGATGGATATTAGGTATTTGAGCAGTGCTAGAGAGGTTGTTTCTTTATAAGCAAATAATTCTAGGTTGACGGGTTAGATAGGGATATAGGCAAGTTGGATTTAGGTACTAGAGGTTCAACTCTCTCAAAATTAGGCTCTATTAGGATAGACCTAGACTAGTTTACTCAGTCTCAAACATAGCTTGCATAGGCACAAACATAGTCACACCAAGTGAGGAATGGAGCTTCAGGCCAGTATTCAGGTAGTAGTGCATTTCTGGCAGAGGTGGTCACAACATCACAACTAATGTCCTTATACTAGAAATTGTAATTGCAGGTGGTTCCTAAGGGTCAGAGCACTCCATTACCTCCATAGTTTACCCATTCAAGTCATGCTAGGTCCACTTCTAGGATATGATATACCGAGGCTTATTTTTGTGGTATACGCCCTAGTGACTAAGTATGTCTATTTTGATTATGGTATACTAGTCGAAATTATGTACCTTATATGCCTTTTGAGAGTAATATTATACTACTATTTTATTTTTTCTTAATTTTATGTGTTTATACGAAATGCAAAATATTTTTGTTATTTTTGATGATCTTCATAATCATGCTTATGGTCATGTTTTGATTTTTTATGTACTTTTTATCATGATTAATCAAGATATTATTGTAGGAAAGTAAAGTGTGATTTGATGTAATTGATATTTTGAGATGTAATGTGATTTAATTGTTTGTAGAGGAAATATTGTTTTGGGACCTATACCTTTAATATTTTTATTTGTCGATAATAAACCTCAAGGATGTGTGCCTATATATGACAGTTTATGGAGGTTGCCCCTCATGTTGGTCATGAAGCAAATCCTATATGAAGTGTTGTAATTTTTATATCGACGGGTTATGATCCAAAAGCAATTTGAGATTTTATTAATTGAAAATGATATAGTTGATGATAAGTAATGTGTGATCTTAAGATTGATTTTGATTAATCTTAAGATAAGTATGACACAATGTAAGAGATTAAGCATGAAAAATGGTATAGAGGACTTGCACTAGGCATAATATTCCTAGTGTGAAGTAAATGGAGATATTTTATTAGGATTATCTCATGCCATCATCACGAAGTCTATACTCAACTACATGACCAAGCGAGTATGTACGATCAATGTAAATTTTTATATATGGTAATAAATCATGCAATATAATGAAATGAATGTGTTACACTAGGTGATAGATATGAGATGCAAAATTAATTGGTTTTAGGGCCAATTGCTTATGCTAATAGTCATACAAATTTATGAGGATATAGTGAATTCAACTAATAAATACTCAAATAGAATCTTGGTTATTTTAGAATGAAATCAAGTTTATCAAGAACCAATGTGTGATTTGTGTATCCATTTTCCATCTTGATCTTAATTACAATGCAAAATATCTCAAGGATCAAATGTGTGTGCTTATGAAGTTCATTTACCAATTTTGAGTAAGATAATGATGCAACCCAAATTTTAAGAACCATTGTGTGTGCAAATGATGAATTCATTTACCATGATTTTATGCATGTGGTTGGACTTAACTACTTCATAATACAAGCCATCAAAATCTAACTTATCCACAAATGGACATTGGTCTATACAAAATGTCACTAATATGACAAACATATCACCATGCGTAAGACTACCCCAAGATAGGTTTAATTCAACACATTGCTATAATGGGGATCACCCCACGGTTTTCAAATAACTAAGGAATTCCAGGGATTCAAGCTCATTACCCCCTTATTTTCTTTTGATTTATTTTATTGGGAATTCTTGTTCATTTGTGAACTAGGGGAAGTATTTTCTCTGTAGTAAAATAATTTTCTTCTTTTGCTTTTTTTTCTTTTTTTTTTCAAGGGATACTTTCTCATTTTTTTGGAAGAGCAAGGCATTTTATTCAAGTAGGGGGGAGCTTGTCCTTTTGTCAATTCTTAGTATTCTAGACCACGCGTATAATAGGATAGCAAGGGAAAATTTTCTCTTAAGGAGCTAGGACTACTATGTAGCATCATCTTTCCTAGTGCAACAATATTTTTTAAGATGTGTAAGTGTGTTTTGGTTCAAAAAGTGGCAGAATTGATTTTCAAAACTCAGAAATTTTCTTAATGAAAATAGTAATTTTGGTACAAGAGAGATTTATAATAAATATCAAGAATAAATATTTTATTAAAGTAGATATTATGAGTGGTTCAAGATAAACTCTGACTTTCTTTCAAATAAGAACAATATTGACTATGCTATATGCAATATTTAAGTAACATAGTAAATGGATGTGACCATATGCTATATACAATTGGACCAAAACTTTATTTGAGAAATTTAGGATAAATGCAGCTAAATGAAAGATGATTTATATGAGATGATTGAAATTATGAATTAAACTAAATGCAATAAATGATGTATGTACAAGATATTGATAACTATGTACAATGGTGAAACATGATTTTATGCATAATATCTTTTAAGGTGCATTATGTTCATTGGTTCCTTAAGATATTTTCCATATAAGGTAGCCAAACGATATGCACCTGATCCAAATTTAGTAGTTATGATAAATGGACCTAACCAATTTGGTTGAAATTTTCCTTTAAGATCAATTCGGGCATTTGTAATTTTTTGATTTTATTTAACTAGATCACCAACCTAGAAAGACCTAGTATGAACTTTTTTTTCGTAAGATTTTTCTTGATAAGCGCAAAGATGCTCTAAATAATTTATGCACTTTTCATCTAAAAGTTCCATATAACTTAATCATCTAGCATGATACTCATCTCCTAATTCTACATCTTGAAGTAAAATACCTAAAGAAGGTACTTCAAGCTCAAAAGAAAATACAAATTTGATGTCGTATACCAAGACAAAGGGAGAAGTGCTTGTAGGTATTCAAACACTAGTCCGATAAACCAATAAGACTGGATACGATTGAGCATGCCAATCTCGACCTGACTTATTAACCAATATTTTTAAGATCTTAATTAAATTTTTATTGGATGCTTTAGCTTGGTCGTTTCATTATGGATAGT
Source organism: Wollemia nobilis (assembly GCA_028583015.1). Lineage (NCBI taxonomy): Eukaryota > Viridiplantae > Streptophyta > Pinopsida > Araucariales > Araucariaceae > Wollemia > Wollemia nobilis. The sequence continues at coordinate 7,639,155 of JAQPPZ010002449.1, forward strand.
AAGGAGTAGACCATTTATGTTGGATTTTATATTTTGTAAAAAGCTTTTGTATGTGTTTATTTTTGAAGCACATTTCATTAACAAAAACTAGTGGAGAAGGAATACCAAATCTACAGATGATCTAATTAAAGATAAATTTAGAGACTTGGGTTCCTGTGCAAGAATCCAATAATATTGCTTCTACCCATTTTGTGAAGTACTCAGTTACTGTTATAATGAAATTATGGCCATCATATGAGATTGGATTAATCTTCCTGATAATATCTAGGTCTCATTTTGAAAAAGTCCAAGGGGAAGAAATGGTTTGAAGTTCTTGAGTAGGATCATGCACAATATTTGTGTGTCATTGATATTTATCACATCGATGTACATAATAATTAGCATCCTTTTCCATGGAGGACCAAAAATATTTATCACATCAACCAACTCTCCTAAACCAATCACTCAAAGAAACAACCCTTGCTCACAAACCCTAGTCCAAGCATGTAAACATCAACTCAAAATATTTCCAACAATGCTCAACAACAATCCTCATATAACAATGATACTCATGTTCTTTCAAACCCTAGTTCAAGTTCTTTGCTCAACAACTCACTTTAAAAACAATGCTCATAAAAAAATCTTCACATAGCATGTTATTTTCAAACCCTAGTTCAAGTTCTTTTCTCAACAACTCACTTCAACGATAATGCTCATAAAACAATCTTCACATAGCAATGATACTCAAACCCTAGTTTAAGTTCTTCACACAACCAATGGCTTCAACAAAAATGCTTATAAAACAAGGTTTTAACCACACTTCTTTATTCCAGAAATCCTTGTAGCACTCACTCAAACACACTTAAAATGAAACCCTAATCAAGTCCTTTTCACTCCAAACTTATTTTCCAGAAAACAACCAATCAACTTAAACTTTGAAAAATATGCCCACACTTTTTTCTTGATAAAGATGACCTTCAAGAATCTACCACAATAACACAATATTCCTTTGCCAATCTCAAGAGGATTAGATGACAATACAATGCATATATTAATTCATGAGTATACCTTATTGCTCCAATCTCAAAATAATATCCAACACCAAACTATTTTTAATATTCACCTCTCAAGCATAAGTCACTTTACTATTTTGTTTTTCAAAACCCAAAGCTATTTCTACTTATAACTCCCTAAAATTATTATTTCATTAAAGATAATTCTTTTAATAAGATAATGCAATTTATCTTTCCCTTTTCTAAGGTAAAAGTATTTTACCCACAAGTAAATATTTTCACCTCAATACTTTATAAAAACTACTCCCTTTTAATTTAGGCATTCATCAAATTAATTACAACCTTATTTCTCCTTTATTCAACCTTAGCCTAAATTAAAATTAAAGATCACAAAAATGTTACCAGTTTTATTAATGCATGAAGTGCTTCTTCTTCCAAGTACCTTCCTCTTGGCTATCACCATCATGGAGCTACGTTCTCCCTTGGAGCCTCCACACCTTACGCATTTTCCTACTTTAGGCCATGCCTTGCTATGTTCATTGCCTCAAGCCACACCTTGGCTACGTTTGTTGCCTTGAGCCATACCTTGGCTACACTCATTACCTTGCACCACTCCTTGGCTACGTCTACTATCTCTAGCCACACCTTGGCTATGTTCGCTTCCTTGCACCACTCCTTGGCTAGGTTTGTCATCTCTAGCCACACCTTGGATACGTTTTCTACCTTGCGCCACTCCTTGGCTATGATTATTGTCTCTCACCACACCTTGGCTATGTTCGTTGGTGCATAAACAAGATTTTTGCTGCTCTTTCTTCCTTACAAACTTAAACACAATTGCACATTTTTTTATCATCGAGCAAAAGGATAAATTGAAATGCCTCCAAGGCATTAGATTTTATACTAAATCTCTTCCTCCATGCATGACGTCGGCACTCGATTTATTCTCAATGTCGACGCTCGATTTTCCTTTGAAACTTTATTAATTTATAAAATATTTAAATTCTTTTGAATTTAAATTTTATAAATTAATTCTTTAAACCCTATGGTTTTAAAGAAAAACCTTTTATTTTTTCCACCATTGGTTTTAAAGAAAAACCTTTTAATTTTTTCACCATTGGTTTAAAAGAAAAACCTTTTATTTTTGCCACCATTGGTTTTAAAGAAAAACTTTTTATTTTTGCCACCATTGGTTTTAAAGAAAAACCTTTTATTTTTGCCACCATTGGTTTTAAAGAAAAACCTTTTATTTTTGCCATCATTGGTTTTAAAGAAAAACCTTTTAACTTATGCTTCCACATAATATTTAAAAAATATTATGGAGCCCTTTGCCTTTAACTTTTGCATTGTTCCTTTTGATATTGACTTTATTAGAAGCTTCTTCCAGAATATCAATGACAACTTTGATAACTTGTTTCTTGACAAATTCCTTGATATTTAATGATGACTTCATTTCTTGACATCAATGACAACTTTAACTTTAAGGACTCAAAATGTCCAACAATCTCCCCCTTTTTCATTGATGGCAACCCAAAAAATTTTTACCAAAAACTTGACTTCTTTTTCTATGTTGCTCCCCATGGGACATTTCTCCCCCTGGCTCAATGCTTTCTTCAAATACCAAGTCTCTCTGCCTTACTCAAATATCTCCCCCTTTGACATCAATGGCAAAGGGTCACCTTTGGGGCTTGGGGCTAAGAATGAGCCTCTTAGCTTAGCCTCTCCCCCACCTCCTCTTGAGGTGGTTAATTCTAGGGTGGGAGTATTTCTACTCCCAGAAGGCATTTTTCTTTACCTCTATCCTCTTTCCTCTCACTATTTATTTTAGTTTCCATGTTCCTATCCATGTCTACATTCTTGTTCCTATTTCCATTTATATCCATGTTCTTGTTCATGTTCCTGTTCATATTCATATTCATGTTCTTGTTTCTATTCATATTCATATTCATGTTCCTATTCATATTCATGTTTCTATTCCTATTCATGTTCCTATTCACACCTGTTTCTAAAATGTCTGCTCTACACCACTTTGTTGTGTGACCATCATTGTTGCACTTGTAACACTTAATGTTATTATTTCTTGGAGGTGCAAATATCATAGGATTTCTTCTAGTGAAGCCATACCTTCTTCTGTCATGAACCTTGCAATTCATTGCCTTATGACCAAACTGATTACATGAGTAGCAATATCCATGGAAGAACTGTCTGTTCCCATATTCCTGTATTTCATGTGTTCTGCATTGTGAAGCCATGTGCCCAAACCTATGACATGAAAAGCATATTCCATTGAATTTTCCTTGTCTTGACCTCATTGGTCTCCTAGACCTATTATGATTGTTGTTCCATATGTATCTTCTTTGTGCATTGTTCCTATTTTTGTTGAAATCTCTATTGTCCAACTCATCCTCAGATGTCTCACTTTCTTTTACACTATATTTTTTTGAAGTATCTTCATCCAAAGTTTCTTCTTCTCCAAAACTTGAAGTTGACTCTCCTTCCCATTTCTTTTGATTATGTTCAAATCCGAGACATGTCTTGCTTGATGTAGTCTTTTGTGTCTTGATGAACTTATCCAAGTTCTTTGAGTTGTTTTTAAACCCTTTCATCTTGATCTTGGAGTCCTCTAAATATTCTTTTAGTAGTGCCACTTCTTGTGCTAACTTCTCACATTCCAATATCTTTGCTTCTAACTTATCCTTGAACCTTTTTGCCTTAGCCTTTGATTTTTCTAAATCCTCTATAAGCAATCTTCTCTCTTCATCACATTCTTGAAACTAAATTTCAAGTTTAGAGTGTTGCTTCCTTACCTTCTTTACTGTGTCAAGGGCATAAATAAGTTCTCCCTTGAGATCATAACCATTCTCTTCTGAATATTCCTCTATTTTTTTACCTTTGTCCACATATTTATTTTCTTTTGGCTTATCTTCTATAGGATCACTTACTTCTTCTTCTAAAGCCATTAGAAGATTTTCATCTGGTATTTCAAATGCATCCTCATACTCATCATCACTGAAACTATAACCATCCCTTGTACAATCATCTTCAATATGTCCAAAGTTACCACATCTAAAACACTTGAGAATTATTGGAGTCCTTTTCTTAACTGGTTCTTTTTCTTCAATCATAAATAGGACTTCATCTCTATCATTGTCTAAAAAACTAGCATCACTATCACTTGAGTACTTACTTGCCTTATCTGCATAGTAGATCCTCTTTTTTCTTTGAAAGAACTTCTTTCCTTGTCTACTTTGTCCATCCTTGCTTTTCTTTTGGTACCTATATCTTTTCGATTCCCTATTCCTATGATCCTATTTTTCTTCACCATTGTTTTTCTTTGGTTCTTGACAATCTGTTGCAAAATGTCCAAACTTTCCACAATTGAAACACTTAATAGATTTTAGATCTCTGGATCTTCTGGAATATTTATCTCTTCTACCATAATTAGCTTCTTCATCACTGGATGACTCACTGCTTGATTCTGACTTCTTACCCTTTGTTTTCTTGATTGCTTTGAAGGTTGCTTCCTTCTGGGGAATAGGATCTTTTGTTCTTATCTCAAAATTTGTAAGCATACCAAGAAACTTATCTCTTGTCAAAGAATCACCATCCATTGACACTTCTATAGAAGAAACCTGTTCACTAAATCTTTTTGGAAGAGTTCTTAAGACTTTATCACAAACATCTGATTCATCAATCTTCATTCCAAGTCCTTGCATATCATTAACAACCTCATCAATTCAAATTAGATAAGCACTGATATTTTCCTCATCATTCATTCTTAACATTTCAAATTTTCCTTTGAGATTTCGTATCTTTGCTTTCTTGACACTTTTATCTCCTTCATATATACCTTGCAATTTATCCCACATTTCTTTTGCAGTTTTACAATGCATAACCTTCATAGATTATGTTCTACGCAAACCTCTCACAAGTGCATTCATTTCTTTTGAATTATAGTGTTGTAGAAGCTTACCTTCCTTATCTGTAGGAGGATTGACTAAGGGATCATATCCAAATTCCACTGCTTCCCAAACTTCATTTCCAAGTGCCATTAGGTAGATCTTCATCATCATACTCCAATACATATAGTCACTTCCATAAAATACTGGTGCTGAATTATTTGAGGACACCTCCTTAGGATCCATTGTGTTCTTGTTAGCTTTTCCTTCAAGTTTTTAAACTCTTATGAAGGAACCCACTCTGATACCAATTGAAGAACACAAGCTTATACTGAGAGGGGGGGTGAACAGTATAAGATAACTTTTTACTTTTCTTTCCCAATCAATATTATGCAATGTATAGATCAATATCAACAATAGTAATCAAAGCAATGCACAAAACACCATACACAATAGAGACACCACAATTTACGTGGTTCACCCAATGTGGGCTACTCCACGGAGAAAATATTTCACTAAAATTTTCTCAATCAATCTCTTGGGAATCCTTTCCCTATTACAATGTTTATGGACCTCTGTCCAAAGGAGATGTTGATCCCCTAAATCAAGTTCGTGGATCTCTATCCACAAGAGAACTCCTTCTCCTCTGCTTTGGTTGGTGATCCTCTAGAAGACTACTACCTCCACTGCACTGGCTTGTGGATCTCTCTCCACTGAAGACTCTTGTCCCCACTCAGAAGACCTATCCTCACTACCCTAGCTGATGGATCTCTATCCACTGGAGACCACTGTCCTCTCTGCTCTGTCACCTCCAAAGCTCTATCTCAAATCTACACTAAACACAGTCCTTCGGTCTAGCACAAATCTGCTCAATCTCTATCTCTGGTCTGGCACAAACCTATCCTCAAATCTGCACCAAACTCTGCTCCACAAGTCCACTCAGAACTTGCTCAAATATGCTCAACAAGTCCACTCAGAACTTGCTCAAATCTGCTCAACAAGTCCACTCAGAACTTGCTCAAATATGCTCAACAAGTCCACTCAAAACTTGCTCAAATCTGCTCAACAAGTCCACTCAGAACTTGCTCAAATCTGCTCAACAAGTCCACTCATAACTTGCTCAAATCTGCTCAACAAGTCCACTCAGAACTTGCTCAAATCTGCTCAACAAGTCCACTCAGAACTTGCTCAAATATGCTCAACAAGTCCACTCAGAACTTGTCCAATCTGCTCAATAAGTCCTCTCAAGAACTTATCCAAATATGCTCTCAATATGTATTGTAAGCTTCCACAAAAGCTTACTCAAATATGTCCACAAGTCCTCTCAAAGACTTACCTCAAATCTTCTCAACAAGTCCACACTAGAACTTGTCCAATCTCATAGAAACATAAAGAGAATTGTTAGAGACCCAATATGTTCTATACTCAATGCCCAATCACTTTCTCAACTCAAATCAGAATATAGAATAGTTTGTTTTATGGAACTTGAACAATCACTTCACACACTCACTTGACTAGGCTCAACCAACTCTACTCAACCAATCACTCAAAGAAACAACCCTTGCTCACAAACCCTAGTCCAAGCATGTAAACATCAACTCAAAATATTTCCAACAATGCTCAACAACAATCCTCACATAACAATGATACTCATGTTCTTTCAAACCCTAGTTCAAGTTCTTTGCTCAACAACTCACTTTAACAACAATGCTCATAAAACAATCTTCACATAGCAATGATACTCATGTTCTTTTCAAACCCTAGTTCAAGTTCTTTTCTCAACAACTCACTTCAACAATAATGCTCATAAAACAATCTTCACATAGCAATGATACTCAAACCCTAGTTTAAGTTCTTCACACAACCAATGGCTTCAACAACAATGCTTATAAAACAAGGTTTTAACCACACTTCTTTATTCCAGAAAACCTTGTAGCAATCACTCAAACACACTTAAAAGGAAACCCTAATCAAGTCCTTTTCACTCCAAACTTATTTTCTAGAAAACAACCAATCAACTTAAACTTTGAAAAATATGCCCATACCTTTTTCTTGATAAAGATGACCTTCAAGAATCTGCCACAATAACACAATATTCCTTTGCCAATCTCAAAAGGATTAGATGACAATACAATGCATATATTAATTCATGAGTATACCTTATTGCTCCAATCTCAAAATAATATCCAACACCAAACTATTTTGAATATTCACCTCTCAAGCATAAGTCACTTTACTACTTTGTTTTTCAAAACCCAAAGCTATTTCTACTTATAACTCCCTAAACTTATTATTGCATTAAAGATAATTCTTTTAATAAGATAATGCAATTTATCTTTCCCTTTTCTAAGGTAAAAGTATTTTACCCACAAGTAAATCTTTTCACCTCAATACTTTATAAAAACTACTCCCTTTTAATTTAGGCATTCATCAAATTAATTACAACCTTATTTCTCCTTTATTCAACCTTAGCCTAAATTAAAATTAAAGATCACAAAAATGTTACCAGATTTATTAATGCCTGAAGCGCTTCTTCTTCCAAGCGCCTTCCTCTTGGTTGTCACCACCGTGGAGCTGCGTTCTCCCTTGGAGCCTCCACACCTTACGCCTTCGCCTACTTCAGGCCATGCCTTGCTACGTTCGCTACCTCAAGCCACACCTTGGCTACGTTTGCTGCCTTGAGCCACACCTTGGCTATGCTCGTTGCCTTGCACCACTCCTTGGCTACGTCTACTATCTCTAGCCACACCTTGGCTACGTTCGCTGCCTTGCGCCACTCCTTGGCTACGTTTGTTGTCTCTAGCCACACCTTGGCTACGTTCATTACCTTGCACCACTCCTTGGCTACGATTACTGTCTCTCACCACACCTTGGCTACGTTCGCTGGTGCATAAACAAGATTTTCGTTGCTCTTTCTTCCTTACAGACTTAAACACAATTGCACATTTTTATCATCGAGCAAAAGGATAAATTGAAATACCTCCAAGGCATTAGCTTTTATACTAAATCTCTTCCTCCATGCATGATGTCGGCGCTCGATTTATTCTCAACGTCGGTGCTCGATTTTCCTTTGAAAATTTATTAATTTATAAAATATTTAAATTCTTTTGAATTTAAATTTTATAAATTAATTCTTTAAACCCTATGGTTTTAAAGAAAAACCTTTTATTTTTGCCACCATTGGTTTTAAAGAAAAACCTTTTAATTTTTGCCACCATTGGTTTTAAAGAAAAACCTTTTAATTTTTGCCACCATTGGTTTTAAAGAAAAACCTTTTATTTTTGCCACCATTGGTTTTAAAGAAAAACCTTTTATTTTTGCCATCATTGGTTTTAAAGAAAAACCTTTTAACTTATGCTTCCACATAATATTTAAAAAATATTATGGAGCCCTTTGCCTTTAACTTTTGCATTGTTCCTTTTGATCTTGACTTTATTAGAAGCTTCTTCCAGAATATCAATGACAACTTTGATAACTTGTTTCTTGACAAATTCCTTGATATTTAATGATGACTTCATTTCTTGACATCAATGACAACTTTAACTTTAAGGACTCAAAATGTCCAACAAGTATATTTCTTAAGTAGCTTAAGAAAATGTTGATATTTATTTGCCAATTTGTTAATGAAACAATGGATGGATTAGAGCTTACCCTATAGACTCCTGAGTTATGTTAAGAGTTTTGGTGGTGGTATATTGATAATAGCCTTTATTCTGATAGGACCTATCTCTATACCTCACATGGATATAATAAATCCCAATAATTTACTAAATTCTACTCCAAACACACATTTTTTTGGGTTTAAATGGACTTTGTACTTGTAAATTCTATTAAAGACTCATCATAGGCTAGGAATGTGATCTTCCTCCTTAGTAGACCAAGCTATGATGTCATCCACATAATCATGCAAAATATTATACGTCATGTCATGAAACACATATGTCATAGCTTATTGATGTTGGTAGTTTGGTGACATGGACACAAGGTGTGCCACGTGAAGTGGAAAACATTATTAGTCATGAAAATAAACCTACCCATTAAGGAGAAATATGAATGGGTTTTCTTTCCCCATGGAGATGGTAATAACTATGGGATTTCCCTCTAAATCATACCAAATTGGAAATGAAGGTAACAGGGTGTAAGCCTTGGAAGATTCCAATAGAGAATAGGAAATGGGTAAGCAAAAGGTTTCACAAGTGCAAAGTTCCAAACTTCAATTTCCTATCAATGTAAGTAATTTTTACATTTATGTTTAGGTATGGGTGTGCCTTGTTAGTAGGGTGTTGTAGGGGATTCAACACAAGTTCTGGTAAGAAAGTTTCAAGGATGACTAGGATCTACAATCTCAGCAGAAGGCTAGATATTGTAATAGGTTTTGGGTTAACCTGCAAAACCAGGTAATTAATGAAGACTTTTAATTTACCAAAAAAAAAAAAAGTTGCCCCTGCATTCTTTAAACCAAAGGACATCACTTTTCAAAAAAAATTCCCCTATGGTGTAATGAAGGAAGTTTTAGGTTGATCCTCTGGTGCTATATAAATTTAATTATATCTTGAAAATACATCCATAAGGGATAACATCCCACTTCCTACCGTGAAATCAATAATTTGATCCATATTAGGAAGGGAAAAATCATCTTTGGAACATGCAACATTGATGTCCCTAAAATATATACATACTCTGATTTTAGCAACCTCTTTTTTTGTTACTAGAAAAATATTAGATATCCAATAAGAATAGTCGATGGCTTGAATGAAATCGATATTTAAATTTTTTTATAATTCGTCTTTAACCAACATGGCTACTTTAGGATGTATTTTTCTAAGTTTTTGTTTAACTATTTTAGCATAAGGACGAACCACTAAATGGTGCATGACTATTGAAGGATCTAAGTCAAGTATATCTACATATGTATATGCAAATATGTTAGGGTATTCTGCAAGAAGTTATGTATATTTACTTTATTCTTATTTTCTCAAGGCAGCTCCGATTTTAACCATGTGAGGATCAGTTTCCATTCCAATATTAATTTTCAAGATATATTCTACCACAATGATCAAATCCCTTTCAAAGTTAGGAAGGGTGGGTGAAACACCCATTTCCTGGAGTTTTTCTAGAGAAGTTTGGCTAACTCATCTTGGGTAGTTGTTGTTTGAACATGAGATATGCATGGGATAAACCCATCAAATAAGAAATGGTTTCACATGATTTCTTCATGAGGGATGTCACAAAAGACATCTCCTTCTACACACTCATCTAGAGTGGTAACTATTTTTGGATGCACTACCGATAGCATATTGTAAGAAAATAAATGAGTTTTCTTTCACTTTTTATCTTTTAAATGCTTTTTATTTTCTAAATATTCACCATATGTGATTAGGTGATCGCCTTTATCAAATGGGAAAGGTTGATATTTTGTAGGTATATATCCTATACCACATTAGGTAGGTCATTCCTCAAACTCAAAAGATTTACGTATGCTATTTTCAAAATGACATTAACCTTTACCCTTGTACCCCATATCACACTTAATTTGCTTAAATTTTATATATGTTGGAGAAATAATATTGGGTAAAGTTGTTTTCATCAAATATAAAGCTCATTTGTTTAATGTTGATTTTATCTGGGAAACATCCTAAAGAAATAAAGGTACAATTTCCAACATGATATATGTTTCCTCATTTATGAGGTAAAATTGTGGTATGCAGGGATGGCGGTAATTGAGATAAGATAATGGAGTCTTGTATAGCAAAATTAGCATTTTTGTTGGTGCTAATATGGTGGATAAATCCGGTAAAGCCTCATCTATAAGAAGGCATGATGTAGAAGGATAATTATCACTAGAAGGTATAGGTATGTTAGAAGTATATGATGATTTAGGTGTTGGTAGAGAAGGCTTAGGGAAATAAGATGCCAATGATGACAAGGTCAAAAAATGGAACATTAATGGATTCCACCATTGCACACATTTCCAAAGGTCTAGGATCTCCATGAATGGTGATCAATTGATTTTTAATTCAAATTTTACACATTGATGCAAAGTAGATGAGACTGCCTTCATTGCATTGATCTAAGGATTTCCTAGAAGGATATTGTATGATGTTGGGTAAGATACAAAAAAAAATAGACAAGTCCAAAATTCTAGGACCAACTTGTAATGGAATAGATATCACACCACAAGATTCTTGGTTTCATAATTAAAGGCTTTAATAATCATTTCAGTTCTTAAATATTCATTTCTGAATCCAAACCTCTTGAAAAAATTATAAGTGCAAATGTTCAAATATGAGCTATTATCAATCAACACTCTTTTAACACACAACCCAATTAACAATGTTATGTATAGATGATTATCCCTATACATACTTTGAGGAGGAATATATTTGTCACGAAATTAAATGTAGTAAGTTCCATGAGAAACCACAACATTGACTATTACAGTTGGCTCTATATCCTGAGGTACCGTCATTTGACTTAAGGTATTCATTAATTATTCCCTATGAAGAAATGAAGTCCTAAGAAGATCAAGAAGAGAAATCCTAGCTGTTGTATTGGCTAGTTGTTCATTGATATCAAAAGGATTCTTCTATTGAGGCGAACTAGATTATTCCCCTTATGAGGTGGTTTTATAACAAAAGGTGGTTTATCCATATCATTTGATTGTGATTGAGAATTTTGATCTTGGGCCTGTTCTCTAGTAATGGCCCTAATTATACCTACAATGTTACTCAATTGATGTGGTGATTGCAAAATGATAAATGAGTTGGAAGAATCAAACTGAATAGAGTGAGATCTAGCAATTGATGCTTAGTCTATGGAAAGAAGTTTTTTTGAAGAGATACAAGTTGTTATCATTCTTGGAAATGGTTCCTTCAAAACTAGCAAATCTATAATGGGAAGAATTGGTCCTGATTCATCTTCTAAGATTTTGGAATGAAGGAAACTAATGTCTCTCTTTGATTCTGATTCACTTTATGTGTGTTCCGAAGATGAATATTGTAATTTTCTTCCTTGAAATTTCTCAATTGTAATGATGGATTGAGTAGGCACAAATACAATTTTTGGGAGTTGTGATGGTAAGTAATTGCTTACCACTTCAACATAACATGTTTGATGAGGTATAATATTATAATATATTTAAGTTATAAATTCCTTGCCATGATTGGGTAATGGGTTTTGGAAGATGTCTATATTTTGATTAACATTTTATGCCTATTGTTTTTGTGTGTTTGCTGGAGGATTGGCATTTGGTGGAAGACTTTCCACTTCCAACTTTTCATTGTCAATTAAATCTTGCACCAAGTGTTTTAATCTTCTACAAGTTTTGGTTGGATGTTCGTCAAGTTTATGGAAATCACAATGTTGGTCTGGTCTATACCAAGTCTGGGAGGTGTCTAATTGTTGTATCTCTAGCAATTTTATCAAACCTCTTTCTACCGATTGTGACAAGACCATTGTCAAAGGTTGATTCAATTTTGTGAAATTCCATTGTGGAGGTTTCTTAGGTACTTTTAATACATACTTATTTGTGGTATCTGTAGTATTAACATTTGGAGGAGGTCTATTGTCTGTGATCCCATCGCCTACCACATGCTTGTTCTTATATTAATTTTTAGATGTTTTATCCTCATATTTCCTTTTAAATTATCCTCTTCTAATAAGGGCTTCTTCTATCCTTCTTACTAAATCGATAGCTTGATCAAAAGAGGTTATAGTGGCAGTGGCCAACTCATAGGATAATTGTTCTTATAGGTTTACCATGAATATTTCTAGTATTTCTCTTAGAAGTAGAGCAAAATGTAATTTACCCAAAAATTTTCTCCATAGAGCTAGAAATTTTGCAAAAAATTCTTATTTCTCTTTTTTTAAGTTGTAAAAATCCTTAATTATGACATGCCTTTATATGTAGGCACCAAATTGATGTAAAAAGAGCTTTGTAGTTTCTTCAAAGTTTCTTAAAGAGTGTGTTGGTAGCTAGTAATACCATTCCAAAGCCATACCTCCTAAGCTTTTGGAGAATATTTTTAGCAGCAACATGTCTGATATGGAATGAACACTTAAGAGCAAGCACAAGAATTGCATGATGAAAAACTGAGTTTGCATTAAAAAATATATATATATATTTATAGGTATGTGTACCTTTACAAAAGTGGCATTTCATGCACCCAATCTGTGTGAGCATTAAATATTATACAATATAATCTATGTGAATAGGGATATTATTAAGAATTAAATATTAATCCCTATCATTCCTTCCCACCATAGAATCATTAGGATCCAATGCATCCAAAAGAGAGGGAAAATCACAAGCCATTTGTGTTAAACTGATCCACTTAGCTTTGTGAGGAATCTCTCCACGGTGTGCAAAAAAATATGAAGTGGATGAATCTTAGCAAGTGTGTTGAGTCTGGTGTCAAACAAATGATCCTCATCCAATGGAAACTAGAAATTTGGAACAACATCGACAGGATGATTGATGGCTGGTGGGATATTTAATGTTGACTCATGATATGGATGGAGTAGATAAACATTGACAACATCATGAATACCCAAGTGTATTGGAAGGTCCAATCAGAATGCATTCTTGGATAGCTATTGAATTATGGTGTAAGGCCCATAGCAAAGAGGTTTGATATTTCTATGTGACTTCTCTGGAAATCTCTTACGATTAAGGTACAACTAAACTCAATCACCAGTATGAAATGAATGTGGAACACAGTGAAAGTCCATTACCTATTTTTGCTATATTTGTGTCTTCTACAAGATGTGAAAAAACTTAGACTAGAGCTGGTGCAGGTTTTGTATGAATGATTGTGCTTTATTTTGTTCCTTCTGCATGCGGACTGTGATTGGAGATAAAAGTGCCAAGGGTAACTCATATGTAGCAACATGTTGAAACTCTATATAGACCTCAAAAGGATTATGACCTATGGAAGAATGGACAACCCTATTATACGCATGCTCAATATGAGTTAGACTGAGATCCCATTTGGCTAGTGATGCATGGTGGTAGACTTGAAGATTTTGTACAAGTGTGTGATTGATAACTTTTGTTTGACCATTATACTGTGGATGAAAAGCCATGGAAAAATTAAGGGACACATCTAATAATTTCCACAAAGACCTATGATCAGATACAATTCTTGTGGGAAGACTAAAGGAACACAATAAAAAATCAAAAACAGTTGGGCTAAGTCGATAGCAGAACTTGTTTTTCGACACGGAATGAACTTAGCCATATTTCTGAAATGATCGACTATGATAAAAATACAATCATGTTGATGGACAGTCATGGGAAAACCACTAACAACATCCATAGATATACTCTCCCAAGGATGTGATACAATGGTTAAGGACATACTAAGACTAATATTACGGTTGGATGACTTAGATCAACTACATGGGACACACTATTTTAATTATTTGAGAACATATTGTTGCATGTGTGGCTAATAGAAGAATATTTGTAGATGATGAAGGATATTATATATGATAAAATGACCATCATAGAGGATGGAATGAGCCTCTATTAGAAGGTATGGTCTACTTTCAGTGGGAACACAAATTTTATCTAGATGGTAAAGCAACCATTCTTTGAGATGTAAATATTGAAAGGGACTTAAATTGGAGTATGAAGGATGCTATAATTTTTGATAAATTGTGGAAAAGTTGGGATCATTAGGATATTTAAAATGCCATGATTGGAAGTCTAAATGTGAGGTAGTGACTATGGCTAAAGCTTGACCAAATGGAGGGTGGGATAAACAATCAAAAACAAAATTTTGACTTTCCTTCTTGTATTTGATGACTAAGTGAAGCTACTGAAGATAGGAGACCCATTTCATGTGGTGTGCTTCTTGGAAATTTGTTTGGGATTGAATAAACTACAAGGAAAAATGATCTGTGTGAACAATATTTTATTTACCTAGAAGGTAATGACACCAATATTTTATAGCTTGGACTAAGGCATAGCGTTACTTATCATTAGTGGAGTAATTCTATTTTGTCGTGGAAAAGGACTCAGAATGATAAGTTATGGGATGAACATTTTGTTTGAGAGCAACACCAAGAACAAACTGAGAAGCATTCGTTTCTATTTCAAAATGCTATCGAAGGTCAGGAATGGCTAAGACAAGAGCTGATCAAAGGTTATATTTGAGAGTAGTAAAAGCTTATGTATGGGCATCTGTCCAATGAAAAATAGATTTAGCCTTAGTCAAGCAATGTAATGGAGCAACAATTACAGAGTAATATGGAATGAATTTGTAGTAGAAGTTAGCAAGGCCAAGAAAACTCTGTAGTTTAGTGATGGTGGTTGGAGTAGTCCATTTGAGAAGAAATTTGACTTTGATAGGATCAACTTTAATACCTTCAGCATTAATGATGAAACCAAGGTATGAGATGGATTTTGACCAAAGGAGCACTTTTGTATACTAACATATAACTAAGTCTTTTGAAGGATGGCAAGGACATGCTCAAGATGTTGTAAATGTGTTGGCCAGGTCTTTGAAAATATCAAGATATCATCCAAATAAATTATTACTTATTCATATAGGCACTCATAGAACACATCATTCATGAGCCTCATAAAAGTAATTGGAGCATTGGTGAGGCAAAAGGGCATAACCAACCACTCAAACAATCCCATATTTATCTTGAAAGTTGTTTTCCATGTATCCTCTACTTGTATTCTAACTTAATGATAGCCACTCTTACGATCAAGTTTGCTGAAGAATTTTACCCCTTGCAGTTGATCTAACAAGTCATCAATGTGAGGAAGTGGATACCTATTTTTTATTATTATAATTAAAGTACACTATGCCTTCACCTTGACACTTGTCAGTTTCTCTTGACAAGTGTCGTGTTTCATATAGGCTTATGCCTATATATTGTAACCCAATTTTATCAATAAATATATCTCATCTGTTCATTCCATTATAGTCCCAACATTTGGTATCAGAGCTCCAGGCTTTCTCTGGTCTTGTGAGCTTGAGGGGGATTTCCCTCATGGAAATACCCCCTCATTTTTTCCCTTCCCTCATTTTTTCCTTATTTTTCAACATTTTTTTCGGATACTGAGGGAGTATGCTCTCCATCCTTAATGGATGGATCAGAAACCTGACGTTGAAGAAATTAATGGCTGAAATTAGGGGATAACATGTGGATATTTTAGACTTATTTTAGACTCAAGCAGTGATAAGAAGTTACACAATTGGATTTACCCCTTGAGGGGATTGATGCAGAGGGACTAAAAGTTGCACATAGAGAAGATGGGTATTTTGAGGTGAGTGGTCTAAAGGATATTGTTGGTTTGCAAATTTTTGAACCTGTGAAGGACATGGCCGATTCGGAGTAGGATATTGCTTTGTTCAAAAATGACCGCTTGCAAGTGAAGGGCGGCAAGAGAGGCTCGAACTCTCAACCTCATAGCGATTGGAGACCTTCAGCGATATGTAGACATACAAATTTGTTTCTCTTCAAAGAAACAGATATTCATCACTGGTTTAGCTGCGGTCTCGAAGCTTTGCATGGCTCATAATCTGAGAAAGCATGGCCTCCAAAAGTTTTTGTTGGTGGAGGATCGCAATCCGCTTTTACACTTTTGTTACGATGTCAAAAACCAAATCTAGTGGAAAAATCAACTTTATCAATGCAGGTGATTTTTTGGTATCCTCAACTATTCAGCTTGTTGGTGTTGCGCTCTGGTTACCTGGTCGAGTCCCAGGAAAAATAGGAGGCTTCCAAGCTGCACGAGCATGGGATTGTTCTCGGCTTCCTCCGAGCAGGGAGCACGCATGAACCGATTCCTGGGGCTGAAAGGAGGACATGAGGAGATGATATGCCAGCGTGGAACCGAAAGATATGCGAAAAGAAGCAGCCACATATTCCCACCGAGTTCCATAGGTGCCACAGATTTGGGAGTTTGGGCCCATAAGCAAAGTGGCCTTGCATTTGTGGCACCGAATAACCCCGATCCTAAATTTAACATGACTTCCTCCAATGTTGGGAGTGGATTTGTTGTTTCTGCCATCGACAAACTCGATTATGCGACTTCCAGAAAATGAGATCTGACATTTTCCAGCAACGAAGCAATGTATTATGTCGCCATCGAAACTAAAATTTTTTGCCTAGAAATGCAGAAGAAAATATTGTTGAAAGGTTTCAGGTCTTCAAGAGGAACGTTCAACATTGTGCAGCAATCAATTTTTTTTTTTTAGGTATTTTGTTTGTTCATGGATGGAGTTTGGCACAGTTTATTCATGATGGGTTGTTTCATTTTGAAGATTCCATACAAATATGTGAAGTTGAAATTTTGGCATTGTGAGCACCTTGTGCCTTGATGGCCTGAGAATCAAATCACAGCAGTTGGAAATTCCTTATTTGCATCGAAGTTGAAGGTCGATTGAAACTTAGGTCGTGAAGATTTTGCAAGCCAATGTCCATGTTTTCTAAATTCAGTGGAATTTTTCATGTCCCACCACATTGTTGACATCTACAGCTTGCCCACCTCCACCGTGTCATGGCCCTGGATCCACCATGAGGTGGACATGTGGTGCAACCTCTTCCTCACCAGCAATATCTTCGATGGAAACATCACTCACCACGTCGCCCGATGCATTGGAGAGAACGAGATACCCTTGGGTGGCAATAGATCCAGATCTATAGTGAAATCAAGTTACATAGGGAACGAAGGCTTTGGTAGCACTATGTGCGGAGGCTCAGTCAGATATGTAGTACAATGATGGCCATTGCCACATGTGATATCCTAATTTTGGCTTCTCGATGCACCCGACACAAATGCGGTTGTCACCCACCTCCACGGATTGGCCAAAATTTTGGCTTCAACGTGTCACCCTTGCCGCTCAAAATGATGCGGATGATTTGCTGTATTTTGAATTCGACGATGTGAAGGCTATTTTAGGTGGGCCGTAGTGTTCGCTATCACCATGGACTGAGCGGAGGTGGCATTCCCAAAGCAACAGCGTCCGTGTAAGTAGAGGCAAAAATGTTTGACATATAAGAAAGGTATAATTTAAATTTTAAATATTATAAGCTTACTTTTTGGAGAGATAAGGAATGCCTTTCTTATAATAATAATGGGCCCAATTTTTTTTTTAATCTAATGGCATGAGTGGGGACCTATATATTTTTAATTGAAGGGCAAATTATAAATGGCGTGCATAGCCCATGTAATTCCCTTGCGAGGGAAAATTTGAGATGTTTTTTATTTCGCCTTGAGTGCGATGCCACCAGAGTGCGATGTTTATTTGCTGCCTAGAGAGGCATGTTGTTATTTTTCCCATGGATGGAGGACTTATTGAGATCCGACTATAGCCATGTTTATAGTCGTTGGAAATATTTTTTTGAGATAGACACATTGGTGGTGTTCATTTGTAATTTTGAGGCTGTTTCATTTGAGTTTTTAAGCCTCAAAGTTTTTCTACCTTGGAGTGCACTCTCGGTTGAACCCGACACTCCCAAGGCACTTGTAAGTGAACCTAGTATCTAGTAGTACCCTCTATCTACTTGGCGGATGCAGCGGCTGGTTACCCATGCATTTTGGTAAGATGAGGTGACTACCATAAGGACATTTATTCTAGGGACTACAGACATAGACACCCTAGACTCTATCCGAGGTTTTTTCTATATATACTTCTAAAGACTACAGATGAAGACACTTCAAAATATTCTCTTCTATTCTTCTTTCTTCTCCTCCATATTTGGCTTCTATGGCTCATTTTATTGTATTTCATGGCTCATTTTTTTGTATGTATTAAGGTGCATTTTCGGCAGAGACCGACACCTTCTAGATTGAGTTCACCATGAAGAGAGATTTGAAATTCATGGTGGATCTATTCAATGACCTATGAGAGGCAACATCCTCTGAGGATGACCTACAGAGGCAACAGACCCAAAAGTGGCTAACCCTGAGGCACCCATGATGACCCTGAGGCACTTAGACGGTTGACCCAATGGCAACAGACCCATGGAAGTGGCTGACCCTGAGGCAACATACTGAGATGTATACAGAGTGAATCTAGCATTATTCACACTTGGAGAGCCAAGCGTAAAGAGCACGAGCCTAGACCAAATCAAAAATAAAATAGGATGATAGGTTGCTTTTAGAGAAGTCAACATTAATGGGGAATGTTACCTAATGTTGACTTGTTTTTTTTTTCTTTAGTTAGGATAGTGCACTTTAAGGGGGAATGTTAGAATTAAAGTGCACTATGCTTTCACATTGACACTTGTCAGTTTATCTTGACAAGTGTCATGTTTCATATAGGCTTATGCCTATATATTGTAACCCAATTGTATCAATAAATATATCTCATCTGTTCATTCCATTATAGTCCCAATATTTTAACAGATGAGATATATTTATTGATATAATTGGGTTAAAATATATAGGCATAAGCCTATATGAAACACGACACTTGTCAAGATAAACTGACAAGTGTCAATGTGAAGGCATAGTGCACTTTAATTCTAACATTTATTGTTATTTTTTTGAGTGCCCTGAAATCAATACAAAATATCCAAGTACTATATTTTTTTTAGAAGAAAAATTGGTGAAGCACAAGGAGAATTTTTGGGTTTGATGAAACCCTTATCCAATAATTCATGTAATTGTTTCTTTATTTCATCATACTATATTATGGATTGCCTAAACATTGGAACATTTGGAAGAGGTGTTGCTGGAATTATCTCAATTGTATGATTAATTGCTATACATTTGAATAATTATGCAATATTTTTTTCACTTGTTTATTTTGATATTTAATGCTATTTATATGCCCTTTTTATTTTACATGCTCTTGTTTTCGAATGAAAATTAGTGCTTATTCTTGAGCATTATTAGTGGATTTTTGAGCTTGTTTGCAAGTGAGCAAAATATTAGATGTTTGCTTTGTTTCTTCAATGAGAAAATTCTTGTGATCCTTTTGTAGTGTATATGTGTTGTTAAATGCGTCATAAGTAAGGCATCTATCATATTGCTATGGTTTACCTAGTAGAAATCCACAACAATCCATTTGGGTGACATCACAAGTCACCTCATCCTTAAAATTTGGACCAAATGCAAATCCAACTATGCAAGTGTGTGTGATATGTGAGGTGTTGCTACTATCATTCCACACAAGAGAGTATGGGTGAGGATTTTTTACTGTAGTAAGATTTATCCCATTGACAATGGACTTCACGATGATATTCTTTTGTGAGCCATTGTCGATTATACAATCTACTACAAAGTTATGAAGGAGGTGAACTCTAGTGACAAAAAAATGGTCACAATCACCCCATTGAGAATTTTGATTCATGAGTGTGACATTGTTCAATTGCCCTCTCAACTCCTCATACACTTCTTCACTACCAGTAGCCTTGATGGGGTTATCACTTGAGCCCTCATCCGACTATAAAAATAAATTCTTCTTCCTTTGTATGTTAGAACATTGATTTTTGTCATGCCATTTATTTTTACAATAGTTACAGAAGTTCTTATTTTAAGAAAAAAAAGGGAATAAAAATAAGGAGAAGATGAAGAGAAGGAAGTTTTATAAGAAAGGGAGTGATGAGAAGTGGGATTAACGAAAGAAGTATTAGAATATCTTCTTTGGCCCTGTTGCTCTGCGAACACTTCAACAATTGAGATACCTAAAGAAAAATGAGGCTCCTTATGTTGTGTAGTGAACTTTTCCTCTATAAGATGTGCAAAATTTAATGCATAATCCAACGTAGTGCAAGCATAATATTTTATCTCCCTATAAATATGTACAAGTAGACCGCTCTTAAATTTTACAATCATCATTGCATAAGTATCAACAATGACAAGTAACACTCAAATGCGGTTAAAGTGGTGAATAAAATCTTGCACATATTGTATTTTCCTTTTGTGAAGTCTTATCCATTGATTGAGTAAATCATCCTCATATTTGTATGGATAAAATGAAGCCTTTAAGGCTTTGACTAGCTCCTAACATGTTGTAATTGGGTTTTGGCCTTGTTGGCGATTGGAGATGAGCACCTTCAAAAGAATGGAAAGTTTGAGTTTGGAAAATGGGAATTTTTGGTCATCAGGAGTATTAATAAACTTAATCCAAGTCTCCATGTCAAGTATCCAACTATTTAATACATCAATATCTCGAGAACCTTCATAGATTTGGACTTCACATAGAACATTAGTGCATTGGGAGGATGAGGAAGAAGTTTGGAGCAATTGCATCATGGTTGTTAATTCATGCTAGGATACAATGATTTCAGCCATATTTTCATTCTACACTATAGTAATTTTAGCTAATTTATCTTCTATGGCCATGCTAGCTACCATTGGTCAACTAGGAGTTGGAAAATGTTTACTAGGTGCCAGTGCACTAGGTAAAAATGGAAGCAAAAAATTATTCAATTATGAATGGGCCTTCCCTCTCTGATGGGCCAAGGGTTAGACTAAAAGGTTAATAATTAGGAAATGATAACCACTTTACAAGGTACTTAAGTAAATGGTCAGCATAAACCCCAACAATCAACACAACCAATTTGATAGCAACCACTACCCAATGATCAACACAATACCATCGGTAAACTCAAAAAAATTGATAGCAACCACTACCCAACAGCCACCACTGTAAGCAATGGCTAGCACCCACTTCCCAATGTTCAACACAACCAATTTGATAGTAACTATTGCTCGATAGTCAAAACAATACCACCATAAGTAATTGCTAGCACCCACTACCCAATGGTCAACACAACCAATGTAGTCACTGCAACCAACGATCACTCATGACATTCAAACACTTGAAATTCTATGGTGACCAATAAACTATGACAACAATGGTCAAAAAAATGATATGAGGGGAAACCTACGATGACCAATGATATACAACTAGTGATTGTTACGACCTAGGACTTGGCTAAAGACATGATTGAGGACTTGGTGAAAGACATGATACACGACATGAGGGGCATAAACACTTAACAACACATTACAAAATAATCTGAGAACTTGATGCAATACATCACAACACAACTTGAGGACTTGACTTGATACATGAACAACCCGATGAAGGACAAGGGTACTGGTGACACGAATATTGGACCCGATGACTAGCTATGACCATGTACAAAAGGAGGGTGAAGGTAGCCAGTGAATGCTAGCTATTAAAAAATATGTGCAATGGGTGTTATAAATGAGGTAGGACTCACTCATCTCACTAATGTGAGATAATACCATGACAAAACTATAATAGTACTAAATATATCGATCGATTTTGGAGATAACCACATCAATGATGATGATGAAACCACTAGAAAACAAATGACATCATCACAAAATGAAAATATATTGTGCAAAACCTTATAAAATAGATGTTTTGGCCATCATAATTATCTTTGAGTCTCTGGAAACTCGTAGAGGCATCGGTTTTGTGCTGGAATCTCACTTCTTCATAGGAAATACCACAGAGACATGTTGGATCATAGGATTTTGGATGGTAGTGTTGCATAGTATATCATCGATGTTAGTGGTGATGGCAGTGTTGAGGTAGGGTAAGATGGATGTCATTTATCATTGAAAGTGCTACACCGTAGTTCACTAGGCATCAGTGGTGATGGCAACATTGATATGGACATCGTCGGCTACCAAAAAATGCTTGTTTACATCAAAAAAATATAGAGACCTCCACAAAAACTCTCTTCATTCACCAATATTTGATTGAAGTTGTGATTGATGATCTAAGGGATTTATGTGATGTTGCATGGAATTTTTACTGGTTTATCGATAATGCGTACTATAGGGAGGTGGTGAAGAACACAAGCTTATACTGAGAGATGGGTGGACAGTATAAGATCAAAACTTTTACTTTTATTTTGAAATGATAAAATCAATAATATCAATGTAGTAAATGAAATAATGCACAAATAATCACATACATGAGAGACACAGATTTAACGTGGTTCACCCAATGTGGGCTACATCCACGAAAAAAATATTTCTTATAAATTTCCTCAACCAATATCTTGGGAACCAATTCCCTATTACAATGTTTATGGGCACCAATCCAAAGGAGACACCAATCCCCTATGCTCAAGTTCATGGACTTCTATCCATAGGATACCTCTACCCCTACTACTCTGGTTTGTGGGCCTCTATCCATAGGAGACCTCTATCACCATTTCTCTAGTTCATGGACCTCTATCCATAGGAGACCCCTGTCCCCAATGCTCTGGTTTGTGAACCTCTATCTATAGGAGACCTTAATCCCCTTTGCTCTATTTTGTGTATCTCTATCCATAGGAGACCTCAACCCCCTTTGCTATGGTTTGTGGACATCTATCTATAGGAGATCTCAATTCCCTCTACTCTACTCTACTACAAGCCTTTACACAAGATTTTCTCAATTCTACTCCAATAATTACTCTCAATTATGCTCAGATATGCTCCAAGTCTACACATAAGACTTGCTTAAATTTGCTTCACCAAAAATTTCTCTTAAATCTACTCAAATTAGTTCCAAGACTACACACAAGGATTGATTAAATTTTCTCCATAATAACCTGCTCTTAACTCTACTTAAATATTCTCCAAGCCTACACACAAGACTTACTCAAATCTACTCACCAAAACCTGCTCTTGACTCTACTTAAATATGCTCCAAGCCTACACACAAGGCTTGCTCAAATCTATTCACAAAAAAATGCTCTCAAATCCACTCAAATATGCTCCAAGCCTACACACAAGGATTGCACAAATATTCTCACCAAAACCTGATCAAATCTACTCCAAGCCTACACATAAGGCTTTTTCAAATCTTCTCACTAAAATTGCTCAACTCTGTCTAAATCTATCTCAAACTCAGCTCACCAAACCTTCTAAAATATTCTCTCAAGCCTCCTAAAAGGCCTACTCAATTCTACTCAAAATTTCTTATAAAAACTTGTTTAAATATTTTTCAAAACTTGTATGCAACCAATGTTCAAAACCATGCTTATATATTTTTCAAAATGCTTTCATCAAATAAACTAATTCAGATATTCTACCCAAAATTTATTTTTTTCAAGAACATATAGATAATTATATGCAATTATAACTACTCAATATGTTCTTTTGCACATTCATTTGCATTCACAAGATATCTCAAGTATAGCACTTAGTATGACCTTCTTATGTATTTCCCACAATCAAAATTGATGCACACACTTTATTCACAAATCTGATTTCTAACACTTGCACATTCACTTTCAATAACACTCAAACCAATGCACAATTTATTCTAAAACTCTAGCTCATGTGTTTTCAATTTCATTCAACAATGAAGCACAATTTTGTTCTCAAACCCTAACTCATGTTTTCCAATTTCATTCAAAAATAAAGCACAATTTTGTTCTCAAACCCTAACTCATGTGTTTCCAAATTCATTCAATAGTGAAGCACAATTTTATTCTCAAACCCTAACTCATGTGTTTCCAATTTCATTCAACAATGAAGCATAATTTTATTCTCAAATCTTAACACATGTATTTCCAACAATACACAAAAACTTAATCCTTATATCTCCACCTAATGACTCAAAATAATTTTCTCAAAAACACTTGATAAGGAGTTAAATCACCATACCTCAAATTGCTTTGAAGAAGACTATCTCATAATAATTTCCTCTTTGTCACTTCAAGAGGTTAGTAAAACTCCTTTTCAAATAATCCACATAAAACCCTTTCAAATAATGTGCACAAGAATACTTGAAAATAATATCCTATAACTCCTTTTTGGTTTCACAAGATAAAGCTCTTAAGAATAAACCAAAAACCCTCAAAATATTAGGTAAAAATACAATCAACAAAAATCCTCAATACACCTTATGTCTCCTCTCTAAAATGCAAAAAATACAATTTCAAAACAATCCACAATACACATTATATCGCCATTTCTCATATGCAAAAATATACCTTATGTTCCCTCTTTCAATAATGCAAAATAAAATCTCTATGGCATACACTCTTATGGATTTTATATTGAAAAAATAAAATCTTTATATCATGCACACCCTTATACCTACTATATTGTAAAATAAAACCTTATACGTACTTTTAGAAATAATTAAAACTTTTATAAATACCTTTATAAACATTTTGCTGGTGTTGGCGTGATTTGACCTCCTATCCTCTAGCATCCAAACACAATGCATGACCACTTAAGATGCACTTCTGGATGGAACACAAAACCATTATGGTGACTTTGACTTTGTCATCCAATTTTCACATCCAAGAAAAATTCAAAACCCCTTAAAAATTGGCATTGACGAGCTTTAAAACATGCACCACCTTTCATGCAACGAATTAGCTCAATCGGACCCACTTCCTGGGCTACCCCAGTGGATGGGGTTAGATTTACAAGCAAAAAATTTTGGAATCTCCCATAATGCTTCTAATTTTTCACTATTCTTTGCTTCCCTATTTGCTACCATTCGCACACTCCGCATCAAGTTGATATTTGAATTTTTATTAAGGTAAAAATTTGTTATGTTTATATGCCTCTAAAACATAGTGCTTTGACATCAGTGATAATATTTGTTTTGCCATAGTGCTTTAATGTTGGTTCTGATATTTGCCTTATGAAATTTTTAATAATATTTGGTGCTCACTATCCTTTGATTATAATATTTAAAATTTAGAATTTTAAATATTATAATATTGAATCTTTGTCCCTTTCTTTCAAAATTTTAAACCTTTGTACCATGCAACCTTTTACAAATTTAAACTCAAATATTTTGTCCTTAGGCCTTTATAAACTCTCTTTATAATATTTAAATATTATAATCCTTAAACATATTTTCCTTGCTTTCCATTTGCCAACCTTACCATGCTATTTTTGATATCAAGATTTTGACATCAATGACAACTATTGACATCAATCCTTTAACATCAATGACAACTCAATGTGTTCAATATTTCCAAAAATATCCCTAAGAAGCTACTTATCCTTACTGAATTCTCTCTCCCCTTTGACATCAATGGCAAAGGGCTCCTTAGGGTCAGTAATAAGACATTTAGTATAGCCCCCTCACCATCTCCCTTATTGAGGTAATCAATTTCGGTATGGGAGTAAAGCTACTCCCAAATTACAATGCTCTTATTATTTTTTAATATTTTCCAAGATTTTGAAGCCATGACTCTTTGAACATTTTGACTATCCTTCTTCTTGCATGTCTTTGGAAGTTTCGGAAATGTTTTTCTACACCACTTTGATATATGTCCAAAATTATTGCAATTGTAACATATGATATTGTAATTCTTGAGAGGTGCAAATGAATTGAAGTTCCTCTTGATGAAGCCAAAATAATTCCTACTATGAACCCTACAATGTATAGATCTATGACCAAAATTATTACATGAGTAACAATGTCCTTGGAAGAAGTATTTGTCTTGTCTTGGAGAGTGTGGTCTCATAGTTATTTCCTTGCCTTTTCTGTGATGATCCATGTTCCTTGTTTGTACATTGTTTTCTTCCTCTTTAATGCTTCCACTTCTCAACTCATAATCATAGGTCTTAGGTTCTTATTCAATAACTTCTTTTGAAACTTTTTCTTTTGAGCTTGACTCTCCTTCTTTTATCTATTAGCCTTCTTCATAACCTAGTCCCGTCTTGATAAATGGAGAACTCTGTATTTTGAGAATGTCATCCAAGGTTTTTGAGATTTCCCTAAACCTAGTTAGCTTATCAAGATATTTTCCAAGTCCTTTATTTAGAGAGATAAATTTATCTTCTAGCTTTTCACACTCTAACTCTTTTGCCTCTATTTTTTCAGCCATACTTTCTTTAACTCTTCTTGACTCTTCAACCTTAGCTCTTAAATAAGTGAGATCTTGTAGAAGATTTTCCTTTGTTTTCTCTCCCTCTTGAACTTGAGCCTTTAATATTAAGTTCTCCATTTTCACTCTTTCCAATTATCCAAGAGCAACAATAAGTTTCTTTTTCATGTCAACCAAGGTTTCCTTTTCCTTTTCTGAATATTTCTCTTTTTCTAGGTCTTCAACTATAGGAGCATCTTCTTTCTCTTCTACTAGGTTTTCAATAGGAGTATTATATTTCTCTTCTACTCGGTATTTAATGGAAGTATCCTATTCCTCATCAATTTCCAAAAATAGAATCTCTTATTTTTCACTATCTAAAATACTTTCATCATTGTCACTTGAAGCACTGCTTGCTTCTTCAACATATAAAATTTTCTTGTACCTTTGAAAAACTTATTTTCATTTGCCTTGACCATGCCTGATTTTCTTTTCATAACCAAATTGTATTTCTTTATTTTTCTTGTATTCTTTTTCATCTTCACTGCTACTATATCCATTTTGTGGACAAGAAGATGCATAGTGACCAATGTTTCCACAACTAAAAAATTTCATATTCTACATATTCTTATGTTTCCTTGGACCCTTCTTGTTTCTTCTTATAAAATTTACCTCTTCTTCACTACTTGATTCATCATTTCATTATGATTTTTTATCCTTTGTCTTCTTTGAGGCTTTGAATGCTACCTCCATTTTGTATGTTTGATCCTTTTTTGTTCTCATATCATAAGCTATGAGAATCCCATGTAGTTCATCTATCCTTAAAATTACAAGATCATTTACTTCTTCTATTGCTGAAACCTTTGCATCATACCTTATGGGAAGTGATCTTAGAGTTTTTTTAAATAATAGTAGAATTATTAATATTTTCTTCAAGTCCATAGATGGTGTTAACAACCTCATCAACATGAAGTAGATACCTAGAAATATATTCCTCATATTTCATCTTTAATTCCTCAAAATTTCTCCTGTGATTCTAAAGTTTTACCTTTTTAACCTTATCATATCCTTCATATGTATTCTGTAATTAGTCCTATATTTATTTTGCTGATTTTCATTGCATAACCTTCACCAAATTTATTTCTTATAATCCACTTAAAATTGTATTCATTACCTTGGCATTATTTTCATATAGTTTCTTACCACTTATATATGTGGGAGGAGTTACAGGTGATGTGTACCCATTCTCAACTAATTGCCATGTATCAATTCCCTGTGCCATCAAAAATGTCTTCATCCTAACACTCCAAAAAGCATAGTTAGTCCCATTAAACAATGGAGCTTTGTGTGTTGAAAATCCTTCCTGATGAGCCATCTATGTTCCTGTAAGATCTTTCTTCAAGATGTTAGGCTTCCCTGAAGGAATCCGATCTGATAACAATTGAAGAAAATAATATACTGAGAGGAGGGGTGAACAATATAAGATCAAAAATTTTAATTTTATTTCCAAATTATAAAAATAATAATATCAATGTAGTAAATGAAACAATGCACAAAGCATCACACACATGAGAAACACATATTTAACATGTTTCACCCAATGTGGGCTACGTCCACAAAGAAAATATTTCTTATAAATTTTTTCAACCAATATCTTGGGAACCATTTCCCTATTACAATGTTTATGGGCATCAATCTAAAAGAGACACCAATCCCCTATACTCAAGTTCATGGACCTCAATAAAAAATAGATCTATGTCCCCACTACTCTAGCTTAGGGGCCTCTATCCATAAGATATCTCTATCCCCACTACTCTAATTCATGTATCTCTATCCAAATGAGACCCCTGTCCCTACTTCTCTAGTTTATGGACCTCTATCCATATGATATATCAATCCCCTCTACTTTAGTTTATGGACCTCTATCCATAGGAGACCTCAATACCCTTTGCTATAGTTTGTGGAACTCTATCCATAGGAGACCTCAATCCCCTCTACTCTACTCTTATATAAGCATTTACAAAAGGTTTACATAATTATACTCCAATAATTTCTCTCAATTCTGCTCAGATTTACTTCAAGTCTACACACAAGACTTGCTCAAATCAACTTCATCAAAACCTACTCTTAAATCTGCTCAAATATGTTCCAAGACTACACACAAGGCTTACTCAAATTTTCTCCACCAAAACCTACTCTTAACTCTGCTCAAATCTGCTCCAAGTCTACACACAAGGCTTGCTCAAATCTACTCACCAAAACTTGCTCTTGACTCTACTTAAATATACTTCAAGCCTACATACAAGTCTTACGAAAATATGCTCACCAAAACCTTCTCTCAACTCTGCTCAAATCTGCTCCAAGCCTACACACAAGTCTTGCACAATTATGCTCACCAAGACCTGATCAAATATGCTCCAAGCCTACATGTAAGGCTTGTTCAAATATTCTCACTAAAATTGCTATCAAATATATCCAAATCTATCTCAAACTCAGCTCACCAAACCTGCTCAAATCTAATCTCAAGCCTCCTAAAAGGCTTTCTCAATTCTACTCAAAATTACTTACAAAAATTTGTTCAAATCTTTCCTGAAACTTGCATGCAACCAATGTTTAAAATCATTCTTATGTCTTTTTCAAAATGCTTTCATAAAATAAAGTAATTCATACATATTCTACCCATAATTATTTTTCTTCAATAACATATAGAGAATGATATGCAATTATAACTAGTCAATATGTTCTTTTGCACATTCATTTGCATTCACAAGATATCTCAAGTATAACACTTAGTAGATGACCTTCTTATGTATTTTCCACAATCAAAACTGATGCACACACTTGCTTCAAAAATCTAATTTATAACACTTGCACATTCACTTTCAATGTCACTCAAACCAATGCACAATTTATTCTCAAACCTTAGCTTATATGTTTACAATTTTATTCAACAATGAAGAATGATTTTATTCTCAAACCCTAACTCATGTGTTTCCAATTTTATTCAACAATTAAGCACAATTTGTTTCTCAAACTCTAACTTATGTGTTTCCAGTTTCATTCAAAAATGAAGCACAATTTTGTTCTTAAACCCTAACTCATGTGTTCCCAATTTCATTCAAAAATGAAGCACCATTATGTTCTCAAACCCTAACACATGTAATTCCAACAATGCACATAAAATTAATCCTTATATCTCCACCTTATGGCTCAAAACAATTTTCTCAAAAATACAACCACCTTGATAAGGAGTTAAATCACCATACCTCAAATTGCCTTGAAGAAGATGTGCATTCAAAAACCTATCTCAAAATAATTTTTTCTTTGCCACCTCAAGAGGTTAGTAAAAATCATTTCAAATAATTCACATAAAATCCTTTTAAAGAATGTGCACAATAATCTTGTTGAGCAAGGTGCAGCAGGAGTATTGTCATTGTTGTCAACACAGTCAGTTAGATCTAATGATGCAGTGGAAAGGCAGTTCAAAAGCCATTCAGATGTAGAGGACAGGAGTTCTAAGGTTATTCAGAGTATGGACAATGAGTTTCCAAGAAGACCATAGTGGCCCATTTGCAAAAGATCAAAGAAAAAGACAAGTAAGAAAAGTGTCACGATATCGTGACATATACAGTAGGCAAGAAAAACTGTCACGATTTCGCGACATGTTAGAAGAGAGAGAAGAAGTAGGAAAAACTATCACGATTTCGCGACATGTTGGAAGAGAAGAAGGCAAGCAGAAAAACTGTCATGATTTCACGACATGTTGGAAGCAAAGAAGCCAAGTAGAAAAACTGTCGTGATTTCGCGACATGTTGGAAGCAAAGAAGGCAAAGGGAAAAACTGTCGCGATTTCGCGACATGTTCAGAGAGAAGGTGCAAGCAAAGAAAACTGTCACGATTTCACGACATGTTTTAGGGAGAAGGAGCTCGCAAAGAAAAGTGTCACGATTTCATGACAATTTGCAAGAGAGACAGTACGAACGAAAAAGTGTCATGATTTCGCGACATGCTCAAAGAAAAAGCACAAGCAGAAAGTGTCACGATTTCGCGACATGCTGCAGAGTTCGAAGAGAGAACTGTCACGATTTCGCGACATGCTGCAGAGTTCGAAGTGAGAACTGTCATGATTTCGTGACATGTTGCAGATGAAAATGTTCCAAGTGAGAACTGTCACGATTTTGTGACATGCAGTAGAAGAAAGAGTTCGAAGTGAGAACTGTCATGATTTCGCGACATGCAGCAAAGGAAAGAGTTCGAAGTAAGAACTATCATGATTTCGCAACATGCAGCAAAGGAAAGAGTTCGAAGTGAGAACTGTCATGATTTCACGACGAGTTGCAAAGAAAGCATATGAAAGTTGAAAGCGTCACGATTTCGTGATGAGTTGCAAAGAAAGCGTACGAAAGTTGAAAGCGTCACGATTTCGTGATGAGTTGCAAAGAAAGCGTACGAAAGTTGAAAGCGTCACGATTTCGTGATGGGTTGCAAAGAAAGCGTACGGATGCAAAAAGTGTCACGATTTCGTGATAGAAATAGAAAGCAAGACTTCAACAGAAGAAGTGTCATGATTTCATGACAAAAGTAGAGAGCAAGTCTTCGAAAGTAGAACTGTCACGATTTCACGATAGGATCAGAAAGCAAGTCTTCAACGGCAGAAGTGTCACGATTTCGCGACAAGAGCAGAAAGGAAGTCGACGAAGGCAGAAGTGTCACGATTTCGTGACAAAAGAAAAAGGCTAGGTAAAGAAAGAGAAAGTGTCACGATTTCATGACAAAAGCGAAGACGAAGTCTATGAAGGCAGAAGTGTCACGATATCACGACAAAAGAACAGATGAAGTCTACGAAGGCTGAAAGTGTCGCGATTTTGCGACAAAAGAAAAAGGTGAAGTCTACAAAGAGAGAAGTGTCGCGATATCGTGACAAAAGCCAAAAGAAAGTGTACGGAGGCAAAAGTGTCGCGATATCGTGACATGTTGTATTTTCATGGCAAAAGCTACAGAAGAGTTACAGAGGCAGTTGAAGCCGACAAAGTCAAATGTTAGCCGATGAAGATTAGGGTTTGCAACCGATGAAGTTTAGGGTTTTGCAGCCGACTAAGATTAGGGTTACAACCGACTAAGATTAAGTTTTTGATCTTGAAAATGTGGTTATAAAAGGAAGGCTATTTTGAAGAGTTGGTTGATGTTGAAGTGCGACGTTCGGAGATAGTGCGTAGAGTGCGAAGTTCGATCGTAGTGTGCAGAGAGCAAAGTTCGATCGTAGTGTGCAGAGTGAAATTCGTCAAATCATTCTAAGTGTGAAGATCACAAAGGAAGCAGAGTGCACGAAGGGGAGAAGATGAACGTTCGACAGTTAAGCAACAGATTGTGCGAAGTGATAGCGTAGAGAGAGCAGAGTGCGCACAGGACAAAAAAGTGAAGCAGATCAGTCAGGGTCTTGTCAAAGGCAAAGGTATCTTACTATCATTCTTCTAAGTTTCAGATTTGAAGTCCAAGTTGGTGCTTGGCATAAGGGGTTGGTGCTCCTTCTAGTTGGTGCTGGCAAATCAGGGGTTGGTGCTCCTTCCAGTTGGTGCTAGCAAATCAGGGGTTGGTGCTCCTTCCAGTGGGTGCTGGTAAACTATTTGTAAAAGTTGTTGCTTTGCAAAGGCTGGATTTGGATGGTAGTCCAAGCAGTCATTTTTGAGGAGTAGCCACATTGGTGAACCTCGTTAAAATCTTGTGTTGTGTGATGGTCTCTTGCTGTTCTTGCTATATCTGTTTATAAGTTTTAACTGCTACTATTTTTAGAGCTGTTAATTCATGATTAAAGAGCTACACTGATTCACCCCCCCTCTCAGTGCCATTGTAAGTACAACAATTGGTATCAGAGCTAAGTCCCTGTACAAGCTTAACCAACTAGGGTGATCTTGGAAATATCACAATGGCAGGTGGTGAAGGTTTCTCATCAAACAAAGCACCATTGTTTGATGGATCTAATTATGCATTCTGGAGAGTCAGGATGCAGACATATCTCTGTGCTTTGGGATATGATATCTGGGATTCAGTAGTGAGTGGATACTCAATTCCTATCATTCCTCCAAAAGAAGCAGAGGAAAAGAAACTGTTTGAAAACAATTCGAAAGCAAAGAATGCCATCTTGTGTGGATTAGCAGACAGTGAACTGGTAAAGGTCATGAACTATCAGTCAACAAAAGAAATATGGGACAAATTGAAGAGTGTTCATGAAGGAGATGATAAGATCAAAGAAGCCAAGTTACAGACACATCGAGCTCAGTTCGAAGCTTTGAAGATGAATGACGATGAAAACATTGAGGCATTCATGTTGAGAGTTAATGGAATCATCAATGCAATCAGAGGACTCGACGAGAATATCGATGACTCTACTATCATGAAAAAGGTATTAAGATCCCTTCCTCAAAGATTTGATTCCAAAGTCTCAGCAATAGAAGAAGCTAAAGATCTAAATTATTTTAGTATAGATGAAATGTATGGTTCTTTAACTGCTTATGAGATGAGGATAGGAAGATCTAAACCCACTGACAGAGAAGCAACTTTCAAGGCCCTTAAAAATAAAAACACAAAACAAGAGTCCGAGGAAGAAGAGACATCAGATGAAATGGAAGCAAACTTTGTGAGAAAATTGAAAAAGGGGAAAGGAAAATACAAAGGGAAGCTTCCATTCAAATGCTTCAACTGTGGAGGCGTTGGGCATTTTGCAACTAAATGTCCATTGAAAGAGAAGAACAAAAATGATGAAGGATCCCACCAAGAAAGAAGTGACTGGAAGATGAAAGCAAATTTTAGAAAAGGCAACTTCAAAAAGAAAAGTTTCATCTCCAAGAATGTTAGTTCATCAGAAAACAGCTCCGGTGAAGAGTCTGAAGAAGAAAGAGATGAAGCTCTTTTTATGGCATTTGAAGAAGTTAAATCAGAAAAAGGAGTGACCTCTGAAGTTTGTGGTGAAAATCTCGAGGCTGAAGTTGACTTAGAAGGTGAGTTGATATCTGCACTTGAAGAGTGGGAGATAGAAAAGAAAAAGAATAAGAAACTATCAAGAAAGCTTGAGGATGCAAATGGAATCATAACCAGCTTAAAAGTTTAGATAGAAGAATCTAAGAAAATCATCGAAGATCTCGAAGTTCAAATAACCATGAGAATAGACTATTGCAACAAGCTAGAGGAAGAGACTATTGGTCTAAGAATGCAGCTAGAAGAGATGAACAAGAAAATCAGTTGTTATCACAAACGTGAAGAAAGTTCTATGAAACTGGATAAAATCATAAATGACCAAAGACCTGCAGGCATCAGGTTTGGTCTGGGTTTTATCGAAGGAGAATCATCAAGTGGTTCAAAATCCAGAAATGTAGAATCCACAAAGAATGAAGATAAGAAACAGGTCGATCAAGGGAAATTGCCTCATGCAAAAGAAAGCAATAATGCCAGGCAGGAAAGGAGAACTGACAATAATGGATTCACCAATGTCACACATCAAATAAGAAGAAGACCTATGGCTCCTACGGCAACATGGCAAAGACCATCTCCCGGGTTCAATTATCCCTTCTCTGGTTTCTGTTTTAAATGCAATGGCTATGGACATAAAATCTCAGAGTGCAAGTACAATGTTAGACCAAGGAATTTCACCAGTAGAAATGCTTTTTCTCCTTTGATGAATTACACAATAGAATGTTATAACTGTCACAATTTTGGGCACATTGCAAGAAATTGTAGAAGCACATTTTCATCAAATCAGTTTCAGGGAAGAAAAGTTCAACCAAACAGGATGAGACAAAATAGGAAACTTCCTGTAAAACATGCACAAGCTGCTGATAAGGGAAAAACAAAACAAGTGCCCAAAACTACTATCAAAACAATGTGGAAAGGGAAAGAACAACTGAAGGAAGAAAAGGAATCCTTAATCGTTCAAACTGCTTTCAAAGCATAGAATAAATATGTACCATGGATACTAGATAGTGGATGCTCCAGTCATATGACAGGTGACAAACAAAAATTTGATAAGTTACAAAAATATGAAGGAGGATCAGTAAAATTTGGAAATAATGATGGAGCCAAGATAGTCGGCAAAGGCTCAGTCAAAATTAGTGATGGAAGGATTAAATCAGAAGAAGTCTTATTTGTGGATGGATTGAAACATAATTTATTGAGTGTAAGTCGAATTTGTGATAAAGGTCATGAAGTGGTCTTTATGAAGCGGGGTTGTGAAGTCGGAAAAACCAACTAGTGGAAAATTGATAGCAACGGGGTCAAGAACATCCGGTAACTCTGTATACGCTTTCGAGAGACCTCAAAAGGAGCTTGCTTTATTGGACAGGAAGAAGAAAATTGGCTGTGGCACAAGAGACTTGGCCATATCAGTTTTGATAATCTAGTGAAAATCACCTCAAAAGGGGTTGTAAGAGATATTCCCACCATCAACAAACCTGCAAACAACATCTCGTGCTTCATGCCAAAAGGGGAAGCAAACTAGAGTCACATTCAAAACTAAAGAATACTACACCAACAAACCGTTGGAACTAATACACACTGACTTATGTGGACCCATGAGAACACAAAGCATAAATGGTGACAAGTATTTTATGTTGTGCATTGATGACTATTCCAGAATGACATGGATATTCTTCTTGAAGCAGAAATCAGAAGCTTTTGATATGTTCAAGATCTTCAAAAACCAGGTTGAGAATGAAATAGGAAAGAGGATCAAATGCTTAAGATCAGACAGAGGTGGAGAATTCATTTCAGAGGAGTTTGCAGAATACTGTGAAAAGTATGGTATTAGGAGACAGTTCTCAGCAGCAAGGACACCTCAGCAAAATGGGGTGGTAGAAAGAAAGAACAGAACTGTGCAGGAAATGGCACGAACTATGTTGGCTGAAAGCAAAGTAGCTGACAGATTTTGGAAAGAAGCAGTCCATACTACGGTGTATATCCAAAATAGATACATGCTGAGAACACATGAAAGCAAAACTCCTTATGAATTGTGGTTCGATAAAAGGGCAACAACAAAATACCTCAGAGTGTTTGGCAGCAAGTGCTATATCAAAAGAACTGAAGACAATCTTGGCAAGTTTGAAGATAGAGCAGATGAAGGTATTTTTGTTGGTTACTCACCAAGAAGCAAAGCTTACAAATGCTACAACAAGAGGCTAAAGAAAATTGTGGACAGTGCTGATGTTAAGTTTGATGAAGGTAAAGAACGAGTGATTAGCCATGAAACGAACTACCCAATTTATGAAGAGGTTATTGAAGGAGATGAGGAAAACAAAATTGAAAAGATACAAAAAATTGACTCAGATGATGTAAGTTGTGATTCAGAAGCGAGAAGAGAATAATAAATTCAAAACAGGTAGCTGGCAGAAAAATCATCCTAGAGATCAAATAATTGGAGACCCCAAAGTTGGTGTTCAAACAAGAAGAAGAGTAGCAAGTAACTACTCTTTATTATCCAGAATTGAGCCCAAGAATGTTGCTGAAGCAAGCAAAGATGAAGGTTGGATGAAGGCTATAAATGAAGAATTAGACCAGATTGAGAAAAACAAAAAACTGGGAATTAGTACCTAGACCTGCGAACAAAAACATAATCGGGACTAAATGGATCTTTCGTAACAAATTGAATGAAGACGGACAGGTCGTTAGGAATAAAGCAAGACTGGTTTGTAAAGGTTATGCACAAGTTGAAGGCATTGATTTTGAGGAGACTTTTGCACCAGTGGCCAGACTAGAAGCAATCAGAATGTTTCTGGCCTTAGCAGTCTACAAGAACTTCAAAGTTTATCAAATGGATGTGAAATCAGCCTTTCTGAATGGGAAACTTGAAGAAGAGGTTTATATTGAGCAACCAGATGGGTTCCAACTTGGTGATAATCCAAACTTTGTCTGTAAGTTGAAGAAAGCTTTATATGGCTTAAAACAGGCACCCCGAGCATGGTATGCAAGACTAGACAACTATCTCACTCAACAAAAGTTTAAGAAAGGTTTGGTGGATAGTAACCTGTATGTCAAAATAGAAAATGGGCATCTTATTGTTCTGGTTGTATATGTAGATGATATCATATTTGGCAACAACAAAGATGAGTCATGTCAAGATTTAGCGAATAAGATGCAAAAAGAATTTGAAATGTCAATGATTGGTGAACTGTCATATTTTCTTGGCCTGCAAGTTAATCAAAGTAAGAAGGGCATATTTATTTCTCAAGTTAAATATGTAAAAGAGATGTTAAAGAAATTCACAATGGAGGATTGTAAGCCAGTTAGCACTCCCATGATGACAGGCTGCAAGTTGAGCAAAGATGACAAATCTCCACCTGTTGATCAAACCATGTACAGATCTATGATTGGAAGTCTACTATACCTAACAGCTACCAGACCAGATATTTTGCAGGCAGTATGCATGGTAGCACGCTTTCAGGCCAATCCCAAAGAGACTCATGTGACAACAGTAAAGAGGATTCTTCGGTATCTCAAGGGTACTATGGAGTATGGGTTGTGGTATCCAAGAGGTAAAGACTTCACCCTTATATCATATTCAGATGCAGATTGGGCTAGATGTGTAGATGACAGAAAGAGTACTAGTGGAGGTGCATTCTATCTGGGAGACAGATTGGTTGCATGGCACAGTAAGAAGCAAGAGTCAATTTCTTTATCAACAGCTGAGGCAGAATATATTGCAGCAACAACATGTTGTACGCAGGTTTTGTGGATGAAACAAACCCTGAAAGATCTTGGTATCCCCTTTAGTGAACCAATATCAATTAAGTGTGATAACACCAGTGCCATTAACATCTCCAAGAATCCGATTATGCATTCACGCACAAAGCACATTGCCATCAGGTATCACTTTTTGAAGGAGAAAGTTGCGGAAGGTGAGGTTAAATTGGATTTTGTCCCAACCACAGAACAAGTAGCAGATATTTTCACAAAACCATTGCCCAAGGAAGTGTTTGAGTACCTTCGAAACAAATTGGGAGTGGTCACACTTCCCAAGAAGTGACTAGCTACGGGGATCACTTTCTCAGGGGGAGCATTTGAGTATTTGACTATTCTTTTGCTCATGATCATAATTTGTGCTAAGTGCAACAAATTGTGCCTGAGAATGTTGTGCATGGACTCAGGGGGAGTCTGCAGTAGCCCTTTGGTATTATTGACAAAGGGGGAGAAGAGTTACAAGAAATTACACATGTGTTGCCAACAATTCCAAAGGGGGAGATTGTTGAGCAAGGTGCGGTAGGAGTATTGTCATTGTTGTCAACACAGTCAGTTAGATCTAATGATGCAGTGGAAAGGTAGTTCAAAAGCCATTCAGATGCAGAGGACAGGAGTTCTAAGGTTATTCAGAGTATGGACAGTGAGTTTCCAAGAAGACCATAGTGGCCCATTTGCAAAAGATCAAAGAAAAAGACAAGTAAGAAAAGTGTCGCGATATCGCGACATATACAACAAGAAAACTTTGATTTCGTGACATATTAGAAGAGAGAGAAGAAGAGGTAAAATGTCGTGATTTCGTGACATATTGGAAGAGAGAGAAGAAAGGAAAATGTCACGATTTCGCGACATGTTGGAAGAAAAAAGCAAGTTGAAAAACTGTCGCGATTTCACGACATGTTGGAAGAAAAGGCAAGTAGAAAAACTGTCATGATTTCATGACATGTTGGAAGAAAAAGGCAAGGTGAAAAACTATCATGATTTCGTGACATGTAGAAAAGAAAGCAAGAAGAAAATGTCGATTTTGTGACATGTTGGAGGAGAAGGAGCAAAGAAAAGTGTCACGATTTCGACAATTTGCGAAGAGAGAAGTAAGATAAAAGGGTCATGATTTCGTGACATGCTCAGAAAGAAGATGTCATGATTTTGTGACATCAGAGCAAAGAAGAATCGTCGCGATTTCGTGACATGAGATGAAGTGAGAACTGTCATGATTTCGTGACATGTTGAGAGAAAGTTCAAGTGAGAACTGTCATGATTTCGTGACATGTAGAAGAAAATTCGAAGTGAGAACTATCATGATTTCATGACATAAGAAAGAGTTCGAAGTAAGAACTATCATGATTTCCGACGATGGAGAAAGAGTTCAAAGTGAGAACTATCACAATTTCATGACGAATTGCAAAGAAAGCGTATGAAAGTTGAAAGCATCGCGATTTCGCGATGAGTTGCAAAGAAAGGTAAAGTTGAAATGTCATGATTTGGATGATGAAAAGTAAAGTTGAAAGTCACGATTTCATGACAGGTTGCAAAGAAAGCGTACGGATGCAGAAAGTGTCACGATTTCATGACAGAAACAAAAAGCAAGACTTCAATAGAAGAAGTGTCACGATTTCATGATAAAATCAGAGAGCAAGTCTTCGAAATCAAAACTGTCATGATTTCATGATAGGATCAGAAAGCAAGTCTTCAACGGCAGAAGTGTCATGATTTCACGACAACAGAAGAAGATAAAGTGTCGGATTTCACGACAAAAGCGACAGACAAGTCTCTAAAGGAAGTGTCGCGATATCACGACAAAAGAACAGATGAAGTCTTCAAAGGTAAAGTGTCATGATTTCATGACAAAAGAAAAAGGTGAAGTCTACAAAGAGAGAAGTGTCGCGATATCATGACAAAAGCCAAAAGAAAGTGTACGGAGGCAAAAGTGTCACGATATCGTGACATGTATTTTCATGGCAAAAGCTATAGAAGAGTTACAGAGGTAGTTGAAGCCGACAAAGTCAAATGTTAGCCAACGAAGATTAGGGTTTGCAATCGACAAAGATTAGGGTTTTGCAGCCGACTAAGATTAGGGTTACAGCCGACTAAGATTAAGTTTTTGATCTTGAAAATGTGGTTATAAAAGGAAGGTTGTTTTGAAGAGTTGGTTGATGTTAAGTGCGACGTTTGGAGATAGTGCATAGAGTGCGAAGTTCGATCATAGTGTGCAGAGTGCAAAGTTCGATCGTAGTGTGCAGAGTGAAATTCGTCGAATCATTCTAAGTGTGAAAGATCGCAAAGGAAGCAGAGTGCACGAAGGGGAGAAGACGAACGTTCGATAGTTTAGCAATAGATTGTGCGAAGTGATAGCGCAGGGAGAGCAGAGTGTGCACAGGATGAAAAAGTGAAGCAGATCAGTCAAGGTCTTGTTAAAGGCAAAGGTATCTTACTATCATTCTTCTAAGTTTCAGATTTGAAGTCCAAGTTGGTGCTTGGCATAAGGGGTTGGTGCTCCTTCCAGTTGGTGCTGGCAAATCAGGGGTTGGTGCTGGTAAATCAGGGGTTGGTGCTCCTTTCTGTTGGGTCAGATAAAATCAGGGGTTGGTGCTCCTTCCAGTGGGTGCTGGTAAACTATTTGTAAAAGTTGTTGCTTTGCAAAGGCTGGATTTGGATGGTAGTCCAAGCAGTCATTTTTGAGGAGTAGCCACATTGGTGAACCTCGTTAAAATCTTGTGTTGTGTGATGTTCTCTTGTTGTTCTTGCTATATCTGTTTATAAGTTTTAACTGCTGCTGTTTTTAGAGCTGTTAATTCATGATTAAAGAGCTACACTGATTCACCCCCCCTCTCAGTGCCATTGTAAGTACAACAAATACTTGAAAATAATGTCCTGTAAATCCTTTTTGGTTTCACAAGATAAAAATCTTAATAATAAACCAAAAACCCTCAAAATATCAAGCAAAAATACAATCAACAAAAAGCCTCAATACACCTTATGTCTCATCTCTAAAATGCAACAAATACAATTTCAAAACAATCCAAAATACACCTTATATCCCCATTTCTCACATGTAAAAATATCCCTTATGTTCCCTCTTTCAATCATGCAAAATAAAATCTCTATGGCATACACCCTTATGGCTCCTATATTGCAAAAATAAAACCTTTATATCATGCACACCCTTATACCTCCTATATGCCAAAATAAAACCTTATACCATGCATACCCTTATACCTCCTTTTAGAAATAATTAAAACTTTTATAAATACCTTTATAAAAATTTTGTTGGCACTAGCGTGATTTTACCTCCT
Source organism: Wollemia nobilis (assembly GCA_028583015.1). Classification (NCBI taxonomy): domain Eukaryota; kingdom Viridiplantae; phylum Streptophyta; class Pinopsida; order Araucariales; family Araucariaceae; genus Wollemia; species Wollemia nobilis. The sequence goes on from JAQPPZ010002449.1 coordinate 7,679,838, forward strand.
GTCCTCTAGTACCCAAACATAGTACGTAACCACTTGGAATTCCCTTCTGGATGGAACAAAAAACCATGATGGTGATTTTTACTTTGTCATGCAATTTTCACACCCAAGGAAAATTCAAAAGCCCTTCAAAACTAGCATCGGTGAGCTTCGAACCGTGGACCACCTTCCACACATCGACTTAGCTCAAGTGGATCCACCTCCTGGGATACTCTAGTGGATGGGGTTAGATTTGCAAGAATTTATTTTTGGAATCCCTCCTAACGTTGTCAATTTTTTCGATGTTCTCTACTTCCCTATTCACTGTCATTCGCATACTCCACATCAAATATATATTTGATTTTTTGTTTTGATTAAGGTAAAACTTTGTTATATTTATATACCTCCAAACTATAGTACATTGACGTTGGCACTAATATTTATTTTTTCATAGTGCTTTGATGTCGGAGCTAATATTTTCCTTATGACATTTTCAATAATATTTGGCACTCGCTATCCTTTGATTATAATATTTATAATTTAGAATTTTAAATATTATAATATTGAATCTTTGTCCCTTTATTTCAAATTTTTAAACCTTTGTGCCATGCAACCTTTTACAACTTTAAACTCAAATATTTTGTCCTTAGGTCTTTATAAACTCTCTTTATAATATTTAAATATTATAATCCTTAAACATATTTGCCTTGCTTTCCATTTACCAACCTTGTAATTTCATCCCTTTTGAACACTATTCTGCCATTTATACCATGCTCTTTTTGACATCAAGCCTTTGACATCAATGAAAACTATTGACATCAATGACAACTATTGAAATCAATCCTTTAACATCAATGACAACTCAATGTGCTCAATATTTACAATAGGTGGATCGTTTGGAATGCGACAAAAACACGTTTTGCCATCGAAACTAGTAGGCGATCAATCTATACCAAAACACATAAAAAATATTATTCAAATATCTTCTTGTGAACCTTGCTCCCTTCAAAGAGTAGATTTGCTACTCTGAATACATAGAATATCACCAATATTTCCTTCTCAATTGAAATTCTCAATGATCGAGGAACAAAAAGTAATGGTTTGCCAACTGCGTCCAGTTGTCAAAGGATGACAAATCTAAGTGTGAGAACTTAGATCAAGATCCAAGGATCAGGGTCAGAGGGACCCTGGATAGCTCAATTTTGGTGACTATAGGGACCCTAACGAGAGTTTTCAAATGAGGAGTGCTCGAAGGCATGTGCAAAAAATGGAAGAGTGTTCGTCCCAAGACAAGATCCACTAGTGGTTTTATCATTTCTATTTTGAACCAAACTGGCCTCGAGGAAGAGGATATTCACATATCCAATGCTCAGCTCTGATACCACTTATATGGAATGAACACTCGAGAGCAAGCACAAGAATTACACGATGAAAAATTGAGTTTGCATTCACACCAAAATTATTTTTATAGGCATGTCTACCTTTACAAAAGCAACATTTAATGCACCCAATCCATGTGAGCATTAAATGTTGTACAATGTGATCCATGTGAATAGGGATAATATTAATAATTAAATAATAATCCCTATCAATGTCATCATATGAAATGTCATGACAAGCTATGCTAAACATACAAATATGTTCAATCATATATTTGATCTCCTTATAAATTGATAAAACCGGTATGGGGAAGCATATAGGATCCATAGGATCCAATGGTTGGTTACACATCTCCTTATAGTTGTATGTAGGATGATAAGGATCTATGTATTTCAATCGTGAAGCTAATTGTTTGACTATAGCTTCAATATGGTGTGTTTGTGTGTCATGCTTATTTTGTGCCACTATGTTCACATATGGAGGATAATATGTAGCTTGTGCTACCACATAAGGAGTTGGAATGGTAATAATATTGTGCATAGGGTTCAAAATAGGAGGATTGGTGAGCTTATAAGAAATTATATTTTGTTGAGAGATTGGTTGAGAAGAAGTAGGGATTTGCACATTTTTATTTTTTTGAGATGTAGAAGTTTGAGAAAATTGATTATTAAAGTATTGAGAAAGAAAAGTATTATTTATGAAGGAAGGTGGTTTTTTTTGGGTGGAAGTGGTTGTAGTGGCCACAAAAATAGGTTTATGTTGTGGTGCCATGGATTTTTGAATTTGAGAATGGACATATTGAGAATGTGTAATCTGGGTGGTACCTAAGGAATGATCATTATGAGTGGTATATTGTAATGGGGTACCTCCCACATATGTCTCTCATTTTCAGCAAAGTTGAAAAGCTTCTTCTAAAGCTGCTTCAATTGAAAAATTACCCTTCTTAAGTTGATGTTCTATTTCAAAGGCATTAGCAATAGTTGACCGATTATGATTTAAAAATTCAAAGAAGTGTTGCACAAATTCAAAATGGACATACTCTTGAGGTCCCACTTTAGGGTCAAAAAGGTCAGTTGTTTCATCTTCTTTATTTTCTTCTATTTTTGCTACTTGTTCTTCTTGAACTTCTTCTATATCAATTTTGGTGTTAGGGTTTTTAGTATCTGAATACCTTTCGGAGCCAATTTCCACTTGTTTACCATTCCTTAAGATTTTAGGTATCTTTTTATTTTTTTGATGCTACTCCCAAGTTTTTTTTATTAAATTTTATATTTTATTATATTAAATTAAAAATATTTCCTACTAAATATTTATAGAATATTAAATGATGAATCTAGGTGATTTAATACTCTTGAAAGAGTTTGTGAATGTCATTTATAGGATCTAAGTATTCTGGGTTCATAAAGTGATCTTATTTGAAAATACAATCCTTTTGCAAAAGGTGAATGAAATGAACAAGAGTTATCCGTGTGCGTAGAGTAGTTGGCAAATGCCTTGGGTGCTGGTTGTGGCCGACCCAAGTTCCATTTCCACTGCCTCCACCCTGTTGGATATGTAGGCATAGTTGGCAAATGTCTTGTGTGCTAGTAGAGGCAGACAAGGCTCCATTTTCTCTATGCCCAACCTGTGGATATATTAATAATTCAACTCCCTTGTGACTGATGCCATGTGGTATACCCGAGTGGGACAACTATGGTTGGCCATAAAGCTAGGTTTTTAGGGCTTCTAAACTACCCAATATTTTGTCCTTGATACAGATTGTCTTGAAGGACTTTAATGGTAAATGTTATTTTTGTCCTTGGGATCTTTGGAGAGGAGAAGAGTGAATCCACCTTGAGGGTGAGGGAGCGATGAAATTAGGGTTTATTGGGAGGGTGGGGATGACGGTGGGCGAGAAGGCTATTCTGGGAGAGCATGGGAGCATCGGTAGGTCAAACCAGGGGCTCGGCAAGGTGGAGGGAGGGCAAACAGAGTCTGGGGATGCTGAGGAGTCCTTGCCAAGTCACGGCAAGGATCCACCAGACAAACGGGGAGATGGACCTCGGAAGTCATATGCTTTGGCAGCGGCCTCTAAAACCCTAAGCGGGCTCTTCTCCAAGGAGTTATTTTCGTTCGGGGACGAGTTGGACATCCTGACGAAAATTCTCTCAAGCTTTGTGGATTTCAAAAAATTTACCCTCATCGGTAAGTTTATTGGTGGTCGTCCCAACATGGAGACCATTTGCAAGTGGGCGTATGGCAAATGGAAGACCTTTGGTAACTTAGAGCTGGCTGCCCTAACCTAAGGTTTTTTCATGATTAGGCTGAGCAACAAGGAGGACTACTGTAAAATCTTGGCTGAAGGCCTTGGTTCTTGGGCCATAGGAGTCTCTTTCTAAGGAAGTGGGGTTTGGACTTTAACCTCGATACCCAGAATATAAACATTGCTCCAATATGGGTTAGGCTCCCGAGTCTTCCCCTTTTCTACTGGCATGAAAATGTAATCAGAGGTATTGCTCGGTCCATCGGGGAGCTGATCACTTTAGACCCTCCCACCAGAGCTCGAACTAGATTTGTCCAATCTCGGTTCTGTGTTTTGGCGGACTTGGAGACGGACCTCCCATCCTCCATTACTCTGCGGTCTGGGGGTACTTTTCTACACAAGCAAGCTATTTTTCATGAGAACAGGCCAGCTTTCTGCCCTCAGTGTAGTTCTCAAGGGCATCTTCAGTCCAATTGTCCTCTCCAAAAACCGAGGAAGAAGGAGCGGGATCCCTGCAACCCTTTGGAGCACGGTGAAGGTCAGACAAAGCACCCTTTTGCAAAAGGCCATGAATCTCCAGGTCCATCCAGGGACCATCTTGAATCCTCCTTACTAGAATATGAAATCACCACCCATCCAGACTTCGAGCAGTGTGGTGGGCGCCCCTAACTAGGACAACAGGAGGAAAAGGAACAACCCCCCCCTTATCACCACATAGGCAGATTCACCCAAAATTTATGACCGAAACTCTCTCGAGGCACAAAAGTTATTGGAAGACTACCTACTGGGAAGAAGAGGTTACCAGCCTGGTAATATTAGCCCTCGAATTACGAGGAGTCAAAAGCGAGGGGTGGATTTTGGTAGTGAAAGGAAGCAGGGCCGTCCCCCCAACAAGGAAAAGAGAGACAAAGAAACTGCGGCTAATGTTGAAAATGGAACCCAACAGTTGTTTTTTGAATATGACTCCGATTCTTTGATGGGTGACACGCTTATCCCAAAACCTCCCTTCTAGCAGGGAAAGGGAAGTAAGAAGAACCTCAAACCGTACGGATGAAATCCTGGATGTGAGAAGACTAAACGGAGTGGCCATTTGGGCCAAGGCAAAAATTTTCCAACAAGATTTTCAATGGTTTGTTTCAGTCCAGTCATTTTTCTTGGATCCTATCCAACATGTATGCTTCGAATTCTGCCTCCGGGGAAGCAGAAATGTGGAAAGTTATTTTCCAGGTATGGGAGAATTTTTTATAGTTTTCTTGGCTGTCTTCTTCTGCTTTTCGATGGTCCAGCTTCTCTAGCTAGTTTTTGTTTTCCCAGTTATAATGGCCATGGTTTCCAGGATAATCAGGAAAAAATGCCTTACTTGTAGCCCTCGGGAAATTAGCAGCTTTTTGTTTTTTTTTCTGCATACATGTTTATTCTTCCAGCCAAGAGGCATGAAGCACTATTTAGCAAGGCTGATTTTGTATATAAGGTTTTGGGATCCTCTATAAAAACCCATTGTTAATCTATTATAATAATTACCAAAAAAAAAAAAATGAACAAGAGTAATAATATTAATCACATAAGTAGGAGATTAGAATTGAAGTTTGTGGCAAAAATATCAAAAGAGAACTACTCTAGGTGCCTTATGGTATCTTCTATTTTGCTCAAAGTTTACTTCCTTATATTTTAGGTGTGCTAGAAAATTATGTACAGTTAACGATTCTTCAAAGTAAATTTTCCAAGGGTAAACTATGGAATGGAAAATAGCCATTTTTTTCTCTAACGAACATTCACAACTCTTTTTAATATCAAAATAAGGGGAGTAATAATATGCACCTAAGGCTTTCATAATATTAATCCTTAATCGATTTTAATTCCTCAGACCTGATCTTGAACAAGTCAAGGTTATGCCACAACTCACCCCAACATTCTCTATCATATAGGGTGTTCATTTCTTGCTCTATAAATAGACTCCTAAGATCAATAAGTATAGAATCTCTAGCAATATTTTCCACCATTTAAGTTTTTTTTTTTTTTAAATCATAGTAAAAAAGAAAAATGAAAAATGAAAATCTTCAAATCAAAACAAGATTTTTCTCCTAAATAAGGGTTTCTTTTGGAACCATTTTGAAAGTTGTAGGCCATGTTATCTTTTTTTTCAATTAGGATTTTACCTGGATGCCCGCATATAGATGCTTGGTTATGAAGTCCAAGGCATTATGAATATCAAGTTCTACTAGTCCTCACCTAGTTCACCATGGGCAGCGATACACCTCAAAGAGATGCATGTTATTTTCCATGATTATGATGGTTGTTGGATCGGTTGATTTTTAAAATCTTGATTAAAGTTTCAAGTTTTTTAGGTACAAGCAAAAGGATAATTCCTTTTTTGAAGGTCCGTAAGCCTTCATTGTATATCCTATTATTTCCAGACCAGTTGAATTTGCAAAAAATACATCATATGTGGTTCTTTTTAGGACAATGATGTGAAAGAAAATAAAATAATATGATTCAGCTCAATTAAAAACTTATCTATTTTATATGGCTTAATCTAAGACACAATTTTAAATGATATTTTTTAGTCTTTTTTTGAGAAAACAAAGAAAAATCAATAATTTCAAAATAATGGTGTGATTCATGTCGGGTTCACCAAATAATGTAGACCCAAAAATTTTACACCCCTTTCCTTCAGGCTAATGGATCTGTGCCTAAAAGGGGGAGGTAAAATTATATGCTTACACATCAGACGAGAAGCACTTGAGTTGTGCTCCTTGGTGTTTGTCAACGAATTAGGTGGGGTTCACTAGAAAACACTTTAATGGTCGTTTCCACGCTTAGGTAGGGTGGGTGCTTGATGGATTCTTTGATTACATACACCTAGGTTTTAGCCAAATGCATCTATACCTAACTATATACACTTCAACTTTTCATGAAAGCAATAATATACGATTTAACTAGAAAGCTTGTAAATTTAACTAAGATGCAGTGACTCTTGTAAAATTTGAAAGCAAAGGATGAATTATATGCTAACAAGTGTATATCCTTTTTTGTTTTTTTTTGTGTTGTTATAGTATAATTGATTCAAAAAGTAATGCAACTAATTTTATGTTTTTGGTATTTTCATTCTTTTCCTTTTATGAAAATACTCCTAAAGTAGACTAGTGTAAAAACTGAAAGAAATTTAAAATTGCACCCTTACCTGATTTGTAATTTTTATATTAGGTGAAATAAAATCTATCTGAGTGAATTTAGATATGTCAAAGTGAATTTGAATCTTAGGGAAAAAATTTGGACATATCCGATAGCAGTACGAAATCATTCAAAACCTACAACTTCACATATAGAACACTAAAAATTGTAGTTAGGGGTGAGGTATCTACTTAGGCCACATTAATTTCGATCCTTAGTGATGTTTTTTTTAGATCCCCTTGGTTATTTCAGTAAACCATAAGAAAAGTAGTTGATATTTAGATCTAATGCCAAACATATGAGTTTGATAAAAAAAAGTAGTAAAGCAACATAAATTATAGCAAGGAATAAGTCTTATAAAGACTAAAATACAAAGTATAAATCAATGTAATAAACCTGAGGCTAGGATTTTATCCCCAAAATATGTCTGTGTAATTTCGAATGTTTTCAATGAATTCGGAAGGCTCTGAATTCATTCAAACCTACAATGGTCAGATTTAAAAACCTATAATGGTCAGCTTTAGAAAATTGTAGAGTAATTTCATAAGCCTTTCAGTGAATTCATAAGGCTTCGAATTAGTTTAAAATATGTGACATAATAAATACTTACTAAGAATTAAAACACATGGATTAGTGGTACTCATTGTCATCTCAGCTAGCCTTTAGAATGATGATAGGATGGCGAGATCTTTCAAAAACCTATAACAAAACATGAAAGTCTTTTCTCCACTTGTATCTCTTGCAAAATCACCATTAGGTTCTTCTGAAGGTAGCCTATAGTATTTAATCAATAAAGACAAATTGAAGGAAGCGTGAGGAGGATAAATATAGATTAAGTTAGGAAAAATTTAGAAATTTTCCAATTTGGATGAATTCGAACGATTTCAAATTTACTAAAAATCTAGGATTGCCTAGATTGGAGGTAAAATCCAAACAATGCTACAAATTTAGGTGCACGTTTTATTTGACTAAATTCATATGGTTCTGAATTTACCGAAATCATCCAAATTTGTGAAAAAAATGAAAAAGGACAAGATTAAGTTTTTACGGGCATGGAAATCGAGGCAGGTAGCTAAAGGGGGGAAGCTATGTTATTGAGGAGGAAATTTTTTTTTCTAAGGAGTCTAGAAATTTTGTCAAAATTTGACAGCTACACCTTTGTTATACTTTTCATATTATTAAACCACTCCCTATGAGGAGTGATATGAAAATAAACCCCTAAGTCGATCAATCCTGCATCATGATCTAATTGTGTACTCAAATATGTCAAGTATACATCCCCTCCTTCTATGGAGATATTTATTTCTATAAAATAAGCATCATCAAATCCATTACTTTTTTTAAAAGTTAATCCTTCTTCAAATGTCCAACTTTACCACATTTCCAACATTTTATTATAAATTTTTTGAGATACTTAGATCTCTCTTAACTTTGATCTTGGGAATGACCCCTTAAAAAATAAAGTATCATTGGATTATCCCTCTATATATTTCTACCTCATTTATTTTGATAGCAAGGATGCAACCACATATTCAAATTTTAAAGTAGTTACAATAGTACTCCTAATGGTCATAACTAGACTATCTCTATAATGTAGAAAAGAATATAACAAAGTACTACACTTATTTTCTTCAATCATTTTAATATCAACATAGGCTAATTAACTTACCACAATGTTAAATGAATTGAGATGTCCTTCCACAAAATCCCCATTATTCATCTGAAGGAGATACAACTTATTTTAAAAAGTAATTTGTTTACTAGGGACTTTGACTGATATAAATCCTCTAACTTCTCCCATAGCTCCTTAGCATTTTTTTCTCCAAAAAAAATGATGAAAATAAAATCTGCAAGGCATAGCTAAATAGTATTCTTTACCATATTATTTAGCTTCTCTAAATCTTCTTATGAAATATCCATAGGTTTTTTCTTGACAACACACCCCAATGATCTCTATCCATAAGCAAATCTTCCATCTTTAGCTTCCATAACTCAAAGCTCTTTTTGTTAAAATTTTCTATCTCAATCCTTGAATTGCTAACCATTTTTATTCATGCTAGATTCACATGCACAAAGCTCTCATTCAAACATAAATTTATTGCATACCCAAGATACCCTTGCTCTTCTTAGATCGAGCTAAACCATAGGAAAAAATATGTACCCATGAATTCAATAACCTCACTTTGATACCAAATGAAGAGGTCGATAAACCTATTCTAGACATACTAATGCAAATAAAATTTAAAAAAAAAATGAAAAATTACATGTATACACAATAAACACAAATATTTATTCTAAAAATCCTTGATTGGGAAAACTAGAAAAATCTTAGAGCCACACATATTTCTTTATTGTTATTATATTTAATAGAGTATTTACAATATATTTAGGTATCCTATAACATTGAACAACCCTAAACCACCAAGTGGTATTAGAATATAATGAGTACACAACCATGGGCTAAAACTACCCATGCCTAATAATTAAGGATATCATCCCAAAAAATAAGGAGCCCAAATAATTTTTATTTTCAATTGGTTATATGGGATTGAAACGGGTCCCACCCATATTACATCATCACCATAGAGTGATATTACAACAAATCTTGAATATTATCCATATATTGCTTGGCAATATTTGAAGCTTGGTATCCTCTTTTTAAATATTGAGGAATCTAACCGGTTGAGCTAGTGCCACTTGATAGGAGCCCAAACAAATTTACATTCAATGAAGTTGAAGAATAAATTTAGTAGAAAAATAAATGAAATAAATTTTAAATAAAAAATGTGCTATATAGGATTTAATTTACCTAACAACAAATGTAATATTTTAATATTTTAATGGGAGTAGCTTCTAATAGAAACCACATATAACTTATTAAATATATATAAAAATAAAAATAAAATTTTAAGAAAAACATATATTATAGCATTCTTTTTCCTTAACCTATTAAACCATATACAACATACAATTCTTTTATTTATCCTCCAAATTTGAAATTAAATTTGTAAAAAAAAAAACCATAAATTATATCAAAGTAGAAAAAGAAAATTGCCTTGTATAGTTTCTTCATCAAAATCCTTCTCAACAAGCTTTTATTCTAATTTTTATGATAGTTGATGAAACAATTTGTAAAATCTTACCTTAAGCCTTCTTGTCTTATCCAGTGTTTCATACAACATACAATTCTTTTACTTATCCTCTAAATTTGAAAAGAAAATTATAAAAAAACCATCAATCGTTTCAAAGTAGAAAAATAAAATGGCATTGTATAGTTTGTCAATCAAAATCCTTCTCATCAAGCTTTTATTGTATAATTTCTCCATCAAAACCCTTCTTGTCAAGCTTTTATTCTAATTTTTATGAAATTTGATGAGACTGTTTATAAAAGCTTACCTTAAACCTTCTTGTTTCATCCAACTTTTCATACAACATACAATTCTTTTATTTATCCTCTAAATTTGAAAAGAAAATTGCAAAAAGAACCATTAATCACATCAAAGTAGAAAAATAAATGGACCTCAAGCCACATAAGCAATCGATTAGATAATTATTACAACACTATATATTCTATGTTGACTAATAGATTGCTTGTTAGCGGGAGGGACGTTTTTCGTAGGACTGCCCAAACTATCGAACTCGTTTCGGCCATATCTCACTCATCCGGACTCGGATTGAGCTAAAATTTTGAGGGTAGATGCCTGAAAAACCCTAGAACGTCTCCACCAATTTTCATATCATTTGGAGCAACACAGATCCTAGCGCATCCCTATGTGTGAACGAGATATTTGGCAAGCGGCTATGCGAGGGTTTCATCTGGGTTGAGTGCAAGCAGCTCCAGAGGTTGGTTTTTAGGGCCTTCGGGCCCTAGCGACCAATATTTTTGTGGTTTATGCTCAATATTTTAGTAGGAAATGTTGTAGGGGATCCAATATGGGTTAGAAATTTTTCTTTCAATAGATCATACTATGAACTTGAGTGACAACGACTTCCAATTTGCTGCACAAAAGAAAAGTGAAAACCATACCTTTCCACGATGTCTAGGGCAAGGATTAAAGAGATCACGAAACAAGTTTCAAGCAGTTGATCAAAAAATGGCTCATATCTCAAGTGAATCTGGTGCTAAGGTGCACCCACAAAATAATTCTACTATGAAAACCCCTATCAAGGGTAAGAATTTCGAAGACTCAGTCCCAAAAATGAATTTTAGGGATGCCCTCCATGGTGGACAGACCTCAGCCCAATGCTAATATCAATCTTAGGGCTTCCCATAAACCTCTAAGAATGCCTAAGATTGATCCCAGGAAAATGGAGTCGGGATGTCTTAAAGCAGCTGATGGAACTCCTATTGTTAAGCTTGATATGGGTAACATTCAGACTGGCATTGAAGATTTGGAAAAAAGAGGACTAATTTGTCGGTTCGTGGGTTTTCGTCCGAGTCTATCTGCTTTCAAAGTCTGGGCTGCAAAAAGCTGGAAAACTAAAGGTGAGTTACAAATCTCTATTTATCCAAATGGTTATTTTCTTGTTTTATTTGCTAATAATGAAGATAGAGAGAAAAATTTTCAAGGGGGTCCTTGGTTTTTTGGAAGGGCGGGGCTTTTCATGAAGCCCTGGCATACTAAATTTAAAGTCGAAGAAGAGATGCCTTCTATAGCTCCCGTGTGGGTTAGACTCTTTGGCCTCCCTATTGAATTTTGGAATCCTACTATTTTTTCTTCAATTGGAAACTCTTTAGGAACTTTTATGATGACTATTGATTGTACTCAAAATTTTGAACATATTATTTATGCTCGGATTTGTGTTTTAATGGATTTTGACAAACCCCTACCTAAAAATATCACATTACAATTTGGGGAAGACACTTGGGAGCAAGTAGTGGACTATGAGAACATTCCTTTTCATTGTAGAATTTGCCATGAATATGGTCATTTGGCCAGTGCTTGCCCAAATAAAATTCCTGATCAAAAGAAAGAAGATATAAACTCAGCGAGGTTTCCAAATACCTAAGAAGAAGAACACTCAGAAAAAACCAGTTATGAAGGATCAATCAAAGTCATCTGCTAATATGTTTGAAATCCTTTCCACAAATGATGTCCCAAGTGAGGAAGAGGAAATAATGGAAACTAAAATCTTAGAAACACAATTTAAATATGAAGGGAAGAACTCGAGAGACAAACCAACAAATCAAAGGTTTTCAACGAGAAAAAAAGGGAGAAAATTTACACAAGAAAAACAATCTTTCAAATGTCAAAACTTCAAATAATGCAGGTCCCAATATAGACTCCGTTGAACCATCTAGTAAAATTTTGGCTGTGTACGAGCATTCTTCAAGGTTAGAAGCCATCTCAGATTCAATTGGAATAAGTCAAGAAATAGGGAAAAAAAATTGAAGATGGATTCTAATCAAAAAGTAGGTCGCAAGACCAATCAATATCATATGGTAAAAGAAGGTGAAAAGCTTGTAGAGGAAGGTAAGATTAATGCCCTTCCCAAATTTTTTAGCCCTGGTATTAATGAAGATCATCACTTGGAATATTAGAGGACTCAAAGGGAGTCTTTCAAAACAAAATGAAATTAGAAGAATGATTCGGATAAATCATCCACATCTTGTTTTCCTTCAAGAAACAAAGATGTCAATGGAGGATATGGACTCAATTGCCAGTAAAATTTGGCCAGATGGAAAAGTGGTTTCCCTCAGTTCCCAAGGGACTTCTGGTGGCATTGCTTGTCTTTGGGACCCAAAAGAGGTAGTTATTCACCATATGGTTGGAAGTTGGGGTTTGTTGGCTATAGCTATTCAAAGTAGACATTCCAACCAAATTATGCTCTGCATTACTGTTTATGCTCTGACTTCTTTGGAGGAAAAAAGAAGACAGTGGAAGGATATTACTCATATTATCTCTCATTTTCCTGAAGCTTGGATCTTGATCGGAGGAGATTTCAATACCATCCTCTCTCTGGATGAGAAAAGGGGGGAAATAGAAATTTGGACAAAAGCACTGACCTCATGAGCGAATATATTGCAAACCTCCATCTTGTGGATATCCAACTGGATAATGGCCTTATGACTTGGTCTAACAGAAGGCAAGGCTTAGCTTGTATAATGGAGAGATTGGATAGGTTTTTGCTCTCTAAAAATTTCTTAATCCATGGTCACATTCCTAAAGTGAAGACTCTTAATAATGTTGGTTCGGATCATTGGCCAGTCATGGTGGAAATGTGGAAAACCAATGTGAGTTTCTCTCCTTTTCATTTTCAATTAATGTGGCTTAGAGACATTTCCTTCAGACCTCATGTGCAACAATGGTGGAAGGAAGGTAAACCTAGGCATGGGACTAAGATGTTCTGTTTTGCCAAAATACTGCAATACATTAAATCCAAAATCAAGACTTGGAACTGGAAAGAGTTTGGGGATGTTCATAAAAAAAAACATGAAGTTATTGCTCATCTTGAAAATTTGAATAAGAAAATCCATTTAGATGGCCTCATAGAGAAGAGAAGTGCAGATGAAATTAAACTCACAACTCAGTTAGAGGAATGGGAAAAAAGAGAAGAAATCTTATGGAAGCAAAAATCTAGAATTCAATGGCTCAAAGAAGGAGATCGAAACACAAATTTCTTCCACAAATCTCTTCTAGCTCGAAGATCTCACAACTTTATTTCTTCCTTAAAATCAGATTTTGGAGATGTTGTTTATACTTGGGATGGCATGAACTCTATTGTTGTTGATTACTTTTCCAATATTTTTGTTGCTACTCCTCTTGACTCAACTTCACAACAAAATGTTCTTCAAGCAATCCCTTCTCTTATCACTTCTGAGGAGAACTCTATTTTGACTGCTCATGTTACTATCAATGAGCTTCAACAAGTAGTTTTTAAAATGCAAAAAGGGAAAACCCCAAGTCCTGATGGTTTTCCCATTGAGTTCTACCAAGAGTTCTGGGATATCCTTCATGTTGATTTATTAGAGGTGGTGGAAGAAGCCAGGAAAGCCAAAGAAATTTTGAAGGTTATCAATAAAACTTATATTACTCTTGTTCCAAAAGCTCAAGAGGTTGATCATATCTCAACTTTTAGACCTATTGCTTTATGTAATGTTCTTCTCAAAATCATTACTAAAATCATGGCGAGAAAGGTTGAAGCCTCTTTTGCATAAGATTATTTCCCCAGAGCAAGGGGGTTATGTGGAAGGACGTCAAATAGTAGATGAGATAGTTCTTGCTCAGGAAGCCATCCATTCCATGGATATGCAAAAATCTCCTTCCATGTTCATTCGGTTAGACTTATCCAAAGCTTATGACAGAGTGGATTGGCACTTCCTTATCAAAGTTTTGAGGCAATTTGGTTTCTCTAAGGATTGGATGGATTGGATTATGGGATGTATCTCTTCAGTTTCCTACTTAGTTCTTATCAATGGCAGGCCTTCTCGGTCATTCCCAGCTTCTAGAGGTATTAGGCAAGGTGACCCGCTATCCCCTTATTTATTCATCATTCTTGTTGAATGCTTGGGTAGGACTATAACCAAAAAGAGGGAAAACAAAACCCTTGAGGGAGTTACCATTGCTCATGGAGCTAGACCTATCTCTCATCTTCAATTTGTGGATGACTCTACTCTTTTAGGTAAAGCTACGGTTAAGGAAGCTTCTAATATTAAGCAAATCATTAGCTATTTTTCTAAGGCTACTTGGGCGGTTGATCAATGAAGACAAATCTAAAGTTATTTTCTTTCATCTGCTCTGCTAGACAGGAATCCATGGTCTTGGATAAATTAAGATATAAGAAGACCTCCCTTCCAATCACTTATTTAGGTATTCCCATAAATATTCAAAGGCAAAAAAATAAATATTGGAATTGGTTGTTGGACAAAGTCAAGAAGAAAATTGGAAAGTGGACCAACAGGTGGCTTTCTTATGGGGTAGAATCACCTTGGTAAAATCAGTCCTTCAAGCTATTCCTATTTATGTTTCTTCCATTTTGAATATCCCAAAGGTTGTTCTTCGAGAATTGGATCAAATCAGTCATCGTTTCCTTTGGAGTGGTACTAAGGAGAAAAGAAAATGGGCCTTGGTGAAATGGGATACTTTATGTCTTCCTAAGAGTGAAGGGGGGTTAGGATTCCGGTCTTCTATTAATAACAACAAAGCTTTAGCTGCTAAATTATATTGGAGGATGTTGCATAACCCCAATGCTCTTTGGGCCAATAATCTTCGTGCTAAATATGCTGAGAACAAAAGTCCTGAAGACCTTGTTCGCTATCAACTTCCTACCAAAGGTTCTCCCATTTTAGCAGTTCTTAAGACTGGTGAGGATTTGATAAAGAAAAAATTATTTTGGATCATTCATAATGGTCAACAGGCAAATTTTTGGATAGATTCTTGGGATGGTCACAAGCCTTTGATAACTCAGTTTCTCGATTGGAGGCCTTGGATGGAGGAGCTTCACCGAGCTAATTGGATAAAGGTGGCTAATTACTATCGGTACCATACTTGGTAATTCAAAGGTTGGTAGATATTGGATCCCTATTGAGGACTGGCCTATTCAAATCCCAGAAAGGCAAAGACAAGATATCCAAGGCATCCTTCATATGAGATCCCTCTCTTGGTCCCATGAAAAAGATTGTTTTGGATGGAACAACACTACTAAGGGTGAGTATTCAGTTGCTCAAGGTTATTTGACCTTATGCCATAATAATCCCAACCATTCTTCTGACATATTTTCTCGATTGTGGGCTCAAAAGCTCTGGCCTAAGGTGAGGTTCTTTAATTGGCTTTTATTGCATCGTAGGGTGCTTATTGGTGAGCAACTTATGAAGCGTGGTTTTCATGGCCCTTTTAGATGTGAAATGTGTGAAGAGAATGTAGAAACTCTCAACCATATTTTTATTGAGTGTACTTTAGCCTCTGAGCTATGGAGGAGAATGGCCACTTTACTTGGCTTACAGTGGTCCAATTTTTTTACTTTTGAACAACTTTGGAGGGATTGGCCTAATCAAGAGGGTGTTGATCATTTTATTAGGCAGTTAGTTTGGATGGGTTCTACCATTCTTCTTTGGAATATTTGGAATGAAAGGAACAACCAAATTTTTAATCAAGATAGGAAGGATATTCACTATATTTGGCAAAAGACCATAGCCAACTTAGTTGAATCGGTCCATCAACTCCTTAATCACCCCCAAAACTCCCACCAAAGATGGGATCAAGTGATGCAAATATTGAAGATTAAATCTTCTAAGGGCAACCAACTTAAAGGGAATGTGAGTATTAGTAAGATGGATAGGACAAGAAATTGGCAACCTCCTCCTAAGGATTTTGGAAAAGTCAATACTGATGGAGCCTCTAGAGGGAACCCTGGAAAAGCCAGTGTGGGAGGAATTGGTAGACTTTCAGATGGCTCCCTGGTTTTTACTTTTGTTGAGAATTTGGGTATTCTTTCCAATAACCTTGCTGAGGGGTATGGTATCCTCAGAGGCCTTTAGGAGGCTACTAAGGTTGGATGGGAAAAGGTGTTAGTTGAGTCTGACTCTCAACTTATGATTAATCTCTTGAAGACTCCTTCTAAGAATCATAAGGTGGATTGGAGAATAAAAAGAATTATTGAGAAGATTCAATTAATCCAGATGGGATTTTTGAAAGTTGATTACAATCATGTGGTCGAGAGATCAAAACAAGAGTGTTGATGCTTTAGCTAATTGGGCTTTGGACAAAGGTGATCTTACTTGTTATGGCCACCCTCCTAGATGGTGGGCTTCTCAAATTAGGGAAGCTCTTCTTTCTATCATTTCTTTGGATGGCTCCAGTTCCGAAGGTACCTAGTTTCTTCTTGTTTTTTTTTTTTGCTTCTCTTTGGTTCATTCAGTTTTTTTTAGTTCCCTAGCTCATTCTATTCTTTATTTTGTTTCCTCTGTTGATTCTTGCCTTAATAGTCTTCTGGTCTAGATAGGTCATTGTTATGTTCAATTTTTTTTTCTTTTTTGTTTTTTTTGTTTAGTTTTTTAAGGTGGGTGGGTTCTTTTGTTTTGTTTTGTTTTTGTGTTCTTTGTGTTGTTTTTTGTTGTTCTTGTGTTTTTGTTGTTTTGTGTTTTTTTATGTTTTTTGTTATTGTTCTTGTGTTTTTTTCGTTCTTGTTCTTGGGTTTCTCTTTGTTTGTGTTAATTCATGTTTTTATGTGTGAGTGTTTTCTATGTTTTTTGTTTTTGTTTATTGTATGTTGTTGGTTGTTTTTTATTTTTATTTTTATTTTATTTTTTAATTTTTTAGGTTTTGGTTGTGTTTATTTTTCATGTTTTTTTTGGGTTATGTCTTTGTAGTGTTTTGTTGTTTTTGTCTTGTTTGTGTTTTGTTATGTGGTTCTTGTGTTTTTCTATGTGGTTCGTGTTGTGGTTTCTTTTATCTTATTGTGCGTGTTTGGTTGTGCTTTTGTTTTTGACACACTCAAGGAGCATGTTTTTTATTTTATTTTATTATTTTTGTTGTTATTTACTTATTTTTAAATTGGTTTTGTGTGTTTGTTTGCTCCTTGAGTATGTCAAAGGTGGTAGGCCAGGTCCGAGTCCTGGGCATTTTTGGCGGAATGGATACCCCTGCCTCCTTGGGTCTTACCCGAAAGTGGCATCCCTTTTGGGATGTTTTCCACAAATAAAAATGAATGTACCTTGTATAGTTACTCCATCAAAACCCTTCTTGTCAAGCAATTATTGTATAATTTCTCCATCAAAATGCTTCTCGTCAAGCTTTTATTCCATTTTTTTTATTAAAGTTAATGAGATAATTTATAAAAGCTTACCTTAGACCTTATTGTCTTATCCAAATTTTCATACAACACACAATTTTTTTATTTATCCTCTAAATTTGAAAATAAAAATACAAAAAAAGTCATCAATCATATCAAAGTATAAAAAGAAAAATAACTTTCTTCATAAAAATCCTTCTCGTCAAGCTTTTATTGTATAATTTTTCCATCAAAATCCTTCTAGTCAATCTTTTATTGTATAATTTCTCCCTCACAATTCTTCTCATAAAGATTTTATTCTAATATTTATGAAAGTTGATAAGACAATTTATAGAAGCTTACTTTAAGTCTTCTTATTTTATCCAACTTTTCATACAACATACAATTTTTGTATTTATCTTTTAAATTTGTAAAGAAAAATGCAAAAAAGCCATCATATCAAAATAGAAAAACAAAATTGTCATGTATAGTTTCTCGGTCAAAGTCCTTCTCATCAAAAATTTATTATATAATTTCTCCATTATAATCCTTCTCATCAAGCTTTTATTCTAATTTTTATGAAAGTTGATGAAACAATTTATAGAAGCTTACCTTAAGCCTTCTTGTCTTATCCAACTTTTCATACAACATAGGGTGGCATATTCCATGATTGGAATTTCGTTCCATGTTAATATCTATTTATCTATCTAAATTTGAAAAAAAATGCAAAAAAACTATCAATCATATCTAAGTAGACAACTAAAATTGCCTTGTATAGTTTTTCCATAAAATTAAACTTTTATTCTAATTTTTATGATAACTAATAAAAACAATTTATAAAAACTTACCTTAAAACTTCTTGTCATATCTAACTTTTCATATAATAATCTTTCATAGTCAACTTGATATCATATCCTTAAAAAAAAAGTCCCCCTTCCTTTTTTTTGTGTCTATTTTTTCAATTGTGTTCTTACTTTTTTAATATATTTAAATTTATAAAAGATTTTTTTGTTTGTTTAGTTATTTAATCATATTTTAATATAGAGAATACTTTAATTATCAAAAACATAAAATATGGTATATAATTTACTAGTGAGGTGTGACCTGGGGGGGGGGAGGGGGATAGGTCTTTTCCCCCCCAAACTGCTGTGGGGGCCCTGTTCTACCCATCCATGCATTATCTCTCTTCCTACGTCATTTGCTGACGTCGATTACATTCTGCGTGGCTCTCCATCTGCTCCGACTTCTATAAAGAGTTCCCCTCCCTTGCGTTCCATATTCCAGAGCAAAGGCGGTGAAAACAGTTGCATTCTAAGTGCTGGTAACTGCAATCCTCTGTCTGTTTTCGATGGGGAGTGTGGCGCCGCAGTAGCAGATGGATATTCCTCCAACACACGATGGATTCCTCTGCAAGTGGCATCCTTGACTAAGATATCTTATGATGCCTCAAATTGTGTATTTTATATGGCATATTTTTGTGATAAGTTTGAGATCCACTTCCAACTTATCCATTTTAGATGTTTTGATCTTATTTCCTAGATACTAATTTTGTATTATATGATTTAGAATTACTTCTAAATAATTGAACTCCAAAATATTATATCTTTTAATATGATTAAAAATTTTAAAATTCAAACAAATTCTTTTTTCATTTGTTCTAAAAAAAAACCATAAAATTTATTTTAGGTGTTTGAGAAAATAAAATGGTGATGATGTTGAGAAAATAAAATAGTGATGTTGATATATACTTTAATATTAAATATTAGAGTAATGTTTTAAAAGTGGGGTGTATTTAAATCAAAAGATTTAAATTAATATTTTCAGAGTGAGATGTACTTAAATCAAAGACTTTAAATATGTTGAAATATTGAAAGGGTGGACCCTAATGTTGAGATTAAATATTATGCTTCATATATATATGGTTCTAACATTATGGTTGAGATGATTTTTGTAGTGCCTTCGTGTTGCTTCAAAGAAAGTGTGAGAACAAATGTTCGCGTTCAAAGAGTGTGCCTTCGATTTAGAGAAAATTTTCATTCACATATCTTCGTCTGCATTTGAAAATTGTACCTTCGTTTGAAAAGGAGAGGATTGGTTCGCATGTCATCATTTCCGTTCGAAGAAAGAATGAATTCGAAGAAGTGTGATTTCGTTTGAGAGAGATTTTTTATTCACAGTGAGTGTCTTCACTTTCGTTTGAGAGAGAGAGCTTTTATTCACAATGAGCAACTTCACTTTCATTTGAGAGTGAAAGCTTTTTTTCATAGTAAGCGTCTTCATTTTATCATGACCCTCTCTAGTAGACTATATGACATAAAGAAACAATGTATTAACCTATGATGTGGTGATACTTAGTTTGAATAGTTGAACCAACTATATGATGTTTAGTTGATGTTTAGAGATAATACAGTTGAACCAATGTATTATCTCTAACATATTGCCAAGTGTGCAGGATCAGGTACACTCATAGGTGGAGAAGGGAGAGGAATCCACCAGCAACGAGGATACTTAAAATCAGGGAAAATTATGATTAAGGTACTCAGAGGTAACATGTATAGATACCTTCATATAGGCATGCATTTTTGGAAGGGATAATCATCGATGACTAATCACCTTGAACCTTAGTTGATAGCCTAGTAGCTATCGTAAAATCTCTGGCTAAGATAGGTGATTGGGTTGATGGAAAGACTTCCTCTTTGTTATTTTATAAGTTTGATTGCTCTCTACTGCATCAAGGCTTGGGTAGCATAATGTTGGAATTTTAATAAAAGAACAATTGCAAAATGTATGTGGATGCATAAGTGAACTATTATATTGAAATGATAATAGAGCATCATTGTTATGAAGGGAAATAAATTAAATTTAAATAATAAATGAAGATTCATTTAAATTAATTAATGAGGTTTTGATTTAAAAATGGTATGACTCATTTAAAACTCATTAGTAAACTTCATTTCAATAAACAAATGAGAGTTCATTTGAAATAATTAAAGACCTAAAAAGATCACATTACAATTTGGGGAAGACACTTGGGAGCAAGTAGTGGACTATGAGAACATTCCTTTTTGTTGTAGAATTTGCCATGAATATGGTCATTTGGCCAGTGCTTGCCCAAATAAAATTCTTGATCAAAAGAAAGAAGATATAAACTCAACAGGTTTCCAAATACCTAAGAAGAAGAACACTCAAAAAAAACCAGTAATGAAGGATCAATCAAAGTCATTTGCTAATATGTTTGAAATCCTTTCCACAAATGATGTCCCAAGTGAGGAAGAGGAAATAATGGAAACCGAAATCTTAGAAACACAATTTAAATATGAAGGAAAGAACTCAGAGACAAATCAACAAATCAAAGGTTTTCAACAAAAAAAAAAAAAGGAGAAAATTTACACAAGAAAAACAATATTTCAAATGTCAAAACTTCAAATAATGCAAGTCCCAATATAGACTCCATTGAACCATCTAGTAAAATTTTGGTTGTATATGAGCATTCTTCAAGGTTAGAAGCCATCTCATATTCAATTGGAATAAGTCAAGAAACAGGGAAAAAAAAATTGAAGATGGATTCTAATCAAAAAGTAGGTCGCAAGACCAATCAATATCATATGGTAAAAGAAGGTGAAAAGCTTGTAGAGGAAGGTAAGATTAATGCCCTTCCCAACATTTTTAGCCCCGGTATTAATGAAGATCATCACTTGGAATATTAGAGGACTCAAAGGGAGTCTTTCAAAACAAAATGAAATTAGAAGAATGATTCAGATAAATCATCCACATCTTGTTTTCCTTCAAGAAACAAAGATGTCAATGGAGGATATGGACTTAATTGCCAGTAAAATTTGGCCAGCTAGAAAAGTGGTTTCCCTTAGTTCCCAAGGGACTTCGGGTGGCATTGCTTGTCTTTGGGACCCAAAAGAGGTAGTTATTCACCATATGGTTGGCAGTTGGGGTTTGTTGGCTATAGCTATTCAAAGTAGACATTCCAACCAGATTATGCTCTACATTATTGTTTATGCCCCAACTTCTTTGGAGGAAAAAAGAAGACAGTGGAAGGATATTACTCATATTATCTCTCATTTTCCTAAAGCTTGGATCTTGATCGGAGGAGATTTCAATACCATCCTCTCTCTGGATGAGAAAAGGGGGGAAATAGAAATTTGGACAAAAGTACTGACCTCATGAGCGAATATATTGCAAACCTCCATCTTGTGGACATCCAACCAGATAATGGTCTTATGACTTGGTCTAATAGAAGGCAAGGCTTAGCTTGTATAATGGAGAGATTGGATAGGTTTTTGCTCTCTAAAAATTTCTTAATCCATGGTCACATTCCTAAAGTGAAGACTCTTAACAATGTCTGGTTCGGATCATTGGCCAATCATGGTGGAAATGTGGAAAACCAATGTGAGTTTCTCTCCTTTTTGTTTTCAATTAATGTGGCTTAGAGACATTTCCTTCAGACCTCGTGTGCAACAATGGTGGAAGGAAGGTAAACCTAGGCATGGGACTAAGATGTTCTATTTTTCCAAAAGACTAGCAATACATTAAATCCAAAATCAAGACTTGGAACTCGAAAGAGTTTGGGGATGTTCATAAAAAAAAACATGAAGTTATTGCTCATCTTGAAAATTTGAATAAGAAAATCCATTTAGATGGCCTCACGGAGAAGAGAAGTGCAGATGAAATTAAACTCACAACTCAGTTAGAGGAATGGGAAAAAAGAGAAGAAATCTTATGGAAGCAAAAATCTAGAATTCAATGGCTCAAAGTAGGAGATCGAAACACAAATTTCTTCCACAAATCTCTTCTAGCTCGAAGATCTCACAATTTTATTTCTTCCTTAAAATCAGATTCTGGAGATGTTGTTTATACTTGGGATGGCATGAACTCTATTGTTGTTGATTACTTTTCCAATATTTTTGCTGCTACTCCTCTTGACTCAGCTTCACAACAAAATGTTCTTCAAGCAATCCCTTCTCTTATCACTTTTGAGGAGAACTCTATTTTGACTTCTCCTATTACTATCAATGAGCTTCAACAAGTAGTTTTCAAAATGCAAAAATGGAAAACCCCAGGTCCCGATGGTTTTCCTATTGAGTTCTACCAAGAGTTTTGGGATATCCTTCATGTTGATTTATTAGAGGTGGTGGAAGAAGCCAGGAAATCCAAAGAAATTTTGAAGGTTATCAATAAAACTTATATTACTCTTGTTCCAAAAGCTCAAGAGGTTGATCATATCTCAGCTTTTAGACCTATTGCTTTATGTAATGTTCTTCTCAAAATTATTACTAAAATCATGGTAGAAAGGTTGAAGCCTCTTTTGCATAAGATTATTTCCCCAGAGCAAGGGGGATATGTGGAAGGACATCAAATAGTAGATGAGATAGTTCTTGCTCAGGAAGCCATCCATTCCATGGATATGCAAAATTCTCCTTCTATGTTCATCCGGTTAGACTTATCCAAAGCTTATGACAGAGTGGATTGGCACTTCCTTATCAAAGTTTTGAGGCAATTTGGTTTCTCTAAGGATTGGATGGATTGGATTATGGGATGTATCTCTTCATTTTCCTACTTAGTTCTTATCAATGGCAGGCCTTCTCCATCGTTCCCATCTTCCAGAGGTATTAGGCAAGGTGACCCGCTATCCCCTTATTTATTCATCATTCTTGCTTGAATGCTTGGGTAGGACTATAACCAAAAAGAGGGAAAACAAAACCCTTGAGGGAGTTACCATTGCTCATGGAGCTAGACCTATCTCTCATCTTCAATTTGTGGATGACTCTACCCTTTTAGGTAAAGCTACAGTTAAGGAAGCTTCTAATATTAAGCAAATCATTAGCTATTTTTCTAAGGCTACTGGGCAGTTGATCAATGAAGACAAATCTAAAGTTATTTTCTTTCATTGCTCTGCTAGACAGGAATCCATGGTCTTGGATAAATTAAGATATAAGAAGACCTCTCTTCCAATCACTTATTTAGGTATTCCCATAAATATTCAAAGGCAAAAAAATAAAGATTGGAATTGGTTGTTGGACAAAGTCAAGAAGAAAATTGGAAAGTGGACCAACAAGTGGCTTTCTTCTGGGGGTAGAATCACCTTGGTAAAATCAGTCCTTCAATCTATTCCTATTTATGTTTCTTCCATTTTGAATATCCCAAAGGTTGTTCTTCGAGAATTGGATCAAATCAATCATCGTTTCCTTTGGAGTGGTACTAAGGAGAAAAGAAAATGGGCCTTGGTGAAATGAGATACTTTATGTCTTCCTAAGAGTGAAGGGGGGTTAGGATTTTGGTCTTCAATTAATAACAACAAAGCTTTAGCTACTAAATTATATTGGAGGATGTTGCATAACCCCAATGCTCTTTGGGCCAATAATCTTCGTGCTAAATATGCTGAGAACAAAAGTCCTGAAGACCTTGTTCGCTATCAACTTCCTACCAAAGGTTCTCCCATTTTAGCGAGTTCTTAAGACTGGTGAGGATTTGATAAAGAAAAAATTATTTTGGATCATTCATAATGGTCAACATGCAAATTTTTGGACAGATTCTTGGGATGGTCACAAGCCTTTGATAAGTCAGTTTCCCGATTGGAGGCCTTGGATGGAGGAGCTTCACCGAGCTAATTGGATAAAGGTGTCTAATTACTATCGGTACCATACTGGTAATTCAAAGGTTGGTAGATATTGGATCCCTATTGAGGATTGGCCTATTCAAATCCCAGAAAGGCAAAGACAAGATATCCAAGGCATCCTTCATATGAGATCCCTCTCTTGGTCCCATGAAAAAGATTGTTTTGGATGGAACAACACTACTAAGGGTGAGTATTCAGTTGCTCAAGGTTATTTGACCTTATGCCATAATAATCCCAACCATTCTTCCGACATATTTTCTCAATTGTGGGCTCAAAAGCTCTGGCCTAAGGTGAGGTTCTTTAATTGGCTTTTATTGCATCGTAGGGTGCTTACTTGGTGAGCAACTTATGAAGCGTGGTTTTCATGGCCCTTTTAGATGTGAAATGTGTGAAGAGAATGTAGAAAATATCAACCATATTTTTATTGAGTGTACTTTAGCCTCTGAGCTATGGAGGAGAATGGCAACTTTACTTGGCTTACAATGGTCTAATTTTTTCACTTTTGAACAACTTTGGAGGGATTGGCCTAATCAAGAGGGTGTTGATCATTTTATTAGGCAATTAGTTTGGATGGGTTCTACCATTCTTCTTTGGAATATTTGGAATGAAAGGAACAACCAAATTTTTAATCAAGATAGGAAGGATATTCACTATATTTGGCAAAAGACCATAGCCAACTTAGTTGAATCAATCCATCAACTCCTTAATCACCCCCAAAACTCCCACCAAAGATGGGATCAAGTGATGCAAATATTGAATATTAAACCTTCTAAGGGCAACCAACTTAAAGGGAATGTGAGTATTAGTAAGATGGATAGGACTAGAAATTGGCATCCTCCTCCTAAGGATTTTGGAAAAGTCAATATTGATGGAGCCTCTAGAGGGAACCCTGGAAAAGCCAGTGTGGGAGGAATTGGTAGACTTTCAGATGGCTCCCTGGTTTTTACTTTTGCTGAGAATTTGGGTATTCTTTCCAATAACCTTGTTGAGGGGTATGGTATCCTTAGAGGCCTTCAGGAGGCTACTAAGGTTGGATGGGAAAAGGTGTTAGTTGAGTCGAACTCTCAACTTATGATTAATCTCTTGAAGACTCCTTCTAAGAATCATAAGGTGGATTAGAGAATAAAAAGAATTATTGAGAAGATTCAGTTAATCCAGGATGGGATTTTTGAAAGTTGATTACAATCATGTAGTCAGAGATCAAAACAAGAGTGTTGATGATTTAGCTAATTGGGCTTTGGACAAAGGTGATCTTACTTGTTATGGCCACCCTCCTATATGGTGGGCTTCTCAAATTAGGGAAGCTCTTCTTTCTATCATTTCTTTGGATGGCTCCAGTTCTGAAGGTACCTAGTTTCTTCTTGTTTTTTTTTGTTTTCTCTTTGGTTCATTCAAGTTTTTTTAGTTCCCTAGCTCATTCTATTCTTTATTTTGTTTCCTCTGTTGATTCTTGCATTAATAGTCTTCTGGTCTAGATAGGTCATTGTTTTGTTCATTTTTTTTTCTTTTGTCTTCTTTGTTTTTTTGTTTATTTTTTTAAGGTGGGTGGGTTCTTTTGTTTTGTTTTGTTTTTGTGTTCTTTGTGTTGTTTTTTGTTGTTCTTGTGTTTTTGTTGTTTTGTTTTTTTTTATGTTTTTTGTTATTGTTCTTGTGTTTTTTTCGTTCTTGTTCTTGGGTTTCTCTTTGTTTGTGTTATTTCATTTTTTTATGTGTGAGTGTTTTCTATGTTTTTTGTTTTTGTTTATTGTTTGTTGTTGGTTGTTTTTATTTTTATTTTATTTATTTTATTTTTTAGGTTTTGGTTGTGTTTATTTTTCATGTTTTTTTGGGTTATGTCTTTGTAGTGTTTTGTTGTTTTTGTCTTGTTTGTGTTTTGTTATGTGGTTCTTGTGTTTTTCTATGTGGTTTGTGTTGTGGTTTCTTTTATCTTATTGTGCGTGTTTGGTTGTGCTTTTGGTTTTGACACACTCAAGGAGCATGTTTTTTATTTTATTTTATTATTTTTGTTGTTATTTACTTTTTTTAATTTGGTTTTGTGTGTTTGTTTGCTCCTTGAGTATGTCAAAGGTGGTAGGCCGGGTCCGAGTCCTGGGCATTTTTGGTGGAATGGATACCCCTGCCTCCTTGGGTCTTACCCGAAAGTGGCATCCCTTTTGGGATGTTTTCCACAAATATAAAAAATAATAATTAAAGAACTTCATTTTAATGATAATATAAATTCATTAATGAACTTTAATTAAGTCAAATAAATAAATAAAAAGAGAGAAAAATCCATTTAAGATAAATAGAATCTTTTATTTTTAGAGCAATTGAGAAATTATTTTAAATAAAAGAGATATTTTAAAATGGTGATAAAATATCGTGTTAAGGATATTGTAAAGGGTACCATTCTTAATTTTAATAATGTAAATATCTCGTGCCCCTATATAGTGCAATCTATGTAAATAATATAGGGGGCTATCAATTTCTAAAGGTGGAAATTATGGGAAAAAGAATTGTTTACCGCGAGAAGAGAAGGGACATGAGCATTGAAGAAAAGGGGACTCGATGTTGGCTCGAGATTCGAGATGGAACAATGGATGGGCCACCTAGAGCAAGAGGAGCACGTAAGGTGCAGAGGAGAAAGAAAGGAGAAATAATATGGGGGAGATAGGGGAAAACACAGAAGAGGCGATCGGAAAAGATGAGATCATGTAACAAGCTAAGGGAGAGGTAGTAGGAGACCACTAGAATTCATTATGTAGGAGTATTCAGGTTGGAGATTCTTAAACTTTATCGACTTACATATATTTGTATGATGAATATTTAGATTTGAACCTAGTTATAATCCCATGTAGCATGATAAACCTGTTGAAAGGTTTAGAAACCACCGTGTCAAGGTGAGAGCACTATGCTTTAGGAAGTACTACTATTAGTTTGTAAACCACCTGCACCTTGCCTAGAGAGCGTTGTGCTTTGAAAGTGTGGTTCATGGATGGAAACCACCTGTGTCAATATGAGAGCACTGTGCTTTAGGAAGCGCTGCTATTAGTTTGTAAACCACCTGTGTCTTGCCTAGAGAGCGTTGTGCTTTGGAATCGCTTCTCATGGATGTAAACTACCTGCATCTTGCCTAAAGAGCGATGTGCTTTGGAAGTGTTACTCATGGATGTAAACCACCTATGTCTTTCCTAGAGAGCATTATGATTTAGGAAGCGCTGCTCTTAGTTTGTAAACCATCTGTGTCTTTCCTAGAGAGCGTTGTGCTTTAGGAAGCACTGCTCTTAGTTTGTAAACCACCTGCATCTTTCCTAGAGAGTGTTGTGCTTTGGAAGCGCTGCTCATGGATGTAAACCACCTATGTCTTACCTATAGAGCACTATGCTTTGGAAAGCATTATTCGTAGTTTGGAAAACCAACTATGGGTTAGATGAGGGTGTTGTGTTTGGAGAGCACTGTCCAATGGGAATCCATCCACATCCTTGTAGAAGTTTCATGGCTATGTAAGCCCAGTCCCTTTGAGACAGTTAGTGGTGGTGGAAGAGGAACTTAGCCCCTAGTTTTTTCTTGCCTGAAATTAGAGTCTGGAAGTCCTTAGATCATTCTATAGAAGAGGTTTGCATCCGCCATGAACGTGTATAAGTCCATAGTTGCAAACCTTGGATTATTAAGGTTTACTTATGTAATTTTTATTAAATAAGACCTTTGTTTTATATAAATTATATTATGGGACTTAATTGAAATAAGACCTTTGATTTATATAAATTATATTATGGGACTTTAATTGAAATAAGACCTTTGATTTATATAAATTATGTTAGGAGAATTTAATTAAAGAGAAAACCTTTGATAAATGTTGATTATCTTAGGATATTTTAATTAAAGAGAAAACCTTTGATAAATGTTGATTATCTTAGGATATTTTAATTAAAGAGAAAACCTTTGATAAATGTTGATTATCTTAGGAGATTTTAATTAAAGAGAAAACCTTTGATAAATGTTGATTATCTTAGGAGATCTAATTAAAGAGAAACCTTTGATTAGCATGAATTATCTTAAGATATTTTAATGATAGTAAGATCTTTGATTATTATGATTTATTTTATGAGATATTAATTGAAGGGACCTTTAATTAATGAGATTTACCTAATGTGGTTTTAATTAGGTTTAGACCTTTTGTAATAAGATCATGAAGGGGTTATTTGTAACTAAAGTAGTGAATCTTTAGCTAAGGTTGTGAACCTTTAATTGATGTTATGAATCTAAGATTTAGGTTGAAAATATTTGATTAGTAAGTCTATGGTGTAGACTTTACAAAAGGACTTCAAAGGAAAACATAATTGTGTTATAGGATTGATGACAAAGTTTATGTTGAATTAAGGATTTTTTTAAAGGTTAAAGGTATGGGAATTTAATGCTCTAAACCAATATTTGATTTGATTGGAATTTGTGAATTAAAAAGGATGTTAGATTTATTCTTCGAATTGAAGTTATGGGGTTTTAATTTAGGGAATGAATGATGGATTATTTTAGAGGTTAAGGGTATGGGACTTTAATGCTATAAAATAATATTTGATTTGATTGGAATTGTGAATTAAAAATGATGTTAAATTTATTCTTTGAATTGAAGTTATGGGGCTTTGATTTAGGGAATGAATGATGGATTGTTTTAGAGGTTAAATGTATGGGACTTTAATGCTCTAAAATAGTATTTGATTTTATTGGAATTTATGAGTTAAAAATGATGTTAGATTTATTATTTGAATTGAAATTATGGGGCTTTAATTTAGGGAATGAATGATAGATTGTTTTACAGGTTAAAGGTATGGGACTTTAATGCTTTAAGATATGAATGGATTTGATTAAAGTTAAACCTTGATCTAAGTAATAAATTTTGGATGGCTCTCTAATGGAACTGGAGAGTTGAAGATAAAAGTAAAGGATCTTTTATAATATCCACTATGCATTAGATAGTTGGAAACTTAATTGAATTTTGTATAATTGAAATTTGGCAAAGTAAATGAATAGATGCATTTAGAGGTATACCTATCCTAAACCATGAGTACCCTGATACCCTACTACCCTCAAAGAACCAATTGGAATCAAGGAGAAGCAAGGAGTTCATTGGAAATAAAGTATAGGTAATTGTATTTTATTCTAATTTACTTATGCTCAAATAGACTAGAATTGTGGGGAGATATCCCTAATGTAGTTAATGTAATATTCTTTAAGTTAAGAAGGATTTACCATGAAATATTTAATGCAATAATTGTTTTTTGCTTTAGAGAAGGTACTTTTACTTTATTTTCATATTTGGTTACTATGTAGTTGATTCTATTTTTGATGACATTCTCTTTAGTGTTAATCCTTCTTTATTTTATGGATGCTTAATGATTACTCTTGATGTTTTAATATCTAGATGTATTCTATTTGGTTGCTTAGTGATATAAATATAAGAGTAGAGTTTTAGGGTGAACTCAAAGGTGAACTAAGGGAATTAAGAACCCCTTAGGGTGAACATAGGCAACCTAAGGGAATTGAGAACCCCTTAGGGTGAACATAGGAGACCTAAAGGAATTGAGACCCTCTTAGGGAGATAAAGGACTAAGTTATGGAGATATTACATTTAAGATAAGATAGCTCATCAAAATAAACAAAATACATACAACTACACATAACGGATGGTATGGATAGAACCTCATGATTAGGGATAATATCATAAAAGGTAGGATAGATGGGATTAACAAATACAAACTTGTTAGATACTAATAACTTAAAAAAAGACAAAACTAGGAAATACAGAAGGCATAAGGCATATACTCTAGAAAAAAAATATGGGATATAAAAAATATAAGAAATGTATGGGAAAAAGGTGATAAAAAATCAAATCAACCAAGACATCAAATAATAATTGAAAATATAGGAGAGGCAAAAAAAAAAAAAATTAATAAGAGAAGATTAATAAAAAAAAAGAGAAGGGGAGAGCATCGGGAAGAAAATTGAAAAGCAGGATTAAGATTACGGGAAGAGGCCATGATCAAAAGATGAGCCAAAGGAAATAAAAATACAAAAAAACATGTGAATATTAGCAGAAAAAGATACATAAAGAAAAAATATAAAAAACTTTAAAATAAAAAAAAATATAAAAAAAAAAAAAAATATCTCATAAGATTAATGCTAAATGAAAGGAAAAAAAAAAAAGGAAAAAAGCTCAATAAAGAATAAGGGAATAATAAAAAAAAAGAAAAAAATAAAACGGATAAGATCAGAAATATATTAAAAAAAAATAAAACAAAAAAAAAATACAAAAAATAATAAAATTATATGAGGAATTAATAAAAAGGATAACACAAAAAAAGGGGAAAAATGGATAAAAACAAGGTATAACAATAATAAAAGTTAGATAATACTAAAAAAAAATATGGGAAGACAATGTATGAAGAAAGAATAAAAACCAAATAAATCATAATGCAAATATAACGAAATAGTTAATTGATTTAAACAATTAAAAAAAAATAAATATATCAAAAAGGAGAAGGAGAGATATAAAAGGTAGGATAAGAGAGGAAAAGAGAGAAAAAAGTGAGCATATAAGGGATATGCCCATAATAGAGGCCATAACCATAAAGGAGCCCCGGATAAGGTCCAAACAGAAGGAGATCCCATGGTGGGCAAAAATAATAATTTGCCAAAACTCAAAGAAAAAAAAATCGGGATGAGGCCAATGGGAACAGAAAATCATCAGGGGGTGATTTATGATTCATTATTACAATTAATAAAAAATACTACTTTGGAAAAAAAAAAATTTACTAAATGTACACCAATATAATTGTTTCTCAATTGGATCAAAGTGGTTTCCTTCATGAAACCTAACAACTTGAAGAAGATACAAGAACACACAGCCAAGATAAAATTCCCAGGTGAAACAACAAAACTAAAAAAAAGAAAACCATGGTAACATAAGGAGGAACATATTTTGCCTGAAAAAAAAAAGAGAGGGGAGATAAGCCAACAAGAGATTGAGGAAACAAATATAGAGCTTCTACAAGATTTCATAGACTTAAAATTGAAGGTTGAAAAGGCAAAAAAAATTGAAGAAGTTATGGTTGATAAATTAAAGGCAAAAGAATTAGAATGTAAAAAAAAGGAACATGAAGTTGTCTCTTTAAGAAAGGAACTAGAAAAGACTAAGGATAAGTTGCAGCAAAATCTAAGGTTAGAGAAATAGAAAGAGAATTCAAGCTCAAAAGGAATAAAGAAATCAAATAAAGTAAGTAAATAAGAGCCCATGACCTATGTTGATGTATTGAAGGGTAAAAGTATCAAGGAGGAAGAAAACAAAAAAGCATCATGGAAAAAAGTCAATCAAATAAAATAAAATAAAAGAACCAAGCGATCATATCATCCAGGGTAATCAAACAGGTTTAAATATTTCTTTCATGGTTATTTTTTTTCATGTAATAAATATGGTCATAAAGTTATACATTGCATGTTCTATGTGAAAAATAATGTAGGCATCATCAATAGAAATTAAAATTCTTTTACACCTCTCATGAATAACAATGTCATGTGTTACAAATGTAATAATTTTGAGCACAAAGCTAGATGGTGTAAAAAACTATTTCTTGAAGTTCCTAAATCAAGAAAGAAAGAGGAAAGTCAAACAATTCAAAAGGAAATGCCCTCAAAAGTTTGGAAAAATAAAAAGGAACAAGAAAAAGAAAATTCCATGTTAGTACAAACAACTTTTCATGTGCAAAATGAAGGGAATCAGTGGTATATTGATAGTGGTTTTTCAAGTCATACGACAGGTGGTAAAAGCAAATTTCTTTCTCTCAAGAAAATAAATGGAGGAACAACAAAATTTTATGGTAATGCTTCTTATAAAATTTTTGGAAAAAGGACTTTGAGTTTGGATAATGGAAGATCAAGGACAAAAAATGTGTTATATGTTAAAGGATTGAAGCACAACCTACTAAGTGTAATTCAATTATGTGATAAATGGCACACTCTCACATTTCACCCAAATGGATGTGAGATCAAAAAATCTAAGATAGGAAAGCTTATTGCAGATGCCAATAGAACTACAAACAATATCTACATGTTGAGCAAAATCAAGGGAGAAATTTTCTTTTTATCACAAGAGGATGAGATTTGGTTATGGCATAAGGATGGATCACTTGAACTTTGACAACATAGTGAAAATAAGCAACAAACAGACAATCAAATATTTTCCCAGGATAATAAAACCCCCAAGTACGATTTGTGCTTAATGTCAACATGGTAAGAAAACAAAATCAAATTTAAAACCAAAGGAGTTTTCTTCATCCAAACCTTTGGAACTAGTTCACACAAATCTATGTGGTCCTACCAGGATAAAGAGTTTACAAGGTGAGAACTATTTCATGTTATTTATTGATGTCTTCTCTAGAATGACTTGGGTAACATTCTTAAAGGAAAAATCAGAAGCATTTTAGAAGTTCAAGGTATTCAAGGTACTTGTAGAAAATGAAACAGGCAAAAATATCAAGTATATAAGATCATATAGATGATGAGAATTTACTTTAGGTGAATTTGTAGAGTTTTGTGAAAAGTATGAAATCAAGAGACAATACTCAACATTAAGAACTCCATAACAAAATGGAGTAGTTGAATGGAAAAACAAAACTTTTCAGGGTATAGCCAATGCTATGCTAAATGAATCTAAGATATCTGATGCTTTTTGGAAAGAGGCAACTCATACAACTTTCTATATCATAAATAGAGCTCAAGTAAGATTAAATCACCACAAAACCCCTTATGAGCTTTGGAAGGGATGACTAGCTATTGTGAAGTACTTTAAAAAATTTGGAAGCAAATGCTACATTAGATGAGAAGAGAAAAATTTGGGTAATTTTGATTCTAGGTGTGATGAGGGTATCTTACTTGGTTATTCCACTAAGAGAAAATCCTATAGATGCTACCATAAAATATCACATACAATTGTGGAAAGTGCAATTGTAAGAGTTGATGAAGAAATGGATATAAGAGAACCAGCTCAAGAGATTGTGTATCAATAAGGAGAAAGTTACAAAGAAGAAAAATATGAAGAAACTAAAGAATATGGGACACAAAGGGCACCACCTAAGATACCATCTAGGTATGTACGAAAGAATCATCTAAGAGAACTGATTATTGGGACTCCATATGAGAGACAAACGAGGAGGAATATAATAGGAACAGGTGAACATGTAATATTTTCTTTGCTATCTAAAGTTGAGCCCAAGGATTTTAATGAAGCAAGTGAAGATAAATATTGTATTAAGGCAATGGAAGAAGAGTT
This sequence comes from Wollemia nobilis, assembly GCA_028583015.1. Taxonomy (NCBI): domain Eukaryota; kingdom Viridiplantae; phylum Streptophyta; class Pinopsida; order Araucariales; family Araucariaceae; genus Wollemia; species Wollemia nobilis. Next base: position 7,713,246 of record JAQPPZ010002449.1, read on the forward strand.
AGACCAAATAGAAAAGAGTGATACTTGGGAACTTGTACCACATCCAAAAGACAAGAATGTAACTGGCACCAAATGGATCTACAAAAATAATTTGAATGAAGATGGTCAAGTTGTCAGAAACAAAGAAAGACTTGTGTGCAAAGGCTATGCACAAGTTGAGGGGATTGAATTTGAAGAAACATTTGCTCCTGTTGCACGTCTTGAAGCCATAATATTTTTTATGGATTTCTCAAGATTCGAAAACTTCAAGGTGTATCAAATGTATGCAAAATCATCTTTTCTCAATGGTTACTTAGAGGAAGAGGACTACATAGAGCAACTAGATGATTTTAGCTTGACAAATAATTTGGACTATGTATGCAAATTAAATAAATCTCTCTATGGACTAAAGCAAGACCCTAGGCCTTGGTACTCAAGATTGGATAAGTATCTTAAATAATAGGGTTTTAGAAAAGGTATAGCTGATAGTAATCTATACATAAAAAATGAAGAAAATAACTTGTTTATTGTAGTGGTCTATGTGGATGATATCATTTTTAGAGGGAGTAATGACAAGATGTGTCAAAAATTTGCAAAGTTTATGTAAAATGAATTTGAGATGTCTATGCTTGGTGAGTTATATTTATTTCTTGGGTTGCAAATTTTATAATCAGATAAAGGTATATTTCTCTCTCACACCAAATATGTGAAAGAAATATTGAAAAATTTTAGGATGGAGGATTGCAATCCTATGATTACCCCCATGGTTATAGGATGTAAGTTAAGTAAATATGATGAGTCTTCTGAAGCAAATCACACATTTTATAGATCCGTTCTTTGAATTTTACTACATGTCACAACTACTAGACCATATATAATGTAGGTAGATAGATTGGTGGTAATATTTCAAGCTACACAAAAAAAAACACATGTATAGGCAGTAAAGATAATATTTAAGTATTTGAAAGGAACTATAAGTTTTGGATAATGATACCCAAAATGTAATAATTTAACACTCACTTCATATACAGATGTGGATTGGGAAAGCAATGCTGATGGTAGAAAAAGCACAAGTAGAGGAGCATTCTTTCTTGGAGATTGTTTAGTCTCTTGTCTAAGCAAAAGATAAGAATCAGTATCCTTATCCACTGTTGAGGCAGAGTACATTGCAACAATTACTTGTTGTACACATGTTTTATGGATGAAGCGGACTTTAAGTGATTTTAGAATAGAACATGACCATCCTATCCCCATACTATGTGATAATACAAGTGCCATTAATATTTCAAAAAAGCTAGTGATGCATTCAAGGACTAAGCATATTTTAATCAAATATCATTTTTTGAGAGAGCAAGTAATTGATCAGCAAGTCAAATTGGAATACTATTAGTCTCATAATGACATTGAGAGGGGGGGCTAAATCAGTGTAGCTCTTTAAAACTTAAATCTTCAACACTCAAATCCAAAACAATGAAAACATAAAACCAAATAAATTAAGTATAACAAGAGAACATCACACAACACAAGATGTATCGAGGTTCACCGATTTGGCTACATCCCAAAAAAATGATTATTTGGACTCCCATCCAAATCCATACTTTGCAAAGCACCAAATTTATAATCAATTTACTAGCACCCACTAGAAGGAGCACCAACACCTGATTTATCTACACCAACAAAAAGGAGCACCAACCCCTGATTTATATGCACCAATAGAAAGGAGCACCAACCCCTCTACCAAGCACCCACTTGATTTTTATATTGATAATAAAATGACATATATGAATGTCTTCACTAAAACCAGAACCCTCTATGGTCTGTAAGCTCAAAATCTAAAACTTTCTATTTCACCTAGTATAACATCTCTCTCTCTACATTACTCAAAATTTGAATCTTCTCTTCTCAAAAAAAAAAGGACTGATTGTTCTCTTAGCTCATTTTAGCAATTTCTAAATGCTTTCTAGGTTTTTTATAACACTTTGTCAGTGAACTCCTCTCCAAATTTCTATTATGACCTCCATGAAAACTACTGCTGATACACTTTTTTCAAAAAGAGCATTTTTGTGACAGTCTTGCAATGCTTGTAACATTCACCTTGTTTCTCTATTTTGGTGGAAATTTGAATCAAATGTTCTTGAATATAATGACCACCTCTAGTTAAAATTTTTCTATCAAATTATTCTTGGTTTGCTCACAATGCTTATGACAAAACTACCCTTTTTCGGCTTGTACAACCACTTGCCAAATCATCCGCCAAGATACCAAAAACATCACCGATCAATCCAAACACTATGTTGACACCTAAAACATTGTTCTAGACTATTTATTGACATGATGGAATTTTCCAAATTGATCCATCCTATCCAACTGTGCTCGTGATGGCTTTTGCAATTTTTTGACAACTTCTTGATGATTTTTTCAACTTTTGCAAATTTACACTAACAACTTGTAACAACTTCACTCGAACATCAAAAACATCCTCATAAGCATTGAAAATCATTGTACATAATCTGAACAACATTTGAACAACTATCCACTGCATCAACCTGTCCATCTGAGTGTGTTGACAACAATGGCAATATTGTCGCTGCACCTTGCTCAACAATCTCCCCCTTTGGAATTGTTGGCAACACACACATAATTTTTTGTAACTCTTCTCCCCATTTGACAACAAGACCAAAGGGCTACTACAAACTCCCCCTGAGTCCATGCACAACATTCTCAAGAAAAACTTATTACACTTACCAAAAATCACAAACATGAGCAAAAAAGATAAACAAATACAAAAATGCTCCCCTTGAGAATGTGGCCCCAATAGCTAGTCAATTCTTGGGAAGTGTGACCACTCCAAATTTCTTATGAAGGTGCTCAAATAATTTCTTGGTAAATGGTTTGGTGAAGATATCCACTCTTTCTATGTTGTTGGAATAAAATCCAACTTAACCTCACCTTCCGCAAATTTCTCCTTCAAAAAATGATACCGGATAGCAATATGTTTTGTGCAAAAATTCATAATCGGATTCTTTGAGATGTTAATGGCACTGGTGTTATCGCACTTAACTAAAATTGGCTCACTAAAATTAATACCAATATCCTTCAAATTTTGTTTCATCCATAACACCTAAGTACAACACGTTGTCACTGCAATGTATTCTACCTCTATTATGGATAAGGAGACTGACTCATATTTCTTATTGTGCCATGCGACCAACCTATCTCCAAGATAGAATGCACCTCCACTGGTACTCTTCCTATCATCTACACATACTTCCCAATCTGCATCTGAATACGCAATAAGGGTGAAGTCCTTACCTTTTAGATACCATAACCCATACTCCATAGTACCCTTGAGGTACTAAAGAATCCTCTTCACTGCTATTACATAAGTCTCCTTCAGACTAGCCTAAAATCATTCTACCATGCATACTGCCTACAAAATATTTGGTCTGGTAGCTGTCAAGTATAGTAAGCTCCCAATCATAGATCTATACATAGTTTGATCAACATATGGAGATTTTTCATCCTTGCTCAACTTGCAACCTATCGTCATGGGAGTGCTAACTAGCTTACAATCCTCCATTGTGAACATTTTTAGCATCTCTTTCACATATTTAATTTGAGAAATAAATATGCCCTTATCCTTTTGATTAACTTGAAATTCGAGAAAATACGAAAGTTCATCAATCATTGACATTTCAAATTCTTTTTGCATCTTATTTGCTAAATCTTTACACAACTCATATTTGTTGCTACCAAATATGATATCATCTATGTATACAACAAGAATAATATGATGACCATTTTATATTTTGACATACAAATTACTATCCACCATACCTTTCTTGAACCCTTGTTGAGTAAGATAATTGTCTAGCCTTGCATACCATGCTTGGGGTGCATGTTTTAAGCCATATAACACTTTCTTCAACTTGCAAACCAAGTTGGGATCATCACCAAGATGGAAACCATCTGGTTGCTCAATATAAACCTCTTCTTCAAGCTTCCCATTCAAAAATGCTGATTTCACATCCATTTGATAAACTTTGAAATTCTTGTAAACTGCTAAAGCCAAAAATATTCTAATTGCCTCTAGTTTGGCCACAGGTGCAAAGGTTTCCTCAAAGTCAATACCTTCAACTTGTGCATAACCTTTGCATACCAATCTTGCTTTATTCTTGACTACCTATTCATCTTCATTCAATTTATTCTGAAAGACCCATTTAGTACCGATTACATTTTTATTTGTGGGTCTTAGTACTAACTGCCAAGTCTTGTTTTTCTTGATATGATATAATTCTTCATTTATTTCCTTTACCCAACTTTCATATTTGCTTGTGTCAGCAACATTTTTGAGATCAATGTTGGATAATAAAGAGTAGTTACTTACTAATCTTCTTCTTGTATAAACACCAACTGTGGGGTCTCCAATTATTTGCTCTCTAGGATGATCTTTTTGCCAACTACCTATTTTGAATTTCTTGTTTTCTTCCACTTATGAATCACTGTTTGAATCCTCTTAGTCAATTTTTGGTTTCTTTTCTATTTCCTTTTCCTCACCTTATTCAATGACCTCTTCATAAATTGGGTAGTTCTCTTCATAGCTAATTACTCGTTCCCTTTCTTCATCAACTTTAACATTGACACTATCCACAATTTTCCTTAGCCTCTTGTTGTAGCATTTGTAAGCTTTGCTTTTTGATGAATAGCCAAGGAAAATACCTTCATCCACTCTATCTTCAAACTTACCAAGGTTTTCTTCATTTCTTTTGATGTAACACTTGCTACCAAAAAATTTAAAGTATCTTGTTGTTGCCTTTTTACCGAACCACAACTCATAAGGGGTTTTGCTTTTGCTTTCATACGTCCTCAACATGCACCTATTTTTGATGTATACCGTAGTATGAACTACCTCTTTCCAAAATATGTCTACTACTTTACTCTTAGTCAACATAGTCCGTGTCATTTCCTACACTGTCCTGTTATTTCTTTCTACAACACCATTCTGTTGAGGTATCCTAGCTCCTAAAAACTGTCCCCTAATGCCATATTTTTCACAATACTCTATGAAATCCTTTGAAATGAACTATCCTCCTCTGTCTGACCTTAAACATTTAATCCTTTTTCATGTTTGATTCTCAAATTGATTTTTGAAAACCTTGAACATCTCAAAATATTCTAATTTATACTTCAAAAATAGTACCCATGTCATCCTGGAATAGTCATTTATACACAACATGAAATATTTGTCATCGTTTATGCTTTACGTTCTCATGGGTCCACATAAATTAGTATGTACTAGTTCCAAAGGTTTGCTTGTGTAGTACTCTTTTGTTTTAAATGAGACTCTAGTTTGCTTCCCCTTTTGACATGAAGCACAAATCCTATTTGATGGTTTGTCAATGGTGGGAATATCTCTCACTACTTTATTTGAGCCGATTTTTACTAGATTATCAAAACTGATATGATCGAGCCTCTTGTGCCACAACCAATTATCTTCTTCTTGTCCAATCAATCAAGCTCCTTCTAAAGTCTTTGAGAGAGTGTACAAGTTGTCAGATGTCCTTGATCCAGTTGCTATAAAATTACCATATTTTCCTTTCTGACTTCACAACCTTACTTCTTAAAGATCACTTCATGGCCTCTATCACAAATCTGACTTACGCTCCACAAGTTATGCTTTAGAACAACCACAAACAAGACTTCTTTTGACCTGATTTTTCCATCACTAGTCTTAACTGAACCTCTTCCAACTATCTTAGCTCCATAATTGATTCCAAACTTTACTGAACCACCTTCATATTGTTGCAACCATGGTTATGCATAAGGGGTAGTACCGAAAAAGTATTTATCATATCGGGGTGAATCAACATGAAAACTATATAAACTATGGGGCAAATTTTTCAAAATTTTGAAGAAAAAATTTTCAAAACATGGAATTTTTTTTTTCAACTACAAGTATGAACAAAATTATCAAAATACGACTAGCAGAAGGCGACTGGAAGAAGGTGACTGATAGAAGGCAACTGGAAGAAAGCGACTGACAGAAGGCGACTAGTAGAAGGTTACTAACAGAAGTCGATTGACACAAAGCAACTAGCAAAATGCGACTGACAGAAGGTGACTGGAAAAAGGTGACTGACACAAGGCAAATGGTAGAAAGCGACTGACACAAGGCAACTGGTAGAAGGCGAATGGTATAAGGCGATTGACATAAGGTGACTGATAAAAGACAACTGGTAGAAGGCAACTGGTAGAAGGCGACTGACATAAGGTGACTGGTAGAAGGTGACTGGTAGAAGGCGACTGGTCGAAGGTGACTAACACAAGGAAGAGGAAAGTCAAGCTAGATGGTGTAAAAAAATATTTCTTGAATTTTATAGATAAAGCAAGAAATAGGAAAGTCAAACAATTCAAAAGGAAATGCCCTCAAAAGTTTGGAAAAAGAAAAAGGAACGAGAAAAAGAAAATTCCATGTTAGTACAAACAACTCTTCATGTGCAAAATGAAGGGAATCAGTGGTATATTGATAGTGGTTTTTCAAGTCATATGACAGGTGATAAAAGCAAATTTTTTCTCTCAAGAAAATAAATGGAGGAACAACAAAATTTTATGGTAATGCTTCTTCTAAAATTGTTGGAAAAAGGACTTTGAGTTTGGATAATGGAAGATCAAGGACAAAAATTGTGTTATGTTTTGAAGGATTGAAGCACAACCTACTAAGTGTAATTCAATTATGTGATAAAGGGAACACTCTCACATTTCACCCAAATGGATGTCTAAATTGTTTTAGTTGAAGAAAGCACATTGAAAAATTGGTAAATATTTTAATAACATCATTATACAAGATGTTTGAAGAAATTTGAGCTAAGTTGTGAGCAGGATTGAGCAGAATTGTGAGCAGGTTTGAGCAATTTTTGTGAGCATATTTGAGCAGAGTTGTGAGCAAAGTTGAGCAAGTTTTGTGAGTATATTTGAGCAAAAGTGTAAGCAGGTTTTGGAGTAGACGAGAGTAGAGGATTGGTCTCTCTTGTGGATAGAGGTCCACAAACCAAAGTAGATGGGATTGGTGTCTCTTGTAGATAGAGTTCCATGAACCATAGTAGAAAGGATTGATGTGTTTTGTGGATTGGGGTCCACAAATATTGTAATAACGATTTGGTTCCCACAAAATATTTTGAAGAAATTTATAAGAATAATTTCTTCGTGGATGTAGCCCACATTGGGTGAACCATGTTAAATACGTATCTCTTATGTGTGTGGTGATTTGTGTATTGTTTCATTATTACAATTGATAATAATTGAAGTTAATACTTGGAAATAAAAGTAAAAGTTCTATCTTAAACTGTTCACCCCCATTTCAGTATAAGCTTGTGTTCTTCACTAATTGGTAAGGAATTAAAAAATAGTATTAAAATATGAAAAGTACCTTGAACCATTTTCATAGACTACCCTACTAAATATCATGCTTAAATCATATATTACTATAAAAACTATATATAAATTACAAAACTTATCAGAATAGAATGATAACTATTTTAAAATAAAATAAATAGTAATCAATATCATAGAAATTTATAACATTGGGTACTTGACCTTAAATTTATATAAACTAAATTTGTTTTCTATCATCAATTGTAAAATTAACTTGATCATAAATTAGAAATTGGAAATATATTATGTATCAATCAATCAACTATGTCATTCCTAATAAATAATATTTTTAGCATAAGTTTTTGACATTATAACTTTACCGATTAAATCCTTAATAAATATATTAGAAACCTATGAGAGTATAAGGATCTTAAATTATTGTAAACTAATTGAATCCTTGTGATTTTATTTTTAACTTATTATATGGAATTGAAATGAGGCCCACATATATATTTATGGGGTTGAAATGGACCCCACTCTCATAAAATCATGACCACATAGCGGTATTATAGCAACTTGGAAATTATGTGCTTGGCAAGATTTTAACCTAAGTATCTTCTTTGGAATTTAAGGAATCTAGCCGTTTGAACTAATGCCATTATATATGAGGCCCACCTATATTTCATCAATGTTTTACAATAATATTTTCATAATTATAATATATCATTTGGTAAGACTAGAATTTGGGTGTCCTCCTTAAAATTTTAGGTATTTAACGAGTTAAGCTAAATATTTGAATTTGTTATAACCATATTTCCCTTTTTAGTATCCATTTCATTCTAGAAGCATAAATGGTACCTATAGAACCTAATAATAAAATAATTTCTAGATCAAACCTAAATAAACTAGTTATTATCACTTGTGCACTAATAAATATGATAAAATTGATTTCCTAAGCATCAATATCATGTTAACTTATTTGATTTATTTCTTGAACCTTTATAAATAAATTTTAACTAATAATAATTAATTATTTTTATAACATTAATATTAGGATGCACTTGTACAACTTTCTTATTCTTTTAAATTAATTATTTTTATAACATTAATATTAGGATGCACTTGTACAACTTGCTTGCTCTTTTAAATAATTTGCAATTTATGATTTTAAATGATAGTTGGAAGAGGTGTATGTATCAAATGTTTATTCATTATCCGATTTCCATTTCTATAAACCAATATTTTAAAAGGAAGGAAATTCTTGTGATTAAATTCTTGAACTTGTATCTATAGTGAAAGTTTTAAGATAAATATAGAAATTCTAGTCTATATACAAAAATCAATGAGACCTATTATAACCATAAAAAATATGCAGCATTAACATCTATAAGTTCAATACATGTTTTAAGGGCTTATTTTATTTTTTTAATGGGAATAACATTTGGTATCCAAATGTTATACTCTATAGGATTGGTAGATTTTATTTTCAAACTATTCTTTATCTTTTTATGGATAATCTTGTTAAATATGGAAAGAGGTTTACTAATATTTTGATGGATATGCTTAGCATTTAGATAAGTAACAATATTAAGCATGACAATGCTTAGATCAATTTTTGGTATATCCTTATAGTTCTATACTAAGATATTTATATTTGATGATGATTTATTTATACTATTTAGCTTATTTCATAGTCAAATCACTTGTTAGCTTAAATATTTTGGGCACATTTATTGTGTTCTTATATCAATTTCAATTTTATCATTAATAAACATAGAGTTTTGATATTCAACATGGTATAATGCATTGATTAGTTTTTTTAATTTTTTACATATTCTAGATCTATATTCATGATATTAATGGTTCATATTGATTGTAAATAAACTAGCTTAAGATCTTATTTAGCATTATAGATTTCTATTATAATATGCTTACTGTTCATAGTGAAAATATAAGAAATGAAAAATATTTTCCATCCATTAGCCCATCTTTCGGTTGCTTCTTCCACAAGAGCGAGTTGACCCAACCGGTGAGCCACCACATCCATCTCATGAATCCATTTCACCAACCACTTTGCTTGTAATATATGTACATAAAATCAAAATAAATAAATAAAAAATAAAAATATTTTGCATGTACATTGTATTTATTTATGTTGCTTGTTGTTTTCTAGGTTTAACAGAGTTCTAGCATCAGTTCTAGCCAAAAGGATCCATTCCATTCACCTTTACCACCCATCCATTTTCCCAAGTAAACATGAATCATGTTGACTTATTCACCCCGTTCCATAATCCATATGATTTGGCAAAGCCAATCCTTATTTACATAACTCTTATTGAAATGGATCGAATTTCCTCACCTCCATCCTTTTCCAAGTTTGTCTTGTTCGAGAAATTGTTAAGGGCTTCAGCTGACTACATTCCTCCATCACCTCCACCTTCACCTTTAGATCCTAAGGTTTTCCATGTAAACATAGATGAGGATAAGTTAGAAGATTTTGATAACCTCATAGATGATATTCATCTAATCCCAACTCTCCATCAACTTGAGGAATGTTCTCACATGTCTATTGAAGATACTATCAATGTGAACCTTAGTTTAGACACAGACAATCCCCAAATTATCAAGATTGGCAAAAGCTTATACAAATATGAACAAGAGCAATTAATTTCTCTCCTCAAGAGGAAGAAGGGAATTTTTGCATGGTCCTATAAAGACATGCCTAGTCTTGACTCTAGCTTGGTTGTCCATAATTTCACCTTAAACTCTGATGCTAAGTCGGTCAAACAAAAACTTAGAAGGATGTATCCTACCATTGTCCTCTTAGTCAAAGAAGAGATTCAAAAGCTATTAGATGAGGGTTTCATTGTACCCATTGATTATCTTGAATGGTTCTCAAACATAGTACTCGTTCATAAGCCTAACGGAGCGATACATGTTTACATTGATTTTTAAGATCTTAATAAAACATATTCTAAGGATGATTTTCCTCTTCCAAACATTGATACTCTTGTCAACACCTATGCTAGCCATGAAATTCTTTCTCTCATGGATGGTTTTTCAAGATATAACCAAATTTGAAAAAATCCTTATGACCAACATAAAATAGCATTCACTACACCTTGGGGGACTTTTTGTTACAAGGTGATGCCCTTTGGCCTCAAAAACATAGGTGCCACTTATCAACGTGCCATGACATACATCTTTCACAATTACATGCATTAGATCATCGAATATTATGTGTATTATCTCTTGTAAAAATCCAAAACTCAACAAGAGCACATTGGTGTATTGGAAAATGTCTTTGATCGACTTCTAGATCATAATATAAGGTTGAACCCAAATAAATGTGTCTTTGATGTTACCTCTAGAAAACTACTAGGGTTCATTGTTTCCAAAATATGCATTGAGGTGGACCTAAACAAATTCAAGGCAATCATGGATATGCCTCCCCCAACTAATTTGAAGGAATTGCATAGTTTACAATGAAATATTCAATCAATCCATCGTTTTATTGTGCAACTTTTTAACAAATGCAGGATATTCAATAACTTGATATAAAATGGGGTGCCATTTTCATGGATAGATGAATGTCAAAAAGCCTTTGATGATATTAAGCAGTACCTGGCTTCTCCACCAATATTAGCTCCTCCTCATCCGTGAGACCCTTTCATTTGTATGTTTCAACAATGGACTTTGTATTAGGTACATTGCTTGCACAAAAGAATGAAAACAATCAATAACAAGTTGTCTATTACATTAGTCAAACATTTGTAAGCTATGAAACTAGATATACTTACATGGAAAATTTGTTCTTAGCAATGATTTTTATCGCTAAGAAACTTAGACATTATATGCTTAGTCACACCACATATGTCATAACTAGAGAAATTTCTCTGTGTTATATGATGTCTTGCACTTACAATAACACTTACACCACTAAATGGATAATGCTTCTCATTGAATTTGATCTTGAATTCATAAGTCAAAATTCCATTAAAGGTCAGGTTATAGCCAATAATCTTGTGAAAGCTCCACTACCTAGTGATCATCCATTGATTATTGAGCTCCCATATGATTCGATATTCACTGTCACTGAACAAGAAGAAGATGGCATTCCAAAGGAAGACATCGATATCACACTATTATTTGATGGTTCTAAGTGCAATAAATATCAAGGTGTTGGAGTCATGTTTCATACACCCTAGGGGTTGCCTATCCCCTTATCATTCAAACTAGACTTCCAATACACAAACAACAATGCAAAGAATGAAGCCTTAATATTAGGTCTTAAAGTAGCTATAGCTATGGTTATTAAGCGTATTATGATATTTGGTGATTCTCAAATTGTTGTCAAACAAGTAACAGGAGAATACCAATATAAAGAACCTACCATTAAACTTTACCATGAAGTAGCAATGAAATTGCTCTCTAAGTTTGATTGGTATGAAATTGATAATTTACCACATTTGACTAATAGATTTGCAGATATGATTGCCTCTCTTAGATCATTTATTCCAAAATATACCTTAGGAGAGGTACAACCCCTTATAATTACAATGATCTCTAAATTTGCAATTTTCCATGCTAAATATAAGGATGAAAAGGATGTTTGCTTTATCCATTTGGAACCATGTGAGTCTTGATCGAACCAAATAATAGTGTTTCTCAAGTTTGGAACACTCCCATCAGATATATCACGGACTTCTAAACACACTTTCAAGCAAAAGATAGCTCGTTTTACTCTCTTCAGGGATGCATCATATAGATGTGGTTATGATGGAATCCTCTTTCATTGTCTTGAGTCTGATGAGGCACAAATAGCCATAACTGAAGCTCATGTTGGTTCTTTTGGTGGTCATTTAAGTGGAATGGCCATTGCAAAGCATATTCTATGCATGGGTTATTATTGGCCCATAATAGAATGATATTATTGCACATACGTCAAACATTGTAAGCAATATCAATAACATGCTAATTTAACTCATCTACCATCACAAGCATTACACCCTATTCAAAGCCTTTGGTTATTTTCATAATGGGGTCTAGATTTAATTGGAAAAATCTCACCTTATTCCTCGGGATAACATACATTCATAATCAAAACCACATAATACTTCACAAGGTGGGTTGAGGCAATTCCTCTCACCAGTACGACAGGACCTAAGATTGTGTAGTTTATACTTAATAATTTCATTTGTCATTTTGGTATTCCCTCAAAAATTATATGAGATAATGGCAAGTCTTTCAAGAATAAGGATGTTCGAGCACTTTGCGAGAAATATAATATCCAACACGGTTTCTCAACTCCTTATTACCCACAAGCAAATAAATAAGTTGAGGCTACCAATAATACCTTAATTACTATTCTCAAGAAACTTGTTAAAGAAAATCATAGAGATTGGCATACACATATTCCCTTGGTATTATGGGCTTATCGAACAAGCATCTGCACACCTACTGGGACAATACCATTTTCATTAGTCTATGGAGCCGAATCAATCATACCTCTTGAGCTTGAGATCCCCTCATTACAAATTTCATTGTAGGAATTTAGAGATGACAATATTTCTAGATAAGCATGTCTTGATCAACTCTCACTTCTTGATGAGAGTCAAGTCAATAATTTAGATTATTTACGAGTATATCAAGACCACCTTAAGTGTGCTTACAACACCAAAGTTCATCTACGTGAATTTCAAGTAGGGGATCTTGTTCTTAAAGAGAATCAACAAAATACCAAGCATTATTGCATCTTCATGATAAAATTACAGCTAATTGATTAGGTCCATACATTTTTACTCAAAGAGTGGGTAAAGGTACTTATAGGCTTGTCATTCTAGAGGGAGTTGAAGATCCTGAACCACTTAATGTTATACACTTGAGAGAATTCTATGCATAATGTGATTTATATATATGTATATATATGGCTATTACACAAAAAAAACATTGCATTGCACACATCTCATTTCACATATTGCATTCCATACATGGCATTTTTCACCTTACATTTCATACATTTGCATAAAACTCATTTTATTTCATAAAATTACATTTCATACATTGCATTCACACCATCATTTTCACACATTTCATATTTTATATTAGGGATCATTTATTCAGTTTAGATATAAATTGGTCAAATAAAGTCATGTTGTCTTAATCAGGGGCACATTCAAACTCATTTTATTACAACATTTCAAAAAGACAAATTGTCATTTGCAAAGCCACATTTTTATAATTCCTAGGTTTTTTTGGTCACTTAGCCAATCCTAGTGTTTTAAGCAAACCATAAATACATGTTGAGTTTCCTTTAGGACCAAGACACAATTTTCATTAAGAAAATCTTGATTTATGGGAATTGACTCTAAATATTCTTGAACCAAATACAAATCATGCATCTTAAAAACATCTTGTGTCAAAGAGAGATAACACCATACTTGGTTTGAATATCGAAGTGAAAAGGATAATCCTTGCTTGTCGCATCATGCAACCTAGTCCACAAAAACAGTGGTTTTCACCACTATCACAATTTTAAAATTAAAAAAAAAAAAGTAGGGAAAAATCTCTAAAAACCCTAAATCTTTTACATCACACACCACTAATCCTTAAGTTGTAAGTATAGTACTACATTTTTAGTTAGATTGTTAGGTAATCATACGCAAATCCTAAAGGTTAAATCTTTGGACTATGGAGCTAGTCTCCACTGGAGCTATAGACGCTTGACTGGCAATGGAGTGCACTCATGTGTGGTAACACGTCTCTTTTAAAGAGACCTCTGACCACACACAAGGACAAGCTAGCTTCTTGGTCTTATCCATAATAGGTCAAACCCAATTTACTCAAGATGATTTAATGAACTCACTTGCACACACATTGGTTCTTTATTGCCTCGAGTCATTACCATACTCTTGATTTGGTAAATGAATTCATTGCACACACATTTGATCTTAGATAAATTAGGCAGTATTTAGTGAGTTTTTTTTTATACCACTAGTATGTTTGAATCTCTGAAAATAGTTAATTTTCCATATCAACATCCATATCTTATTCCATGTCAACATCCATGTCATTTCATGAGTCTTTTCACCCCACCTACCATCAAGTCTGGTGCCTCTGATTAAACAACACTACTAAACATGGCCAAGCAAAATCTAAACTATCAGTAGAACATGTGCATTAATATTCCATATACACTTACATTCATACATATTCCACTTGCATTAATCATCCATATACATTTGCATTATCACTTGCATTAATCATCCATATACACATTCCACTTGCATTAATCATCCATATACATTTGCATTATCACTTGCATTAATCATCCATATACACATGCATCCACACAAAAACATTCATACAAAATCATAACACAAAAATTAAAATCCATGTATATATATATATATATATATATATATGCAGAATGAAAGCCCAAAGGCTATATACAATGGAGCACCAAGGCTCATATACAAAAAGTGCATCTAATCACTAGCTAATGCCTATAAGAGGACCTCTATGACCTTGAAGGAACCCTAGACCTAGAGCTATACCTAGACTCACTAGGCCTAGTAGACCCAAATATAGATGAGGAGGGTGGTTCTAGAAGCCCAATATCATGCTCCATCAACCAATCCTCCAATACCTGGATATATCTATTCTAAGATCAAATGTGATGTACATCATATCTCTGCCTACGACAACCCTCTAGCAGCTCTTCCTAGAGCCTTGTGATCCTATCCTCACCTCCACCTACTGTCAATCATACCTCTAGCTCCATATGCAATCGAGCTATCTCCACATCTTAAGCCACCTCCCTATATCATAGTCATGCTATCTCTATATCTTGAGCCACTATCATAGCATCTCGCTCTACTACCATCTGCTCCAACCTCACTTGATCATCCTCACTTTGACCAAGAGGTTTATCCAAAATCTCCTCTCTATCCTCCATATTCCCTCCATATCCTCCAAACTTTGGAGCCTTCTCTACTGCCCTCCTATTCCATATCCATTGGCAATTATCTTGAAGGTGCCTCTGATTCTTAGGATCCTCATTGGCATCCTCAACCTCATACCTAGCCTCATTCCCCCCATCCACTACTGAACTTGGTACCCATGGTGACTGAGTTGTGAACCATGCATCATACTCCTCTGTAGTCCCCACATCATCAACATCAAGGAGATCCATCTCCTTGTTGGTAGAACCCTAAAGGTTCTAGCTAATATTTAATAAATAAATAAATAAAATAACATTAATTTTAAAAAATCACTTTGATAAAGTATCATTGTTTCACTGATAGGAAGGTCCCTCCAATGCATTCAATAAACAATTATATATTATTCTTCATGGATGATTTGATATGGATTCCTCTCATATCATATATATACTTTTTCAATCATGACCTTTCAATCATGACTTTTCAATCATGACTCTTCAATCATGACTTTTCAATCATGACTTTTCAACCATGACTTTTCAACCATGACTTTTCAATAATAATGAAATATATAATTAAAGTAATAAATAATAATTAATAAGTAATGTTAGGATGTGGGATCCTAACATGCCACCCTCCTTAAAAAGATCTTTGTCCTCAAATCTCAAAGTAAGGAGCTTCATTGCTTGTTTTCCCAGTTGAATTTGTGCAAGTTCTTGTACTATCTTAATGTCATTTTTTTGAAGGTAAGGATATCTTGAAGGTCAAAGTGTTAGTGATGGGTTTCCAGGAAAAATAGTAGAATCTTCCTTAGGAGAATCATGATGATTATGGGAGGGCAACCCTTGGGGTCCCTCAAACCAAGGTTATGTGTAAGGGGTCGGCCACAAAATATATTTATAAAAATTTGGTGAATCGATTTCAAAATCCAGGTGAATAGTTTTGAAACACATGTAGAAGGTTCACTATTATTAGGGGTAATGTTGAAAATTTAAACTTAAAATGGTCAAATTATTATAAAATTGGGGCGAATCAACCCCAAAAAATTTGCACCTAGAAATTTTTGGCTAATGGACCCTGGTCAAGGGTCCCAAATATTAGCCAATTCCAAATTTTAAAAATTATAATTTTAGCCAATTTTGTGAAAATAGCCACTATGCATAACCTTGCCTCAAACACTTCAAAATGATGCATCAAAAGTTGTGGTAATGCTTTTAAATCCTTTTGTGGTTCCTTGGTAGAGCCAATGAAGGAGTGTGTAGTCACTCTACATTGGTTTCGAATAGGTTTGGTCATGTGGTGAGAACTCACTATTGGTGAGGAAGGTGTGTGTAGGTCTTGTAGAGTGCATGTTTGACCAACATTGATCACTTCGGGTATGTCTACCTCATCCTTGCTTGGTGCATCAATCACTTCCAACATATCAACCCTATTGTTTTCATTGGTGGGATCAGGTATTTCAGGTATTTCTTGCTCATTATCCTTGTTTTCCACATCTTCCTCCTCTTTCTTATATTCCATGGCTTCCTCATATTCCTTACCTTCCTCATAATTTTCATCTTTAGTGTTATCTTCAGTTGTATCTATAACTACGTCTACCTCAATCATATTTTCATCGTTAGAAGAACTACAAGGAATAGTTGCATCTAAAATATATAGTGCAGGTGTAATACATTGATGATTGCAAACAAATTTCTCATCGCAATGATAGCAGAGGCCTTTTTCTTGTCGTTCTTTCATTTCTTCAAAATTGAGATGTTTAATTGGTAGGGTTGGGTTAATTTTGGGGGTTGTGTAAGTGCTTTGTGCCTTTCCATTATGCGTAGGTTTGGGGGCAATGTGGCTTAATATTTCCCCATAGGTGGTTTTCCTAATCAACGTTGTGCATTTATTTTGTCTTCGATTAATTTGGCCAATCCAATAGTCTGCATCATGGTACTAGGGTTGAAAATTTGTACCTCTAGCCAAATCTCTTCCTTTAATCCATTGATGAAACAATATATAAAAAAATTTTCATCCAACCCTGTGTATTGTTTGGTGATATCCTTAAATCAAATTTCATACTCATGCACAAAAGTGTTTTTATGAAGGTCCCAAGTGTTTTGATAAAGGTCCTCTAGAAAATGCCACATGGCTTTGATACCAAATGGTAGAACCCTGAAGGTTCTAGATAATATCTAATAAATAAATAAATAAAATAACATTAATTTAAAATAATCACTTTGATAAAGAATCATTTTTTCACTAGTAGGAAGGTCCCTCCAATGCAATTAAATAAACAATTATATATTCTTCTTCATGGATGATTTGATATGAATTCCTCTCATATCATATATAAACTTTTTTAATCATGACCTTTCAATAATGACTTTTCAATCATGACTCTTTAATCATGACTT
Organism: Wollemia nobilis; assembly: GCA_028583015.1. Taxonomy (NCBI): domain Eukaryota; kingdom Viridiplantae; phylum Streptophyta; class Pinopsida; order Araucariales; family Araucariaceae; genus Wollemia; species Wollemia nobilis. Next base: position 7,730,938 of record JAQPPZ010002449.1, read on the forward strand.
TTCAATCATGACTTTTCAACCATAATTTTTCAACCATGACTTTTCAATAATAATGAAATATATAATTAAAGTAATAAATAATAATTAATAAGTAATGTTAGGATGTGGGATCCTAACACTTGTCATCCTCAAGTGTGGTCCTCCATGCCTTGGAACATGGTAGACTTATCTCATTTTGATGATGCTTATAGAGTGTTGGCACCTCAGGAACTCCCTACCTTAGTTCAAACTATTGCAGCATCTATGAGAATTATATTAGCTCCACATCCTTTGTGTTTCTCTCAACCACCCATCTAGCATATCACACCCATCATAGATGCTCCCCATAACCTATCCACATGGCACCTCACCATGGTCTCCATACCACCTGAGCTATTGTCAATCGAGCCCATAAATCCTTGTACCACTAATCTATCCAAACAGGATGACTCGATTGCACCTCCTCTACCATTGGCCACCTCATCGCATAGGGTTTCTTCATATGCCTGATCTTTGGGATGATGTGAATGACATTTGAAACAAAAAAAATCCTATGAAATACTCAAAATTGTGGTAAGGACAACGAGAGTTGATATCACATCTATATGGAGGACCAAAATCTTGGAGTTTTTGTTCTATTGCTAGAGCTATATATTATGAATCATCAAGGGTGTAAGGATCATGCATGTCAACTACCTTCCAAATTTTATCCTTAAGGCTATAGCGAAAGGGAAAGACCACCATTTTTGGACTCAATTATTGGGTATAGGTGAGTATACTTGTGAACTCAAAGTAATAGTCTTCCACTCTTCCTATTTTCTTAGTTTGCATACGATGTACCACATATGATGTGGAAAATCCCTTGTAAAATATTTAAAAAAAAAATCCTTAAATTGAGGCCATAAAGTAGGGCCACCATTTTGACAAAGTTGTCATAACAACCATTGATAAGCTTGGGTACCTAGTTTAAAAGTTGCTCAACACGATATATTTTTGGAATATGGTGCAAATGGATAAGGCCTTCCATTTTGGCCAACCATCCTCGAGGGTCAGCACCTTCAAATGTGGGAATTTCGATGAAAGGAACCTTAACATCATGATACCATTATAATAAATTGGAAGCACCACCTTCCGAGGAGTCTAAATCAAAGACAAATCCTAGGTTATAAGAGCTATTATCTGAAGGATTATGAGTAGGTAGTTGTTATGGAAGAATATTACTTGGTGCTTGATGAATAGTTAGATTTTGGGGATTAATAGTTGGTTGTGACCCTTGGACAAGAGAAGGCATAGTATTGAGTATATTTAGAAATCTTACAATATTAAGTTGTTGGCACTAGCTATAATTGAATCTTTTTGCTTGCTTAAGCAATTGTTGATGGAAGTGATTGTTTGTTCCTGATGTGAAAGATATTTATACAAATAAATTCAATAGTAATATGAAGTATAATATCATTTATAGGGGTATAGGGAGTACCATGGTTATCTAAAGCGACAATGTTATTAGGAGGGTTATTGAGAATTGAAGAGGAAGGACCTAAATTATTAGGTGAAGGTGAAGCCATGGCATTTAGGGAAGAAATAAGACATTGATCAAAACTATTGATATTAATAGGAGTGTTATGATGCTTACCAAGATTTTTGGGTTGGCACTTCTTTTTGCTCATACACACATCCTCTAAAAAAGTAGTATGTTATAATTGACCATTCACTCGTATCTAACTAGTAGAAGTAGTAGGATCATTCATGTAGTGATAATTATCTCTTCTGCTTCTTCTTCTTCATCTTATTTTATTTAAATTTTTTTTATTTGTTTTAGATTATTTAAATTTTATTAATTAAGGATCAAGTGTCATTAGCTCAACTGACTAGATTCCTCAACATTTCAAGGAGGAGATACAAGTTCAATCTTGCCAAATGATACATGGATAATATCCAAATTTTGTTGTAATACCACTATGTGGTGATGATGTAATATGGGTGGGATCTGTTTTAATCCCATATAAACCATTAAAAATTTATTAATTAAGGATAAAATGTTTAAAAATAAGAGAGTGTGAGCAGGTTTCTAATTAATAAGATCAAAATGAGAAAGAGTCGTAGTGGGTGGGGTTGGGTAAAATTTAATAATTAGATAAAATTATTGGGAGGTGTTTAATAATTAAAATAAATGAGATGTTAAAGCAAGAGGTTTAATAATTAAAAAATAAAATAAAATAAAATAATAAAATATAAAATCATGGATATGTGAGAAGAAAAATAGAAAGAGTTTTATTTGTTGATTTTTACACGAAAGGATGGGTTGGTTTAGAATCCATCAAATGTTGGTGGATACTCGGTCAAGTTGGGATATGATAATCTAAAGTAATCAAAATTTCCTACTCCCAAATATTTTCCTTGGAAGAATTTTTGGTTACTAGAGGCTCTCCCTAAGGCCTCAACATTCTTTTGGTTAGCAATTAAAAGTAAGATTCTTACAAGAGAGGATCTACAAAGAAGAATATGTCATAGACCTTTTATATGTGTCTTGTGTGAGAAGGATTTAGAGATATAAGATTATTTACTTCTTAATTGTCCCTTTGCTCACACCATTACTTTTTTTTAAATATGAAAATATTTTGGATAGCTCCATCAACATTGAAAGAGTTGATATAAGATTGGATAAATTATTATAAAGCTAAAGTATTATATGTTTTGTGGAGGATTGGACCTGGCATTATTTTTTGGAATTTATGGCTTGAAGGGAATTATAGAATTTTAAAAAATAAATCTCAAACCTATGCCCAAGTTTGAAACCATATTATTACCTCTTTTATAGAATATCTACAAATATTGTACTCATCATGGGAAGTCTCAAGTGTAGAAAAAAAGATGGTAACAACTTAGTTACAAAAATTGAACATGCATGGAAGAGTTATATGCAACAATAGCATTAAAACAAAGGATCTAATTTGATCTAGATTAAAATAGAAATGTCCAATAATTGGATTAATCAAAATTTATTTTGATTGTGCTTCTAAGGGAAATTAAGGAAAACCTAGTGGAGGTGGTGTTTTTAGAAATAATGAAAGAAAAAATCTCCTCATTTACTTAGAATCATATGGAACTTCAACTAATAACTCTGTAGAGGCTAGGGCACTTCTTACAAGGATTAAACTTGCAATAGAAAAATGATGAGAATATATTTTAATTGAAGGTAATTCACAAATTATCATCAATGCTATCAACAAAAATGGATGTAGGGATTAGATAAAAATTAATATTATTAATGATGTTCATCACCTATTATTGGAGGGAAAATATTAGAAATATGAGCATATTTATAGAGAAGAAAAATGGATAGTAGATAATTTAGCCAATCACGATGTTGATCTTCATATTCGTGAAGTTCAAATTTTAGAAGTCAACTAGCCAAGTGAGATTTTATCTCTTAATATAAATTATGTCAATGAGTTGATTGTGAAAATATAGCACTTTATACTCTGTAGTGGTCCTGGGACCTATACAAATCATAAATTTAGCTACTTAGAGCAACTAAGCCCATTATTACTCTACACTAATAAAACTTCTCAGTACTCATAGGCTTAGTTAATGAATCAAAAACATTTTTTAGAGTATTAATCTTCTCCGATGACACCTTTTTATATTCAAATTTATCTAATAAAATGGTATTTATACTACAATATACTTGTTCTTCGAATGATAAGTAGGGTTATTTTCTAGATAGATTGCACTTTAACTATCACAATTTATCCTTACAGCTCCTTATAAGAACCCAACATCAGCAAACAGTATTTATAACCATACTACTTCATTACTTGCATGAGAGGCTACCATATACTCAACTTCTATAGTTTAAATACCACTATATCTTACCTCTTGCTCATCCAACTAACTACTCCACCAAGCAAGTAAAATACATAACCACTTGTGGATCTTTGGTGATCAAGATCTCCAGCCCATTCTGCATCAACAAAACCTTATACATTTAATACCTTGTTTGATTTAGTCCTTTCTTGATAGCATATTGCATATTCTATTGTGTCATTCAAGTGTCTAAAAACTTTCTTTACAATAGTCCAATGTTATTTTCCTAGTTTTAATATATATCTACTTAGAACTCCCATTGCATGGGCAATGTATGGTCTAATATATAACATGGTATACATAAACTCCCAAAAACACTTGCATAAGGAACATAAGATATTTTCTCTTCCTCTTCTTGTATCTTTGGACATTAGTATACAAATAACTTTACACCCAAAGGAATTGGAGTCTTGACTGGATTATGATCTTGTATATTAAATCTCTTTATTATTGTCTCAATATATTTTCTCTAATTTAACCGAAGTCTCTTATTTGATCAATCCCTCTTAATTTGCATTCCCAAGATTAAATTTTTAATATGAATATCCTTCATATCAAATTGATATGACAATTGACACTTAGAATTCTTGATGAATTCCCTACCATTTCCAATTAACAACATATCATCAACATATAATGTCATAATAATAAAGTGATCACCAACCTGTTTGATGTACACATAGTGGTAAGCTTTACTTTGTGAAAAACCAAGTCCTAATAAATAAGTAACAAACTTTTGATACAACATCCTAGGTGATTGTTTTAGACCATACATATATTTCTTCAACCTACATACCAAGTCTTCCTTTTATTTTATTGTATAATATTGTGGTTGAGACATAAATTTCTTCTTTTAGATCCCCATGTAGGAATGTTATCTTCAAATATATTTTCTCTACTTCTAGATAAAATGTAGAAACATTACATAAAATAAATCTAATAGGAGTTATTTTAGCAATAGAGGAGAAAATGTCACCAAAATAAATTCCATGTACTTGGGAATATTGCTTTACTATCATGTGAGCTTTCTACTTCTTGACTTTATAACCTGCATTAAACTTCTTATTGAATACCCATTTGCTACCAATTGGTTTTCTTCTAGAAGGCAACTTCACCAAATTTCATATCTTATTTTTGTTTAAAGGTTTCATCTCATTAACCATTGCCTTATAACAAAATTTATCTTCATTTGCACTAACTACCTCCTTAACAATTCTAATATCATCATTAGTTTTAGATAAAATAAAAGTAGAACAAAAATAAGGTGGACTATACCTATTTGGTTTCCTTCTTTCTTGAGATGATCTCCTTAAGACTAAGATCTAGTTCATCTTCTATTGAGTTATATTCTTCATCCATGAACTTAAGCTAAACTTTTTTTGTTCTTCCTCTCTTGGTTGTTCTTCCTAATTAGGAGCACTTTTAAACTCTCTAAATATTATATCTCGACTATAAACAACTTTTCTAGTTTCTAGGTTTTAAATTTTGTAGTATTTTACACCAAGTTTATAACTAATCAAGATACACTTCTTGGATTTATTATCCAACTTACTCATTTTATCCTTTGGAACATGCACATAAGCATCACAACCAAAAACTCTAATATTTTTAATAGAGGGTTTCTTACCATTCCATACGTCATACAAATTTTTATCAACCAATATTGATGTAGGTGATTGATTTACCAAGTTACATGCAATGTCCATGACCTTTACCCAGAATTCCTTAGCTAACCATGTACTTGTAAGCATACTCCTTGCATTTTCCATTAATGTTATATTCATTCTTTTTGCAACTCCATTCTATTGAGGAGTGTATGATGTTGTCTTTTTCCATGATATTCCACACTACTTACAAATCTCCTCAAATTTATTTCATAGAATTCTCCACTATTATATGTTTGCAACACCTTTATCTTCTTCTGAATCTAGTTTTCTACAAGAGCCTTAAAAATTTTTGAATTTTTTTAAGACATAAAATTTCTTTTGGAGGAAATATATCTATCTATATCTTGAAAAAATATTTATAAATGAAACATAGTACAATGATTTTCCAAGTGATGGATAGACATAGGTATAAACAAATCATTATGTATCAACTCCAAATTACTTTTTGTTCTTGTATTACTAAATGAAAACTTTACTTGATTATTTACCATATATACAATGTCCATAAAAAGCAAAATCTAAATAATAGTCAAAAATACCTTCAACCATGCATTTAATGTGTAAATATCAAATGCCTTTTTATCTAATATGTCCCATTCTTTGGTTCCAAAGTATTGTCTTCTCTATATGAAAAGTGGAGGTTTTATTTGTTTCATTTTTGGGAATAATAAAATTGTTGCACCCATTAGCCATAATGCTACCCAATAGCTTGTACAGTGTTTGATTTTAAACTCCTCTTGCCAACACCATTGCTTCTCAAACCATCCTACAGGTTTCCTTTTCAAATATTGTCTATGCACTTGTATCACTCATTCTACTCATAGATATCAAGTTTCTAGCCAACCTTGGAATATGCAAAATAATAGGGAGGGTTTTAACCCTTCCATATTTCAACAACATTTTGATCCTTCCATGTCCTATGATTATTTTTGTTGAGTCACCTCTTACGAATTCATCACCTCTTTAATACTTTTTATATTCGCAAAACCACTCCCTATGAGGAGGCATATGAAAAGAATCCCCTAGGTCAACCAATCTGCATCACAATATAAATGTGTACTCAAATATGCCAAGTATACATCCCCTCCTATAGAGATCTTTGCTTCTATAGAAGGAGAATCATCAGATTATTTACTTTTGTTAGAGTTTTTAGATCTAAAATCCTTTTTCAATTGTCCAATTTTACCACATTTTTAATATTTTCTTATAAATTTTCTAGGATATTTAGATCTCCCTCTTAAATTTGACTTGTCCCTATATTTATGCTTATTTTTATCTTGGGAATGACCCCTAGTAAAAAAAGGTATTCTTGGATGAACCCTCCATGGATTTTTTTCCTCATTTCTTTTGATAACAATGATGCAACCACATCTTCAAATCTTAAATTAGTTGTAGTAGTACTCTTAATAGCCATAACTAGATTATAAATCTAACAAAGAACATAAAAAATTAATACAATTATCTTCCTCAATAATTTTAATATCAACAAAAGCTAACTAACTTACCATGGTGTTAAATGCATTGAGATATTTTGCCATAGAATTTCCATCATTCATGTAAAGGAGATACAACTTCTTCTAAAGAAATAGTTTGTTTACTAGGGACTTTGACTAATATAAAGCCTCTAACTTCTCCCATAGATTTTTAGCATTATTTTCTCCAAATAAATTGATCAAAATAGAATCTACAAGGAATAGTTGAATAGTGCTCTTTGCTTTCTTGTTTAGCTTCTCCAAACCTTCTTACAAAATATCCACGGGTTTTTTTTCCTTACATAGCAACCCATTGGTCTCTATCCATAAGCAAATATTTCATCTTTAGATTTCATAACTCAAATCTCTTTCTATTAAACTATTCTATCTCGATCCTTGAATTTCTAGCCATTTTTCTTCACACTAGATTCACCTACACAAAGCCCCCCCTCAAAAAATAGATTTATCACAGATACAAGACACCCTTGCTCTTCTTAGATCGAGCTAAATCCTAGCAACAAAGGCATCCCCCTAAATCCAAAAACCTTGCTCTGATATCAAATGAAGAGTTTGATAAACCTATTCTAGAGATATTAATGTAAACATAATTATTAAAGAGAAGGAAAAATAACATGCGTACACAATAAACACAAATATTGTTAGAGATAATACATTATTTAATAGAATAAGGTACATTGTATATTTATAAATATTAGAATAGGAAGTGTGAGTTATATTTTGTTTATTGTATGTGTCAAGCATGTAAGTCAAAATTCATAGGTGTTGGGTGTCAATTATCCAAGTGAAGAGTCATGAGAATTTTGTCATATGTGACTAATAGCAAAGGATGCATATCTTGGATATTTGAGGAGAGAAATAGTGAAGTATTGAAGGGTCATTTATAAATTTATATTATGGAGATAAAGGTCCATGCATTATAATGAGTTTGGATGTATATTTTATGATTTATGAATAATATTGTGAGTTTTATTATTGAGAAAAATTATTGTTTTCTATAAATGATATTCATTAACATTGGTCATTGAGTTGAATACTTTAATACTATGATTAATATTTGATCCTTGTTAAGGGACCTATGAGATAATTTGGCTAAATAGCCATTAATGATATTAGATTTGCACTTAGGCCATTTAAATTTGTGAAGTTTGAAGGAAAGGGTTAAGGTCTTCCAAGTTGTAGATTGGAGAAATGAAAGTATTAAAAAATATTGAAGAAGTCAATTGATATTGCACCAAAAATAAGTTGATGTGTGAACCAATTGGTAGTGCACTGAGAAGAAGCCATTGGAGTTGAAGAAATTATTGGAAGAATAAACTATTGAAGAAATTGAAGCAAGGAGAAGAGTTGAATATTATTTATGGGTTGATTTCATCCTAATATTGTTGGAAGTTTGATGTGAGAATATGATGAAGATAAAACCACCTGAGTGAAAGAACTAGTTTGAGGAGGATTTTGAGAGTTTACTAGTTGTTGTAGAAGGTGCATACTATGAGTTTGTAAACCCAAGAAGAGATGGTTAGAGAATCCAAGATAAGTTACAAACTATAATTTTGTGAAGAGCACTACTTGTGAAGCCAAGAGGAGACAAACTATGATTTCAAGAAGAGCACTACATATGAAGCCACATGGAGAAAGTAGCATGTGAAGTCAAAAATAAAATGAAGCCTATGAAGTTAAAAGGAGAGCATAACCTACGAAGCTGAAAGGAAGTCAAGAATTTGAGTTGAGTTGAAATGGGAGAATCTATTGGAGTTGAAGAGGAGGAGCTATTCAAAAAAGAGAAGAATCCATTTGTAGAAGAGGAGGATTTATTCAAAAAATATGAGGATCTATTCATTAAATATGAGTATATATTCACAAAAGAGGAGAATCCATTTGTAGATAACGATATGTCACTTGTTGGAGCTAAATAAGTAGAAAGTTTATTCATAGAAATAAATCCAAAGTGAAAGTGAATGCAAGATTCAAAGTCAGTAATGCACTAACGCCCTGACACCTTGATGCATCAAACCTAACAAGAAGCACTACTTGTGCCCTGATAGAACTAAAGAGATGTTTGACCAAAGCACATGATAAGGTAATTCCTATTTTGAAATTTTATAGCACATTGAAATATTTTTTAAAATTGATATTGGAGATATAAGGTGAAAGTTTATAAAGCATTTTTGCTATGAATTATAATTTCTAGAGATATAAGGTAAATATGAATGAATGATTAAATGAATGGAGAGATAATTTGGTAAAGACATTTGAAGATATAAGAATTAATTGAATTAAATTTGGAGAGATAAGAAATTAAATTGGATCTGATAATTGATTGATCGAATATTGAGGGATTGTGAATTTAAAAAATTTTAATTTTAAATTTTTGAAAATATAATTTGATAAATTGGGAGATAAAAGGGAATATTGAATAATTCATGACAATAAAAGGGAATATTGAATAATTTATGACAATAAAAAGGAATATTGAATAAGTTATGACAATTTTTAAAAGAGATTATGGTGCAAATCCAAATCATTGGTATATCGACTTAGGGTAAAGTAGGCATATGACTAGAAATAAATAATGGTTTAATATTTTTCAAGAAAAATGTGAGAAACCAGTTGCTATAGTTGATAATAGGACATATGAGGTCAAAGGAGTAGGAGATATTTTAATCAATTTATCTAATACAAAAGGTATAATTAACAATATGTTGTATGTGTCTGGATTAATTGCTAACCTACTCTTAGTATCTCAAATAATGGATCAAGATTTAATGGTTGAGTTCAAAATTATTGAGAAGAAAATGAAATGTCTTATTACTAAACAAGGGAAAATCGTAGCCTATAGTTCCTACACAAATGGTTTATTTTCCCTAGACACATTATCAAATGTTGTTCTATCAGCAAGAACATTAGAAACCAAAGAACTTTAGCATAAAATGCTAGGACATATAAGTGCATCTTCTTTGAATGAAATGAGTAGATATCAAATGGTAGAATTACCTAACTTATCATGGGAATCTATAGTTTATCCAAAGTACCTTGCAATAAAATAGCATAGAATACCTTTTGAGAGTGTATATAGGGCTTAGGAGTGACTAGAATTAATATATAGATATTTTATGTGGACCAATGAACACTACTAGCCTTGGAGGACATGGATATTTTTAGTTGTTTGTCAATGTTTATTCTATAAAAATATGGGTATACTTCTTAAAAGTTAAATCAAAAGTTGTTAGTTTCTTTAAGCAATTTAAGCAACTGGTAGAAACAAAAACCAAAAAATCAATCAAGAATATTTACTCAAATAGAGGTGGTGAATTTCTATCAAAATAATTTGAATCATTTCTAAGACTAAATGGTATAAAAAGACAACTCACTACAACTTATTCACCTCAAAAAAATGGTATAGTAGAAAGAAGAAATCATTCTATTATGGAAATGGTATGTTGCATGTTAAAATAAGCACATCTTAATTGATAATATTGGGCAAAAGTTGTTAAAATTATAGTATACATACAAAATAGATCACCCACAAGAATACTTAAAAATATTACTCCTAAATAAGCTTGGTCAAGATGAAAACCTTCAATAGAACATCTAAGAATCTTTGGATGTAAGGTATATGTGCATGTTCCAAAGCAAAAAAGAACAAAATTAGATGACAAAATCATATGTGGGATATTTCTTGGCTATGATCATGATTCAAAAAAATATAGAATAATTGATCCAATCACAAAGAAAATACATGTGATAAGAGGTATGATTTTTGATGAAGAAAACAAAAATCTTGTTGAAAAACCAAAGGTCAATACAAGGCCTATTCTAAATATTTTATCAGATGAATAAAATTCTCCAAGTGAAGAATCAAAATCAAAAATATTTAATGAGCCAACTTAAACACATAATTCATAATGTTACCACAAATAAAAGAGGCAAAATAGTACATAAATACACTTAAGGATTCAAAGCTAGAAAAAATACCAAATCCTACTATTGCAAGACCTCAAACTTACAACATGACAAGAACGAATATGGGATTAATGAGTTTAGTAGTAGAACCTACAACTACATTAGCTATCATAAGACAACCAAAATATAAAACAACCATAGAATCAAAATATGCAATATTAATGAAATATAAAACATGGGATCTAGTTGATCTACCATAAGGAAATAAAGCTATAGGATGTAAATGGGTCTACAAGATAAAATATAAAGTAGATGGTTCTCTTGACATATACAAGGAATGATTAGTTGCAAAGGTTTATACTTAAATAGAAGGAATTGACTATAAAGAAAATTTTGTACCTATAGCAAGAATGACTACTATTTGAACAAATTATGCATCAACAATACAACTTGGGTTGAAACTTCATCAAATGGATGTTAAGAGCGCATTTCTTAATGGTGATCTTGAAGAAGAGGTATATATGACTCAGCCATAAGGTTTTTCTATTAAAGGTAATGAATAGAAGGTTTCCAAATTAAACAAATCATTATATGAATTAAAACAAGCATTGAGAGCATGGTATATTAAGATTAATGATCATTTGCTATGAAATAATTTCAAAAGGAGTGCATCAGATTCAAATATTTATACAAAAAATGATCAAAGAGAGCAATTCTTGTTATATATGTTGATGGTATAGTAATTATAAGAAGCTCAAAGAATCTAATAGATGAAGTTAAAAATATCTAGAAAAGGAATTTGAAATGGTATATCTAGGACTACTACACTACTGTCTTGGTTTAGAAATTGGTCAAAGAGACAATAGCATCATAATAACATAGATAAAGTATGCAAAATCATTACTTGAAAAATATAGGATGAAAAAATGTAAACCTAATAATACTCCTATGGAGTAAGGGATTCAATTATCAAGATATGATAAGACATCACTAGTTTCTGCTGCCATTCATTGATAGCTAATTGGAAGTCCTATGTATCTAACAAATACTAGACCTGATATTGTTTTTGTTATAAATTATCTCTCTAGGTTTATGCAAGTATCTAGATAAATTTGTTGGAAAGCTACAAAGAGAATATTGTAATATATCAGCAAAATTACATAATATGGGTTAAAATACAAAAGAAAATATTAATTTTTACTTTCATGGATATTTAGATTCTAACTATGCTAGATCTATAGATGACAAAAAATCAACATCAAGATATGTATTCTATCTTGGGTTAGGATTTATTTCTTGGCATAGTAATAAATAACATGAAGTGGTCCTTTCATCAATAGAAGTAGAATATCATGTAGCAAGAGATACAGTATGTGAAGCACTTTGGTTACAGTACATCTTGTCAAATATGGGAATAAAAAAGGCTTCTACAATACTAAATTGTGATAATCAAGGAGTCCTCAAATTAATCAAAAATTTTATAATTCGTGAAAGAACAAAACATATTGAAGCTCAATGTCACTTTATTATATATCATGTTTAGGACCATCATATTTAGATAAAAACATATTCCCATTGAAGAACAACTTGCAAATATTTTTACAAAAGCACTTGGATGAAACAAGTACAAGATATTTTAGAGTCATTTGTGTACATCAAAAGATATTCATACCAAATAATGTAATAGGTGGGTGTTAGAGATATTATATTATTTTGTAGCATGTGGTAAATTGTATATTTGTATATATTAGAATAAGAAGTGTGAGTTATATTTTGTCTAATGTATGTGTCAAATATGTAAGTCAAAATTCATAGGTGTTAGGTGTCAAATATCCAAGTGAAGAGACATGATATGTGGCAAGATGTAAAGTTAAGAGTCATAATAATTTTTTCCTATGTGAGGAATAGAAAAGGATGCATCTCCTAAATGTTTGAGGAAAGTAGTAGTCAATCATCAAAGGGTTATTTGTAAGGTTATATTATGGAGATAAAGTTTCATGCATTGTAATGAATTAGATGTATATTTGATGATTTATGAATAATAATGTGAGTTTTATTATTTATAGATATTATTTTTATTTTATGATATTCATTTATATTGGCCATCGAGTCGAATACTTTAATATTGTGATTAATATTTAATCCTGGATAAGGGACATGTGAGATAATCTCGCTAAATAGCCATCAAATATTTATTCTTAAAATCCTTAATTAGGAAAACTAACAAAAACTCATAGTCGCACATCTTTCTTTATTATTATATCTTTAACAAAGTAGTTACAATATATTTAGGTATCTTGTAGCACCGTACAATCGTAAAATATAAAGTGGTATTAGAATACAATGAATATACAACCATGGGCTAAAACCACCCATACCCAATATTGAAGGATACTGCTACAAAAAATAAGGAGCCCAAAAATTTACATTCGAGGAAGTTGAAGAATATATTTAATAGAAAAATAAAAGAAAAATTTTTATAATAAAAAAATATGTCGTGTATAATTTAATTTACCTAAAAATAAATGTAATATTTTGATATTTTAATAGGAGTGGCTTGTAATAGAAGCCACATATAACTTATTAAAAAATATAAAAATAAAAATAATTTTTTTTTAAAATGTATATTATAGCATTATTTTTCCTTAAACTTTTCAACCATATACAACATACAATTATTTTATTTATCCTCTAGATTTTAAAAAAAATGATAATTGCAAAAAAAAAAGAACATCAATTATATCAAAGTAGAAAAAAATGCCTTGTATAGTTTTTCATCAAAATCCTTCTCGTCAAGCTTTTATTGTATAATTTCTCCATAAAAATCCTTCTTGTGAAGCTTTTATTCTAATTTTTATGAAATTTGATGAGACAATTTGTAAAAGCTTGCCTTAACCCTTCTTCTCTTATCCAACTTTTCATACAACATACAATTCTTTTATTTATCCTCTAAATTTGAAAAGAAAATTGTAAAAAAAAAAAAACATTATTTATATCAAAGTAAAAAATAAAATTGCAATGTATAGTTTCTCCATCAAAATCCTTCTCCTCAAGCCTTTATTATCTAATTTATCCATGAAAATCTTTCTTCTCAAGCCTTTATTGTAATTTATCCATTAAAATCCTTCTCATCAAGTTTATATTCTAATTTGTATGA